>CAWUFW010003148.1:0-600000 GCA_963921515.1 Calotriton arnoldi
ATATATATGCAGTAAAATCGTCTCTCTACCAAGGTAGAATCCGTTGAACAGACGAAGCGAACCCAAATGATGGTGCAATTTGATGTTTATTACATGCCCAACACCACCGCCGCCATAACGCGTTTCAGCCCGCGTGGGGCCTTGATCACATGACACAGTTGAGGAGCGGTTTCAACATTTAAAGTGCAAGTATGTGACGTTTTCCTGTGCATCTGCTGTGATACTGAGACATAGACATGGAAAAAATACTTTCATATAGAAACACATCCATATCAAGTAAAATACTGTAGGGTCAACAGAAATGTTAATACATCTCTAAAGTGCAGAAAATAGAGCATACATGATATAATATCATGAGAATAGCAGCACATTGAATAAATAAATAAATAAATATATACTCAATATCAAACTGTCCAGCTCTAAAAAGTCTCACTAATTAGTAAACCATACTTATATTGATGAATAAAAAGTGAAGCTAAAAAAAAGTAAAACAAGGTAAGACTTTTTTCACAAATAGCAGCATTATTCAAAATTCATATAAGTCTATGTTAGCACCTAGGATATACCCATAAGGTTGAGATGTTTCAAAAATAGAGCCCAAGTGAGCAATTGCCAAAATATCCATGGCAAAGTTTAAATCAGTGCCAAAATGCACAAATCATGTCACAATCTAAAGTGCAAACACCATGTGCAAATAGTGTAAAACAACAGACAATATAATAAAAAGTGAATTCTTAAATTGAAATATTAAAAACTTTTTCTCGAGTAGGTAGGCAGCAGCATTAGTATACCGTCTTGATCTCATTGACTAATTAAAGATGAGTGAAAAAATCTTCACTAGCGTTCAGTCCATTTGGTGCTTTACAGTCCATTTCTATAATGTACCTTGTTTCTAGTCTGCGTAACATGGATTCACGATCCCCACCTCTTCTCAGTGGTGGGACCATATCAATTACAAAGTACTTTAAATCAGCAGAATTCTTAGCATGGGCTTCTTCAAAGTGTCTAGCGACAGGATATGCAGCATCACCGTTGTTAATGCTGGCGACGTATGTGCTGGAGTATCCTCTTGTGGACCTGCAGCTTAGTGCTTCCCACATAGCGCAGGCCACAGGGACACTCCAGCACATATACTGCAAATTCAGACTTGCATGTAAGTTTTTCTGGATATGTACAGGTCTGTTAGTAAGTGGATTCATGTATTCAGTCTTACTAACTCCATTTCTGCAGGCTTTACAATCAGAGCACTTAATGAAACCTTTACTGCTGTTCAGCCACGAACAATTGGTTCTAACCTCGGGGCTACTTGACACCAGGCAGTTGCTCATTGATCTCGCCTTTCTATATGTTATACTGGGAGATGGTGACAATTGGGTCCCCAATATTGGATCACTCTTAATCAGTGCCCAATTTTGTTCATTATCTTGCGAATCGTACTATGTTGGTTATTGTAGGTTAGAATCAATCTGGTCTCAGTTTGCTCATTCTGTACCAACTTAATTTTACCTGCTAACACCTGTGGTCTACAGGTTCATTGGCTTTACGTATGGCTTTATCGACCACTTCTGGGCGATAGCCCCTCCTTAAGAACTTGTCCCTGCAATCTTTCTGTGCTACTAGACAATCATGGTGAGTGCTGCAAATTCTTCTTATTCGTAGCATTTCCCCAAAGGGAATGCTACTGATTAAATGTGCAGGGTGATGGCTAGAGGCATGTAATATGGCATTGCCAGCGGTGGGTTTCCTATACATTCTAGTGTGAAGTTTATTCTGTTGGATAAAAATTTCCACATCTAAAAGCATATTGACCTGTTGCTTATCTGACCAGTAAAGCTAAGATTCAAATAGTTTTTGTTAAGTTTCTCAATGAACTGTGAAGCCTCACATTCAGATCCTTTCCAGATTATCAACAGGTCATCAATGTACCTGAACCATTTAACAACATTTTCAGACATGATTTCAGGGTAGGTGGGCATGAGAACCTGTTTCTCCCAGTGCCCATATGCAGACAGGCATAACTGGGGAGAAACAGGCCCCCATAGCCACACTTCTCACCTGCTGGAATACTTGGTTGGAAAACAGAAAGAAATTATTTTCAAGGCACAAATTGATCATAGACAACAACATCCTGTTATGTTCGAGAAAACAAATAGGTCTCGTGTTTAAATAGTATTCGATAGCTTTTAATCCATCCCTGTGATGGATACTAGTGTACAGGGAAGATACATCGAGTATATCAATAAGTAATCAGATTGCCATGTCATTCCCTCTAGTTTCTGTAAAGATCACCAGTGTCAAGAATAAAAGAAGGAAGGTTCTTAACGTGGTCCTGTAAAAGAAGTCAACATACTTGCTGGCGTTTTCCATGATGCTATTGCAAGCCGAAATTATAGGGCGTCCAGGTGGCTTCACATTGTTCTTATGAATTTTAGGTATAAAGTAAACAATGGGCATCACCGGGTGGTCATTCTTTAAGAATTTAAACTCGTCCATAGTTAATAGACCAGTGCTCCTCCACGCCAGCAGACTGGTATAAAACAAATTCAGGCCACTTTAACCTCTGTCATTGTGGATCTTTTGTAAAGCAATCCCTGTCGTTGAGTTGACCAAGTGCCTCCTCCATGTACACTTTCCCTTGGCCACAACACAACGTTACCGCCTTTATCTGACTGTCGAATAATGACATTCACATTGTTTTGAAGTTTCTTAATTAGTTGGTGATAAGCAAAGTCACGATAATGATGTCTCTTATTAATATTGACTTGTTTTTGGTGCAGCAACCTCAAATCTTGAGAAACTTTCTCATGAAACACATCTATGTTGTCTTTCAACATTAAGGGGCAAAATGTTGATTTGGGTTTGAAGTTGGTGGGGGCAGTGATCACTCTGTGCCCCGTGCCCGAGTTAGTAGATAAAGTGTCAGTGCTGTTCTCACCCTGCATTTGTAACAAATCCTGCAATAACTCTGCATCACCAGCTGTAAGCAAAGGCGGGCTCAAATTGGGTGCTGTGGGTGGTACTGAACGTGCTGATTTGTTTAATAAATGAAACTTTCGAAGCTTCCAACTTACGCACGTATTTGTGCATGTCTATTCTGGTACCAGCATAGTCAAAATTACTTTTGGCACTGAGCGATAGCCCTAATGCTAGAATGTTAGTTTCCTTTTCACTCAATGGTATTTTAGTAAGGTTGATAACTGTTTGGGAATCACAAGTGTTAATGCTTGAATCTATTTGCGCTTCCATTGTTTTCGGGGTTTTCTGTTGGGTGGCTTTGTACTCACGTTTGTGTTGCCTGTTGCGTCGCCGCCTTGCGCCCCGCTTCCTAGTTGATGCTTTGTTGGTGTTTGCATTTAGAGCACCAGAACATAGAGTCTGACTCCGATCCTGGCGCATACAATCTAATTCCTGTGCCAGTGTGAATTTTCGAAACCCCAAGCGCTGTGCTGCGTTGCTGATCATTGTCTGACTCGCTGTCAATATTGGAGCTCAAGTCTGAAAGTGATAAGGCCAGTGGTACGTCATTGTTGGCTGTTTAGCAATGAAGCCGAGGGACTTGGTATTAACTTCTTGCTTGCTTTAACATTGTCGTATCTTTTCGCAAAAGTAAATATTTGCCCATGTTCATAGTCCAACCGGTCTCGTTGGAATTTATAGGCTTTCCTTTTCTTTATTATCTCTTCCTCACGGTGCAAGCGTGCTGTCATTTCATCCCGATACTTGGCAATGTTGGGAGTGCTTGAATCTTTTCTATTTCGGCATTAGGGCGTCGATTTTACTTTGTAATGCCACCCGGTCACTCTCGGCGTATTTAACAAGGATTTCCACCAAAGCGCCGAGAGGACTCAAGGTTACATTCAGCCCATTCGGATAGCATGCAGGGTCCGGGTTCTCATAACTCGGTGCGAGCATTATTCGCAGACCCCGCGGTATCCTGCCCACCTCCAAGTACCTGGTGAGAGACGGTGCTCCCACCATCGCCTGCTCCGCTTTACTTGAATTCTCCAGGTTTTTGAAGAGCTCTTTAATCTTAGGCTGTGAGTCCGGCGGACTGCTGGATATAGAACTTTGTGCACGTTCCCGGATGGGAATCCTCAAACATGCCGGATAGCTGCCTCCTCCCGACTCCTCAACGTGTCTGCGGACATGGTGGAAAGTAATGGGCATAAAGATATTTCTTGGACTTGATACGCCGATTAAATATCGGCGTCCAAGTCCTGCACAGTCCTTCACGGAACAATCAGTGGGGCACCTACAACAAGAGGCATTGCCGGCCAAAGCACAGGATCCTCCCGGTCCAGCCGACCTCCGACCACGACTCCACCACACTGCTCCCCTGCTCGCTAGGTGCACTTCCGCCGTCCCGGGGCAGCCACGGCTTCTCCTGCCCGGAGAGTAGAGAGGATTCCGAAAGGCTCAGAATCACTGCTTCCTGCCGCACGGCCCGTAATCGAAGGAGGGGTTTCGCTGATTCGAGAAGCAATCTCGAAGAATACTTGCAGTAAAATCGTCTCTCTACCAAGGTAGGAATCCGTTGCACAGACAGAGAGCGAACCCAAATGATGGTGCAATTTGATGTTTATTACATGCCCAACACCACCGCCGCCATAACGCGTTTCAGCCCGCGTGGGGCCTTGATCACATGACACAGTTGAGGGAGCGGTTTCAACATTTAAAGTGCAAGTATGTGACGTTTTCCTGTGCATCAGCTGTGATACTGAGACATAGACATGGAAAAATACTTTCATATAGAAACACATCCATATCAAGTAAAATACTGTAGGGTCAACGGAAATGTTAATACATCTCTAAAGTGCAGAAAATAGAGCATACATGATATAATATCATGAGAATAGCAGCACATTGAATAAATAAATAAATAAATATATACTCAATATCAAACTGTCCAGCTCTAAAGTCTCACTAATTAGTAAAACCATACTTATATTGATGAATAAAAAGTGAAGCTAAAAAAGTAAAACAATGTAAAACTTTTTCACAAATAGCAACATTATTCAAAATTCATATAAGTCTATGTTAGCACCTAGGATATACCCATAAGGTTGAGATGTTTCAAAATAGAGCCCAAGTGGGCAATTGCCCAAAATCCATGGCGAAAAACGCTTTTGAATAGAAACAAGGTCCTAACTATAACTACTTACTGGCGACGCTAGTAAGTAATATATATATATATATATATATATATATATATATATATATATATATATATATATATATATATATATATATATATATATATTTATATATATGCAAAAAGAAGTAGAGAACTCTGGGTAGTTCTCAAGTTTGGATGGAAAGCAGCTCCTGTATAGAGCACTCTCAACACCAGCAACACTCTAGATCTGCTCACCTCAAATGTCTGCTTTTCTATCAAAGTCTTTAAGCATAGGATTAGCACAAGTACCATCACGCCGAGATAGAAAGGGACAAAGTCTTTGCCATTTCTACAGCAAAGTCTTTAAGCACAGGATTAGCACATTGCTGTCCATCTGAGCCTGTAAAATGACAAAAGCCATTTACCACTCAGGCACAATATTACAGCTTTGAATTGGTAAAATACCATCCAAGCCAACCTGAAATGAGTAAAGCAACCCCTGACACAGTGTTTCGCTCTAATTAGAGCTCTTCAGAGAGGTATAAGCTGAATTGTCCAGACACAAGGAGCACACAGGGTATTCTTTTGACTTATACTGGGTGCTCCCTTGTGTCTGGACAAAGCTATACCTCTCTGAAGAGCTCTAATTAGAGCGAAACACTGTGTCAGGGGTTGATTTTACTCATTTCAGGTTGGCTTGGATGGTATTTTACCAATTCAAAGCTGTAATATTGTGCCTGGAGTGGTAAATGGCTTTTTGTCATTTACAGTTCAGCATGGACAACTACTATTGCTACTCCTATGCTTAAAGACTTTGCTGTAGAAATGGCAAAATACTTTTTCCCTTTCTATCTCGGGCGTGGATGGCACTGTGCTAATCCTATGCTTAAAGACTTTGATAGAAAAGCAAACATTGAGGTGAGCAGATCTAGAGTGTCGCTGGTGTTGAGAGTGCTCTATACAGGAGCTGCTTTCCACCTAAACTTGAGAACTACCCAGAGTTCTCTACTTCTTTTGCATAATTTATGCGCCACTCTATGCCTGAAGGGTATTCTTTTGATATATATATATATATATATATATATATATATATATACATTCATATATTCTTACTTTTGTGTTTAACAAATGTTCAAATGTATATATTACCTGTGGTTAAACTATATACACTCTTGAGGGCCCTATTGCAGCCGAGATTGTTGGTTTCAATTCTGACCAGCTGATTACAATACAGCCGGTCGGGTGAAACCCGCCGGTCATTCCGGCTGGCTTCAACGGGCACCAGGACCCCTTCGGCCAGTCGGAACAGGCCCTAATCCATATGGACGGCGTTTGACGCCATTTGGATTACGATGCAAGGATTTCGGCAATCTTCCATGACGAGCTTTGAGCATGTAAAGCCTGTTGGAGCGTATTTGGGGGGCCCTAGCAGGGCCCACTTCAGTTTTCAGCCTCTGCGGTGCCTGCCACGGGGTGCAGGGATTCACACAACCTACCATTTCCCTGTGGGAGCTTGTGTTACGGCCGGTTCAAGGCAGTAACACATGCTCCCATGGGAACAATATGGGAATGCGACCGCACCATATGCAGTTGCATCATAATTAGGCGGTCGGGACCGCGGACCGGAGGTTGGTCAGTCCCGTTTCTGCCACGATGTCGGTCAGAGGAAACATTGGCTGACATTGTAATAAGCCCCTAAGTATTTGACTACATGCTTATGGGTCTCTATTTATTATCATCACACATAGCACAACATGAAAAATGCATTTGCAAATGTTAGCTATTCAATCCACTTATTATTTACAAAATTTCATAAATACTTTAACCCTCTTCGCTGCTAGGCCTTTCCCCCTGTGCTAAGCCTTTTTTTGGCTATCTGGGATAGTTTGCGTTTAGGCCCTGTAACGTTTTGACCACATAATGTATCCATGCCAAATTTGCGTCCTTCTTTCCAACATCATGGGGATTCTAAAGGTACCCAGGGTTTGTGGATTCCCCTAGGGTACTCAGAAATTAGCCAAAATACAGCTAAATTTTGTTTTTGGGGGAAAAATGCGAAAAAAAGGGCTACAGATGAAAGCGTCTAGTTTTTCCCCTGCAAATGGTATCAAAAGGGGTTGTGGTGCTGAAATCACCATCTTCCCAGCTTTCAGGGACAAGCAGACTTTTGTCAGAAAAACAACATTTTTACACAGTTTTGGCATTTTTCTCGGACATTGCCTATTTTGCTATTTTTGTGCTTTCAACCTCCTTCCAGTTAATGGTAGAAATGGGTATGAAAGCAATAATGGATCCAGGAAAGCTATACATTTTGGAAAAGTAGACACATTTCTGAATTCAGCAAGGGGTCATTTGTGTAGATCCTTTAAGGTTTCTTTATAGAAACTAACAGTTAAATATGGGAAAAATTGAAAATTAGTTGAAAAAAACAGCCTTTTGTGTCAACGTTTTCACATGTAACTTCTTCTAATCATGACACCTCTTTGAAAGCAATATACTGTTACATCCGCTAGGCCTTCCTGGTTGTGGGGATATATAGGACTTGTAGGTTCACCAAGAACCCGGCGAACCAGAGCCAAAACTGAGAAGCGACTTGCAATGGTTTTTATTATGTACTGGGTATATAGCAATTATTCTGGAAAAATGTGTACATGGAAAAATCGTAATGAAAGACACCTATGTATTTCTGAAATGGGAACAAAATATAGAGTTAAGAAACAGTAGATATTTGCACATTTCCAAAATTGGGAATACTCAATGAGAATTATCGATCATTTTTCAAAATTACTTCTTTTACACATTGTCTTTCATTTGGAAGGCAGAAATGCATCGAAAGTCAATAGGTAATAACAGTTGCTTTACAAATCTGAATTACACCTAAGTCTCTTTGATAAAAATGGTACCTCACTTGTGTGGGTAGGCTTAGTGCCCATGACAGGAAACGGCTCACAGCGCAACGTGAACACACCACATTTCACAATTAAAAATTACCCTTTTTTGCAAAGTGCCTAGCTGTAGTTTTTAACCCTAGCTCTGCCGGCACCTAGGAAACCTAGCAAACCTATACATTTTTGAAAACTAGACACCAAGGGGAATCCAGGATAGGGTGACTTGACTGGCTCACACCAGGTTCTGTTACCCAGAATCCCTTGCAAACCCTAACAAATTGTCAAAAAAAACACAATTTTTCCTCACATTTCTGTGGTGGAAAGCTCTGGAATCTGTGTGGATCCACAAATTTCCACCCACCCGCGTTCCCCAAAGTCTTCCAAGAAAAATGGTGCCTCACTTGTGTGGAGTGGGCCTAAGTGGCCGTGACAGGAAAGCGGCACAAAACGCAATGTGGACACACCACAATTTCACAGTGAAAAATTACCCTTTTGGCAAAGTACCTAGCTGTAGTTTTTGGACCCTAGCTCTGCCTGCATCTAGGAAACCTAGCAAACCCATACATTTCTGAAAACTAGACACCCGGGGAATTTTGGATGGGGTGACTTGACTGCCTCTCACCAGGTTCTGTTGCCCAGAATTCCTTGCAAACCTAAAAATTGTCAAAAACCACATTTTCCCTCACATTTCTGTGGTGGAAAGTTCTGGAATCTGCGTGGATCCACAAATTTCCACCCACCCGCGTTCCCCAAAGTCTTCCGAGAAAATGGTACCTCACTTGCATGGGTGAGTCAAGGACCCGTGACAGGCAAGGGCCCAAAACCTATTGAGGCGACATCAAAATTACCTATCACAAACCAACCTGGTTTTGCAAGGGGGTCCCATGAGTTTTGGCCCTGGGCTCGGGGACCATCTAGGGAAACCTACCAAACCCACACATTTCTGGAAACTAGACACCGGGGAGTCCAGCAAGTTATGGCTTGCGTGGGTCCCCTAACATTTTCCTACCCACAATCCCCTGCAAACCTCAAATTTGGCTTAAAAATCACTTTTTTCAGAAATTTCTGTGTGGGAAAGTTCTGGAATCTACGTGGATCCACAAATTCCTCCCACCGAGCGTTGCCCAAGGTCTCCCGATAAAAATGATACCTCACTCGCGTGGGTGGGTCAAGTACCCACGACAGGCAAGGGCCCAAAACCTATTGAGGAGACATCAAAATTACCTATCACAAAACAACCTGGTTTTGCAAGGGGTGTCCCATGAATTTTGGCCCCGGGCTCGTGCGGCCATCTAGGGAAACCTACCAAACCCACACATTTCTGAAAACTAGACACCCGGTGGAGTCCAGCAAGGTATGGCTTGCGTGGGTCCCCTAACGCTTCCCTACCCAGAATCCCCTCCAAACCTCAAATTTAGCTGAAAAAATCACTTTATTCTCAAATTTCTGTGTGGGAAAGTTCTGGAATCTCTGTGGATCCACAAATTTCCTCCCACCCAGCGTTTCCCAGGTCTCCCGATAAAAATGATACCTCACTTGCGTGGGTGGGTCAAGTTCCCGCGACAGGCAAGGGCCCAAAACCAATTGAGGCGACATCAAAATTACCTATCACAAAACAACCTGGTTTTGCAAGGGGGGTCCCATGAGTTTTTGGCTCCGGGCTCGGCGGCCCTCTAGGGAAACCCACCAAACCCACACATTTCTGAAAACTAGACACCTGGGAGTCCAGCGATGTATGGCTTGTGTGGGTCCCCCAACGTTTTCCTGCCCAGAATCCCTGCAAGCCTCAAATTTAGCTGAGAAAATCACTTTTTCCATACATGTTTGCGATGGGATCACCGTGCCGGCACTAAATGTCCTACCACCCAGCGTTCCCCTTGTTCTCCCGAGTAAAATGATACCTCACTTTTGTGGGTGGGCCAAAGGCCTGTGACTAGGAAGAGCCCAAAACATAGGGATTTAGAGTATAGCACCGAGAATTATCAAGCGCTATCATTTTTTAAAAATACGTTTTTAGCCAGTTCTGCTTTGGACACCCACACAAGTGAGGTATCATTTTACTCGGGAGAACAAGGGAACCCTAGATGTGCAGGACATTTGTGCCAGCACGGTGATTCCACGCAAACATGTGGAAGATATGTTTTTCAGCTAAATTTGAGGTTTGCAGGAGATTGTGGGTAGGGAAACGTTGGGGGATCACGCAAGCCATACCTCTTGGACTCCCAGGGTGTCTGGTTTTCAAGACATGTGGGTTTGGTAGGTTTCCTAGATGGCGGCAGCCGGGGCCAAAACCAGGTGCCCCCAAAACCAGGTAGTTTTGTTATAGGTAATTTTGAAGTCTCCACAATACGATTTGGGCCATTTCCTGTTTCAGCCACTTTGCCTACCCACACAAGTGAGGTACCATTTTATCGGGAGACCTGGGAGAACCATGGGTGGGAGGAAATTTGTGGATCCCCGCAGATTCCAGAACTTTCCACACAGAAATTTGAGAAAAAGTGATTTTTTTTCAGTTAAATTTGAGGTTTGCAGGGGATTCTGGGTAGGAAAATGTTGGGGGACCCACGCAAGTCATACCTCGCTGGACTCCCGGGTGTCTACTTTTCAGAAATGTGTGGGTTTGGAAGTTTCCCAAGATGGCCGCCGAGCCCGGGGCCAAAAACCAAGGTGACACCACTTTGCAAATCCAGGTTGTTTTGTGATAGGTAATTTTGATTTCTCCTCAATACATTTTGGGCCCTTGCCTGTCGCGGTACTTGACTCACCCACGCGCAGTGACGTGACCATTTTTATCGGGAGACCTGGGCGAACACTGGGTGGTCGGAAATTTGTGGATCCACGTAGATTCCAGAACTTTCCCACACAGAAATTTGAGAAAAAGTAATTTTTTCAGCTAAATTTGAGGTTTGCAGAGATTCTGGGTAGGAAAACCTGAGGGGACCCTCGCAAGCCATGCCTTGCTGGACTCCCCCAAGTGTCTAGTTTTCAGAAATGTGTGGGTTTGGTAGGTTTCCTAAGATGGCCGCCGAGCCCGGGCCAAAACCTAGGTGACTCCTTGCAAAAACCAGGTTGATTTGTGATAGGTCATTTTGATGTCTCCTCAATACGTTTTGGGCCCTTACCTGTCACGGGTACTTGAACCACCCATGCCAGTGAGGTTTTTGGCCCGGGCTCGGCGGCCATCTTAGGAACCCTACCAAAGCCCACACATGTCTGAAAACTAGACACTCGGGGAGTCCAGCAAAGTATGGCTTGCGTGGGTCCCCAAGCGTTTTCCTACCCAGAATCCCGGCAAACCTCAAATTTAGCTGGAAAAAAAACACTTTTTTCTCAAATTTCTGTGTGGGAAAGTTCTGGAAAATACGTGGATCCACAAATTTCCTACCACCCAGTGTTCCCCCAGGTCTCCCGATAAAAATGGTACCTTACTCGCGTGGGTGGGTCAAGTACCCGCGACAGGCAAGGGTCCAAAATGTATTGAGGAGACATCAAAATTACCTATAACAAACAAACCTGGATTTGCAAGGGGGTCACCTGGGTTTTTGTCCCCGGGCTCGGCGGCCATCTAGGAAACCTACCAAACCCCCATATTTCTGAAAACTAGACAACCGGGGAGTCCAGAGAGGTATGGCTTGCATGGGTCCCATAACGTTATCCTACCCAGAATCCCCTGCAAACCTCAAATTTAGCTGAAAAAATCACTTTTTCTCAAATTTCTGTGTGGGAAAGTTCTGGAATCTACGTGGATCCACAAATTTCCTACCACTCAGTGTTTGTCCAGGTCTCCAGATAAAATGGTACCTTACTCACGTGGGTGGGTCAAGTACCCGCGACAGGCAAGGGCCCAAAACGTATTGAGGAGACATCAAAATTACCTATCACAAACCAAACTGGATTTGCAAGGGGGTCACCTGGGTTTTGGCCCCGGGCTCGGCGGCCATCTTGGGAAACTTCCAAACCTACACATTTCTGAAAAGTAGACACCCGGGGAGTCCAGCGAGGGTATGGCTTGCGTGGGTCCCCCAACATTTTCTTACCCAGAATCCCCTGCAAACCTCAAATTTAGCTGAAAAAATCATTTTTCTCAAATTTCTGTGTGGGAAAGTTCTGGAATCTCCGTGGATCAACAAATTTCCTTCCACCCAGCAGCCCCTCCCAGTCTCCCAATAAAAATGGTACCTCACTTGTGTGGGTAGGCAAAGTGGCTGAAACAGGATATGGCCCAAATCGTATTGTGGAGACTTCAAAATTACCTATAACAAAACTACCTGGTTTGGGGGTCACCTGGTTTTTGGCCCCGGGCTTGCCCCATCTAGGAAACCTACCAAATCACACGTTTCTGAAAACTAGACACCCTGGGGAGTCCAATGAGGTATGGCTTGCGTGGATCCCCAACGTTTCCCTACACAGAATCCCCTGCAAACCTCAAATTTAGCTGAAAAAAACACATTTTCCACATATGTTTGCAGTGGTATCACCGTGCTGGCACAAATGTCCTACCACCCAGCGTTGCCCTTGTTCTCCCGAGTAAAATGATACCTCACTTGTGTGGGTGTCCAAAGCCGAATTGGCTAAAAACGTATTTTTAAAAAATATAGCGCTTAGAATTCTCGGTGCTATACTCTAAATCCCCATGTTTTGGGCTCTTCCTAGCCACAGGCCTTTGGCCCACCCACACAAGTGAGGTATCATTTTACTTGGGAGAACAAGGGGAACGCTGGGTGGTAGGACATTTGTGCCGGCACGGTGATCCCACGCAAAAATGTATAGAAAAGTGATTTTCTCAGCTAAATTTGAGGTTTGCAGGGATTCTGGGTAGGAAACGTTGGGGGACCCATGCAAGCCATACCTCGCTGACTCCCCGGGTGTCTAGTTTTCAGAAATGTTTGGGTTTGGTAGTTTCCCAAGATGGCCGCCGAGCCCGGGGACAAAAACCCAGGTGACTTCCTTGCAAAACCAGGTTGTTTTGTGATAGGTAATTTTGATGTTGCCTCAATAGGTTTTGGGCCCTTGCCTGTCGCGGTACTTGACCCACCCACGCGAGTGAGGTATCATTTTTGTCGGAAGACTTTGGGGAACGCGGGGTGGGTGGAATTTTGTGGACCCACGCAGATTCCAGAACTTTCCGCCACAGAAATGTGAGGAAAATGTGTTTTTTGGACACATTTTTAGGTTTGCAAGGGATTCTGGGTAACAGAAACTGATGAGAGCCAGTCAAGTCACCCCAACCTGGATTCCCCTGGCTGTCTAATTTTCAAAAATGTATAGGTTTGCTAGGTTTCCCTAGGTGCCGGCAGAGCTAGGGTTCAAAATCTACAGCTAGGCACTTTGCAAAAAAGGGTCAGTTTTCACTGTGGAAATGTGGTGTGTCCACGTTGCATTTGGGCCGTTTCCTGTCGCGGGCACTAGGCCTACTGCACAGCAGTGAGGTACCATTTTTCTCGGAAGACTTTGGAGAACGCGGGGTTTGTGGAATTTTGTGGATCCACGCAGATTCCAGAACTTTCCACCACAGAAATGTGAGGGAAAATGTTTTTTTTTTTATTTTAGGTTTGCAAGGGATTGTGGGTAACTGAACCTGGTGAGAGCCAGTCAAGTCACCCCATCCTGGATTTTCTGGCTGTCTAGTTTTCAAAAATGTACAGGTTTGCCCCCATCTGCCCCCCAGACTGTAATGATTGCGGGGGTGGGGGCATGGGCATGCCCGTTTTGGGCAGCCCCACCCTTATTTTTATATGCTAAAAAAATCCCTGGTGTCTAGTGGGCTTTTGCCCCCGAGGGTGAGATTGGGGACTAGTGCCCCATCTGCTCCCAGGGAGCAAAAGACAAAATCTTGCCAAATTGAATTGGGGGAGCAAGGCCCTTGCCCAAGGGCCGCTCCCCCTCCCTGGTGTCTTGTGGGTGGATCCTGCTTGGGTATTGCCCTCCTGTGGCAATCCCAAGCAGGGATACACTGAGAGGGGCACCATTGGAAAGAGGAGATTCTCCCTTTCCAACGATACCTCTCCCGTCTTTCTACGTGCCTCAGGGGCTGAGATAGCCCCCTGAGCACCGTAAAGCTGAAACTGAAATAAAGGCTCATTTCAGTTTTGGTTTCACTGAAATGACATCAGCGTGACGTGCGCGGTCGTCATTTCAGGAGGCTCAGGGAGACCTTGGGAGCTGAGGAAGCTCTTCCCCAGCTCCCAGGCTCTCTTTGGTGTAAAGGGAATCCCTCTGGTGCCCGCACCAGAGGAATTTCCGGGGGCGATGGTCATGACGGCCTGGAGCCGTCATGAGCACACGCCCACCGTGTATCATGACGGCTCCAGGCCGTCATGAGCACGAGAAAGGGTTAACTTATAAATAATAAAAACAAATAATACTAATAAATTAATTGGAAATAAGCAACACACAAAATAATATGGGCATATATCTTACTACTATTAGAGCAATAATAAACAAAATACATTTAAAAAACTGCATAAATATATTATATATCTATATGTGTATCTATATTACCTACTGGTGGTACGCCAGTAGGTAGTTATAGTTAGGACCTTGTTTCTATTTAAAGCGACGTTTTTCTTTTGCCAATATCTTGGGCGCCGTTTGATGAATCTTCGCGAAATTTTCAAAACTAATGGTTCTCTCAGGTCAGCTCCTGTCCTGAAAGTTTCGGGGTGATTTGTCAAGCGGGGTCTGAGAAAAAAGGTGGTCCCAAAATGCATTTTCCCCATGTTAATTTCTATAGGAGCTTTAGACAAAGCTATAGCCGAACTGCTGAACGGAATTACACCAAATTTGGCAAAAAGGTAGGTCTTGGTCCAGAAAGCGTGCTTTTTTTCAAATAGTGTAAATCCGCTTCAGTAATTGCTGAGAAATTCACACAATAAAACTCTATATATCTGAACACTGAGGAGGGCTCGTGAACCCTCCCGAGCACGAGCTTCATTCTGATTGGCTGCCAGCACTCCAAACCAGAATGTGTTGGCAGCCATCTTGTGACTCGAAAGAAGAAAAAGGTAAAAAAAGGTTAAAAAAAGATAAAAAACAAGAAAGGGAGCAGGGTAGAAACACCCTGACCCCCTAGGCCTGTTCAGCGGGTCCCACTTGGACCCCCAGGGCCAAAAAAGCATTTTTTAAAACAAAATTGTCCGAGTCCGCGCTAGGTGCGCAAATCCAGCTGAAAAAACAAAAAAAAAAAGCGGCGCTGGCTCCCATGCTTACGTTATCCTTAAGCCCCCGGATGGGCCAGGTCCCGGGGGCAATGTATAATTATATAGCGGGGGCCTGCGGGGCCCCCGCAGCCCGAGGACCACCACCTCCCGGGGCTTTATCCATAATGTGCAGGGGCACGCAGCCCCACGCAGCCCGGGGACCGCCACCTCCCGGGGCATAATCTAAACATAGGCAGGGGCCTCATGGGCTCCTAAGCCCTCAGGGACTGCCACCTCCCAGGGCTTTATTAAAATAAGGGTGGGCGCCTCGCATGCCCCCCAAGCCCCGGAGAGCACCACCTCCCAGGGCTTTGTCAAATAATTAGTGTGGGGGCTCGAGGCCCCCACACTGCCCCAGGGACCACCTCCTCCCGGAGCACTGTTTATTTAAATGCAGGGGTCCGTTGCGGACCCCGGGCCCCGGGGACCACCACCTCCCTGGGGCTATTTGCATGATGGGAGGCGGCCACGCGGCCCCCTCCTGGCACCCTCGATGACCCTGGGGACCACCACCCCCAGGGCCAGCTCCTGCAATGTCCCGGGGTGCCCACCCCTGGGACATTGCCGTTTGCTATGGCAGGCGGGAGCACTGCTCCCGCCCTGCCATAGCAAACTCCTGCTTTGCTTCTTGGGCGAGAGCAGAAACCTGCCTCGCTTCCAAGAAGCAAAGTAGAATTGCTTTTGGACAGGGGAGCTGCATGTTAGCAGCTCCCTTGCCCAAGCAATGCCAGCTCCACGCAGGAGCTGGGGAGCTGACTGGGACCATGGGGGCATTGGGGCTCCCTCCACGGTCCCCAACTTGAGGGCCGGCCCCGGGGATGGGGTCCCCAGGGCCATAATTGGCCTCAGGAGGGGCCACGCGGCCCCCCTCCAGCAAAAATCCCCAAAAATCTGGCCAGGCCCTGGGGATGGGGTCCCCGGGCCATAAGTGGCTTCTCAGAAGAGGGGCCACGTGCCCCCGTCCAAAAAAATAGAAAATCAAGGCTGGCCAGGCCCCGAGGATGGGGTCCCCGGGGCCATAATTGGCCTCAGGAGGGGGGCCACGTGGCCCCCTCGAAAATAAAATTAAAAGGAAAGGCTGGCCAGGCCCTGGGGATGGGGTGCCCGGGGCCCAAAGGCCTCCAGCGGAAGGGGACCACACAGCCCCCTTCCTAAAATTAAAAAAATGGAAGCCCCGCAGCTCGCGGAAGCCCCGCCCCTTTCACTACTTCTCTGCAAGCGCGTCTCTTGGTGCGTTCTCTGTTGGGGGATGAAGTCCCTACCCTACTGATGGTCCTTAGGTGCCAACTAGCCCATCTCTTACCTCCAGCAAGCCCACACCGTGGGGTTGCTGAGAGGTGGTCTGAGGCCATGCCCCTTTTTACACCACTCTGCAAACGCGCCTCTTGGCACACTGCTGGTGGGGTGATGAGGTCCTCTTATGTCCTGAGGACCTCAGGACACAAGTGGACTTTATCCCCCGAGCAGCAGTGCGCCAGGAGCCGCGTTTGCAGAAGTGTATAGTATGGGCGTGGCCTTTGAGCACTCTCAGCAATACAGCTGTATGGGGCTTACTGGAGGTAACAGGAGGGGCTAGTTGGCCCCCAGAGACCCTCAGGAGGAGAGGGGACTTCATCCCTCAACCAAGAGCGCACCAGGAGGCACGGTTTGCAGAGTGGTGGAGAAAGGGGGCGTGGCCTGTGTCCACCTCACAGCAATCCCACTGTGTGGGGCCTACTGGAGGTAAGAGGTAGGCTAGTTGGCCCCAAAGGATCCCCAGCAGCGAAGGGGACTTCAATCCCCATCCAAGAGCGCGCCAGGGAGCGCGTTTGCAGAGTGGTGGGCAAAGGGGGCATGGCCTGCTATGAGAACTTAGTAATCCTGCTGTGTGGGGACTTACTGGAGGTAAAGGGGTAGTTGACCCCAAGGATGTCCTTGGGGGCCAACTACCCCCTCCTGATTACCTCCAGTAAGTCCCACACAGTGGGACTACTAAGACGTCATTCGGAGGCTACCTCCCCTTTCTCCACCACTCTGCAAGCAGCGCCTTCCTGGCTTGAACTACGGGATGGGGATGAAGTCCATTTTGCTCCTGAGGGACTTTGTGGGCTAGAAGCCCCTCCTGAGTGCACTCCTGCCAAGTCCTATGCAGCGGAATTCCTGAGCACTGGGCGGGGCCCAGGACCCTTTCTCCACCACTCTGCAAACGCGACTACTAGTTGAAGAAGCATTTGCAATGTAATAGGTTTTCGCATTTGCAAGAGTTAGAGCTATTGGCGTTGTAAATGTAAAAGTTTTTTTTACTAATGTTTTTTGGTGTAGAGTGGATGAACGTTGTGCGTAGTGGAATTATGTGGTATGTTGTGCAGTGAAATTATGTGAATAGAAAGTATTTGGTATTTAGTGTATAGGAATTATGTGGAGTGGGATTATGTGTTTTGGAGAGTAATTATGTGGTATTGTAGTCTGTGTTGTGGAGTGGTAACCTCAGGTTTAGTCTTCCTCGTTTACATAGAAGCTAAACTATAAACTCAATGAGACACAATAAAAGAAGGAACCACTGAGGAGCACTTCTGGACCTAGTTGGAGGTATGAGCAGGGCCACTGGAGTTATGTGATTGTTCGGTTGCACCAATTTTCACGTAATTAAACATTTTCCACATTTGCCAAATATTCCATCATCCGCTGCCTAATCTGCAGATTTGAACAAAAAGCCTTGTTTCTCAGCTCAAGACGGCTCAAATGTTGCAAATGCAGCATCATGTATTGAGAGCGTGGTGGAGGGTCCTTTGTAAAGCTGGAATGGACACATGTTACTTATTGCAAAATGTGGGTGTTAACCTGGTACTAACGGTGCACAAACCTCTCTTCTTTCTGTGCCTCTCTTACTTCTTTCTGCATTTCTCTTGCTTCTTTCTGCACCTTTCTTCCTCTTTCTGCACCTCACTGTCTTCTTTCTGCACTTCACTTGCCTCTTTCTGCACTTCTCTTGCCCCTTTCTGCACCTCACTTGCCTCTTTCTGCACCCCTGTTGCTTTTTCTGCAGATCTCTTGCCTCTTTCTGCACCTCCCTTGCCTCTTTCTGCACCTCTCTTGCCTCTTTCTGCACCTCACTCTCTTCCTTCTGCACCTCTCTTGCTTCTTTCTACACTCTCTTGCCCTCTTTCTGCTCCTTGTTTGCCTCTTTGTGCATTTCTCTTGCCTGTTTCTGCAATTCCCTTGCCTCTTTCTGCACCTCTGTTGGTTCTTTCTGCACTGCTCTTGCTTCTTTCTGCACCTCACTTGCTTCTTTCTGTACTTCTATTGCTTCTTTCAGCAATTCTCTTGCCTCTTTCTGCACTTCTCTTCCTTCTTTCTGCACCCCTCCTGCCTCTTTCTGTACCTCTCTTGCCTCTTTGTGCACCTCTCCTACCTCTCCTACCTCTTTCTGCACCCCTCTGGCCTCTTTTTGCAACTCTGTTGGTTCTTTCTCCACTGCTCTTGCTTCTTTCTGCACCTCCAATGCCTCTTTCTGCACTTCTCTTGGTTCTTTCTACACCTCTGTTGCTTCTTTCAGCAATTCTCTTGCCTCTTTCTGCACTTCTCGTGCTTGTTTCTGCACCTCTCTTGTGTCTTTCTGTACCTCTGTTGCCTATTTCTGCACCTCACTTGCTTCTTTCTGCATCCCTCCTGCCTCTTTCTGCACCTCTCTTGCTTCTTTCTACACCTCTTTTGCCTCTTTCTGCTCCTCTCTTGCCTCTTTGTGCATTTCTCTTGCCTGTTTCTGCACTTCCCTTGCTTCTTTCTGAACCTCTCTTGCCTCTTTCTGCACCTCTCTAACCTCTTTCTGCACTTCTGTTGCTTCTTTCTGCACCTCTCTTGCCTCTTTCTGCACCCTTCTTCCCTTTTTTGCATCCCTCTTGCCTCTTTCTGCTGTTCTCTTGCCATTTTCTGTACCTCTCTTGCCTCTTTCTGCACCTCACTTGCCTCTTTCTGCACTTCTCTTGCTTCTTTCCACACCTCTGTTGCTTCTTTCAGCAATTCTCTTGCCTCTTTCTGCACTTTTTTTGCTTGCTTCTGCTCCTCTCTTGCGTCTTTATGCACCTCTATTGCCTCTTTCTACATGTCACTTGCTTCTTTCTGCACCCCTCTTGCCTCTTTCCTCACCCCTCTTTTCTCTTTCTGCACCTCTCTTGCCTCTTTGAGCACCCCTGTTCTCTCTTTCTGCACTTTTTCTACCTGTTTCTGCACCTCTCTTGCCTCTTTCTGTACCTCTGTTGGTTCTTTCTGCACTTCTCTTGCTCTTTCTGCACCCTTCGCGCCTCTTTTAGCACCTCTGTTGCTTCTTTCTGCACTTCTCTTCCTTCTTTCTGCACCCCTCCTTCCTCTTTCTGTACCTCTCTTGCCTCTGTGTGCACCTCTTCTACCTTTTTGTGTACCACTCTTGCTTCTTTTTGCACCTCTGTTTGTTCTTTCTGCACTGCTCTTGCTTATTTCTGCACCTCACTTGCCTCTTTCTGCACTTCTCTTGCTTCTTTCTACACCTCTGTTGCTTCTTTCAGCAATTCTTTTGCCTCTTTCTGTACTTCTCTTCCTTCTTTCTGCACCACTCCTGCCTCTTTCTGTACCTCTCTTGCCTCTTGGTGCACCTCTTCTACCTCTTTCTGCACTCCTCTTGCCTCTTTCAGCACCTCTGTTGCTTCTCTCTGCACTTCTCTTCCTTCTTTCTGCACCCCTCCTGCCTCTTTCTGTACCTCTCTTGCCTCTTTCTGCACCTTTTCTACCTTTTTCTGTACCGCTCTTGCTTCTTTTTGCACCTCTGTTGGTAATTTCTGCACTGCTCTTGCTTCTTTCTGCACCTCTCTTGCCTCTTTCTGCACTGCTCTTGCTTCTATCTATACCTCTGTTGCCTCTTTCTGCACCTCTGTTACCTCTTTCTGCACCTTTCCTGCCTGTTTCTGCACCTCTCTTGCCTCTTTCTGCACCTCTGTTGGTTCTTTCTGCACTTCTCTTGCTTCTTTCTGCACCTCTCGTGCCTCTTTCAGCACCTCTCTTGCTTCTTTCTGCACTTCTCTTGCCTTCTTTCTGCACCCCTCCTGCCTCTTTCTGTACCTCTCTTGCCTCTTTCTGCACTGCTCTTGTTTCTTTCTGCACCTCACTTGCCTCTTTCTCTACTTCTATTGCTTCTTTGTACACCTCTGTTGCTTCTTTCAGCAATTCTTTTGCCTCTTTCTGCACTTCCCTTCCTTCTTTCTGCATCCATCCTGCCTCTTTCTGCACCTCTCTTGCCTCTTTGTGTACATCTCCTACCTCTTTCTGCACCCCTCTTGCCTCTTTCTGCACTTCTCGTTGCCTGTTTCTGCACCTCACTTGCCTCTTTCTGCACCCCTCCTGCCTCTATCTGCACCTCTCTTGCTTCTTTCTACACCTCTCTTGCCTCTTTCTGCTCCTCTTTCGCCTCTTTGTGCATTTCTCTTGCCTGTTTCTGCACTTCCCTTGCCTCTTTCTGAACCTCTCTTGCCTCTTTCTGCACCTCTCTAACCTCTTTCTGCACTTCTGTTGCTTCTTTCTGCACCTCTCTTGCCTCTTTCTGCACCCTTCTTCCCTTTTTTGCATCCCTCTTGCCTCTTTCTGCTGTTCCCTTGCCATTTTCTGTACCTCTCTTGCCTCTTTCTGCACCTCACTTGCCTCTTTCTGCACTTCTTTTGCTTCTTTCCGCACCTCTCTTGCGTCTTTATGCACCTCTGTTGCCTCTTTCTACACGTCACTTGCTTCTTTCTGCACCCCTCTTGCCTCTTTCTGCACCCTTCTTTTCTCTTTCTGCACCTCTCTTGCCTCTTTCTGCACCCCTGTTCTCTCTTTCTGCACTTTTTCTACCTGTTTCTGCACCTCTCTTGCCTCTTTCTGTACCTCTGTTGGTTCTTTCTGCACTTCTCTTGCTCTTTCTGCACCCTTTGCGCCTCTTTTAGCACCTCTGTTGCTTCTTTCTGCACTTCTCTTCCTTCTTTCTGCACCCCTCCTTCCTCTTTCTGTACCTCTCTTGCCTCTTTGTGCACCTCTTCTACCTTTTTGTGTACCGCTCTTGCTTCTTTTTGCACCTCTGTTCGTTCTTTATGCACTGCTCTTGCTTATTTCTGCACCTCACTTGCCTCTTTCTGCACTTCTCTTGCTTCTTTCTACACCTCTGTTGCTTCTTTCAGCAATTCTTTTGCCTCTTTCTGTACTTCTCTTCCTTCTTTCTGCACCACTCCTGCCTCTTTCTGTACCTCTCTTGCCTCTTGGTGCACCTCTTCTACCTCTTTCTGCACTCCTCTTGCCTCTTTCAGCACCTCTGTTGCTTCTCTCTGCACTTCTCTTCCTTCTTTCTGCACCCCTCCTGCCTCTTTCTGTACCTCTCTTGCCTATTTCTGCACCTCTTCTACCTTTTTCTGTACCGCTCTTGCTTCTTTTTGCACCTCTGTTGGTAATTTCTGCACTGCTCTTGCTTCTTTCTGCACCCCTCTTGCCCCTTTCTGCACTGCTCTTGCTTCTATCTATACCTCTATTGCCTCTTTCTGCACCCCTGTTACCTCTTTCTGCACCTTTCCTGCCTGTTTCTGCACCTCTCTTGCCTCTTTCTGTACCTCTGTTGGTTCTTTCTGCACTTCTCTTGCTCTTTCTGCACCTTTCGTGCCTCTTTCAGCACCTCTGTTGCTTCTTTCTGCACTTCTCTTCCTTCTTTCTGCACCCTTCCTGCCTCTTTCTGTACCTCTCTTGCCTCTTTCTGCACTGCTCTTGTTTCTTTCTGCACCTCACTTGCCTCTTTCTCTACTTCTATTGCTTCTTTGTACACCTCTGTTGCTTCTTTCAGCAATTCTTTTGCCTCTTTCTGCACTTCCCTTCCTTCTTTCTGCATCCATCCTGCCTCTTTCTGTACCTCTCTTGCCTCTTTGTGTACATCTCCTACCTCTTTCTGCACCCCTCTTGCCTCTTTCTGCACTTCTCGTGCCTGTTTCTGCACCTCACTTGCTTCTTTCTGCACCCCTCCTGCCTCTTTCTGCACCTCTCTTGCTTCTTTCTACACCTCTCTTGCCTCTTTCTGCTCCTCTCTTGCCTCTTTGTGCATTTCTCTTGCCTGTTTCTGCACTTCCCTTGCCTCTTTCTGAACCTCTCTTGCCTCTTTCTGCACCTCTCTAACCTCTTTCTGCACTTCTGTTGCTTCTTTCTGCACCTCTCTTGCCTCTTTCTGCACCCTTCTTCCCTTTTTGCATCCCTCTTGCCTCTTTCTGCTGTTCTCTTGCCATTTTCTGTACCTCTCTTGCCTCTTTCTGCACCTCACTTGCCTCTTTCTGCACTTCTCTTGCTTCTTTCCACACCTCTGTTGCTTCTTTCAGCAATTCTCTTGCCTCTTTCTGCACTTTTTTTGCTTGCTTCTGCTCCTCTCTTGCGTCTTTATGCACCTCTATTGCCTCTTTCTACACGTAACTTGCTTCTTTCTGCACCCCTCTTGCCTCTTTCTGCACCCCTCTTTTCTCTTTCTGCACCTCTCTTGCCTCTTTCTGCACCCCTGTTCTCTCTTTCTGCACTTTTTCTACCTGTTTCTGCACCTCTCTTGCCTCTTTCTGTACCTCTGTTGGTTCTTTCTGCACTTCTCTTGCTCTTTCTGCACCCTTCGCGCCTCTTTTAGCACCTCTGTTGCTTCTTTCTGCACTTCTCTTCCTTCTTTCTGCACCCCTCCTTCCTCTTTCTGTACCTCTCTTGCCTCTTTGTGCACCTCTTCTACCTTTTTGTGTACCGCTCTTGCTTCTTTTTGCACCTCTGTTCGTTCTTTCTGCACTGCTCTTGCTTATTTCTGCACCTCACTTGCCTCTTTCTGCACTTCTCTTGCTTCTTTCTACACCTCTGTTGCTTCTTTCAGCAATTCTTTTGCCTCTTTCTGTACTTCTCTTCCTTCTTTCTGCACCACTCCTGCCTTTTTCTGTACCTTTCTTGCCTCTTGGTGCACCTCTTCTACCTCTTTCTGCACTCCTCTTGCCTCTTTCAGCACCTCTGTTGCTTCTCTCTGCACTTCTCTTCCTTCTTTCTGCACCCCTCCTGCCTCTTTCTGTACCTCTCTTGCCTCTTTCTGCACCTCTTCTACCTTTTTCTGTACCGCTCTTGCTTCTTTTTGCACCTCTGTTGGTAATTTCTGCACTGCTCTTGCTTCTTTCTGCACCCCTCTTGCCCCTTTCTGCACTGCTCTTGCTTCTATCTATACCTCTATTGCCTCTTTCTGCACCCCTGTTCCCTCTTTCTGCACCTTTCCTGCCTGTTTCTGCACCTCTCTTGCCTCTTTCTGTACCTCTGTTGGTTCTTTCTGTACTTCTCTTGCTCTTTCTGCACCTTTCGCGCCTCTTTCAGCACCTCTGTTGCTTCTTTCTGCACTTCTCTTCCTTCTTTCTGCACCCCTCCTGCCTCTTTCTGTACCTCTCTTGCCTCTTTCTGCACTGCTCTTGTTTCTTTCTGCACCTCACTTGCCTCTTTCTCTACTTCTATTGCTTCTTTGTACACCTCTGTTGCTTCTTTCAGCAATTCTTTTGCCTCTTTCTGCACTTCCCTTCCTTCTTTCTGCATCCATCCTGCCTCTTTCTGCACCCCTCTTGCCTCTTTCTGCACTTCTCGTGCTTGTTTCTGCACCTCTCTTGTGTCTTTCTGTACCTCTGTTGCCTGTTTCTGCACCTCACTTGCTTCTTTCTGCACCCCTCCTGCCTCTTTGCCTCTTTCTGCACCTCTCTTGCTTCTTTCTACACCTCTCTTGCCTCTTTCTGCTCCTCTTTCGCCTCTTTGTGCATTTCTCTTGCCTGTTTCTGCACTTCCCTTGCCTCTTTCTGAACCTCTCTTGCCTCTTTCTGCACCTCTCTAACCTCTTTCTGCACTTCTCTTGCTTCTTTCTGTACCTCTCTTGCCTCTTTCTGCACCCTTCTTCCCTTTTTTGCATCCCTCTTGCCTCTTTCTGCTGTTCTCTTGCCATTTTCTGTACCTCTCTTGCCTCTTTCTGCACCTCACTTGCCTCTTTATGCACTTCTCTTGCTTCTTTCCACACCTCTGTTGCTTCTTTCAGCAATTCTCTTGCCTCTTTCTGCACTTCTTTTGCTTGTTTCTGCTCCTCTCTTGCGTCTTTCTGCACCTCTATTGCCTCTTTCTACACGTCACTTGCTTCTTTCTGCACCCCTCTTGCCTCTTTCTGCACCCCTCTTTTCGCTTTCTGCACCTCTCTTGCCTCTTTCTGCACCTCTGTTCGCTCTTTCTGCACTTTTTCTACCTGTTTCTGCACCTCTCTTGCCTCTTTCTGTACCTCTGTTGGTTCTTTCTGCACTTCTCTAGCTCTTTCTGCACCCTTTGTGCCTCTTTTAGCACCTCTGTTGCTTCTTTCTGCACTTCTCTTCCTTCTTTCTGCACCCTCCTGCCTCTTTCTGTACCTCTCTTGCCTCTTTGTGCACCTCTCCAACCTCTTTCTGCACTCCTCTTGCCTCTTTTAGCACCTCTGTTGCTTCTTTCTGCACTTCTCTTCCTTCTTTCTGCACCCCTCTTGCCTCGTTCTGTACCTCTCTTGCCTCTTTGTGCACCTCACCTTTTTCTCTACCGCTCTTGGTAATTTCTGCACTGTTCTTGCTTCTTTCTGCACCACAATTGCCTCTTTCTGCACTTCTCTTGCTTCTTTTTGCACCTCTGTTGCTTCTTTCAGCAATTCTCTTGCCTCTTTCTTCACTTCTCTTGCTTGTTTCTGCACATCTCTTGCGTATTTCTGCACCTCTGTTGCCTCTTTCTGCACCTCACTAGCTTCTTTCTGCACCCCCGCCTCTTTCTGGACTTCTCTTGCTTCTTTCTACACATTTTTTGCCTCTTTCTGCTCCTCTCTTGCCTCTTTGTGCACCTCTTCTACCTTTTTCTGTACTGCTCTTGCTTCTTTTTGCACCTCTGTTGCTTCTTTCTGCACTTATCTTGCTTCTTTCTGCACCTCACTTGCCTCTTTCTTCACTTCTCTTGCTTCTTTATACACCTCTGTTGTTTCTTTCAGCAATTCTTTTGCTTCTTTCTGCACTTCTCTTCCTTCTTTCTGTACCTCTCTTGCCTCTTTGTGCACCTCTCCTATGTCTTTCTGCACTCCTCTTACCTCTTTCAGCACCTCTGTTGCCTCTTTGTGCACCTCTCTTGCCTCTTTCTGCACTTCACTTGCTTCTTTCTGCACCTCTCTTGCCTGTTTCGGCACCTCTGTTGCTTCTTTCTGCACTACTCTTGCCTCTTTCTGCACCTCTGACTTAGAGCTAGTTTTAATCCCCCTGCCCTATTATGTACTAGGGCCTTACAGGGGAGGTCATGCCAATCACAGGGGTACCCCAACCCATAGTGTACCCTAGTGTATGTAGGTGTTTTCACTGTATTCTAAGTGTCTTTCAGCATAGCACTGGCTCCGGGCCTGGTTAGTCAGAGTCACTTACCACCAGTACCAGTCTGCAAAAAGTTGGGGGCACAGGATGACTTTGCAACAAGGCCAATTTCTGCACCTCTGTTGGTTCTTTCTGCATGTCTCTTGCTTCTTTCTGCACCTTTCTTTGTCTTTCTGGACTTCTGTTGCCTCTTTCTACACCTCACTTGCTTCTTTCTGCACCCCTCTTACCTCTTTCTGCTCATGTCCTACCTCTGCAGGCATAGTTAGAAATTAGTATTTAAAAAACCTTTGAAATTCACTGAAAAAACCATAGGTTTGAGGGACGTTATAGTTAGGAATTAGCATTAAAAAAACCTTAGAAATTCACTGAAAAACCATAGGTTTGAGGGACATTATAGTTAGAAATTGGCATTTAAAAAACCTTTGAAATTCACTGAAAAAACCATAGGTTTCAGCGACATTATAGTTAGAAATTAGCATTTAAAAAACCTTAGAAATTCACTGAAAAAACCACAGGTTTCAGGGACGTTATACATAGTTGGACATTTCACTCGTACAAAACCAGAGAAATTCGGCCATTATGGTAGTTGAGCTAACTATAACTCGCGCCCCTGCAATGCACTGCTGATGACGTCACAAATTACATCATTCATGACATGGTCAGTGACATCCCTGATGACATCTCAAATGACAGCACTGATGACATCACTGATGGCATCATCCACGTGATAATCTGATGCACCTCCTCACACCCTAATATAACCTTTGATACACCCACTCTAAAATACAGACTATCATTTTCGAAACCATAGACACACCAATACCAGTTACTACATACCCACGCACTGATTCCTAGGTCTACACACACATCCACTCATCCACCCGTACAGTCACTCATACATGCAGTTACTCATCAATACAGCACTATCATATGCACTCATACACCTATACGGACACTCACACACCGCCACTCAATCATAGAGTTACTCACACACCTAGTCAGTCGTGCAAAGAATCAATCACACTCCCATTTACTCACCTATACAGCTATACACACACCACCTCACTTATTCATACAGATACTAACACATACTTACTCTCTTATACAATCACTGATACAAGTACACACTCATCCATACTGCCACTCTCACAATCACTCACTCTCACATATAGTCATTTATATACTCCAACACTCACATATACTGCCTTTCACATATGTAGTTACTCACACATGTACCACTGAGACATCCATTCACTCACCAACACACCCATACACACACTCACCCACCCATACAGCCCTTCACAGATGCACTCTTGAACCCATACACCCAGTGAATCACCCACTCACACATCTATGCACAGAGTCACACACCCCCACCCACCCACACAGACACTCTAGCACCCATACAGATGCTCAGACAACCAATCAATAACCCATATAGACACTCATGTAACTACTCACCAACCCATGCAGCCACTTATACACCAACTGACAAACTGATACAGATATTCACACAGTTTAGTCACTAACCCATGCATTCAGTAAGACACATTTAATCACTCATTAATACAGTCAGTCACGCACCCACTAAATCATCCATTCAGACTCTTATACACCCACTCATTCTTCAATACACCTTGGCATATATATATATATATATAAAACATATTTAAACTTTACAGAAACACACAGTCACTGGATGATGTCATCAGTGATGTCATTTGAGATGTCATCAGTGATGTCATCAGTGATGTCACTGACCGTGTCATGAATGATGTAATATGTGACGTCATCAGCAGTGCATTGCGGGGGCGCAAGTTATAGTTAGCTCAACTAACTATAACGGCCGAATTTCTCTGGTTTTGTACAAGTGAAATGTCCAACTAACTATAACGTCCCTGAAACCTGTGGTTTTTTCAGTGAATTTCTAAGGTTTTTTAAATGCTAATTTCTAACTATAACGTCCCTGAAACCTACGGTTTTTTCAGTGAATTTCAAAGGTTTTTTAAATGCTAATTTCTAACTATAACATCCCTCAAACCTATGGTTTTTTCAGTGAATATATATATATATATATATATATACACGTCTCGCTCTCCAAATTTGAACACAAAAGCGGCACTCCAGGCTGTGTTGTCAAATAGTCAATTTATTTTCAGGCACGAGGAAAATCAACGTGTTTTGGTTGCCACATGCAACCTTGGTCACGATAAAGTGCCATATTGTTTTTTTCACAATAAGTTTAAAAAAAAGCGTCATACCCAGAATGCATCGTGTAGGCATTATAAAATTTCACAAATGCACTTCATTTCATGAGCGCCATCTTGTAAGGTGCAAGTTATATACAAATACATACTATCTACATTATGTAGCATGTGTAAAATGACACATATAATATCCCACTTTTATTAATTTTGATTAATATACCAATATCATCTCAATTTCTCATTTTTGTGATTACATGTATATTAATTTATGAACTATTTGAAAAATCAAAACTTTAATACATTCTACATAAAACTGTTAGTCAATTAATATCCTATTTGCTTCTTACTCCAATTCATTTGAATAATGCTTACGATAATTGTTAGATTTATTCATGACATCACCATGATACCGTCCAAGTGGGCAAACTATTAGATTATTCAAAATTATTCAAAATTACAAGGTGATAACGGCCAAGTGGGCTTTCGTCGCAAAAAAGGGGACAAGGAAATATACAAACACATATTAGAAAACCATTTTCAAAAGAAAATCAATAATCAGATCGCTATATGCTATCTAGCTAACATGGGCACAACTTTCTACAAACCTAATGCATGATTGCACTTGAATAGAGATGACTGCATCTCAAATAGAACAACACTTCCTCTACTAAAATTCCCAATGGAAAGTTATTACTTCCTACACTCACTCCATAAATGCTGTGTTAAACAAATTTGTATGTGTCAATTTCTAAATTAAGATCTTGACGCGAAATGCAAGGATAGGGAGCAGGAGAATATATTCATCTTAAACATGTATGCAGCTCTACGTCCATATTTAAACCTGAGGGCTCGTTGCTAGCCATATCCAATATGAACTTTATCTCCAGTTGTCTAAGTTTTGCCTCCCAATCTCGACCTCTCTGACTATTGGGGATCTGGGCAATGCAGCTAACTTTCATCATCAACTTTACATCATTGTTGTGTTGCTTTTCAAAGTGTCCTGCCATTGGGTAAGATCTGCCCTTAATGGTGATAGCCCTCATATGCTGTAAAATACACTTATCGGTGAGGAAAGTGACACTGCCTCAATAGGCTTTTGGGTATGGGCATTTCAAGATGTAGACTACATATTCACTTTTACATGTGAGTCTACCTCTCACTTTTACAATGAAATTGAAAGGTGTTTTAATCTGTGTTACATTTTCCCCATGCCGGCATGCTTTACAGCATGTGCCTTTAGTAAAACTCTCCTTCGGGGAGAGCCATGTTCTTCTAGGTGTTGTGGGGGTTAATTCACTTTTAACAAGTTGGTCTTTGAGGTATCCAGCACGCCTGAAGCTCATCTGGGGTCGATTAGAGATAGCCGGGCCAATTACCGGGTCATGTTTTATTAAGTGGCTGTGCCTCTGTAATGCCAGATGAAACTGTAGGTGTTCCACATTGTATGTGGTGACAAATCTCTGCTCCCTTTTCTTTCTTTTCTGTCTTTTAGAAGGTGCAAATAATGCTATCTCTCTTTTGTGTGATCCAGCTCTTACAGCAGCTGCTTTAATGATGCTCTCTGAATATCCCCTAGCCTTAAAGCATATAGTTATTTCTGTCTCAATTTTTGGTGTATTCTTCTTCTGTACTGCAGAGTCTACGGGCCCTGTAGAACTCCCCAAAGGGGATGCTTTTCACCTTGTAAGTTTGAGCACTTTTTAATAATCCAATGGTTAGCCAACTTGGGCGGTATCATGGTGATGTCATGGATAAATCTAACGATTATCATAAGCATTATTCAAATGAATTGGAGTAAGATGCAAATGGGATATTAATTGAGCATTAGCTTTATGAAGAATAAATTGAATTTTCTATTTTTCAAATCGTTCATAAACTAATATACATGTTATCACAAAAATAAGAAATTTAGATGATATTGGTGTATTAATCAAAATGAATTAAAGTGGGATATTATATGTCATTTTACACATGCTACATAATGTAGATAATATGTATTTGCATAGAACTTGCACCCTACAAGATGGTGCTCATGAAATGAAGTGAATTTGTGAAATGTTATGATGCCTAAACGATGCATTCTGGGTATACTTATGGTGAAATAAAACAATATGGCGCTTAATCGTGACCAAGGCTGCATGTGGCAACCGAAATATGTTTATTTTTCCTCTTGCCTGAAAATAAATGGACTACTTGACAACCCAGCATGGAGTGCCACTTTCGTGTTCAAATTTGGAGGGCGAGCCATGAATACATAATAGCGTGATTGCGGAGGAGCTGAAACAAGTGGCACCCCTGATTATCAGGCAGCACGCCTGCAACCGCACTCTCGAAATATATGTATACCTGTCCATGCAACCTCAGATACATGGGGAGCACTATCAACCAGGTGAAGATGAGGGTCCAGGAACATCAGAGGGCCATTGCCAGCAACGATACTAATTACCCAGTTGCGCGGCACTTTGCTAGCCATCACATGAGAGATAGGAATTTGCTGCAGTACCATTGCCTCGACCATGTCCCCAGGGATGTCAGAGGAGGGGACAGGGAAAAAAGACTCAGGAGGCTAGAATCAAGATTCATTATAGACATCCAGTGCAAATTTCCAGGGGGCCTAAACAGTGGGGAAGAACTGGCTGTGCACCTAGGGACATAACTGCTCCACTAGAACTACTTGGGATAGTCAAGGATCTAATGAAGGGACTGTAGAGAGTTGACATCCTATAGAGAACAAGAAAGCCCATACAGGGCAAGATAACAACACTGTACAATGTGGACAGCATTGTTCTGGGGGCGCATTCCAGTTAGGTTTAACAGGTGGGACATTATCAATTTTGATAACAATAGCAGTGTACATGCCCATTCATGGCGAAATCAAATGCTTAGGCCTGTCTGTTGCTAAGGTTTGCACCGAGAGGTGCCAATGAGATATATTAACGGCGCACCAGGCAATGAGAATCGGTATATATACACAAAGAGATTTTGCTATATTTATGCATAATGTAAATAGTGTACATAGGATGTATTATAATAACTCTCTTCATCTTTGTTTTCATTTGAAAAAACAAATTTCTGAATGAACAGTGTATATGAAGTAATATTATTGTTTGAGAGAGTATTAACCATGTCCCGAAACATGTTCCAAGATGGCGCCCGTAGTATTGTATAATCAGCTTGTCCGTTGTCAGAATGACGACAAATCATGTGTTTAAAGGTCGCCAAGACAACGGGGCCGCCGACATTGACAAAGGCAGGATTGCCGAAACGCGTTTGTTAGTGAATTAATTTCGCCAATAAATCTTTTAAAAAATCGATTTGTGTAACGAGAGTGCTGGTCAATCCGCTTTTGTGGGGAGCTGAAATGTATATATATACTTATAATCTAAAAATGTATTACAACATACAAACTTTGTAACTTACAAACATAACATAAGAATATATACCTTAAAATAATTTCAAAAACATAATATTATAATATTTGTAAAATGTAATAATGTGATATGTAATGATAAAAACATTAAAAATAATTATATCAAACACTAAATATTAAAACATTAAAAAATGAATTAAAAACAACATAAAAACAAATTAACAGAACAATAATCAGTAAACAAATGATTTACATTAAACTAACTTATAAAATGAAACAAAAAATGTCCAACCAATTTAAAAAAAAATCAAATAAAAAATTGATTTGGAGAGGTACAATTCACTACTCCTTCTCCAACCTGACCAACAGTAGAGAAACTGTTGGATTTGGAGTAGTCAGATTTTACTATTCCCACTCCAGTCTGAGCAACAGTTGGGAAAGTGTTGGACTTTGGAGGTGTTAATCTTACTATTCCCACTCCAATCTAAGCAATAGTAGGGAAGCTGTTGGAGTTTGGAAGGGTCAGATTTAGTGTCCTGACTCCAATCTAGGCAAACGTATGGAGGAGGGGATAGATTTTCTATTCACACTCCAACATGAGCAAAAGTATGAAAAGTGTTGAATTTAGGAACGGTCAAATTTACTATTACCACTCCAGCATTAGCAAAGGTGGAGTTAGATTTACTAATCCCACTCCAATCTCAGCAACAGGACTTATCTGTTATTATTTTATTAATTTCATGTTTAATTTCACTTTCAGTCTGTTGGTCAGCTTGAGTGTTGTATTTTTTATTGTGCATCGCAATTCAGATTGTTGTTTTATGATGCAGTATTGTTCCTGGGCCAGTGGGTTAAGTCAATGCTATTTTTATCTACATTTTTCAAGGGTGTATGTTGATCTGGTGCATTGCAGCAACATTAATTTGTCCATGCTTTGTCTAGTGTATGGATTTTGGAGTCATATTGTTTGTATGAAGGTGAAAGGGCTGTTTCTAGCATGCTCCTTATGAGTAGGACTATTTCTAGTAGATTAACATGGTGTATGCTGTTATTACTATATGATGCACGATTAAGCCCAAATATGGTATGTCAGAAGGGTGTTGGAAGCATGTTGGCTTACGTGTACTGACTGAGACTATGCATGACGATTCCTGGGTTGGAGGAGATGTGCATCCAGAAAACAGCTATTATGTGAACCAGTGTTGCTGTGAATGCATGTATGCTGTTAAGCACAATCTCCTTGAGTAGTCGCCTACTCAGCTTCATTAAAGCACTAATTCTATATCATATGTCATGAGAAACTAAAAATAAATCACTCAAACTTATAGCGTGGTACACAGTGCTCTGGCAGATTTAGGCTTGCCAGCAGTGTCTGGACACTTCACATGAGCCTTTTTTATTCAGAAGAAGTTGGGCAATCGTAGTAACAAGTATGGACCCTGCCCTTAAAGACATAGGAACCAGACACTACTGCACGTTCACTGAATTTACAAGTGTCTACTTTTTAGGCCTTACCAAAAACAGCTTTAAGGTGTCTATTATCAAAGGCGTGTTGTGTACAACAAACACTTAGAGTGGGTTTTGATTCAGCCTACTGCTCCTCATGTGTTGACTTTGTCATCAATCACATTTTCTTTTTTTTTAATTTGAATGCTTTCCTTCCTTGGAGCACAACTTCTTTGCCATCCTTTTGAATGGATGAATTGTATCCTTCCACAAGTCACATCAAGAAATTACTTTTTCTTAGAACACTCCATGGGAGTGCATGTGTTTTCTTCCTTTCTCCCACATGTACTGCTTCCCCCTTGCATCCCAGCTGCTGCAATCTCCCTCCACTCCAGCATATCTGTACAAACACAGCAAAACTTATATTTTTTGCAGCGGTTTGACCAAAGATCAGTCGCTTTACCTTTACCAGTTGCACTCCACATTGCATGAAAGCCCAGGACTTGGTACATAAAGGCAACACTTGGGGAAGAACGGGCTTCTGCACTCACTGAGCCAAGATCTGAGACAGAAGTTGGCCAGAGCATTTGTTTCAGTTCTGAGTCAGTCTTAGCAAGTGGTTTCCTTTAATTTCTGCCACTTCCTTAATCATGACCTCAGAGAGCTCTTTTGTTCCTTTAAGTACCTGCATCTAATCCTCTGTGTTATTGTTAATCAGGATAACATGCAAAAGGTGGTTTAAATTCTGTTCAGAGTTTACTGAGTGAGGCATGTCTGAGAAATAAACCATGCAATTTATACTTGTTAGACCTGGCATCCTTGGCGTGGTTTTCCCTGACTTTTTGCCTCTACCTCCTTTGCTTTTGATGTTGTGCTGGATTTCGTTTTTGCTGGCTTAGATGCTTTGGGCACTTTGCCACTGCTGATCAGTGTCAAAGTGCAAGTGCTCCATGTGTAAATTGGTATGGTGATTGGTTCTCCCTGATTGGCATATTTGTTTTACCAGTAGGTCCCTAGTAAAGTGCAATGAGTGTGCCAGGGCTGGTAAATCAAATGCTACTAGTGGGCCTGCAGCACTGGCTGTGCCACCCACATGAGTAGCCCTGAAAAGATGTCTCAGGCCTGCCACCGCTGTGCCTGTGTGCAGTTTATTAACTGTCATATCGACTTGGCAAGTGCACCCACTTGCCAGACCCTACCCTTCCCTTTCCTTACACATAGGACACCCCTATGGTAGGCCCAAGATACCCCCCTGGGCAGGGTGCAGTGTATGTGAAAGGTAGGGCATGTACTGGTGTGTGTAACATGTCCTGATAGTGAAATACTGCCAATTTCGTTTTTCACTATTGAAAGGCTATCTTGCCCCATAGGACAGAATGGGGAATGCTTTGTAACATTTTACAACCATATCTTCCCATAGGGATAAGATAGAAAAAATTTGTTTGGTATCCCTGAACTCAGGATTTAATAACACATATTTTAGTAAAGATGGTTTTTAAATTGTGTGTTTGAAAATAGCACTTTTAGAAGGTGGCTATTTTCTTGTTCAACCATCCACAGTGCCTCTGCCTGTTTGTGGATTGACTGTCTGGTTTCAGTGTGACAGAGACAGAGGATGTGCATTCCCTGTAGACAGCCTCTGGTGGGTTGAGGTGTGCCTGGCCCTTCCTGGATGACTCAGCCCTGAGTTGAATAGACCCTGGCTGCATATAGAGTGGTGGGAGGAGATTTACCTTGCACCTGAATGAAGCCTGTCTCCCTTGCACAATGCTGTCTCCACCTCCTGGGGTCATGCTGCACCAGTAAAGGCAGAACTGGTTTGAACTTAGCTCAAAGCCCCCTGCACAAAGAGAACAAAGACATTTTGGGGTATAAGTATTAGACCCAAAACCCCAGACTTTAGATCATTCCTGATATTCACGAGGAACCTTTGCCAAGGAGAAGTGCGGGAGAGACTGAGGAGAAGTACTGCCCTTGCTGTGTGTCTGGGGTTGGCCTGCAGTTGCTGTTTCTGCCAAGGAAAGGAGAAGGACTTTGCTGTGTGCTGTGTCCCCTGCTTGAAGGAGATCTCCAAGGGCCTGAAGTGTGCCGGTCTCCTGTTCTGAAGTCTCAGGGGCACAAAGACTTCACCCCCAGCTCCCCCGATCTCTGCTGCTGTGAGTTCTAGCCTGCCAAGAGGTGCCTATGCCAGTTTTGGGCCTCTGGAGGTCGTTGCTGCAGTTTGGGAGCTGGAAGAAAGAAGAAACTCAAAAAACTACAGAAATCGACACATCGCTCTTCTTGCGGCTGTTTTCCCATCGCATCTCCACAGCGCAAAAGGAATTTCCATGCATCGCCCCGGAAACTGCCGCAGCTCCTGTCGCCTCTGCAAGAATCGACGCATCGAGGGACCGCGGCTCGACGCCGCCACATCGATTGCCGACGCATCCCAGATTTCCATGCATCGTACCTGTGTGTCAAGTTCGTCTGACGCATCACCTGCGGTCCGGAACCATCACGAAGAATCGATGCATCACTCCCCATACAGACTGGATTCGACGTAACCCTTCCTCTGTGTTCAGCGGGACTGTTGCATCGCCTCCCCAAGGTCTCAGGAGTGTCGCATCTCTTTGTTTTCGGACTCTGCGGCTGTTCGGCTTGTTTACTTTGACGCATCTACAGGTACTTTGGTGAAAAGTCACGCATCCATAGTTTTCTATGGTACAAGCTCTTGAAACCTTTTGAAAGTCATATTTTTAACTGTGTTTGTTGGATTTTTGTTGTTTTGGTCTTGTTTAGTTTAGATAAAGTGTGGCGCTATGCACAAAAATGACAGAGGTTGAGGTTGAGGTTGTACTTAAATTTATTTATCAAGTAAGTTATCGCCTTCAGTCTTGGCCGGCTGTATAACAGGTCCGCTTCAGTCAGCGCTCTGTTGTAGTGCAGAGGAGTTGTTTCTCCTTCGTAGAGTACCTCACGCTCCTCGGGACAATCAATAGGGAAAAGCAAACAAAGAAAACTCTGTGAGGCTGAGGCCCAATTGGGTCATATAGTGAATAGGGAAGGTTGTGCAGGGAGCTCAAACCACGCCTCGGTTCTTTATTGCCCTCCCTTTATACCCCGGAGTGGCTTCCCACCTCGGGTACCCTTCCCCCAAACAGTACGGATGCGGTCACGTACCTCGTGGAGCCACGCTCCTCCAGGAACGTGGCTGGCCTGGGCGCGATGCCGAAGTGGGTCCGGCTCCCTCTTTTCACTGGCGGAGTTAATCTTCGGTGAGTCCGGGACCCTTCCTTGTGGCAGCAGGGGTTCTTCCTCCGAGGCTTCCGTCAGGAGACAGCATGAAGACTCCGGTCCCATTTCGCTCTCGCTCCTGAGCTCTTCAGCGTCTTCTTCCCGGCGTGGTCTCGCTTTCAGCTCTTCCGCAATCTCGATCTCTCTACCCATTGGGGCATGTGACCAGATCACGTGGGCCGGTGATGAGTCCCAGACATCAAAGTTGTTAAAGGTACAGTGCAGGTTGTGGAGGTTGAAATCGGAGGCAGACTGGAAACAGAGGAGAGGAGAGAGATAAAAGGGGAACAGGTCCATATCTTCCATATCTTCCATATCTTCCTCCCTCCTTAAGTCCTGGGCTGGCACTTCACGACACAAAGATATTTTATTTTTCTAAACTGGTGTGGTGTTCATTTGTGGTGTTTTCACTGTGTTACTGTGAGTGTTGGTACAAATACTTTACACATTGCCTTTGGGATAAGCCTGTCTGCTCGTGCCAAGCTACCAAGGGGGTGAGGAGGGGCTATCTAAAGTGTGTATCACCCTTACCCTGACTAGAAGCAAGGGTCCCTATTTGGACAAAGGTACCTACCTCTGCCAACTAGAGAGCCCCATTTCTAACAATACTGAAATCAATGTTCAATTTTGTGGGATGCTAAATTATATAATGTCCTTTTCTTCACTAGTTTGAACTGTTTACTTGCTTTTAACAATGTTTTATTTTACAAGCTTTGGCAAAGGTAGTGGTTTGGCATTCACATTATAACGGTGAGAGCTGCTGACTTTGCCAATGCTTGTTAGACATTGATTTTCAGCAGGTAGCGAAGTTGAGTGACAGAATCAAGCACAAATGAATGAAGGATGCTCCGACCAGAAGATCCAAGCTGAATTCAGCTCGAAAACAAAAGTGCTAGGAAATTTCTGAATGAGAACTGGGAAATGTTCACACCTGACATTTATAAGAGTCAAATTGGCATTTGAAGGGGAAGAAGACCACCACCTTTAGGGAGTACTCAATCTACTATTAGTCATGAAATTTTTTAGGATTAGATCAGAGCTGAAATTTTGACAGATTAGCCAATCCCAAAGGACCTGCAGCTGCTGATATGGGCATTGAACTGGGTAGGTCAGTGGGGAGTGACAGTCAGATGGAAAAAAAGAGCATGGTGATGAAAGTACCCTCATACCCGTCCTAGAACAGCATGTACACAAACAACATATACCATTTACACTATCCAGACATAAACATACTCTCTAATACTAACACTCACACTTCCTCTCACTCGATCACTTTTCTCTCACATCCACTTCTCCAACTCGCACCCCTCATTGACTCAAAAATGCACCATCTAACTCCCACACATGCACCTACTTCCCACCCATTCCTCACATTTTCTTTTCTCACACCACTTCATACCCTCACTTGTACTTCTCACATTTATTCTCCTTAGACCACACTAACTCTCTCAACTCCCTCATGTCTCACATCCACACCCACACTCAACAACTGCACTCGCCTCCAGATATCAATCAACAGCACCTGCAGGGCATTAAGACTGCTCATGAGCTACTGCTCCTTGTTGCTGCTACTAGCAAGAAGTCAGACTCTCTGTGATAACGTCCAGACCACCAGTGCCTAAAATCAGCATAGGTTCAGGTCCATCTCCCTGAGCCTGGCTAGGCTTCCAATATTATCTCTTCCAATGTGACATCATAATGCGCGCAGGGTACTGGGAGTGAAATTAAATCACGCTCCTCATCCTACCTTGTACAAAAGCTCCTGAAAGATAAACCCTATATAAATTGCACACTAAAAGTTGCATAGGAACTATGAAGCCACTATGGAATCATGAAGCAAGAGCAGAGAGGAAGATAAGAAGAACTTAAATTCATTACCAACCAGTCTTCCCTCTCCTCATCTAGTTGGATTCTCAGTTGGATAAACCACTCTCCCATTTCATATTTGTTGTGGCAGCTCAGTTCATTTATTTAGCCTACTCCCTTACCTTCTGGGCAGGTCTGTATCATCATCCTTCTCCGCTTGTAGTCCAACTGAGAGGATATTTCTCATCAGCAGGGACTGAGGGAATTTAGCGATGAACTCCCATAATCAATCTCGAATCAATGGTCGTAAAAGAGAAGTCGAGTAAAGGTGGGATGGAGAAGATCTATGGGAACAGCCATGTTCGATGGTCATAATCCAGGTAAGGCAGCTCCAGAAAATTATGATTCTGCTGCCATGGAGTGTGGTAGGGGAAGCAGAATGAAAAATGTCCTTGGTGGCTACAATTGCAATGAGGTCAAAATAGTTGACAAGTCCAGCTGGTGTCTTATTCTATATTAATTTATTAGGAAAGGGTTCTATCATTCTTCAGCTTAGGAAAGGACATGATGACACATCTCCTGAAGAACATGCTTTAGCCTCTGTGACTGACCCAGTGATCTGACTCCCCCACTTAAAGGATTCCCCATCTTAGGAGCATTTAATACATTATTTGAGACCAAAATGACAAAAATCCAATCAGTACAACTGCAAAAGTAGGTATAGTGCCTATAAACTTGCAGTTATCTTGCTGTATAAGACCAGGTGAAAGTCACAAGTTCAGACCGAACGGGATAGAGCATGGCCCAGATAGAGGACCAGATTAGTTCCACTTAAAAAGTTATCTTCCAAAGTCCAGCTTAAAGAGTTATGTTCACAGTCGAGGAGGCCACAAGGAGCAGGGAGAACGTCATGGATGGTCGCTGATGTAGTGCAAAGAGTAGGCCGGGCGTCGTGGATGATCATCGATGTAGCGTAATGATCCTGTTGCGTGTCTTGGGCAGTCATTGCTGAAGCTTTGTGTTGGTGGTCACTGCGAGCTGCGGAAGCTGTAACTTGAAGTGCAGATCTCGCATTGCTGGGTGTCCCTGGCAGTCACTGTGGCGCAAAGAGTCGGGTTCACCAGAGCTTCGCATTGGCAGGTGGCAAGATCTTGGTGCACACAGGTCTATTCTCAGTCGTGAAGAGCCTAAAAATCCAGGATTTCTCCTTTTCTTGAAGAGAAAGCTCAACTGATGCCACTCCAAGGGTCCAGGACCTGAGGGGCACTTCTTTGGGGTCAGGCGCTCTCTCCAGCAGAACAGAAGGCTCAGACAGATCCAGTTGCAATTCCAGGCAGCAGGTCAGCTGGTCAGTTGTAGGGAGCCTATGGATCTCGATATATCACTGCAGCTCAGAACAGGAGGTCAGTAAGCTGATCCTTGGAATCACTTCAGCCTGGGATGAAGGGTGCAGGTCCAGTCTTCCTTCTCAGCAAGCATGCAGCAAGGCAGCAGTGTATCAGGGCAGTAGAGTAGCGGTCCTTTTTGAAGCAAAGCAGCACAGCAGTCCCTATTCTGTAATATCCACAGGTCCAGAGATATTCTGAGGAGTTGGGTCTGAGGGTCCATTATTTATTGCAGGTACCAAATGGTTCGGACAAGAAAATGCCAACTTCAAATACACTGCACCGTTACCTATAGGCTGTATAGGGCCTACCCTAGGAGTGACCGATATGTATTAAAAAGAAAGGTTTAGGCCTGGAAAATGGTTTACTTTGCCAGGTCAAAATGGCAGTTTACAACTGCACAAACAGGCTGCAATGGCAGGCCTGAGACATGTTTAAAGGGCTACTTAAGTGGGTGGCACAATCAGTGCTGCAGGTCCACTAATAGCATTAAATTTGCAGGTCCTGGGTACATGTAGTACAAATTTGCTAGGGACTTGCAAGTCATTTAAATGTGACAATTGAGTATAAGCCAATTCTAACATGTTCAAAGGAGAGAGCACAAGTACTTTAGCACGGATTAGCAGTGGTAAAGTGTGCAGAGTTTTAAAAGCCAACAAAAACATGTTCAGAAAACAGGAGGGTGGAGGCAGAACTTTTGGGGATAACCGTGCAGAAAGCACCAAGTCCAACAGCCCCTCTGACGCAACTGCCCATGTCTTCCGTAAAACATGATTCTGGTTCTGCTTTGGCCTCCACCTCCTCCCATCATTGTCCATTAGTGCAACAATTGGAGTTTGTATACTGCTCCTTCCATACAATACTCCGTTTCATTCTTGCAAGGTATGTGCTGTTTAAATATTCATAGATACAAGAACAAATAAATAAATATTTATAAAGTGAAAGAAATATCTCTGAAGGTATCCAGGTGCTCCATATCATAGGTACATAACAGTGGTGATGGGAAAATGAGGGCATAGTGGATAAAGAGCTACTACTTTCTAGCTGTCACTTAAAGCATTTCTTAGCTTAGATGAGGACATGAACATAGGCCATCAGCTTAGCTAAAATAACAATGCTTAAAGATTGTGGGGCACACTTTTCAAAAATCAAACAGCGCAGCATGCCACCTTGCTGCGCTGCGTGATAGGGAAAGGGCAGGAATGCGCTGAATTTAATATTATACATCGCATTCCTGTCTTTTCCCTGCGCTGGCGCACAATATGCTGCCTAATGCCAATGCAAGCACCCTTGCACGATGGTGATAGAGCGCCATGTTTTGGGAAATTTGTAGGGGTGCATCATAATCACTGATAGTTCGCACCCGCATATATCCAGCTATATATCCATGAATGGCTAGCAAAATGAAGTTATAACCCAGTTATCAGAATGAATAAGAAATGTAATTGTGCTATTTTAATCATGCAAATGAAATGCTTAACTGAATCATGTATAACCCAATGCATAAAATGAATCAGCCCATGTGTAATCGAGCTGCAGTAGTTTAGACGTGTACCATATAAGTTGTACGTGTAGTTCATTTTGCATATGAAATATAATGCACCAATGCTTATAGACGTGATTAAGATTTGTGTGTTTAAATTGTGTAAAGGCCTGACTGCATATACGACAGGGAAAGGCCTGTTTGTTCTTATGTTAGCTTATTTTGCAGACAGAAAAGGTTCTCTTGGAAAGGCTCTCTGGGCACCGAAATGAGATTTAATTAGTACAAGTAGAAGGTTTCTGTTGAACGTATCTTTTGTTGCAGGTGCAAGGACACATGCCTCGTTAGTAAAGACTGGCTCTTTGTTTCATAAGCTAGAGCGATGGGAGGCATGAAGATGGGAGTGCAATGGAATTTAGGGATGATACTTTCAGCAGAGAAGGTGCCTGGGACTCAAGGTCATCACAACCGTCCAGGATGAAGTAACCGTTTCGATGGAAAAGTACAAGAAAGAAGACCTGGCCAAAGAGGCGTAACAATAGGCGTGTTCAATTGTATTGGGTTTTGTATTAGGGATAGTGCCCCGAGGGTGGAGGACAGAGAAGAGGTAGAGGAGAGCAGAGAGGAGGACAGAGAGGGATTTGGTGAAGGAGTATCTTAAAATCTGAGTTTAAGTACTAAGTGAGTGTACTTCTTAGGAAGTCTTCACTTCTGACACCTTTTCTTTTACTCTTGCCTGGGGATGTTCGTTAAGTAGGTATGCCACCTTAATAATAGAATAGGGACAGTTAATAGGTTTTATGCTTATTTAGGTAAATGAAGAATAATATAGAGATTGGAGCAGTTATCGCTTGTCTAATACTTCTGGAACTAACGATTCTTCTTGTCCTGAGTCGGATGAGACTCCTGCATAGGATGCTATTTGTATTAGCGCCCATCTATTTCTTTAACCTCGTGTTGAGGTGCTTGCATGTGCAATTATTCTTGGCTGTAATAAATCCACAAAATTGAATTCGGAGTCAGTGGTCTTTTAAGGTAAACTAGATTCTAAAATTTGTCGTAGAACTGAAAAGGATTTTCTTCCCTTCACACTATTCAGCAGGTAAAAAGATCCTGGCAACCTGAAGATTCTTAAAAGAGACAAGATAAGAATCAGCGTTATCAGTTGGTAGCAGAGTAGGATGGTTATCTCTGATAGTAAGGGGAGATCTAGATTAGGATAAGAGATTAGTGGCCCCATAGAACCCCAGTGATGGTGATCCAGTGGATCGCAAAAGGAGGACGTCGGCGGTCGCTGAAAACTGACGGAGAGTGACGGTGCGGCGGAAGTAGCAGTTCGTGGTAGAGTGAGTATGAAAAGAGTGATGGTAGTTAGATTGCGGTGTTTGCTCGTTGTGTAATGTTTTGCGGAGTTAGAATGAGAGTTGTGTGATTGAGGATCGGACCGTGAGTGCGCGCGGGGCCGAGAGATATTGTGGTGTAGAAGACACCCAGAGCTGAGATTGTTGACCAGAGGTTGTGGGAGTCATGAGACGTCGTTGATTAACCCACGGAAGATAGGGAGCATATGTGTGAGTGTGTGAATAACCGACGCTGGTCGTAGGTTGTTGGGTGCAGAACATTGAGTGCTTGGATCCTATCGATTGTGTCAGAGGTGATTGTCCGGTCGTTCGCGGACAGACGGTCGCCAGATTGAGGTCAACAATTTCGAGAGGCTGATCGGTCATTGTTGGACCGATAGTCAGAGAGGTGATTGTACAGACAGTTACTTCAGAGTGTGATTGGGACGCATGCGAGCGAGAACGAGTGAAGTAGGAAGGAGGGGAACTGCTGCGAGCGGAGGAAGAGTGAAGTCAGTCGGTGCCGCGCTGTGATAGGCCGGTTGGTGTGAGCCGCGCTGGCATTGGTGGATTGAAATCAGGAAGTAAAACGAAATCTTGTGCGCGAAAAGAAATCTGCTTTACCATGAAATGTTTTAAAGTTTTACGAGAACTGTGCAGAGGCGACAGACATGTGGTTACTCGGGGGGGGAGAGGAAGCCCCTCCCGAGGATACGCCGGCACATTATATGGCTACGAATGTAGGATTGCATACCATAATTTGGCTTGAGAACTGGCATAAAATGACAGAAGGGGAAGGAGAATTGACTTTCCCACGCTATGGCACTTTCAGGTTAGAGGTATTGTACCAGCTAAAAACTATAATGGCTTCTTTACGACCACTGCCTAGACCGACACAGTTCGAGGCGATACACGCATGGATTAGGGCAGCGTATGACAGGAAAAGAGATAAGAGCCAGGAAAGGGTGAAGAAATCGATCAGGGCCTTTCAGGATGCGAGGTGGGATGCACTGGAGAAAAGGTGGAGAGTGGAAACGATCGAAGGAGATAGGTTGTACCCACTGTTAATAAAAGGTGGGAAGATAACAAGGATTGAAGAAGAAGACAGTGATACTGATGACAGTCTGTTAGATAGGTTGCTGGCAGAGAGACCACCTCCATTTAATCCAGATTTAGAAGAGGGAAAATCAACTTCAGCAGTGGAACGGGGTGAAACGCAGAATCAGAATAACATGAGGGTAGTGGGGAGAATTTCCACGGGAACAACACAGGGGCAACACAGCCTCCCATAGGGAATACCCGATTACCAGACTCCCTGACAGTACCGGTTACCATTGGCCCTATAGTACCGGTATATGATCCAGACCGAGTAAGAGAAGGAAGTTCAGTACAGACGAGAGGAGAAGAAGGAACTAGTGCTAGTGGGAATGGGTTTGGAGTACAAGTGATTCACTTCCCAAGGCCACTAGACACAAGTACGCCATTACCAGCCACTGCAGACTCCTCTTTTAGACAGGAGGACGAGAGACCAGTCAGACCAAGGTCTTTGCATGAATCTCAGTCAGCTGTGAGGATGTGGACACCGACAGTAAGGAATCAAAGTGATAGAATGCCAGGTGACAGGGAACGAGAAAAGTCCGAAACCAGATCAAGCTTTAGGAATACGATAGAAGAGACCAAGTCACAAGAACAAAGTGGTGACTATGATGAGCAGAATGGCGCAGCTTGTCGAGAAATACTAAGAAGTGCAGTACAGGCAAGGTTGCTGGACGTAGTAAGGTTAAAAGCAGAAGTAGACGAAATGATAAGCGGAAGTCTACCTTTGGAAAGAATAGAAATTTATGGGTCAGATGAGCTGCTTTTCATAGCAAAAGATGTAACTCGGAAAGCAAGGATAGCACATGAGAAATTGACGGCATTAGCCAGGAGATATGAGGTAGATTTGAATAAAACAAAAACATTGCAAGGACCACATAGGTTGCAATATAGTGATCAGGAATTAGAGGAGAAAAGGATCACAGGATTAAGGACGCACACCAAAGATCTGATTGTAGGGATGCGCATATGGAATTTGTTGGACAAATGGGAGGAGAGGTGGTCAAAGAAGAAAATAGCCAAGAGAATTGAGGGAGAAACGCCGCCTCCAGGAGGGGGGCGACGGGCGTTGGAAACTTTCCTTTACGGGAAGTACAGAACGGAGGGTACGTATATGTACCGTGGAGTAGAGGTGACTTGGCTGCGTTTACAAATGACTTTCCTCGGCTGAGGGAGAAACCCGTAGAGTGGTACAAACAGGTTGAGCGGTTTGTTAAAATCTCAAAGGTGCTATGGACTGATTTGAACACCTTGTTTGACATAGTGGTGCCGGGAGATTTGTGGACAGCTTGTAAAATTGCCGTTGAATGGCCGACTGTTGAACCTGAAAGGGATGCTGTCACGAATGGTCTGTCACCCCTTGTTATGAAAAAGTTCGAGCAAGTGATCACGTGGCTGAAACTGAAGATTTCGCCTCAAGATATAGATTGGGTTAAGATAGACCGAACCGTGCAGGAACCTAAAGAGACGGTGCATGAATATTATGAGAGACTCTTACAAGCTTTTAAACAGTATAGCGGATTAGATGCATTCGATCCCAAGGACATGGGACAGTTTGTTTCAAAATTTGTGTTAGGATTGAGACAAGAAGTCAGCCTCATGATACAGCACCATTTGATCTGTTGGCAGAACAAGCCGGTAGATGAAATCTTGCGGTATGCGAGGTATTGTAGTGATGAAGTGGACTCGAAGCATCGGAAGCTAAAGGACAAATTGATGCTTGTTCAGATGCAGACAGCCCAGGTCCAGCCTAGTGGAGGGACCTTAGGAAGAAGACAGGGAAATTACCAAGGGAACCAGAATGGGCAAGGACAGGGAAAGGGAAACCTATCGATCCCAAGACAGGGATGGATGTGGCGACACTGAAGAAGACCACTGCGTGTCATCTTTGTCACCAGATTGGACACTGGAAGCGCGAGTGTCCCTTTAACCCAGCCAACCAGGTGCAGCAGGAGGTAGGAGTGGTTCAGGCACCTGCGCCGGAGGTAGCCAATACTGTGATGAGGCCCAGATCAATGAAAGGGGGACGTATAACCAACAAGTACAGGTCCCCCAGCCACCGAGAATTCCGCAAGGAGTGGAGACTTACCAGCAGATGCCCCTTTTTGAAGGGTATGATGAGTACAGCCCAGACCCGCTATCCTGACGGTGCCTGAGGGGGGAGGAAGACTGCACCCTTGGAGCAGTCTTGGAGGTAGACCAGAGAGGACCTTTTGTGGAGGCAGACATTGATGGTCATCCTACCACACTTTTGGTCGACACTGGTGCTACCCGGTCTACTGTAAGATCAGCAGTAGTCCCCAACCTACCCCTCTCGGGACAATCGATCCAAGTTGTTGGAGTAGCGAACAAAAGAATAAACAGTCCCCTGACCGAACCGATCCCGGTAAAGATAGGAGCTTTCCAAACTAGACATCAGTTTGTGGTATGCGATACGAGCCCAGTTTGTCTTCTGGGAAGAGACCTGTTATGTAAATTAAACTGTACGATTTATTGCACACCCAGGGGAGTGGAGGTTCAGACAAGAGATGATGATGCTACCTTTAAAGTTGCAAATCAGCATCTGTGTGTAGACTTGTATCCAGTGGTGACTGTGGAAGAACTTCCGCCAGACTTGAGAGACGCGGTGTCACCAGAGGTGTGGGATTTTACCGGAAAAGAGATAGGATTGATAAAGGGGTTGAACCTGTGCAGATTCAGGTTAAGCAAAATGCCGATTTCCCTAGAACGCCCCAATACAATCTGTCGCCTGAAACGATAGCAGGAATCAAGCCTGTAATAGAGGCTTTCATCGAACAAGGCATTCTGAAGGAGATTAGAGGTAGCCCATGTAATTCACCTATTATGGGACTACAGAAACCGAGCGGGAAATTCAGGATCGTGCAAGACCTGCGAAAGGTCAACACGATAGTTGTCCCTTGTTGTCCAGTGGTACCGAATCCATCAGTGATACTGTTTCAGATCCCATGTGAAGCCGAGTGGTTTACTGTCATTGATTTGTGTCAAGCATTCTTCTCGATACCGCTCCATGAGGAAAGCCAATTTCTTTTTGCATTCCGGCTGGAAAATCGTGTATTAACATGGTGTCGTATCCCTCAAGGGTATACAGAAAGTCCGTCGATCTTTAACCAGATCCTGAAAAAGAATCTTGAGAGTCTTGTATTGCCGCAGAACTCAGTTCTGGTGCAATACATAGACGATCTCCTTGTCGCCTCGGAAACGGAAGACGCTTGCAGGATAGACACGGTAGCCCTGTTGAACCACTTAGCAGAGAACGGGCACAAGGTGTCCCCAAATAAGTTGCAGTACTGTTTGAATGAGGTACAGTACTTGGGACACAGATTAGAAAAAGGCAAGAGGAAGGTGTCACCAGACCGAATTGAGGCAATAATGAACATGGCAATGCCTACCACACAGAGAGAAGTCAGGATGTTTTTGGGAATGGTCGGCTATTGTCGGCAATGGATACCTAGTTTTTCCTTGAGAGCAAAGCCGTTACAGAGGCTTACGCACAAGGAGGTGAGTGATCCAGTACCATGGGACGAGGAGTGCTTGATGTCATTCCTAAAACTGAGAGAGGAGTTGTGTAGTGCCCCAGCTCTGGGAATGCCTGATTACAACAAGGCCTTTTCACTGTTCTGTTGTGAAAGAGAAGGATGTGCATTAGCAGTCTTAGCTCAGAACCATGGAGGTGTCCGTAGACCAGTTGCCTACTTTTCAGCTACTCTAGATCCAGTAGCTTCTGCGTTGCCCGGATGTCTAAGATCCGTTGTTGCAACAGGTGTCAGCATTGAAAGATGTGAAAGCATTGTAATGGGACATCCTTTGACTGTACATGTGCCACACTCGGTTGAATTGTTGATGACCAGGACTAAGACGCAGCACCTAACGAATAACAGGTTAACGAGGTATGAGCAAGTCATACTCGCCGCAGAGAATGTGGCGCTGAAAAGGTGCTCTGTCTTAAACCCTGTGACATTGATGCCCGTACCGAATGCGGATGATGAAGATTGTGCGGACCATGATTGTCTTGACGTGACTGAACTTTGCACCAAACCAAGACCTGACATTGTCGATGAACCATTGACTGACCCAGATGAAATTTTCTTCGTCGATGGTTCATGCCTAAGAGACAGTGTTGGCCAACTAAGAGCAGCGTTTGCTGTATGTACCATTTCAGGAGTGGTTGAGGTGGCCTGCCTAGAAGGAGTACGCTCCGCGCAGGTAGCTGAAATCATTGCTTTGACTCGTGCCTGTTTGGCCGCTGATCAAATTCGAATCACGATTTATACTGACAGTCAATACGGGTTTGGTGTAGTTCATGACTTCGGACAGCTGTGGTCCCAGAGGGGATTTTTGACATCATCTGGTTCACCCATTAGGAACGGAGAATATGTAAGACAACTGTTAAATGTATTGCAAGGTCCGAAGGAAATCGCTGTCGTGAAGTGCACTGCACACGGGAAGGGGGAGGATTTTGTGTCTTTGGGAAACAATTATGCGGACGAAGTTGCCCGCTTCTGTGCAGAACAGGGATGCATATTTACAGAGGGTTACACAGGAGAGAGCCAAGAGAGAACCGAACTCAACATGATGTTGGCCATGGCAGACACTTGGGAGGAGCTCAAGCGACTGCAGGATGAAGTTTCAGATCAGGAACGGAATGGATGGATCAAAGCCGGGTGTGAAAGAGGGGATGTGGCTGTGTGGGTCTCCAGTGATGGGAGAGCTGTATTACCAGAGAATCTGCTGAGTCCGATGGCGAGACTGATACATGGACCGGTACATCTTGGTAGAGATGCAATGATGCGTGTGTTTAGACAGACGTGGTATAACCCACGATTTCGCGCAATGGCTGAAACAGTATGTCAGAGGTGTGTCATGTGTCAGCAGATGAATGCTGGAAAGAAAACAGTAGTCACCTTGAGTCCCATTGGGAGGTCAGGAGGGCCCTTCAATAGGATACAATTAGATTTCGTGGAAATGCCTAAGTGCAATGGGTTGAGATACATCTTGGTGCTGGTATGTGTATTCTCACGGTGGGTGGAGGCTTACCCAACACGCAGGTGTGACACTCTCACAGTGGCTAAGTTATTGTTGAGGGAGCTCATCCCGAGATTCGGGATCCCGACCTCTTTGGAATCAGATAGAGGAAGACACTTCCACAGTGAAATCATGAAGTTACTCTGTGCCGCATTGAATATTGATCAGAGACTCCATTGCAGTTACCGACCAGAGGCTTCTGGGATGGTGGAGCACGTTAATGGGACTTTGAAAGCCCGGATGGCAAAAATGTGTTCGTCAACGTCTTTGAAGTGGCCGGATGCACTGCCACTCGTGCTAATGAGCATGAGAAGTGTCCCAGATAGGAGAACTGGGTTGTCCCCTCATGAGATCCTGATGGGGAGGGCAATGCGGTTGCCAGCAGTACCAGCTACAGCTTTGATAAACATCACTGATGACTTGATTCTCGATTACTGTAAAGGACTATCTGATGTGGTCCGTTCTGTGTCCCAGCAGGTACAAGCTGCAGCTGTTCCGGCCTCGAGTGATCTGTGCCACGACCTGTGTCCCGGCGACTGGGTGCTTGTTCGAAAGCACGTAAGGAAGAGCTGTCTGGATGTTCGGTGGCGAGGCCCGTACCAGGTGATACTGGTCATGAACACAGCAGTGAAGTGTGGAGGATTGCCGAACTGGGTACATGCCTCCCATACCCGCAGAGTTTCAGCACCCTTGGAAGAAACAGCTCCTCTCGTAACTGAAAATCCAGCTGATGTGGCAGGGCCACATGAGAGGACAAGTCAAGCTGTGAGGGTCGCTGACACAGCTGGTGGTGCACTAGAACAAGCTAAAGGGGGTTTCGACAGCTCGAACCTCGACTCCGACACCGAAGAAAGAGATGGTGCAGTGGGCGGAGAAGAGTCAGATTCAGCAGAAAGAGGAAGTGGTGCACTGGGTATAGAAGGGGAAGGCAGAAGAACGACCAGAACTGAAGAAGGTTGGCCTGAAAGAAGGCGGCTGAATTTGAGGTTGACACCCGAAAGAGATCTTGCTCCGGTGTCTGAGGCGTCTGAACCGGAAGCAAGCGACGAAGATCAGACTCAAGAGGGCCGGAGAAGGTCGAAAAGAACAAGTGGACTTACACAGTGTTCGATGCAGGGGGTAGTGAGTACGGGGAGGCTGAGGTCGGTGCTGTTGGTCAGCAAGAGCCCGAATGTGGTGGTGAAGGTGGTGTTGTTGTTGCCAGGACTCGAAGTCGAAGGAATACTGACCCTCACCGTTCCGAATCCCCCGCTTCTGAGTAAAGTCCGACAACTGGTTTTGCACCGACTCGAATTTCCGTCTTTTGGATTTGAGCCGTCTTCACATGAAATGATAATCTTGCGTCTTGAACTTTTGTATCACGTTCTGGAAGTGCTCACTAATGATCTTATCATGGATGAAATATAACCTGTTGTAAATAAAAGTCTAAAGAAAGAAGATAACCTAGGTCCAAGTGGAGGAAGAATAAACTTAGGGACTTTCACCAGAAGAGGAACGAAGACTAGGGAAGTCTTTTTTACTGGACTATGTAAATAAGACTGTGGCTGATAAGGGTATTTCCAGAGGTTTCAAAGTTGCTCGAGCTGGTTAAGCAAGTCACGAGTTGAGGACACAGAAACTTTTGAGAGTTCATTGCTGAAACCAAGAACTTTTTGAGAACTTTCGAAATCATGGAGGCTGGAGATCCCAATCGTAGATATAAGTTGATTGTAGGCGTACTTATAGGTAGTGTAATAGTTTCTATAATCGTAGTAATCATAGTCTCATATACCGTTCCACACGAGCTAGCAGTGCAGGGGGTGCCAGGGACACCTACACCTACTACACCTAGCCAAAAAGAGGCAAACATAGGAGCTAACAGAGCTTTGCTGATAGAAGAAAGTCGTAGGTTGCATGTAGATTTGTCTAGAAGTGATTTCAAGCTTAATGCATACGCCAAGCTGCTCTATGAGTACGTGGATGCGATGGATGCGAAGGATTGTTATGTGTGTATGCAGTTGCCTGCTTCGGTGGATGAGGGTATTAGATATCACCATCTTCCACTGATGTATGGAATTTCATGTAGTCTGTTACTTAGTTTATTCTATGAAAGAGAGCAGTTTGAGTATTTCTTTTCCAATTACGATGCAGTGCTTCCTGAAGTCCCAGCTTACAAGCATCTGAATAAGTACGACTACTATAAGTCAGAGGATAGACTTAGGAAGTTCTTCATTCCATCTTTGGAATTGGATACAGCATATGCCCACCGACATAATTTGACATGCTCATTATCAGGTGTAGAGAAAAAGTTTGTGGATCAGGTAGAAGACAGGTATAGAAAGCTGACACAGATAAGGGACACTGGGCATAGTAGGGTGGATTGGACAGATGAGGAAAAGCTACACCGGACAAAGGGAAGTTATGGCCCTATAGCTTTGGACAAGGAGCAGAGGGGAAGGTTGTGTGTGAGACGATATCAGACCTACTATGAAAAGGTTCCTGTGGGACAGAGTACGTGTGATCATGTTTTCACTATGGCAGATGTGGCTAAGAACTTTCTCCAGGGCCCTGTACAAGTGATACCTACGGTGTACTTTGTGTGTGGAAAGAATGCTTATGTGAGGTTACCTGCGAACTGGTATGGTACATGTTACTTGGGAATAATATTTCCAAAGATTTACCATACTGAGGATTTGGAACTTTTGGAAGGTGGAAAGCATTCAAGAACAAGGAGAGATGCGAGTGCAGGGGTTATAGTGGGAGATATCTTTGGAGCCATGATACCAAGTTTGGGAGTGATTTTGAATGATGTGAAAATTCGGAGACTGGCGACTGTGATCGATGAGCTATCGATGAATACAGCAAAATCGTTGGTACTGGTGGAAGGAGAGATGTTGTTGATAAGGACAATGGTTTTACAGAATCGCCTTGCTTTGGATGTCTTATTGGCAAAAGAGGGCGGAGTCTGTAAATTATTGAAAGTTCAAGAGTGCTGTACTTATATACCAGACCACAGCAAGGATCTGGAGAAATATATAAGTAACATCACTACTATTCACACGAAGATAGCGGACTTGACTGAAGAGGGAGCTTGGGAAAAAGTTGGAAACGGGTTTGGTCAAGTGGGAAGCTGGTTTGCGAATTTGGGAAAGGGATTCCTTGGCTATGTTCTGAGACCTCTTCTGATCGTGGTGGTTTGTGTGGTTTGCCTGTGGGGTCTGATTAAAGCTTTCAAGTGGTATCGAGCAGGCCGAGTTGAAAGAGCTCTGAGAGAGAATGAAACGAGAATGGCTAGACTGCGGGACAGTCAATATCAGAGACTCAAGAGAATGGAGAATCACAGATCAGGAAAAATGGCAACGAGTTCTGTTTAGGTCGGTTCTTTCTCCAAGGGAGTTGAATAAAATGTGATGACAGGTGTCATCAAAGGGGGGAACTGATAGAGCGCCATGTTTTGGGAAATTTGTAGGGGTGCATCATAATCACTGATAGTTCGCACCCGCATATATCCAGCTATATATCCATGAATGGCTAGCAAAATGAAGTTATAACCCAGTTATCAGAATGAATAAGAAATGTAATTGTGCTATTTTAATCATGCAAATGAAATGCTTAACTGAATCATGTATAACCCAATGCATAAAATGAATCAGCCCATGTGTAATCGAGCTGCAGTAGTTTAGACGTGTACCATATAAGTTGTACGTGTAGTTCACTTTTGCATATGAAATATAATGCACCAATGCTTATAGACGTGATTAAGATTTGTGTGTTTAAATTGTGTAAAGGCCTGACTGCATATACGACAGGGAAAGGCCTGTTTGTTCTTATGTTAGCTTATTTTGCAGACAGAAAAGGTTCTCTTGGAAAGGCTCTCTGGGCACCGAAATGAGATTTAATTAGTACAAGTAGAAGGTTTCTGTTGAACGTATCTTTTGTTGCAGGTGCAAGGACACATGCCTCGTTAGTAAAGACTGGCTCTTTGTTTCATAAGCTAGAGCGATGGGAGGCATGAAGATGGGAGTGCAATGGAATTTAGGGATGATACTTTCAGCAGAGAAGGTGCCTGGGACTCAAGGTCATCACAACCGTCCAGGATGAAGTAACCGTTTCGATGGAAAAGTACAAGAAAGAAGACCTGGCCAAAGAGGCGTAACAATAGGCGTGTTCAATTGTATTGGGTTTTGTATTAGGGATAGTGCCCCGAGGGTGGAGGACAGAGAAGAGGTAGAGGAGAGCAGAGAGGAGGTCAGAGAGGGATTTGGTGAAGGAGCATCTTAAAATCTGAGTTTAAGTACTAAGTGAGTGTACTTCTTAGGAAGTCTTCACTTCTGACACCTTTTCTTTTACTCTTGCCTGGGGATGTTCGTTAAGTAGGTATGCCACCTTAATAATAGAATAGGGACAGTTAATAGGTTTTATGCTTATTTAGGTAAATGAAGAATAATATAGAGATTGGAGCAGTTATCGCTTGTCTAATACTTCTGGAGCTAACGATTCTTCTTGTCCTGAGTCGGATGAGACTCCTGCGTAGGATGCTATTTGTATTAGCGCCCATCTATTTCTTTTAACCTCGTGTTGAGGTGCTTGCATGTGCAATTATTCTTGGCTGTAATAAATCCACAAAATTGAATTCGGAGTCAGTGGTCTTTTAAGGTAAACTAGATTCTAAAATTTGTCGTAGAACTGAAAAGGATTTTCTTCCCTTCACACTATTCAGCAGGTAAAAAGATCCTGGCGACCTGAAGATTCTTAAAAGAGACAAGATAAGAATCAGCGTTATCAATGGTGCAGGGAGCCTGTGTTGTAAGCCAGATTGTTTTTGTGCAGGAAGGGACACCTCCCTGCACAAAACCAATCCTCTGAGGTATTTTCCTCTTTCTATGTTTGCTGCAGAAGGCAGCACACATAGAAAGAGGAAAAACGAGGAGAAAAAGAGATATTACTCCTCTTTACACCTCACCGGGGGAGGCATAGCATTTTGACGTATTCCCAGGACTACCACTAAAGGTAAATCAGGGAATGTGCCAAAATCCATGGGTGGATGCATTGGAACACACACGCTCATGGATTGCCTCCCATTGAATGCCTCCCTGTAGTAGAATAACGCAGCATAGCGATTTGCACTGCATTGTATTACTCTAGATTTATCAAGCCACGCAGGACTATGCAAGGTGGCCTTGCATGGCTTGGAAATATTACTTAGTAGTTGTGTCACCTTTACCCCTCATTGCGTGGCACAAGAGCAACACAACTGCATGATAAATATGCCCCTGAGAGTGGCTGAGGCACAATCCTTCTACTACAAGCAAAGTGCATGAAAAACAAAAATCTGCATGCAAAAACTATCTGCAGTTTTGCCTGAGTGAGGGCTGGTGAAATCAACAGCCTTTGCTCAAAGAACAACCTTGTGTGATTCCTCACTCTCACGCTGATTGATAGAGCAGGCAACAGGCATGAATCTTTAGCAGGACATTAAGAAGCTATCTGTCATGATTGGTTCCTCCTGTTACTGAAGCCACATTTCCCCCACTGCTTCTCAGGTTCCTTGCATTGCCAGAAGACAACCCGATCATCTGCAGTCCCCCTGGACCTCGAAAATGTAAATAAGGAACGGGGTGTGTGTTAGTAATTTTATTGTATTTACCACATTCATTACAATAACTATACAACAAATAAAAGAAAAGTCATGGAAAGATTTCCCAAAAATTGATTAAAACATGGTTATCATTTTTTTATGGTCCTACGTTGCAGTAATAAAATCTGACCAATTAACTTATTTTCTCTAACATGGTGTAAACAAGATCTGAAAATGTAATTAATTTACTGATAAAAGTGTGGGATTGTGTCTAGAATAATGGCTAATTGCCTCCTTAATTGTTTTGCTTTTTGCTCTCTAAAGTAAACCCACAGGTAAAGTTCCTTAAACGTAACAGTTTCGGGCATAGACAAAAAATGTGATCCAGAGTTCCAGCTTTATAACCACACAATCGGCATCTACTCTTGCCTTAAAGTCTAGGATTCCATGTTCCCTCAGACTCGAGCACTGGACTATGCAGACGTCTAAATCTCAGATATTTCCATTTTTGTGTGGCTTTTAGATTTGAATCAATATATTCCTAGTTTGAAGATAAGTAGGAATGAAGTACTTCAGTTCTGTCAAGGTCTAAAGATTTTTCTCTTGATTATTACTTTTCAGGGTTTTCTTTGAAAACTATTTCCACAATAGGGATGACATTGCAGCCAGCATTTCTAGATGAGGTAGAATGTGTTCATTAAGTGTCTTATTAATAAGTACTAGATTTAGTTAGATGTTTTCTAAGACATCATTTTTAGCTCTTCATAGATTAATTGTTTTAATGTGATAGTGTTTGCTTAGGAATAGTTACAAACATAAGTATTGCAGTTAATTGAGGTGTAATTAATGATTTGACATTTAGTTCTAGACTTAGTTTACAATGTGGAGTGGATGGTTTCAGGTATAATTGTTTAATGTTTTACATACATATTTTGACTAATTTAACTCATTTTGGTACTGAATATTGGGGATGTGTAAAGAAGCAAATGTATTGGTTTTATGCTTAGAGTTTTAGTGAAGCCTTTTTGTTCTTCCTCCATGGAGTTTCGGAAAACTCTTTATTGATTTAGTTATTGTGTTTGACTTATTTTTCCTAGTGAGGATTTGATTGGTCCAAGACATGTTTTTTATAAATTGCAATACCCAGATACTCATATGGATTAACACTTTCTATTATCTCATTACAGAGCTTCCATGATATCCAATTGTAAATTATCCGTGAAGTTGTTATTACTGTTTTCAAGTAGTTTGCAGATAATCCATTCTCAAGGTTAAATTTGTTAAAATCCTTTTGGAGTTTGTGACAGGATTACAAAACCATTAGCATACACCGAGTCCCTAGCGCATCTAGCTTTGGTGGTAATCCTTCAGCATGGTTTAGTTATAGTTGCAGATTCAAGATATATAACGTAAACAGAAGAGGGGGCAAAGTACAACCTTGCTTCAATAAATGTATGGTTGGCATCTTGGAGGATAAAACATTCCTACTAGTTGATTTGATCTATAGCCAAGTATCCTTATTTAGTAAAATCAGAAGGTAGATGTTAGAACTGTCAGCCTTAGGGTGTTCTCCCCCCCAAACATTTGCTGCTCCTCCATTTAGCTGAAGTTATTTTTTGCCTTAGGATTCTGTGCACTTTACCACTGCTAATGTGCTTCTGCTCACTCCCCTAAAACATGGTTAAATTGGCTTAAACCCAATTGGCATGTTTAATTTACATGTATGTCCCTTGTAGAGGGCTATACCATATAAAGCAAACACAAGGAGATGATGGACAGAGCGCTGAAACTTTTCAGACACTCACCCCCAGTCACAGATCTGTGTTGAATCAGACAGTGTTCTTTAGCTCACTTCGCCACACCAGTTCAGACCCAGCCATATGGAAATCAGTCTTGACCCTGTTCCTCATGGGAACAGTCCAGCCCAAACTGCCAAGCCAGGTCTTCCCTGGACCGGAAACAAGCATCTTTGGATCGGTTTTGGGGTAACACCCCTCATCAACCAGGCTAGCTTGAATCCAGTGGCAAAGTGAGCAAGGCACCCACGTCTGGCCATACACTGCCAACTTAGGGTAACCAAAGCAAGCACAAGGAGATGATGGACGGAGCACTGAAAGTTTTCAGACGCTCACCCCAGTCACAGATCTGGGTGCATCCATCATCGTTCTTGAGCTCACTTCGCCACCCCAGTTCAGACCCAGCCATATGCAAATCAGTCTTGACCCTGTTCCTCATGGGAACACTCCAGCCCGAACTGCCAAGCCAGGTCTTCCCTAGACCGGAAACAAGCATCCTGGGACCGGTTTTGGGGTACCACCCCTCTTCAGCCAGGTTAGCTTGAATCCAGTGGCAAAGTGAGCAAGAGTCCAACGTCTGGGCATACCCTGCTAACTTAGGCGGAACAAAGCAAACACAAGGAGATGATGAACAGAGCACTGAAACTTTTCAGACACTCAACCCCAGGCACAGTTCTGGGTTGAATCCATCATCGTTCTTTAGCTCACTTTGCCACCCCAGTTCAGACCCAACCATATGCAAATCCGTCTTTACCCAGTTCCTCACGGGAACAGTCAAGCCCAAACTGCCAAGCCAGGTCTTCCCTGGACTGAAAACAAGCATCCTAGGACCGGTTTCGGGGTAACACCCCTCAACAGCCAGGCTAGTTTGAGTCCAGTGAGAAAGTGGGCAAGGGACCCACGCCTGGGCATACCCTGCCAACTTAGGGCGAGCAAAGCACACACAACAAGATGTGTGTTTTGGGTATACCATATACCCATGGCCTGTAAAGTAAATGCAACTAGTTGGCCTGCAGCACTTATTGTACCACCCACTTAAGTAACATTTTAAAACATTTCCCAGGCCTGCCATTGCAGCCAGAATGCAGTGTGAAACTGCCATGTTGACTTGGCATTCAAACCGACTTGTCAAGCCTTAAACTCCCCTTTTATTACATATAAGTCACCCATAAGATAGGCCTTAGTAAGCCCATCGGGCAGGGTGCTGTGTAATTAAAATGTTGGACATGTACTTTTAAGGTTTGCATGTCCTCATAGTGAAAAACTCCTAAATTTGTTTTTCCACTACTGTGAGGCCTACACCTCCCATAGGGTAAAATTCAGAATTCTTCGTTACATTTAATAAGCTTTAAATTCCAATTGGGAAGTAGCTATGCCATGTTTGGTGTCTATGAAATTGTATTGATGAGCCATCTTTAATGGTAAAGTCTAATTTTTCATTACAATTTTGAAAATGCCACTTTTAGAAAGTTGGAATCTACCTGCCCTTGGCCCTTTTGTGCTGGGTGTAACTGACAGACATTTTGAATTCCTCCCAGACAGTCACAAAATAGAGGGATTAGGTGTGCCTCAATGGCCATCTGCTGGCAGGATGAGGTGGCGAAGCTGAATACAGCCCCACTTGCAACTGAATGAGGAGTGCCTTGCCCTCACACAAAGGACCTAACACTCCTCCATTTTCACTGCAGCCAGGGCAGCGGAGTCAGGAAATTCCATGCTTTTCAAAGTCACTGTCAAGAAGCTTCTCCCACCTTTCAAAACCAGGGCACCAGGGTATAAAAGTAGGACCTCCGACTCCAACTCTACAGTACACGTCTGGACCTGTGAATAATCTGCCAGAAAGAAGGACTGCTGTGCTGCTGAAAGGACTGCCACTCTGCCTGACTGCTGACCTGCTGCTGCCGCCTTACTGATTTGCTGCCTTTCTACCCTGCTGCCCACTTGTCTGAGGAGGAATGACTGGGCTTGCAACTTGAATCCACAACCACCAGAGTGACTCTAAAGTGCTAGTTTTCTATCCTTCTGATCTGAGTCTCAGAGACACAATAGGCTCCCTTCACCAGTCGCAGCCGGCATGTCTCAGGGGTGGGGGAGGGAAAGGGGGGGTCACAGGGAGAGGGGGGTATAATTTAACAAAACAAAAAAAATAGACTTACCTTTCCGCCGGCCGGGTCCTACGTCTTCTCGGCTCTTGCTCATGCCCTCCTGCCTCCGGCAGGAAGAGGAAGCAGGAAGCCAGGCTCCCTACGGACCCTCCCCTAAGCCAATCACAATGCTGCAAGCAGCGTTGTGATTGGTGTGAACGCAGCCCAGCCAGGGGCTTACGGGGAGGTCATGTTCTACATGCAGGCTGCATTGCAGCCTGCATGGAGGAGATCGGAGTGCGCATGACTGATTTGGGCGGCCCCAGAGGGCCAACCAAACAGTCATTGCCCCCTCAGCAATGGGCACACCATTTCTTCCCTGCTCTGACTGTGCGCAGAGCAGCCCCGCCCACCCGCCCGCCAGCAACCAAACATAAAATGGTAATGACTTTCAGTTATTACCATTTTATGTTTCTGCTTCTCGCACTGCGAGAAAGCAGTGGAGCGATGCTAGTCCGCCCTAGTGGAGGAGCCGCCGCTGCCCTTCACCTTGGACCCACACCAGTATCCAGCCTGAGGGAGTCCTGACCCTTCAAGTGATGCACCACCAGTCCTTGTCCCTTGGAAGTGGTGCTGAAGGTGACCAGATAGACAAAGCTCAAAAGTGGGGATTTGGAAAATGTTTGGCTAAAAACTGCTCTGAGAACCAGGAGTAGACTGGGACCAATCTGCTTGCCTACCCGCATGAGGTGCATCGCCGGACGGATTGACTTCTCAGTTTCTCCTGCTATGTTCTTCTCCGCAGCAGAGAATCCTTTTCGGCAGTCCTTTTTCAAAGAAGTATCCCGCCTTGTGGAACTGTCTTTGACTACAGCCCTCGGCCTCGTCCACCTGGAGATTTTCGACTTCCATTTCAGAGACTATGTCCGGATGTAGAAATCTTCACCGCAGCTTCAACCCAAGGCTATCAGATGACAACACTCCCTCTTCGTACACCTCCTGCAGCATTGCCTGCTGAACTTTTCCTTCCTAGAACATTTTTCTCAGAACTTTTTTCAAGTCCGAAGGTAAGTGCTGACTGGGTCCAATCCACTTCTTGTATCCGAACTGAGCTCCATCGCAGTCTGACACATTTTTCAAATTTGACCTAGATGTCCGCTGTTGGAGCTTTGATCTTTTAGTCACTTGTTTTCACCTATAACTTTAAAAATTCATGACTCCTGTTCTATTGATTGGATTTTTGTCATTTTGGTGTCAAATAATTTTTAAACTGTACTCTATTTTTCCAAATCGGTTTGGGATTTTTCTTGTGTTGTGTTTTCACTTTATGACTGTTTGTGTTTTGCATAAACACCTTTTCACATTGCCTCAAAGTGAAGCTTGACTGCTTTATGTGCCAAGCTACCCAGGGTTAAGCTCAGGTTAAGTCAGTGAATTTTTGTGATTCACCTTGCAAGGGATTGTGGCTGTTGCTTGACCAGGACTCACACTGTTATGTTTCATAGGGTACCCCAATATAGGCTTGAGTAGTCCCCAAACCCTTCACTTACATTTACCGTACCATTACACTACACAATGGGTTTTGGTATTGACCTTTTACCTAGTTAAGCGCTGCATAAATGTTGTGTAGTTTTCCCCGAAAACAAGCCTAATTAATTATGCATGAAGATTCTCAGAATCACAGCAAGATTACCATCTTCTGCATAATAACTATGTATAAGGGTCATCCCTTCTGTCATCCTCGAGCGACATGACACAGCAAGGTAGAATCACCTGAGGGTACCTTGTGGGTATATATACACCATATCTTTGTGAAGACAGGCAGAGGAGAAAGACTTCCATGCTGACACACTGACGCGAGACACTGACGTTCCTGCAGGCAGACACTCCAGCTCGCTGGGGTGTCCATCTCGAGACCACAACCGGGTCCCACAGTCTCGCACTTCAGGTAATGGGGTTGGCTTCAGCCTAGGGGGATTCTTGGCTCTACACCTACATACATGCTAGGTACACTTAGATACATCTATTTAGGGTTGCATTGTAGGAGTAAGCACTATTATTGTCATGTATTTATATGCTTGCATATATCTATTGTTTTAGCACTATGGTAGAAATCTACCATCCACTTACTCTGTTGGTGCTTAATATCGTTTATATCTGTTTCTGTCTTATGGTAGTTTCAGCACACCTATTTTACACTAGAATGACGCTGGTTCAATAAATACTTATTGAAAAACGTCCCCACCTTTTATTCTGTGTATCTCTCTGAGACAAAGTGAGCACGAGTGACTGAGCGAAAAGTACTGTACTGTTTCCACGATCCCTGATGGGACAGAGTTGTCATGTTCGATAGTTGCCAAGAACTATTCTCTCCTTGGTAAGGGGAGTTTACAGTGGCACTGTGAGCTAGCTAGGTATACAGGCGAACATACCCGGTGGGGGTGTCTGGAATCAATCTGGACACCAATTCCACAGTCAATGTTGTCTAATTGCGCAGATCCTATGTAGGTTCATAGGAACTACATGACATGGCGCAGCCAACATTGGTTTGGTACTTATTTAACGGTCAAATCTGAGTAGTTCCTGCCCTTTGTTGCCTTGCTGCCCTGTTTCTGCCCTTGCTGTGAGGGGAACTGCTCCAGTGATATTTGCCGTGACGGGAACGGCCAACGCGACCTTCTAAGTCAGTGGGACTACAAATCCAAGCAGCTTTGCGGCCCTACGAGTGGCGGGACGCCCCTGTCGGCGCCAGGAGGCGCGTAAAAGGGCACCCGGCTACCCGCAGCGCGGACGCTTTTCCAGCCCTTTGTTGCCTTGCTGCCCTGTTTCTGCCCTTGCTGTGAGGGGAACTGCTCCAGTGATATTTGCCGTGATGGGAACGGCCAACGCGACCTTCTAAGTCAGTGGGACTACAAATCCCAGCAGCTTTGCGGCCCTACGAGCGGCGGGACGCCCTGTCGGGCGCCAGGAGGCGCATAAGAGCGCCCGGCTACCCGCAGCAGCGGGACGCTTTCCAGCCCTTTGTTGCCTTGCTGCCCTGTTTCTGCCCTTGCTGTGAGGGGAACTGCTCCAGTGATATTTGCCGTGACGGGAACGGCCAACGCGACCTTCTAAGTCATTGGGACTACAAATCCCAGCAGCTTTGCGGCCCTATGAGCGGCGGGACGCCCCTGTCGGCGCCAGGAGGGGTGTAAAAGGGCGCCCGGCTACCCACAGCGCGGGACGCTTTTCCAGCCCTATGTTGCCTTGCTGCCCTGTTTCTGCCCTTGCTGTGAGGGGAACTGCTCCAGTGATATTTGCCGTGACGGGAACGGCCAACGCGACCTTCTAAGTCAGTGGGACTACAAATCCCAGCAGCTTTGCGGCCCTACGAGCGGCGGGACGCCCCTGTCGGCGCCAGGAGGCGCGTAAAAGGGCGCCCGGCTACCCGCAGCGCGGGACGCTTTTCCAGCCCTTTGTTGCCTTGCTGCCCTGTTTCTGCCCTTGCTGTGAGGGGAACTGCTCCAGTGATATTTGCCGTGACGGGAACGGCCAACGCGACCTTCTAAGTCAGTGGGACTACAAATCCCAGCAGCTTTGCGGCCCTACAAGCGGCGGGACGCCCCTGTCGGCGCCAGGAGGCGCGTAAAAGGGCGCCCGGCTACCCGCAGCGCGAGACGCGCGCGGGGGCGCCCGGGCGAAGCCTGGGCCAAGGGCGGGCCCGTCCGCACCCGTCAGAGCCCGGAGGAGCCGGGCTGGGCCACTTCCCTGAACACTACGCCTTTGGAATACAGTCATTTGGGGGCATGGCGAAGAGAATGCCGAGAAAGGGGGGGGGGGATTTAACGGGGACTCTGGACGCCTTTCTAACACGGGGGAATCAATTTTGGCTCACGAAATACAGCTCACTGAGAAGAGACTTTCTTTGGACTCGATGACCGCCTGTAAAGATCCTCATTAGGGGCATTAGTGGTGCGATCTCGCCTACAGGAGCCACGGCACCCGCCCCGCAATCACTAGTAAATGTGGGTGACATTTTGGAGGGGGTGAGAGGAGCCTACTGTGTGTTGATGGGGGCCTGTTAAGGCCGACAATTTCGTCAAATAGGGGGTTTGATGGTCTGGGTGCTCGGATAGGAGTTCCTGACCCAGGGACTAGGGGTAGTGGGGATTTGCACTCTCGCCCAGACTCTGACCCCGTCCCTGTTTCACTGATTGTGTCTGATGTTCAGAGCGTAGTTGACGGAAGTGATGATGAGGTCGGCACTAGAATTACTAGATCTAAAGGGTGCCAAAGGACTGGGCTAACCGAGATGCTAACAACTAATATAGAACCCTCGTCGAAACATCATAGGGGTGGAGCACTGCTAAAACAAAACAGAAACAGAAGCCCAGGCCCAGGTCCAAGAAGTTACAATCTAAGTCAAGTACTCAGGATAATAGTAACGCACCACAGGGACCTCTGGCATGTCAGGGAGTAGCTCCAACCCAACAGAACCGCCTGATATTAAACATGGAAGATTGCGATAATGATCCCTGGAAAAAATTTGAGACATTGTTCTCTGTCCTACTCGAGCCCATACTAAGCAAGTTAAATAGCTTAGAGGAGAAATTGTTAGGGCTGGAGAAAGTGTGTAGTATTCATATCAAATCACCACAGGAAAGAGGGCGGTGCATGCATGGTCAAGAGATGCCAATGCAGATATCTCGGCCAGCACAGGCGGAACATTTACGAGGCATGCAGGCAGATGGGAGAGGGGGTAATTCTTTACCAGAGGTCAATGTGCCGACGGAGGCACATGTTCCTAGGAGAGCCTGCAAATGAACATCATGCTCAAGGCAGGGGGGGTCAGACAATTAATAGTCATGGTAATACAGTAATTCGTAACACGCGGGAGGGAAGTGGCAGGGACATGAATGGGAAGGGTAGCAGGGTAATTGAGGGTGGTATAGATGGGGTAGCAGCCTGCCCGAGGGATATCAGTGACAAAGGATTACTGTCAAGCCAACACCCATTGAGTAGAGTTGCTCTGCCTCAGAGAGACGATTTGCCAATAATTAATCTTCCTCCAGCCTGTTGTCCCTACACGGTGGTCCTTGTAGGTGTACCTGCCCAAACAATCACGCACGAGGAGTCCACTATACAATTAATTAATAAGGCAGCACACTGGTTCTCTAAATTTGTGAGATTCGACATTCGTGATCTTCGGCATATTTTGATGGCTAGAAGGGTGACCTGGATAGGCAGTACAAGGAAATCCTTTTTTGGAGACTGTGTGATTGTCACTTTTAGATATTCATGGTTGGCACACTCAATTCTTTCCCATGCAGAAAATGTATTTGATTTGGAGACTGGTATAAAACCCTTGTCTCTGGGCTTTTTTTATAGACCAGGGACAAGAGGTATGGTTAATCAGGCTGGGGAGAACCAGGACCAATATAACACCAGTGGGGGTAGGGGCAGACCAGTTCATCTAAGTAATGTTTTTTCCCCGCTGGGTGATTTGAACTAAATTGATTGACTGCCTGAATGTAGGATCGGGGCGCGGGGGACCGTGAGTTTGTTGGAGCCCGTGGTCGCTCAGAAAAGGAAGCTTGTGCAGGCCGGCGGGTTGGTGACAGTCCCATCATTGGAGTGTAGGGAATTAACCATCAGTGAGGAGAGAAGGGAGAACAGAGAGGGCAGTTTAGTTGACTCTGGGGATACTAGCGGGGTGCCCAACACTGATAGGAGCAAGAATGAAGGCTCTTTAAAAATTATATCCTGGAATATAGCTGGTGTAGCAAGTAAACTGGAGGATGCGCATTGGCTCTCCTTGGTAAGGCAATATAATATAATCTGTCTCCAAGAAACTTGGGCGACGGAGAATACGTGTTTTATAGAGGGATATAAAACCTTCTTTTGCCCGGCAATTAAACTCCGAGCCGGAAGAGCAAAGGGGGGCCTGATCGTGCTTGTGGATCTGAACCTCCAGGGAAGGTGGAAGGATCTGGCATGTGACCCACATAATGTACAAGGGGTTAGACTCATAGCTAAGGGATGCAGGGTAACCATTTTGAACTTTTATAACGCCATACAATGCACACCACAGGGTTCAAATAGTTTATATGAATTAGATGCTTGGCTGGATCATCTCACTAGGAGTGGGCAGGGTGCAATGCACACGATTGTAGCAGGTGATTTTAATTGTCATCTATGTCCGGACCTAAGGGTGACTCATGGCGATTGGTCTTCTTGTGCATTAAGTGATGGTATGCACATGGAACACACCCGGATGGGAAGGGAGTTGACGTGTCTCTTACACACACACGGGTTATCACATACGTTGGACATGGCTGATACCACGGAAGGCTCCCTGTTGGCCCCTACTTTTAAGGGAAGAGGCTGCCATTCAGTTATTGATTATATTCTGATTTCACAGGCAATGAAAAGATCCGTCAGCAAATTTAATATTTTACACAGTGCATTTAGTGACCACAACCCGCTAATTTTAGTAGTTGATGTATACATCCAGGGGGTGGTCAGACAGACAAAGGATCAACTATTATCCACGGTTGACCAAGGCAGGCGATTAAGATGGGCCCAGATAGATGAAGCAGGGTTCAATGTGGCTTTATTTGGCAAAGGCGCTAAAGATATTATGAATTGCCTGGATCTAGAGGTTGAAGGGGCTGATCTTATTGAGGCTTTTACAAATATTGCCGCCATTGTCACCAAGTTGCTGAAAACACAGTCACGTGGGCACAGGGGGAATTCCCCAAGATGGTTCAATCACCAATGTTCGCTCACCGTTAGGAAATTGAAGGATGCTCTTAAGCAGTCTCCCAGGGATAGAGAGAGGGTGGTGGCGTGTCGCGCAAGCTATAAGTTAGTGTTAAAACAACGTAGAGGTCAACTACAGCGGACAGCTTGGGAGGAGCTCCTTGAAGCAGCGGAGCAGAAGGTTTCAGAACGGTTTTGGAGGGTTATAAATAGTCCCTGCTTCTCGGACCCAAACAAACCTGGGCTAAGCGGTAATATACTCCCTGAACAATGGCAGCAGTACTTTCAGGGTCTATATAATCACTCGTCCAGCCAGGCAGATGCGCAGTTGTTACCTATATCTAGAAGATCTACCTCTGTTATTTTCTCGTTGGAGGAAGTTACTATCGGTATTGAAGGGTTGACGAGAAATAAGGCTCCAGGCCCAGATGGGATCCCGCCAGACCTCTTTAGATCCAACCTACAGGTCTGGGCACCCTTATTAACAAGGGTCCTAAATACAGCAATAAGTGTCTCAATGCCTATTTCTTGGTCCTCAGCAATTATAGTACCGATCTTCAAGAAGGGTAACAGGGATAGCCCGCACTGTTACCGACCAATATCTCTGATAGATGTTTCAGCCAAGGTCCTGGGGCGGGTAATTTTGAATAGACTAATGGAGTGGGCCGAGTCTGCCAACATAATTACTGATGTTCAATACGGATTCTGCCCAGGGAAATCAACTGTGGACCAGTGTCTTAATCTCTATCTTATTTCCGCTAAATATACGCTGGTAAAATGGGGGGCTTTTTATCTGGCTTTTATGGACCTATCAGCGGCCTTTGACCGTGTGAACCGGAACAAGCTGTGGCTAGTAATGGCAAACCAGGGGGTGGACCCAGAACTAATAAACATACTTCAATCATTGCATAACTACACCACGGCTGCAGTAAGGTATACCCAGGAGGGAAAAGTCACAGATCATTTTAGATGTTCAAGCGGTGTCAGGCAGGGATGCATCCTGGCACCTTTTTTATTTACTTTATATATCAATGGCCTGGATGCGGCACTGCGGGACATTAGGACAGACTTACCACGAATAGGGGATAGAACTGTTCCGGTTTTATTATACGCAGATGATGCGGTGCTTTTGGCCCGCACCCCTCATGCCCTACAACTTTTAATTAACGGTTTTGTAGAGTTCATGGAAAAACTCGAGATGTCCCCAATCTCACCAAATCATATGTAATGGAGTTGGGGAAAAAGCCTGTGAAATCATACAAATATACCATAGGATCGCATGTTTTAGGTAAAGTCCCAGCTTTTGCTTATTTAGGCATATTATTTGATAGGAAGCTTAATTTTAAACACTTATTAGAAGAGAAATCTCTGTCTTTAATTAGATCCACAGGTTCAATTGCGAATTTTGCAAGCAGACTTGGGTTGTGGACTCCGGATGTGATTTTAAAATTGTACAACTCAATCTGCTGTGCCAAGGTGCTGTATGGTAGTGAGGTCTGGGGTTTTGTGAAAACTAACAACCTACAAACAGAAGAAAACAAATATATGAGGCGTCTGTTAAGGGTCCCCCACAGCACCCCGGCATTTATTGCCCATGAAGAACTGGGAGCTAGTTATATTTCAGATTCAGTGGCCGTCAGACCTATAATTCACTGGTTGAAGGTCTGGTTAAACGAAGAGATAGGCCTGACAAGGCTTGTTGTTCAGGATTGCTTGTCTTTGGCCAACGCAATGAAGATCCCATGGTTAAAATATGTGTGGGATTGCCTACAAAAATGGGACGGCAGGCACTGTTCGATGAGCCAGATAATATAAGACAGAGGGACAAGGCAGCTGTTAAAGAGTTGTTTTTTCAGTTTAGTATGGCGCAACATGAGGGCAATGAATTGGTAAAACCGACAGTGAGAGAATATGTTTTAATTAAAACCTCCTCGAGGATAGAACCATATTTAACCATTATGACAAGTGCTCATGATAGATTTTTAATTACACGTTTTAGAATTAATTTTATTCACCATATTTTGGCGGTCCCCGCAGGTTTTAGCGTAAAGCTAGGAGAAAGAGGGCCCTGCGGCTGCGACAATGCGTCTCCGCAGGATACCCTCCACTTCCTTTTTAATTGTTCTTTTTATGCCCTTCCTAGAAAAAGGTTTTTGAAGTCTTTATTACAGACTACCGGGATTAGACAGGCATGCGTGGCACTGCTCTTTTTAAAACTTTCTGCTGATGTTTTAACCTTGTCTTGTGTGGTAAATTTTTTAAACACGGCCCTAAAATCAAGATCCACGAGAGTGGCTAATGATATTTAGAAATGACCTGTTAGTATTTTTAGATTTTATATGAAATAATTGATGGTTTAGGAGCAATTCTTTCCTTTTTGTATTATGAAATATTGGGGTGGGATAATCTCGGGATGTATTTTAATGTAAATGCTTATATGATTTGTGTCTCAAATCGAATAAAGTAAACATTGAATTGAATTGAATTGAGTAGTTCAGTTGTGCTTTTCTCAGAGACCCCTACTCACATTATTCCATAGACGTCTGGAATGGGAGGGAAAAAATTGCCACAGCTGAGTAGGCATATCCTATGTATTTGCTGTAGGTTTATTCAAGCTTGAAGGACAACTTGGGGCTGATTCACAGAATTAATCTGAGACAAAATCCTAAACTTGCTTCTTTTGGTATTCACAGAAGGCAATTACGATTTTTGGTATTCACAGAATGCACTTACGACTCCTAACTTTACGTCCGCACTCGGGCCGGAATTTCTGCACCCGGCGGGTACTCGCCACACAGGACCGTACTCTCCGCACCCGGAGCGCACTCTCCGCACCCGGAGCATACTCTCCACACCCGGACCGTACTCTCCGGCTAGGGCCGTACTCTCCGGCTCGAGCCTTAATCTCCGGCTGGGGCCGGATAAAGTGTAATCAATGGGCCTTATTGCAATTTTTACAAAAAGGAACATTAGGAATGTGTGATAAATGGTAGAGAAGGTCATGAAAAACAGTTTGGGCAGGGAAAAGGGCACGCCAGACACTACATCATAACCCAGAAAAGTTTTCTCCTTTGCATCATGGTACATGCAATGCACAATTTCCTCACTGTTGACTGTGCAGTCAACACTGTTATGTTATTTATTTCTATTAAAAATAATGTTGATCCTTAACACTATTCAAAAACTTTCATTATGTTGCTGATGTCATCAGCCAGGTAGTGATCCTTTCACACAAACACTATCTATGCTGTCATCTAATCTGTGTAGCACAACTTTGGCACTAATAGGATAACGCAGGCATTATCCTTGCATTTTTCATTTCACAGAGGCAAAACCCATGCACTCATGCAATCACCGAGACACTACCCCTGCACTTATGCAATCGCCAATGCTCTACCCATGCACTCATCCAATGACCCAGGCATTTCTGTTGCAGTCTTCCTTTTACTCAGGCAATACCCATGTACTCATCTAAGCAACCAGACATTAGCCATGCACTAATAAAGTCACTCAGGGACTACCTATGCACTGATCCAATTACTCAGACAGTACCCCTGCACTTATGCAATCACCCAGATACTGCCCATGTACTTATGCAATCACTCAGGCATTATTCTTCCACTCAACCATTCACTGAAGCGCTAACCTTGCACTCATCCAATGACCCATGCATTAACCTTGCACCCATTCTTCCTGTCAGGCATTACCCATACACTCATCCAATCGCTGAGGTACTACCCATGCACTCATGGAATCAGACAGGCACTACTCTTGCACTCTAACGTTCACTTAGGCAGTACCCATGTACTCATCCATTCACTCAGGCACTTCCCATGCACTCATCCAATGACCCAGGCATTACTCTTGCACTCATACTTGCACTCATCAAATGACCCAGACATTACCCTTCCACCAAACCTTCCACTCAGGCACTACTCATGCACTCATCCATTCACTCAGGCAGTACCCATACACTCATGCTGTGCAGTCAACACTAAGGGGAGCACAAATTGTGAACTGCATGTACTATGATGCAAAGGAGAAAACTTTTCTGGGTTATGATGTAGTGTCTGGCCAATACTCTCTTCCCTGTCCAAACTGTTTTTCATGACCTCCTCTACCATTTATCACACATTCCTAATGTTCCTTTTTGTAAAAATTGCAATCCGGCCCATTGATTACACTTTATCCGGCCCCAGCCGGAGATTACTGCTTGAGCCGGAGAGTACGGACCTAGCCAGAGAGTACGGTCCGGGTGCGGAGAGTAAGGTCCGGGATCGGAGAGTACGGTCCGGGTGCGGAGAGTGCGCTGCGGGTGCGGAGAGTACGGTCTGGGTGTGGAAATTCTGGCTCGAGTGCGGACGTAAAGTTAGGAGTCGTAAGTGCATTCTGTTAATACCAAAAATCGTAAGTGCCTTCTGTGAATACCAAAAGTAGTAAGTTTAGGATTTTGTCTCAGATTAGTTCTGTGAATCGGCCCCATAGTTCCTATTGTGCATAAAACCTTATCTCAGTTTCCTTGAAACTCTTTCAACAATGGCTGACGAAGACAACCCTGCGCCAGCACAACGGGAGAATGCAGTGGAGGAAGGAGAACAAGAAGGCAAAATAAACATTTCAGAAAATGTCAGAACTGCCCTTACTTTAAAACTAGCATACTATGGAGTCACAGCAAGGGGTGGGACAGTAACTTTCGTGAATGAGGAACACGAATCATATAGAACTGAGGTATTCTATTCATGGGTTAAATTCCCACACGCAGATGCACGCACAAAGACATTTCATTCTTACACTCAAGATGAAACACCAGAGGAATACTGTCCTTATGAGTACATTGAAGTTCAGCTCACCTACCAGGAGCACATAAACTGGTTTAAAGGCACCTTCCCACACACAAAAGATAAAGTAAGACTCGGTCCGCTCAGCAGAGATGGAGCGACTTGGCCGGTCCTAGCGGCTTACACACCACATCCAGACATTGACACAATGCCAGTAGCAGACTTACGCCTGCTATACAAAAAAATAATAAAACTTTACAGAAACCTGACACAGTTCGTGATGAGAACACTCAGACTTTGGCCAACAAGGGCTACACCAGGAGGACAAATTCAGGGATCTACAACTAAAATAACTCCACAAACGCTACACGCAGTTATGGGTAAAATGCCCATTAGACGTGAGCAAATACCGTTCTGGATAGTTCAGCAAATAACACAGTTAGAGGCAGTGTTGCCACACACAAGCCCTCAAGAAAAACACAGAATGCTAACAAACTTCTTGCCAATAGGGATAGCTCCCCAGATAGAGAATTGTACCTCTTGGGGTACAGTTTTCGCTGCCATATATACCAGAACTCATGGTATCCCTTCAATAGCAGTAATACCAGATGTATTAAGACAAATACAGAATGAGTATGGAGCAGAAAATGCTCTGAACCTAGGGATGAAACTGTTAGGAAATTTTACAGAGGTATCAACTATTATATTAACAAACATAAAAGGGGAGGCAGCAGCAGTGGCAATACGCCAATGCCTGTGGGATTTCACTCCTTTACAACAGGAGCGTGAATTACCTAAAATTATCGAAGACACATATCCCGAATTAGGTAGAGATAATTTGGGAGCTAGAGCAACAAAACCTCAAATAATGGGTGGTCCTGAAAAAGACAACACCAAGCAAGCACCTGATTCTTCCACGAAGAAATGGGATAATAAAAAACAAAAGAATAGAGAAAATAGGTCACAATCCAGGGTGGGTCTCCTCAACAGTAGTCCTCCGAAAGGAAATCATGATAAACTTAAAAAACCTGACAGGTATCAGGATACTGATAGACGTTCCTCTCGTTCCTTTCAGGGTTCATCAAAAACTCAGAAAGAGAAGGATGGTCAGAACACAGACAAGAAGAACGGACAAAGTCCAGAGACACACAGCGTACGTCGGACTACATTATCAAAAAAGAAGATAAACCAAAATCAATACCTCAATTTAAAAAGAAGAAGGTAGCAGGTCTTAAAGTAAGACATGCCTAGAATTCTGAGGACTCAACTTCTGAACGGGGAATGGGCTCTGACGATGCTAGACAGCACAGCAGAAGTAACAATAGCTCGCCAGAACCTGATGGAATTTCTGGTGACAGCCGCGTTGAATGAACATATCACGGTGGAGACACCTGATACTAGGGTAAGTGTCCCAAAACCGTTATATGAAATAATACTGCAAATGGAGGGGGACAAACCCAGAAAAATTAAAGGTCTCTTTTGGGAGAACCTGACGTATGGCTATGACATCCTTTTTGCTGAAAAAGATTGGCCGCCTGAAATTGATATGGAGTGCCCAAAGGGAGAAATGGTAATTTTACTGGCTTTTTCCGACCTCATTCCAATATACTTAAAACATACATATGCGCAGGAGTGGGCGGTAGCACTTGCTCCAGCATTATATCGCAACCATGTAGGGTGGGATGCTGAGTCACCTCACCATGTAATACCAGTAAAAACTACTCCAACTCCACAGAGACAATACCCTATTAAACAAGAAGCGAAGAAACAGGCCAGGGAGATCTTAGATCAACTGCAATACCAAGGTGTAATAGAAACTTGCATCTTTTCAATGAATAATCTTTTGTTTCCCGTAATGAAACCCGATAATTCATACCGTCTAGTTTTAGACTACATCTGAACACATGCACAAAGACATTTTGCAGTACAGAACGCACACAGTGCCACATTAATGAATAACATTGTGCGGAAAAAATACAAAACAACGCTAGATATCTCAAATGGATTTTTCTGCCAAAATATAGCTCTTGTAAGCAGATATTTGACAGCATTCTCAGCGCTCGGCTCTCAGCGTCAATTCTGTAGACTGCCCCAAGGGTATAAGAATAGCCCCGGGTTGTTCTCAGCTAGGGTAACAGAGTTACTTCAAAATTTTGATGCAGAGGCATTGTCCTACGTAGATAATATTTATCTGACGGATGATGATTTAAAGGATCATTTGACCAGGATGAGCAACATAATTTTGGGGTTAGCCTCTGAGGGCTACAAATTCAACTTTAAAAAATCGATAATAGCCCACCTCAATGTCCTACTTTTGAGATACAAGTTATCAAGTGAAGGGAAAAGCCTAGCAGCTAACTTTATAGACAAGTGTGCGCTGATCCAACCTCCCAAAACTCTAAAAAACGTAGAATCCATATTGGGATTCCTAAATGTTGGCAGAACACACATTTTGGATTACGCAGGAAAACCTTTCTATAAGTTAATTAGACCTGATTTTTCAATTAGACATTGGAAACAGAAACACACAGATATACTCCGTTCCTTACAAGCTGACATGATATCTTCAAAACACCTACACACACACACATGTGTAAATACCACAAATTTGGTGATCCGTGTAATAGTGGGTCAATCAGGGTACACTTACCTAACCTTCAATGAAGGCGAAACAGTACCCATAGCATACAAATCACACTTGTACACAAACGCTAAAATGCGTTGTACTTCAACAGAGAAAAGTCTGACAGCAGTACAGACTGCGGTAGTGAGAGAAAGAGCACTGGTTCAGGGGAAACTAATAATTGTCGTGACTCCGGTACCGGCCTTAGAGGCTGTTACAACAGCTAGCGTTCCGAACGTAAAAGCGCTACATTCGGGATGGATACAATGTGCTAATTCTCTCACTGCAACAGATGTAGACTACAAATTTGATTCTACACTAAAAACACAAGCATTCCTGCAAAAACGAACAAGAATATCCTCTCCCAAATGAAATAATGCCTCTAGATCAGTATGAATACATTATTTACACTGACGGTTCTGTTCAGCCTGCAATACGAAGTAAACAGCAATACAACGCAGCTTGTGCAATTGTAAAAGGACGTATGCAGGAAGGCAAGTTCCATGCTAGCAGTACGAAGACGCAGTCTCTAGGAGATTGCACGGCACAGCTGGCACAATTAAAAGCACTATTACTGGCTCTAATACAAACTGATCGAGTATTCCCCACACTTATAGTGTGTGATTCGTTTTACTGTGTCCAGTCTTACAATGAATATCTTCATTACTGTGCTCAGAATGGGTTTAAAGACTCAAAAGGTTGCACAATAAAGCACAAAATGCTTTGGGAACAAGTGGCAGAGTTGAAAAAAGACTTGCAAAGAGCTCATGTGATACACACGCTGAGTCATCAACATCATGGCGTTCACGTTGAAGGGAATTCATTGGCTGATGAAGCCGCAAAAGGGGCAGTGCGATCTGCTGCCGTAGCTGCAATCACTCGTTTAAGCACGAGAATAGACGGAAGCACCATGGTAGCTGTCAGTGCTTCATGCAAAAACAGCACAGCCTTGCCAAAAGGTTTTCCACTCAAGTACTCCTACAAGTTAGATGCAAAAAATATTCCGAATGCTCAAATTCCAGGAGTGGGGCATAGAGTAATACCAAACATGGATCGCAGGTTAGGTTCAATTCTAGCTGCACACGAGGGTCTGGGTTCTGCACATGCAGGGGTTACTGCAACTGTTTCATTGCTGAAACAACGCTATTGGTGGCCAGGTCTAATCAAACAGACGAAAGCGTTTGTACTTAAGTGCGACATCTGTCAGCAGATGAAGGGTTCGACCGTAGCACGCCCACCACAAACACCATCACTGATATCAGACAGACCTCTCGCTTGAGTCTATTTGGACCACTGTGGTCGCTTACAATCTGATGGGGCTTGCAAGTACATCTTGGTGGCAGTGGATTCATGTTCTAGATTCCTGTGGGCTTGGCCTCAGCGCTCGACTGACGCTCGAACTGTTATAAAAGATTTGCGAGTTTTCATAGGGACAAATGCAGTTGGCACATTACATTCTGACGGTGGCCCCACGTTAAGCTCTAGGGCTTACAAGGAAGCCATGGGAAGTTTGGGTGTTGCACTGCGGTACTCCTCTCCATACCATCCCAAGGGAAATTCGGTCATGGAGAGAAAAAAACGGGACTTAAAGCAATCTTTAACAGCAAGGGTATTAGGTTCAGGGTTAGTTGGGTCAATCACCTACATGGGGTCCAGAGGGTACTGAATAGTATGCCAAGAAGTTCTCTAGGAGGTGTCACCCATTACGAAGTCCTATTTGGGACGAGAATGTGGGTACCTGATCTCAATTATGAAAGCGCAGTGGCGGATGAAAAACCTTTTGAAATCGATAAATGTTTGGCAGTTTTACAGGATCTTAATGAATTCCGGGCACTACAATGCAACGTGCAAGTAAAACACACCGCCTCTGGGGAAGTGAAATCAGTAACGGCAAGACCTGCTTGGATCCCAAAAGTCGGAGATCTGGTCAGAGAAAAGATTGTGGACAAGAAAGAATTTGGGCCATCATACAGAAAGCCTGTGCCAGTCCTGGCTGTCGAAGTAACAAGAACAGTAGTTCTTCTGCCTCTTGCTGGCAAAAAAGAGGAGAGATTTGTCTCAATTGATCTGATCAAACCACATTATGTGGCCGATCCTGAATAGCAGGCCACGTGAGCTCCTGGGTAGCCGCTGCTCTCCTCTCGCTACTATACAGGAGGTTAAGACAGAAAGACTAACAACATTCGAAGAGTCTACAATTCAAAGTAATGAAGTTACCAGCAATGAGATGGAACTCGTTCCTATTGAAATTGAACAACAAAATTCAAGTGAAACACAAATATCAATTCAGCCTACCACCGACATTTACATCAATATGCCTCTACAGAAGACAACTGCCAGTTCAACAAAACCTGCTTAGCTACCAAAGATAGATCAAACTGCATCTGGTTACTTCATCGATTTTGATACATTTTCTCTGGATCCAAGTGAACCTGAGTCACTGCCAGCTCCAGTTTCCTGCAAAAAACAACTTTGTGATTTCTACATTGTTCTTTAAAAGACATATCTAGTTTCACCATGGCTACAGCTCTGGATATTCACTGGTATACTGTTCCTACTTTTCTGGATAGGTTTAGTGATTGTCTTTTTCTTGATCGTGAATGGGCACTATCTCCCAGAACGCTCTGCAGTATCAAAATTGAACTTGGTATTGAAACATCATACGTCATCTCATCGTGAACAAAGAGACCTGTCCTATGTGAACATTACAGCAGTTCCAGTTCCTGAAAGAATATTTTGTTATATGGTTTCATATGATGTATTTGGTCCCACTGAACTTTTAAAAATACCACATGTATTCAATATTTCTTTAAATGATATCATCACCTCAAGTACATGTTCTGATGATTGGGATTTTGAAACTGTTAATAATATGTTGTCTGATTTAGAACTGTCTGCAGCATTTTCAACAAATGAAATGTTTGATGACTCGTCTGTTTTTAACATAATGTACTGTTATCAACACTATGGTCATCACTTTTTGCATAAAACGAGTGCACCATGTAATGTTTTTGCATACAACCAATGGGAACATTGCCCAACACCACCGAAAGGTAGTTCACAAACATTTGCCCAAAAGTTTTCTTATTTTTCTGGATTCAATACATTTGATCCACGCTCATATTATTATAAGCTTACACCTATATCAGCAAGTAAAAGTATGCTCACTAACACAAAACAGATATACTCTGCATCCTTTATTGCCCAACTGTCTGAACAGGGTTTCGGCTTCTGGAAAGACACTGTAGACATTAAATCAGTCTGGGGGGACTAAAGAATGGAGGTTCAGGGAACCGAGGCACTATTAACAGATGACTTTCCTGAACGACACTGTGCAACAGACCTCCTGTCGTGGGTTAGCAAAGATTAAGGACTTGAACTACCTCGAATTCACTTGCTTTCACACTTGGAGGGATGGCAAAACTATACAGAAACTGGTGAGGGTACACTGGATGACAACATGCATGGTGTTTCATACAATTCAACAGACCCCAATTGGAAGGGATGGTTAGTTTGGCCTATCGACACAAATAGGTGTCAGTCAAGATTCAGTGGTACCGCCAAAGGGTTTAGTATCCATAGGCCTGACTTACGCTATGTACAACGAGAACATCCAGGGGTGGTGACATCATACAGTGTTGGGAAGTTGTGCCTAGATTGGCTAAGAAGCTCAACACTGTCACAGGTCAAACAACACTTGTCCCTACTCTCAGATGACATGGATATCAGGGATTTTTTTACTAGGTCCCCGCAAGCCACGACAGAAACGCTTCTTATACGCTGTTTATAATGAAATTTGGAAAATCTCTCAACAGGAAGCTGCGGAAAGATTGCTTGAAATTGACAGAATTAACTTAGAAAAGGTTTTGGCTGTGGTTGACAATGGCATGACCAGGATTTATTCACTGGGCAACATTGTATCTTCTGCTATAGATATAATGGAACAGGATCTGTCCATCTTACAGCACGGACAATCACAGTTACGTTCTATTGTGTCATTAAGCTGGACGCTACAATCACTGCGCTCTGGTTATGTGCCCTGGTGATATATCAACAGTAAGTCTCTGTTCTCTGCATATAATTTGACGGAAAAACAGACAACAATGGCACAAAGGGATGCGAAATATATAATGCTGCGCATTGAAAAATTAGACCAATTACCTTTTACAGTGGCAGAATGGTTAATTCATGGCCATATAACATTGCCAGTAACAACTTTCCAGTTTCAATATTGCCTAGAACAGCACCAGGTAGGCAGGTATGAAGCAATGGGTAGGGAATTCATCCGTGAATCTTGGGAATTACCATATAGATTTAGATCCAGGAACGGGGACAATGAAGTGTTTCTCAGCGATACAAACTGCGAGAATTCTTTGAGTGGATCTCTCATTTGCCAGGACATTATGCTTCACAGGGCCAGTAATGGTTCAGTAGCCAACTTATCCTGTCATTTGAAAGGTTACCCAGCTGCCGTGATTAATCCAGTGTTCAAGCTGCTCCCGAATGGGAGTTACTTAATGCTGAATGATCAAGGTTGTTGTGGGATGCTTCCAGGCATCGCATATCTTGTTACTGTAAGTTCCAGGGTTACTTGTTGTATGCAAGTATTGTTTCCACCGACCCACACAGTCAGGGAGGCGGCGTTATGGCCTTCGTTGAATGTTTCCTTTATACGGTTTGATACTCTGAGCCAAATGAAAGTCATGCTTTTACAGAGAGATGTGCCCTTAACCTCAGCCCGAGAGACTATTGATCTCCAGGTTTCAAGGTCCTCTGCTGAGATACAGGCCTTAGTACGAACTAACTGCCCTTTCCATTTCAGAGAAATGGTACAGCATATCTGTAACATGTCTGATACGAAGGGTATAGTACACCTATTTAAGACCATAGGTTCTGGACTGTTAAGCACCTTTCAGACAGTCTTCGGAGTGATTCCAGCTTTCATACACTCTGTATTCTGAAGCATTTTTGGAGGGCTTCCACTAATCCGGCTACTGGTAGTGGGTATCCTGATTTTAATTTTTCTGCTACGCAATAGACATCCCAGTCACCAAGGAAATGGAAAAGATGCTCTTGGAGCGACATTACTGTGACCGCATGGTACTCCATCTTGACACACCTCGACTTCAGGAGCTAAGCGAGTTTTGGTTCCTATCGTTTCGACCAGTCTGGATTGACTGTGTTCTGCCTATCCTCCGCTGCTTGTTCTGCAGCTATGAATGCGTGTTGGACCTCTGTCTAACACTTCCATCGGTTGCGCCACCAGACGTGGATGCATTGCTGGACCCGTTAATGGCCCACGTACTGCACTGTCTCCAGTGTATTCTAATGTTGATGTTGGCATTCTTAGAGCCATCACGGGACACTTCAGATCCTGTTGGACCGGATACTGGCTCTACTACAGGCACACAGGCTTTGGATATTACAAATGCTTCCCCAGCATTGGCTGTGGGAACTGAGGAAGATCATCTTTGCTCAATTGACCTGATCTGTGAGGTGTTACACGGACCGTCGTCTGTGAAGGCAAGCAGCATTGACACATAAACATTTGGCTCTCAATGTGCTGGGAAGAATTCCACCTTTTTCCAAATCAACCAAAATTGGAATTTTAAACAAAATGTTTCCCTCTCTTATTTACTCTTACTGAGCTCCATGGCTTTCAGACATACTCAGTGGCTCGGACTATATATATATGAACATATTTTAAAAAGTCTTTTAGAGTTTATTTTTTAGAGGTTTTTTAGAAGCTTTTTTAACGCATTTTTAACAATGTTTTATGCTTGATTAGAAGGGCATTCCCTTTTTAGTATGTCGTCTGGTCGGATGAGGAGTGGGTGTTATGTTTCATAGGGTACCCCAATATAGGCTTGAGTAGTCCCCTAACCCTTCACCTACATTTACCGTACCAATACACTACACAATGGGTTTTGGTGTTGACCTTTTACCTAGTTAAGCGCTGCATAAATGTCGTGTGGTTTTTCCCGAAAACTAGCCTCATTAATTATGCATGAAGATTCTCAGAATCACAGCAGGATTACCATCTTCTGCATAATAACTATGTATAAGGGTCATCTCTTCTGTCATCCTTGACCGACATGACACAGCAAGGTAGAATCCCCTGAGGATAACTTTTGGGTATATATACACCATATCTTTGCCAAGACAGGCAAAGGAGAAAGACTTCCATGCTGACACACTGACGTGAGACGCTGAGGTTCCTGCACACAGACACTCCAGCTCGCAGTGGTCTGACATCCCTCGCGGGGTGTCCATCTTGAGACCAAGATGGGATCCCATAGTCTCTCACTTCAGGCAATGGGGTTGGCTTCAGCCTAGGGGGATTCTTGGTTCTACACCTACATACATGCTAGGTACACTTAGATACATCTAGTTAGGGTTGCATCGTAGGAGTATGCACTATTATTGACATGCTTGCATATATCCATTGTTTTAGCACTTTGGTAGAAATCTACCATCCATTTACTCTGTTGGTGCTTAATATCTTTTATATCTGTTTCTGTCTTATGGTTGTTTCAGCACACCTATTTTACACTAGAATGACGCTAGTTCAATAAATACTTATTGAAAAACGTCTCCACCGTTGATTCTGTGTATCTCTCCAAGACAAACTGAGCACGAGTGACTGAGTGAAAAGTACTGTACTGTTTCCACGATCCCTGATGGGACAGAGTTGTCATGTTCGATAGTTGCCAAGAACTATTCTCTCCTTGGTAAGGGGAGTTTACAGTGGCACTGTGAGCTAGCTAGGTATACAGGCGAACATACCCAGTGGGGGTGTCTGGAATCAGCCTGGACACCAATCCCGCAGTCTATGTTGTCTAAACGTGCAGATCCTATATAGGTTTATAGGAACTACACGACAACACCTCCATCAACCAACGACCCAATTTCTCACAGTAGAACAATGAATGATCTATTCCCTTCTTTGATGCTTTGTTCCACAGTCGTTCGTGATTTATTTTATCACATGCTGTGCTGTGGTCTACAAAACAATCGTACATGGTATTATTATTTAGAGATTGCTATTTTTGCTAGGAGAGTCAGAGCAGAGATATTATCAATGGTCGAACAGCCTGATCGAAATCCAGTTCAATTTCATTGTATCAAGTCCTTTCCATTCGCTATGGATCACTTCCATGATGATGGAACCATCCCATTTGCAGTAGCGGCTGGTGACATTTGAAAGTGGTGAGGTGTAAAATTTGTGTGGGAGTGCACCGCTGTGAGTGAGCATATCGAGCGAGCCTGAACAACCTAAGGGGGGGGGGTTCTACCCCCAAGACTTTTTTTTTAAAAGAGTGGGAAAACTGGGACATCTTAAGGATTTTGGGGGCCCTGGGCCAAACATATTTAGGGGGCCCCCGGCCCCTGTTAGGAACAGCTTTAAATATATGGTCCAGTTTCAGCTGTTTCATGCCCTCTTTGACCAGGTCACTGACAGTGCACAGCCATTCCTCCAAAATCTGGGGCCTCACACCTTACATGGGGGAACTAGAGAGATCTGAATAGATGGCGTGAGACACTCAGTTACTACCAAGAATAGGCTTGGTGAGACAGTCACACCTGACATGGGGTAGGTAAACAAAAGTCTGAATATGTAGTGTGAGACACTCATGTCTGACCTGAGACATATATTTGAACAGACTGAATGAGACACTTGCAATGGACTAGAGACAACATTCGAACAGCCCTGGTGAGACACTCACACTGGATATGGGGCAGTCTGGATCTCTGATTAAAACATGGTAGACACACCGACAGGAGGACCGCCAGAGCCCAGCATAGACTTAATGAAACACACACACGTGGTACGAGACAGACTGGGACCCCTACATAGACAATGGGAGACACACCGAACAGAGGACAGCTTAGATCCCTGTATAAAGCTGGCGAGACACACACCCCTGACACGGAACAGCTTGAGGTCTCTAAAAGACTGGAGTGTGCGCCTATCAGAGCACAGCCATGAACAGGCCTCACAAAGAGACGAGCTCCTCACTGCAGCCTCTCTCTCAACTCGAGTGAGGTGGAGCCAGTGAGTGGCTGTGCCAGACCCCGGCCCCACCAGCCTGCCTGAACTTCGGGCACAGTGAAGACTTCGGCGTCTGTGGCGCAGGCCACCAGGGTGCGGGCGTCGAAGTCAATGGTGCGGGCGGGCATCCCTCCTCCACTCTGCCGGGGTCGAAGTGAGGGTAACCGCGGAAGAGACCTGACCAGTCACAGCCGCTCCGGGGGTGCGGAGGTCAGAGGCCGCTCACACCAGTCCTGCCCATCTGCACATCCCTCTCTGGTACGCGAAGGTCTGTGTGAGGTAACTTCAGATGGGTGCTAGGAGAGTGGTGCGGTAATTAGAGACCTCGGCGTGGAGGTCGATGTAGTGCGATAACTTCAGATGCAGCCACAAGCACACAGCTCTAGCAGGGTGCACAGCTCCCCTTGGAGCATGGAGATCGGTGTGCGGTAACTTCAGACCGGTGTGGGAACAGAAGATTTGCATTTGACATTAAACTATCCAAACACAGTTGGGGAATTCAGAAGAAAGTTCCATATGGTAAAAATGTCCCCTTCTCGCACAGATCTCGAAAGAATTATCTAATCTAATAGCAAACGTTTTGGTATCATCATCAGCTTTCCTCGTGGCAAAAATGTACAGCCACCTTTACTATGAAGTTATCACTCGAGACTGGCTCAAGTATTTTTCACATACTACTCCAGAAACAAAAGTGAAGACTACATCTTGTATTGAGAAAACAGGATTCAACGGGTTTTGCTGCATTTCGACATGTAAGGAACATTATATAACTGCCAGCGAGGTGATGATGTCTCACCCACAGTTATTTTCAATGTTATTTGAAACCTCCTGTGACGTTTCTAGGACTAGTTCCCATGTATTTTGCCCTGTATAGAAACCAGGAGCACCACTAGAGAACGCTATCAAGAATGGAGAGCCGTCAGATAATACTTTGACAAAAAGTCGCAATTAATACCCATTGTTAATTAAAAGCAATACGCACAATCAGATATGTGCTTCAGGGGCTTGCGTTTTACTTAAGAGAGAACTACACCCAATCTTATAGCCGGCTTTATGGATCCCACTGACATCTGGCAGTAACAGCACCAGTCGCGGCCGGCATGACGAGCGGGTGGGGGGATCGCGTAGGGGGTCGTGCGTGGGGGGGAAGTTGGAGGGGTTTAATTAAAATAAAATAAAACCTACCTTCCCCCCAGTCCCGTGCTTTCCTGCTGCCGCAGCTCTCCTCAGAAAGCAGCCACCCACCGGCAGCCTCCCTCCCCTCCACCAATTACAACGCTGCAATGGCAGCATTGTGATTGGTGTGGACAGCACCCAGCCGGGCGCCTAATGGGAGGCCATTTTCTTTATGTAGGCTGCATGCAGCCTACATAGAGAAAAGGGAGTGCATGACTGCTTTGGTCGGCCCCAGAGGGCCGACCTAACAGTCAGGGCCCTCAACAGTGGGCTAGCCACGCCTCCCCTGCTTTGCAGCAGACCCGCCCACGCACCCGCCCACAACCAGGCACTTCTGCTTTCTTGCAGTGCGAGAAGCAGTAACATAAAATGGTAGTTTTACCATTTTATGTTTCTGCTTCTCGCACTGCGAGAAAGCAGTGGGGCAATGCCCCTCCGCCCTAACGGAGGAGCCGCCCCTGCCAGTTTGTATTATGTTTGAAAAGAACCGAAACAATAGTTAACTCTATAAAGGTATATCAAGCTTAACTTGATCGATTGGTGTACCTTTTGGGCCTGCTGCTCTTGAAGGGAGAAATGTTTTAATCAAACTGGTCACTTCATCTTAAGTTACTTTTAATGACGGTTTGGGGAAGGCACATTCAAATTTGGACTAGTGATGTTGCCAAGCATATTGATGCCTCCTGACTGCCGCAACACTGCCAGGGAATGAACGGTGGTTCCCTGGCAGCAGCAGCAGGGCAATTGCAGTCCGACTTCCCTAATCATAATAGGGTGGTCGGGAGACTGCCGCTTCAGCTCTGCCATGAGTCCGCCGGTTCGTGGACCGCCAGACTCGTATTTAAGCCCTATGTGTTTGATCTGATTATCACCTTCATTTGATTGGGAATTTTTTCAGAAGGCAATGTAGCTTCTTCCGATAATTCCTTTTTTCAGATATGTTTGATCGATCAGTGTTGTGATATTGGTCACCGACAATCCTATGGCTAATATTTGGTTTGGTTACAACAAAAGAATAATAATTGATTCAATTAACAGTTCCCAGTTTTGTAGCCAGTCTTTCAGATTTGTTCCATTTTCAGTAGCACTAGTTATTTTTGATGCTATAGTTTTCTGTCATTAACAGTGGGACCTTGGCCTTGAGTTATCCATTCCATCTTATTGACTTACTACTTATGGTTGTTATACAGCAGTTATTCAGTCATATTTCTATTATGTTGATTGTGATTCAAATGTAGTGTACTTTTCAGGGGATCATGGTCGGTCTCCTGCCCAGTGGCGGCTCCTCTACTAAGCCGGAGGAGTGACATCCCACTGCTTTATGCAGTGTAAAAAAAGGAAAAATAAAATGATAACTCGAGGTTATTATCATTTTATTTTTTCCTGTTGCAGTGTCTTTGTGGGGCAGGCCTGCTCTCAGAGCAAGGGGAGGAGTGGTTTGCACGACCTATGTGAGCATGAGTTGTTGGCCGGCCCGAGACAGACTTGCGCACATAGCATTCTGCATGGAGAACATGCCCACCCCTCCAGCGCTGTCACGGCATTGCAGCGTTGTGATTGGCTGCAGGGAGCGTGGAAGCCCTGGCGCTTCCTGCTTCCTGTTTCCCCCAAGAAGCCAGAAAGAGGACGCAGGGAAGGCAAGGTGGCGGCCAGCCAGTTGGTCGGCCGGCCGGCAGGTAAGTGATTTCTTTTACCCGATCCCCCCCACCCCGCCCCACTGCTGCTTCCAGGTAGCAGCCGCCACTGCTCCTGCCTTTAAATGATTTCAGAATGTTTACATTTATGGAAGTTCAAGTAGAGGACTAAAGGTTAACCTATTGTGCTTTTCAAATTTGGTCCTTTGAATGTAGTTTTAGCCGATAGATTTTTAAATTCATGTGTTAAGTATGATATTCCGGCCCTTTGAAGTTCTGGTTTCCTTTTAGTGAAAAGTTTGAATTTGCTTGCAATGATTCCTGCTGTGTGGATATTTTGCTTTGTCAGCTTGAGATACTATGCTGTCCCATTTTGTCAGGACAGCACTTCTTGCCCATATTTTCTGTACTGTGGTTTCGATTGCCCAAGTTGTTCTGTTGGTTTCTCCATTATAGTTCTTACTTTGGAGAAAACGCATGCTTATTAAGTCTGTGGAGTTTATTTCTTTAAATTCATAAAAATAATTTAATTGTTTTAAAATATTTCGAAGGTTTCGGATGTCATGATGTCCTTCTGATTTGTATTTCGGATATAAATCTATTTTAAATGTCTCAAATGTGTTGTTTGATCAAACTGAGGTATTAGGTCCATCATCTTCAAGAGTCAAGGTCACTGGAGTTATTTTCCTAAGAGCTACTTTTAGTACTTCCGTTATACCAGACTTTTGTAGTGGGACTGCTATGTTATAATTAGGAAGTTCAGTCCAAGATATATTAATACCAATCAATGAGTTTTTCATCCGTCGATCATTTAAATGAGGTGAGAGAGAGCTGATGGCCTTTGGAGTTGAAAGAGTCTTGGGTAACAAAGCATAGCTCTCTGCTATGTTCTTTAAAAGTCCCGAAGTGTATGGACCAAAAACGAGCATCTTCTCCGAGGCAATAAGGGGTGCGTGCATAATCCCTGAAATTTGAAGCAACTGGACTGCAAAAAGCTAACTTCTCTGTTCTAGGGGTTTGCATGCTCTCAACCCCAGTGTTGTTACAGTTGATTTTTTGATGCTACTAATAAAAACGAATTTTGACAACAACAAAAAAAGTCCCGAAGTGTCAGTCGGTTGAGAGGTCCTTGGTCTGATTGGCAAGTTTTCTGCAATCTGAGGGTCGGAGTTTGTCTTACTCTTAACCTGCTTTCAGGTATATCACTATGACTTAGTATCTGGTCACTTTGGGTTAGAGACTTAGAGAGGTTTGGGGTGAGCTTTTGTAATCTTCCCTTAACTCATTGGGTTTACGAGGTTCCGGTCACAGGTATTAGTATTTTGACTTGAGATTGATTTATTTAATTTATTTTCATCTATATGATTGAAGATCGGGTAGTTTTTCTGATTCCTATGTACTTTATAGCTTCTGCTTGTACTATAATATATAATGTTTTTTTTTATTACTGGCCAGGTTTTTCTTTAGTTTCTTCAGCTGTTTTAACCTGCGTTCACTTAGGTATGGCATAAAGCCTTCCATGAGCTCTTCCTTTTCCAATATTCCTATGTCATGTGGAGATTCCTCTGCATATTATGTCGTTTTTTTGGACTGTAAAATGAGTTATTAATTCCGTTCATGTTGGTTCCTGCCAACTGGTTGAAGGTGTTGAGTGGTTTACTGATTTATCTTTTGGCCCTAATGTGGCATTACTGTTTGTATCCATTCGGACATTGTCATGTCTCTGAGCAGGCTGATGTGGTAGTGGTAGCATAACCTTGTTTAACTGATTTTTTTATATTTATAGGAAATAGTTACAATAAAACAATAATATCATCCAGGCATGACAAGGTAATTAATAGAGTGATGTGAAAATGTAGTTCTCATTTGCTCAATTTTTTTATAATGAGCTTGGAGCGAGCATGTAAAGTTTTTAATTCACTGCTGATGTTTTTAATAAAATAACCTGTTCAGAGAGCAGCGATGATGGATTTGCTAATATGTACGATATTTGGGTGAAAGTGGTGCTGGTAGCGCCATATCTGTTAGGATGGTGTAGGCAGGTCGGGTAATCACCTCTTCTAATTGGTCAGTGATACAGCACTTCTGACTCGCCGTCAGACGTCAGTTTGACGTCGAAAAGAGGATATTTTTATAGGCTCCACAGCTGAAACACCCTCTAGTTCAGCCAACAATTCAGAATTGTCCAGGGTACTAGCTAATGAGTTAATGCGTCCATCTTCCCGGTTGACGTCCTCTAACTCCTCCGATTCCTCAAGGCCATAGATAATGTTGCTTTCAGAATTATCCTCAAATGATTCAAGGTGGAAGGGGTTGTATTTTTCTGTACAATTGTGATGATTGACAGTACATAGATGTAGGAATGGAGTTGATTGTTTTCATTCTATACAGTACTGGTTAACAACCCGGGTTGTCAAAGCTGTCTTGAAACAATCCTGTATTGACTGTTTCTTAACATTTTCTATTGTTCATTTTTATTATTAGAGCTCTCTTTATAATTCGAAGCTTCGTTTATCTATTGCTTTGTACAATTTTACCTTGCATTTAATGAATCAGTAAACAACTCTTTTGTGAGTCCTGTTTGTTTTTGTTCCTTCTGGGCAGTCATGATGTTCTAAAGATTAGAGTACAAAGAGTTTTGCAGATCTGTTATGTTTGTTTTTAACATTTTCACTTGTTTGTTGGTAATTATGTGATCGTGTTTTCGCTGTATATCCAGTGTGGAATACAAAGACTTATATTGAGACTTCCGTACATTAGAAATATTAATTTTAACAGTTTATGTGCCTAGATATCTAGTTGTCAGTCTTTCTGTTGCCTGGAGAAAGAGTTACTTTTACAAAGCGGTGGCTCGTTATACCTTTATGTTGCCTTCTTTTCACTTTTTTTTGTTGCTATTTTCTAATGTATCTCTTGATGTACAATATTTAATGTCTCCTCTAAACTCTACTTCTGAGACTTGTGTTACTGTTTTCTCTCCAGGTTTTACTTCTCTGACAGAGGAAGTGAGCTGCAAGCCCCTGCCTAGGTGTGCGGATGTGATGTTGCCACAACAGTAAGATAATCGCCCAAAAAAAGATAAGGGGAATGGATGGAGGACTCCGATCTATATAGTATGGTCTGTATATTATAGTCTGTTTAGTATAGTATCGTGTCAGCTGATTTTTCACTTATAAGAATCTTTAAGTGAAGGCCATTAAGCAAACAAAAGCAAAGTACAATGCACAAAGCGCCATAAAGTCCACTAGTGCAATCCTTCTGGTTGCATTTGCCCGCTGGAGGATACCCCATTCACCACCTAATGTGCTGGCAGATACTGGTAGATTATGGGGTTTGTTAGCCATTAGTGGGTTTAAAAATTGGCCTAAAAGTTCTAAAAGCACCAAAGCACTACGGCACAACGAGTGCCTGTCCAACCCTCCCACTCCATTCAGAAAACCAATGTTCCTCCAGCAACCACTGATCGCTGAACAATGCACCTGCCCGCCACCCAGCAAATGGCAGTGCAGCACCTAGTTCAGGCTTCCCTGGAAACAGAGGCTGCGCCCGCAGGCTGGCAATCACGAGAATCTACGTCTGCAACCTGAGACCAGGACTCTGGGACGCCAGGGACAGGGGAACAAAGAACAGAAGAAATCCAAGCTGAAGGAGACTCAGCAGTGGCAGGGTTCCGAGCCAGGAAAGAGATGGTGCACGCATGACTTGGGTCTTCTCTGAACACAGCACTGGCAAGTGCATGACCTGCAGTTGGAGTTGGAGTTATAGTTAGGTTCGTTGGGAACTTATCCTGGTCCAATGGTGCCCAACCTGCCATTTCCTGATATATTGTGGCCAATCTGGATGGCATTCTTTTTGGCAATCACTGGCTTAATATTATTCCATCTTTGACATATGGTAGGTATTCTTGGGGATATTCTGGCTATCATGGGCATAAAAATGGCCTATCCTTGGCATTTTATGGCCATTATTGGTGACATTCTGGTTATTCCTGGCACAAAAATGCCCTATCCTTCACATATTGCTAGCATTTCTAACAACTCTCCAGTACCTATTCCTGCCATACTAGTATGCCATTCCTAAGACATTATTGCCATTATTTTATTGTATAGTGATAGTTATATAGCGCTCACAAGCACTATGTGGTGTGCCAAAGCACCATCCTACATATGTCACACGCTACACCATGTACGGTGTGTGGCTGGAAGGATGTTGTCTTTGTTTTGATCCTATGTGGGAAGTGTTTCCATCTGGTGCGTGATGACCAGACAGACGCGGTAATAGTGAAATGGGACACAGCACTTAACAGTGTGATGGAAAAAAGGTGAGGGATAGGCGCGCAGTTTATAGTATTCAGTAAGCTGCCGCTTTGAGCAGCTCTGCAGGCCCCTTTATGGTGTTTCTTATGTCAATAGGCTACTTGTTACTGCACTGGTTTTTCCATTCTGAAGTAATGTGTTTTAAGTTAATGGTCCAAAGCAGCCATAGATTAGAGGGAGAAATGGTAGAGAGATTTGCTAGGATGGACTAGGTTAATATCATCCCATGTCTGATTGTCATTGTGAGATGTCAAGAAGTGGTTATATTATGCAGCTAGTTGGGACCTGCAGTGATGTATTAAATTAAAATCCTTTGTTGGCCAGTGGCATGTGGCAGATCTCTTTAGTTATTCAATGCCTGTTCAATTGGTGATGGGTGGTTTATTTATTGTGGACTGGTATAGTATTGGATGATGAACCTGCCCTTACAATTCTGTTCATATGAACGTTACAGTGTCAAGCAGTAAAAGGTAATTATTATGCAGCCTGTATGAACAACAATCAACTGTCCAACAGCTGAGTGTTATGATGTTACTGCTGGTGTGAGTTATATGTTTTACTAGTATTGTAGTTACATTTATATAGTGCTTGCTACCCCATACGAGGAGTTGTTGTGCTTTATGTCGGGCATACATTTTTCACAGTAATCATGCCTACTGCCTTTTGTTTTAAGTTTTCAGGATAAACAGATCAGACTTATGGCATTGACATAATTTTTCTCAAAGAACCAAACAGGCTTATCGCCTCTACCAAGGCTATTGATTAGTCACCATAACCAATTCAGGCCTACTGTAGTGAGCATAAGATTTCTCATAAGGAAACCCCCTTCTCCCCACAAACGGTCGCCCGACGGCAAACACCCCCACCAGTGGCCCCTCTTGGCCTGTTGCCTCCCTCCCTGTAGCATGCCTGCTGCCCAATGGGGCTGCATGCCTGCCCTCCATCGGTGAGGACACACACTTGTATTGTCTTGTGGCACTGTTTATCGATACACATATGATATGAACACAAGCGGCTTTAGGTTTGAAATAGGGGGACCCCTGTGTACAAGATGGCCTTGCAGAGTACAGGGAAGTAAATAACTGGGGAAAGGGTCTAGGCAAGTGACATTGTATGTATATGTGCAGGCAAAAAAATCTTAACAGCAGATAATGCGATTACATATAAGTCAAATAACATACAAGGTTGCCTATGTTATTTTTATCAAATTATTTATTAAATGCTAAAAACTGTCACATTTCAACAAATATATACATATACATCTGATAATTTTCTACATAAAAAGATTTGTTTTGGTTTTATCCAGTGTCCAAACTTACAATACATACATTAATGAATACACATTTTATGATACAGTGATTCACATTTTTTCTCTTTTTTTCCTATACATTACATGAATGAATCAGACATGATTACCACTTAAAAGTAATACACAATGCGGATGCTAAGTTAATGAAGAAAGCTGGCGGTATGTTGACACTACGCGCGTTTCGGCTAAGATGCCTTCGTCAGGAGTCAGTCACAGTATGCACTAATGTAATTATGCTTCATAAAGTCCATCTAGACGCAAAACATCTTTCGAGAGTTTAGATCAACTATTAATGTCTGTTGCTCCCTGAAAGAGTTGTGATACATCATTATACACATAAGGAACGGTCGTCACCACAGCTTCAGATATCTCTGAGTGGCATCCACCTTTATGAAGCATAATTACATTAGTGCATACTATGACGGACTCCTGTGTATTCATTAATGTATGTATTGTAAGTTTGGACACTGGATAAAACCAAAAACCTTTTTATGTAGAAATTTATCAGATATATATGTATATGATTGTTCAAATGTGACAATTTTTAACATGTAATAAATAATTTGATAAAAATAACATAGGCAACCTTGTATGTTATTTGACATATATGTAATTGCATTATCTGCTGTTCAGATTATTTTGCCTGCACATATACGTACAATGTCACTTGCCTAGACCCTTTCTTCAGTCACAAGTGGCTTTAGTACACTATAATTTGTATAATAAGGACTGTAGAGCTCTCGAGTTGTTGGACTGTTGTTCTCTTCATCCCTTTTCATTCTCCTAGCTTCTCCCTTCCCACCTCCTTCCTCTCTTTGTTCCCTGCACAGCAGGAGTCCGCTTGCTTCATCCTACCTTCATTTCTGCAATTTGCGAAAAGTGCCTATTAATGTATTGCTTAAAGTGTATCCTGACAATTTAGTGTACACGCACTTTGGTTTACAATGCCAAACATTTATCAGGTTACATTAATCTATGTATAAATGACACAGTATGGGCTCTACTGTTAATTGTTGTGCACTGCACTCTATAAAATCAATAAAAACATTTTTTTTTAAAAAGGAAACCATCAAGCATACAGCTATAAAATTACAAATCTGTACAAAATTGTAGCTTGCAAAACCAAATGTAATCTCTCCTACGAGGGACTGTCAAGGATATTAACAATGCAAATCTCCGACCCCCTGGTTTGTCAGCGGGCTAATCAATATCAAAACTCTTGCCCTCTATGGTAATCAGTAAGATTCCATGTAAAAAAAAAAAAACAGTCTGTAGCCTTTAACAAAGTTTATTAACAATCCACCCATGAAGCGTTTTGGCTTTAATGCATATTTTTTTGCCAATAAACAAGTCAGGTCTACTACCTTTAGCATAACTTTTCATAATAAATAGATCATACCAGCGGCATCTCACATCACTTTTCCCATTAAACAATCAGGCCTATAGCCTTTATCACTGACTGGTCATCATAAAAAAATTCAGGCCTTGTATACTGTATGTAAGTATGCATATATGTATATGTTATTTTTTTAGCATGAACCTAGCCAAAGGCAGTAGAACGCCATACAGAGTCAAAGACAGGTATACAGTCATCCAATAAAAGAAGAGGGTTACGGACAGTTACTGCATTGTGATGTATTGTTCTTTAAAAAGGTGAGTTTTAAACTCTTACCTAAATTAGAGAAGGGTTCAGACGATCCTGATGGATACAGGTATGTTGTTCACCATACCGGGTGCATAGATTCCAAAGGTCTGTTTTTGTCTTTTTTAAACTTCTGTCTGCAGTCTGATGTGTTCTGGCTGTGGGTGCTCTGAGAACCACCAGAGATTGTGAGATTGTCTGCAAGATAAGAGGGGTGCTGGTCATGATGGCTTTAATAATGATGTAACGGGTTTTGAAGATGGTGCGGGCTGGCAAGGGGAGCCAATGGCATTCTATCAGGATGAGAGTGATGTGGTCATATTTCTTCATGTCCTAGATGAGATGTGCTGCAGCTTGTAGGTTGCCTTTTAGGGATCACTAACACAAAAAAGCCACCCTGGGTCAAGGCAAAAAGCAGATACAGTGGAAGGAGTGTGTGGGGGATTCCCTTTTATAGGACGAATTCCCTCACCCACCCGTGGGTGGCATGCTTCATCATCGGGAACCTCCTCGCACTGCGAACCTAGTCGCAGTGCGGGCTACAGCCCCCTCTCTGAGAGGGAGGAGCTCAGGGATGTTTTAATTTTGTGTAACAAGAGGTATACTAAAACCAGATGATGAGTTGGGTGTAATGGTGAGGGATGGTATAGGATAGAGGGTGCTAGTGGAGTTAAAACTGACTACCTGGTATGTGGGAACAATTTTATTGGAACACCCAGGGGTCAGGGTTAAAAGACAGTTGTAATCACATGCCTGGAGAATTCAACCTAGCACGGATGTGAATGATCATAGGGTCGACATGTTTCAGCCGTGATGCCCTCTGTAGAGGTGCTATGGCTTTCTTCAGGACCTAATGAGAGATGAATGTGACAATGACACCAGACCAACTCAGGTAGGTGTACAAAGAGTGAAACGACTGGCGCGTTGGACGTCGGTCGTGATAAGCTGGTGTTCAGCGGTGTTCCTATAGACAAAAGTTGCGTTTTAATGACAAGCAAAAAAAGCAATGCAATAACACTACTTAATAGACGTGCTCAAAACATAACATACTGGCTACGTATAAACAATTTTATGAACATCATAAGAAAATAGGGGCTTACCCGTCACTTGAGGGGAGCTAGTAGCAGCTCATCCTCAGCGCATTCGAGGAGGGTTCCACAAAATCTAGAAAAAGTTGAGGAGGGGGCAGGTGTGGCTGTAAATTGCAGTCATAGGTGCATATAGGCTAAAAACAGTTGACTCAAACCATGAAGGAAAAGAGTACGTGTGATTAAGAAAGTTCTTAGGTGATGAGTCGTATGTACCATTCACTGTAATTTACCAAACATCTTATCCAAGTAGGATGTGTACTGAAAACACCATCATTACAAAGAACAGAGCGACAAGCTGACCTCGCAAAGTACGACAAAGTCTAAGCAGTTGTAGGATGTTGGAGAGCTGAACAGAAAGGGCATGAAGCCCTAGGCAAGTAAACAAAAGTTAAACAAAAGTTAAAACAGGCAGAACCACGGGATTGTGTGCCCCAGAAGGCTAAGAATGTGGAAGTGGGAGCTCCGAGGTACGGAGTAAGTAAAGAATGTAACTTCGCTGCGTGCTGGTTGAAGCCCAATGCAACCTGGGGGGTAAGCTCTGAAATGCGGAGCCCAGCTATCACTGGAACAAAGCACCGGGAAGCGGAGCCCGTCTATGAACAACCGGGTGCTGCTAAAAGTACCAGCTCCTAGGAGTACGGAGCCCAGCTAAGACTGAAACGGAGCACCGGAATACAGAACCCGTCTCGGAAAACAGGGTGCTGCTAAATGTACCAGCACCTGGAGGAATCGAAGTTAAAGGCATCCGGTGAGCGAAGCGCGTGAATGTCATGCTCGCAAAAACATGGACTCAGCAGGAAGTGCCAAGTATAGGACGCCGGGTGTGGCTCCAGAGTTAGGAAAATCGAAGGCCAAGGTTGGTGCGGGCGGAGGGGGGTACGGGGGTCCCTAAGCCCAAAGCCCGATGGAGTGGAGAAACGATTACCTCTGCTCGGAAGAAAAGCTTTGTGCTGTGTGCGGCCAGGGAGAGCCGGAGGAGAGTGAGGAGGAACATCCCACCAGAAATACAAGCGGTGGACGGGAACTCCGCCTCCTGGGGGATCAGCATGGAAAAAGGACTGCAGGTGCAGGAGATAGCGGCGGCCATCTTAGAGGGGTGGGCAAGTAATGCAGAGAAAGGGGAAAAACAATGCCTAAATGGATATAATGACCCGGGTGGGGCAAAGTAAACAGCAGAATGGAGGCACGGAGGAACCCGACGGCCATATTGTGAGGGTAGATAAAAATCAATACCCTAAACAAACTATAAGGAGGAAGCACTGTGAGTGCAGAGAAAAATTCTATGGATGACACATGGCAGCTGGGCCTGGGGCCTACATAGTGAGGCTGAACCAGGGGATCTCATCATTGAGCCCGTGGGTGTCGGTATGTAGCCTAAACACCCACCCTTGCTCTCTCCTAAAGAGAAATTGTGTCATGTTGGTGGTAGTAGGACTGGTGGGAGTAGGTTTGTCAAGGACCACCCACTGGAAATCAGTGGCATTATGGCCTGCTTCGAGGAAGTGTGTGGTCAGCCTGTTGATCTGCTTGCCGCATTTGATGGTGCTCTTGTGTTCTAACATACATGTCTTGACTTTCCTCGTAGTCATCCCAACATACCTGAGGCCACAGGGGCAAGTAATCAGGTATATCAGGTTCTCGGAGTTGCAGTTGGTGTGTTGTCTCAACTCCCAGGGCTGATCTGTACCTATGTCAATGGTTGAGGTTTGTGTTGTTTGATTGGACATGCTGCAGTTCCCGCAGGGAAAGTGCCCCTTAACCGGAGGGAGATTCCAGAGTGTGTTATGTGGGGAGGGCTGTTTCGTGCGAGGTCTTGTATGTACCAACTGGTCCATAAGGTTAGGGCTGCGTTTGAATGAAAACATAGGTTTTGCCAAGTTGCCATTGCCCTTATTCAGGATGTGCCAGTTCTTATTGATACATTTCTGTAGGAGGCCAGATCTGTTGCTAAAAGTGCTCACGCATATCAGTCTGTCAGAGCTCTCTTTTGTGGGTTGTCGCTCCAAGAGGGCTTCTCGGTGATTGTTGCGTGCCCTCTTGAGTGCTTTTTGTATCACGGAGGGATGATATTGGCAGTCCAGAAGGTTACCAGCCAGAGTGGATGCGTGTTTTCTGTAGTTGGCCACATCAGAGCAGTTGCGTCGGATTCTTAAAAATTGCCCGAAAGGCAAGTTTTCCCGAAGGATTTGGGATGATAGCTTGCGTATGAAAGTAGCGAGTTCTTTGCCATAGGTTTGGTGTATAATTCAGTGCCAAGACCGTACTCGGTGCTATAAATGAGAAGATCCAGGAAGGGAATTTGGTCTTTGTTGTATTCACAAGTGAATTTAAGAAACTGATTTCAGGAGTTGAGCCAAAGATGGAAATTTTCGATCTCTTCACTGTTTCCACGCCACACCACCAAGACATCGTCGATGTAGCGCTTCCAGAGACGGATCTTAGACTCAAAGGGTTGTTAGACGTCAAGATGATGTTCTGTTCAATCGAATGAACGTACAGATTAGCCAAGCTCAGGGCGAAGGTACTGCCCATTGAAGTACCTGAGATCTGTAGAAATGGGGTATCTTCATACTGGAAGAAGTTTTCTTCCATAGCCATGGTGGCACAGGTCATATGTAAGTCCGTTTTTATATAGCGCAGCTACTCACCCTTACGGGTCTCAAGGCGCTGGGGGCCGTAGTGGAAATTAAGTGAGCTATTGCCCAGAGTCACATGGTGCTGAGCTGAGCTGCCGCCGGAGCCGGGGATCGAACCGTGAACCCTGTGCTCCAAAGTCAGCTGCCCTGGCCGCTGCACCAGGGGTGATGGTGTCAAGGACTGTCTCATTGAGTAGTGACTCTATTGTTAGTTGAGTTTGGTCCTGTGGTATGCAAGTATATAAAGACTCCACGTCAAAAAAGACCAGGTAGTCAGTATTTTTATCGAATTCGAAGCCCTCAAGTGTGCGAAGCACATCGTTGGTGTCTTGAAGGAACGTTGGCATACCTTTCACAATGGGCCTAAGGAAGAAGTCCACAAATTGGGAGAGAGGTTCCAACAATGAGCCTATCCCTGAGATAATGGGTCTCCCGAGGGGGGGGCCTGGTGGGCTTATGTATCTTGGGGAGGATGTAGAAATACGGGGTCACTGGATTGGTATTGACCAAGAAATCAGCCTCCTTGTTGGTGATCCACCCTTCTTCCTTCGCCTCATTAACCCGATCACGTATGGTGTTCAGTAGCCTCTTCGTTGGATCCGTTCTGAGGGGTTTATACGTCTTGGAATCCGCCAGTTGTCTGAGGCATTCTTCACGATACGTGGAGGTATCCAACACCACTATGGCTCCACCTTTGTCCGCTGGTTTAATGATGATAGACTCATCAGTAGTGAGCCTGTCCAAAGCCTCTTGTTCCAGCCTAGAGAGGTTTTTGAAGGACGGATTTCTTTTGGCAAGGCCCTTGTTCAGTTTCTGGCGGACAGCCTTCTCGAAGGTAATCACTTCGGGGGGGATCATGTGGGGTGGTGGCATGAAGGTGGATTTGCTACTGAGATTAGTGTTGCGTTCAATATCATCAGCAGCTGTTTCGGTGTCAGATGAGAAGAAGAACTTGAGTCTCACTTTTCTGAAAAACTGAGCCATTTCCTGATTGATGAGGAAGGGATCTCCTTCGTAGGTTGGGACATAACCGAGGCCTTTGTTGAGTAGTTTGGTCTCCATAGGGTCCATTGGTCGTTGGCTCGGATTCACAATGAGGCTGGTGGTCCGTACAACTGAGTCGTCAGGAGGCTTCAGACCTGTATCCATGTTGGTGGTAGAGGAGAAATTGGATTCAGTTTCCTGTTCTCTGTTATCAGTATTGTGGGTAGGGTTGAGAAAGATCATGTGGTTGTTTCCCTGCTCGTCCCTGGTTGGGTTGTCGTCTTGTTCGAGCTCCGAGGTGTCCGAGACTGAGGCGGTTCTTCCCAATGCACTTGCGCCTGTGATCTTCTTCTGCCCCTTGGGCGTCCACAGCCCTGTTCTAAAAAAGGGTGGCCGAAAAAAAGGTTGTGGTGGCAGGGCTTCATCATTGACCAGTCCTCGCCCTCTAAAACCTTGGTTTGATAGAGGGCGGGCATACACCTGACGGCAGGGATGCACTTCTAAACTAAGTGGGGGCCCATGAGAAAGTGAATGTGAATAAAAATCATTATAGTTATCAAATAATGTTTTAATGTGATTGGTAACTATATGATATTAAAATCAATAAACGGTGTATGGGGAAGTTATTGTCCCCTAACCGTAGTGTAAGCGGTCAACATGTTTCTGCCGTGTTGGCCCAGGTGGGTCCAGGGCATTCATCAGGACCTAAATGTAAAAGGGGGGGCTCCGTTCTTACAAACTGGTGGCAAGAAGATACCACTGTGCGGGTGTGACCTGTGTCACTCTCCACTATTGAATGGCTTCCAAGTTCAAGCCCTAGATACCAAAGCTACTTGCCCCATGGAAGGAGGGGAGGGAAACCCCTGTTGTCAAACCTGCCTCAAGGAAAGTTTCCCGCGTTGCTCCTAGGTGACTGCTCCTGTTCCTCCCCGATGTAGGCAACATCGGGGAGGAACTTCCCCATACACCGATAATGACTCAAGAATAATTTAACTTAGATGAAGCCAAAAGAAGCCGGGAATCGGAACTGGCGTGGCTGGAATATCCCTATGGAGTTAGTTGTACTCTTTGGACAGCGAGGCGTGCATTACTAAACTTTGTTAAGACGTCGGTACAACCGTTTGAAGTGCTTGTGATTAATGCGACCAATCGAGTCAAGATTTTATTTCACATTCCATCGTCAGGCAGTCTGAAGAGGCTTTTTCAACTTCTCTACCATACACAGGGCGGACGCACACCGCGCCGCTTCTAAGATATCAACCTTGTCCAAGTCCTGAGGAGAATCCGTGAATTGTGTGGATTCGAAACGCGTTGGCTTTTCTGAGCGCGGGGGATGGTATTCAAATTGTGCCTTGAGGAATGTAAAAAATGTTTTCTTTCCTCGTGTGTAGGCAACATTGTGTAGAAAACATTACCCCCGGTTTTTTTGCCTACGCAGGACAAACAAATGCAGTGTAGAATTTAATGTCCGCTTGGTGCCGTATGTCAAAATTAGGACTGGTGTTGTATTGTCATTGTTCAAATGTTATTTCACATGAATCAAGTCTGTGTTATTTGTCATATTTGTTTGTATATAATTTGTGTCTTTGATTGAAATATAATGTTGTGTACAAATGTGTTTTTGTAAAAGTGGTGTTCTATGAAATGAGAGGTCTCCTTTTTTAAAACATGAAAAATATTCAATTGTTTTGCTAATATAAAAAAAAAAATTGAAATAGGCAAAATAAAGCAATAAGAACCCCTGAATTGATGGTCTGGGGTATTTTTCAAAGTGTGTTAATCGGTCCTTCTGGACACACTCTTTTTTCTTGTAGGGATTACTAGCAGCCTTCGGGGACCCTACAAGGTGGAGCAACCTGCAATTCTCATGTGCAGAATACTTCACAAAAGGACAGTTTGTTGCCCCTCAGAGTACATTGCAACCTGAATTCAACTGTTTGAAAGTTGCAGATGTATCATTTGCATTCCTGACAAACGCCTGGCTACCCATGACTTAATAGTGCCCATCTTTAATACAGATTGGGCACTCCTGTGACATGCCATTTCGTCTTGTCATAATAACGACTTGTCCTTGACGTATTCTGGACATTTTTCTTTTTTTACACAACAATGTTCTTTAGATTTTTAAAGAGTACAAGTCATGTCCTTAAAGATCACATATTGACACCACATCTGGCAAAGGAGCAGTAAGATTAAGTAGACACTGTACCATACCATTTACTGTATTCTCAAGAAGCTTGCATTTTCAAATCGTCTGTGATATCTCAGAATTCTATCCAATCATTCCAAACCTTGGCATGCTTTGGGGACATCCTCTGGATTTGTATTTGGATATTCAAATACAATGCAAAGATCCATACCTCTTACCGACTCCTCCAAGTTTTTTTAAATGTATCTATCTTTTTAATATAACAGAGCATTAAAACACGCCTTATATTACAGTTGTTGAAAACACGACCAAAGATTAATACAGTGAGTCATTGGTTAACCTTCGTTTGCCATCTTCTGGCCTAGACACTGTTAGCTATCTCATAATCTTGTATCACATTCAATCGGCCCCTGGATGTATTAGAGTTTGTATTTTCTCTCCCACTGGGGCCGTGCACGGGGACTCCCCCAAGTTTGGAGGTTCTTTGTCTTACCAATTTTGGGTGCGGTCTCTTTTCACAGTTATCGAGCCTGTGGGCACCCCAAACAACTTGCACATACTCGCATCTAAAGGGGACCCTATGTGTAGCATGTGTACGTTCTTGGTTACAATTCTGCTGTCCTTGGCTTAATACTGCCACATCTTTGACATTCAATGAGCATTCTTGGTACATCCCTGCACAATAGTGATTCATCCTTTACATACGGTGGTCATTTATTGCACCATTTTGGCAATCGCTAATGTGATAAGAGTGGCCCATTCCAGATATATTGTGGGCATTAGGTTTTCCCTCACATAATAGTGGCCCATCATCAACATTTTACTGCCCTTTTTGATGTCTGGCAAACCCTGCTATAACAGTAACTCACCCTAGAGCTGGTGTGCCCATTTTTAGGTCGAGCTTCAGCAGCAGCGCACATGCGCTGCTCGCTCTGCAAGGCATGCAGTAGTAGAGTATGGGAGACAAGCTGCCCTCACTCTCCGCCCATATTTTTCATTGGCTTCTGTCTTTGTCCTTCGTAAATTATGTCTTCTGATTGATTATGAGGCTTGTTAGTCCCGCCTTATTATGGCCATGTCGTCATTTGTACCCTCCCATGGCTATTGGCCCCTTTACTTCGAGTGTTACACTGTACGTGTTATTTAGAAGCACTATTTTTTCCCGCTCCCATGCCCACACTCCCGTTGTCCTTGCCTTCTCCCCCCTCCCCCCGCGCCGTGCCTTCTCCCCCCCTCCCGTTGCTGTGCCTTCTTCCCCCTCCCCGCACTCCTGTTGTCCGTGCCTTCTCGCACCCCCACCCGCACTCCCGCTGTCCGTGCCTTCTCGCCCCCCTGCCTCCACTGCCCCGCCCGCACTCCCGTTTGCAATGGGGACGGTCCTTTCTTTTGAGCTAAGAACTGGAAGTAACCTTAGAACAGCGTCATTTCCAGAACAAACAAACGTATCTCACCACGAAAGCAGTAGTCATAAATAGTGGCTAAAAAGTTTTCATAGCAGTTTTATCATCAAACGGATTTGCTTTATGATGCATTTAAGTCATTTATAAAAGTTTGCATATATTATTATATTATTACACATCGAATATGTATATCAAAAGTATTTGAAACTATAAGTTATCATAAAAATTACGAAAAAGAATTGCAAGTGTGTTCTTTATGCTTGTGTGGATGCTGCAATAAAGCCGCTTAAAGATGGCGCTCGATTTGCACGCATTCTTCCCCTCGTCGATGTTTACTCTCCTGGGTAGGGATTCTCAGCTAAGCAGTGGCTTCACAGTTCGGGGAGGAAGAAACAGCTGCAGGTGCCACCCTCCAGAGCAGGAGGAGTTGCTTTCTGTGATGACTGGTCCGGACTATCAGGAAGAAGCCAGAGGCAGCAAATGCAGGGTAAGGTCCACATACTCGTTATCTTCATCTTGCTCGGTCTAAAGAATCATCTTGTAGACAGATATGATGTTCTGCTTGTTTTTGGCCAGTGAAGACAAGTATCGCAGTGAAATGACTTGTCTCTTTACAGAAACACACAAAAAAAATTATTTAAAAAAAAAAAAGGACATGTGAGAGACACACAGGCTGATTTCTGATCCCTAGTAATATCCACAAATTGACATTTAGGAATGTGTTGCATGGTAATTTCATTGGGTGAGGGAGGTAGGTATGATTTTTGCAGAGTGCCTTTCAGCGTAATGCGTTTTGTGAGTATTTATGGGGATTCCTCTACGTTTCTCCCCGATACTTTCCCGTACATACTCTAAAGCAGGCAGATGTCATCATCTGCTTCTTAGAGATGTATGCTGAAATATGCAAATGTTATGAATAGATTAAAGAAATTTCGAGGAGCCTTTGCTGATAATTCTAGCAGTTTTACTAAAAAATAGACTGATATTTGAGCCTTTTCACTTCCATTCTCAATGGATTACTTAATAGTGGAAGTAAGACACAAGGTATTCTAAACTTTTACGCGTCGCACAAGATGGCACAGACATGTTTAAACACCATAGCCGTCCGTACTTGATCAACTACTTGCGTTCCTGCTCCCCTTTCGATGTTTTGACTACTTACTGCTGATCCTTATTACTCTAAATTCTCCTCCTCCGCGTCCCAGTACTTACAAAAGTTTGGACATACTTCCCACACAGGCATCCTGTTTATACTTTATCAAAGATCTCGAGTATCTCAATTCGAGGCATACGTAGCTCATCCATTCCAGTTTTTAGGTCGACCTTTAGCGGCAGCACGCATGCGCTGCTCGCTCTGCGAGGCATGCAGTAGTAGAGAATGGGAGACAAGCTGCCCTCACTCTCCGCCCATATTTTTCATTGGCTTCTGTCTTTGTCCTTCGTAAATTCTGTCTTCTGATTGATTATGAGGCTTGTTAGTGCCACCATATTATGGCCATGTCGTCATTTGTACCCTCCCATGACTATTGGCCCCTTTAAATTGAGTGATACACTGTACGGTACATGTTATCTAGAGCACTATTTTTTTCCGTGCCTTCTCACCCCCTCCCCTGCCCGCACTCCCGTTGTGCTTGCCTACTCACCCCTCTCCCCGCCCGCACTCCTGTTTTCCGTGCCTTCTCGCTCCCTCCCGCCCGCGGTCCTGTTGCCTGTGCCTTCTTCCCCCTCCCCTGCACTCCCATTGTCTGTGCCTTCTCACACCCCCGCCCCCCAACCCGCACTCCCGCTGTCCGTGCCTGCTCACCCTTCTTAACCCCTCCGACCGCACTCCCGTTTGCAATGCAATAGGTCTCACGTAAATGCGAGTCCTATTGCATTGCAAATGCTCGTTTTCTCTCCACCCGCAGGTCGCAGCGAGGCTCCCAAGCAGGAGGTGGGGGAAGCAGCGGTGGCAATGATGTTTCTGGCTCTCCAAATTTAGCCAGACCTAAACGGAAAGGAGCGCAAGCAGGGCCGAGATGCACAAGGAGGTGAGCAACCACTCCCATTCCACACCCAGTGCCCAGCCCCTTTCGCTCCATACTCTTACCTTCCATACAATAATACCTTACGTCACAACGCTGCGTTGTAAAGAACATCGATATTGTGGCATTAAATGCTCATAATACATAATATAATATAATGCAGAATTTTGTAAACCGCCGTGCTTTCAGTTGAAACTGAAACTTGTGGGTGATGTTTTCTTATGTGTCATTTCTCATAGAAAAAGTACTAGGACAGGAAGTAGCAGGTGCATTCACCGGAAATGATTTGCATTCAATTACATACATGCACTACATGTCTGTAGCATATGTATACTCTCTCTGTGTGTAAGGTATGTTGGACTAGTTTGTCATTACATTTATATTGTAAAACATACAATTGCCATCACATACATCCACTTCACTCCAAAACACAAAAGTAAAAAACATTTCCATTGCAACGCCAATAGCTCTAACTCTAAAAAAAATGCGAGACCTATTGCATTGCAAATGCTTGTTTTTACAGTATTCCGACTACCCCTAGCATAATGGTGCCAGTCCTTGGCACAGTTCCAGCACCCTGGATATACCTGGGCCAATCAGTTGCTAATGGTGGCAATGTCACCAGTGCATAGTATTGACCTATTTATTAGGTTAAGTTTTGGCACCAGTCTGCCTATCCCTGGAATAAGGGTGTGGGAAATCCTTGCTCTATCATGAAGATCCCTAGTACTTGCTTGTACAAGGCAGTGTAGTATATACACCACTTCCTTTTAAGACAAGACGGGGTTAACTGCCTTTGTTTTCAACGGCTGGTACACTGCATGCTCCACACACTCTCTGGAGGCTGCGCTGGGCACACGTGAACCGCATACTGCCGAGGGCAGCCGGGCCGAGGTCACGCCCTGACACTGGCGGGACCGGTGAACCCTCCCCTGCCTTGGACACGGCGCTGGAGCCGGAGGACGGGACCTCTCTCTCCTCCCCGCTAGGAGCTCGCCCCCTCCCGGCCGAGCCGTGACGCTGCCGCCCCGCCTCCCCGGGCTGGAGCCGCCTCCGATGCATCCAGCGTTAGAGCTGTGGAGAGGCAGGAGCCAGCGCGAAGCCCGGTCCGAGGCTGCTGCGCCGTGAGCCCGAGCAAACAGCTTCCCGGAGAGCACCCGGCCATACAGCGCCCAGAAACGGCGAGGATAGGCGGACGGGCGCTGCCAGCATTGCATGGCCCAGACTAGGCACCCGGGAGGCGGTCTGCGCTGCCACAGCTTCAAGGAAACTACAGCCAGTGTCCGGCAGCCGAGCCGCCGCCCCCTCTCCGGGACGGGCTTCTGAGCGGGGCAGCCAGTGGCAGGCGGGCACCGGGGCAGAGCTGGCACCGGGTCCCGCACGGTGGATCCCTTCTCTCCCCGCGGCTGTCAGTAATGGGAGCTGCTGCATGGAAGAAGGTAAGGGCTGCTCCTGCGCATCCAATGGAGGGGAGGCTGGCTGCGCCGGGGGCGCCAGTAGGACGGGCACGGTGTGAGGGTGCGCTATGTTACCGCCTCTTACAGGTGCCAGCCGGGGCCGGAGTTGAACTTCAGTCGCGTCACCTCTTGTTCTCGCAATTCACGCCGCAGAACTGATGGGTTCTTGGAGTCCCTGCCAGGGTCTGCTGTCTGGCAGGGAGGGTCTGGGGCTCACCTTGCGGGGTCGGCATCCTCAGGTGGGATACTTGGACAGTGTTTGCTCTGGGTGGTTGGGCGCGGGGGCAGTGGCACTGCGTGAAGCCCCTCTGTCATTTCTTGACATAGGGAAGTCTTGGTACAGCAGTGGAAGCTCCAAGCCCCCCCAATCCATACGGGGGACCGTGGGAGGTAGGATGGTTCTGGGGGCACCTGGCGAGGTCCATCCCCCTCGCACATTGCCGAAGGACAGTGAACCAGGAGGTAATTAACACCTCCAAGCTGATCGCCCCGCTCTTGTCTGACTGTGCCTCCCGGACAGGTGCTATTTGACTTTAGTCCTAGCCCGTGATCTCTAGCTCCGCTATACCAGTGTCCCTGGGACTTCCAAGCACTGAGCCACTCTTGCACTAGCCAGGGTGCTCAGCCCCTGAGAGACCACTGCCTCAATAGTGCCCTATAGTTATCAATTCCCTGGCCTTCGAACAGTTGGCTTTTTAGAAACGCCTCCCATATTTTCACTATGAATTTGGTTAACTACAGCGCAAATGGTTTAGGAAGGGCTAGGCCGCCAGCCCTGTATTAACTTATTCCAGTTTGTCGCTGCACCATGCTAAACCCATCCACCTTAACGTGCTTGTGGCGTTGATTATACAGTCGGATGGACGAGCCAGGGCCTTTTAGCCTCCGGACGGGCACTTAACCAGGCTTGTTAGTTCAAATGTTGCTTCATTTTATCTTTTCAAACCCCACGTGTGCACGTGCGCAGCTTACGGAGCTGCGTTGTTCCGTCAGTCACTGCCGCTGCTTGTAAAGAGAGCGCGTGTCTACGCGTCAAACCAGACACGCGCATCTTCAGTTCCTGCGTGCGCCGTGCTTTCATGACCATTTCGCACCTAAATGGCAGAGAATCTTCTCCCTCGGCGTGTGCCGCGAAGCCTCCGAGTCAGCAGAGCTGGGCGCGAGCGGAGCGGGCCACTGACGCTCTCTCGTTAGGAAGCACCTGACGTTTCTGGGGAGCTGGATATCACGACGCCACCCATGAAGCACGAGGGGCCGTCAGGTAATTGTGTGCGTTAGTGGATTAACACTTATGTGTACCCGTGAAAATAAATGTGCGTCAATTAAACATAATCTGTGAAACGCACTTTAACCAATGTATTGCTACGGTGCAAGTTTGAAATTCCAAGTTTTTGCCGTAGAGCAGCCCCTCATTATAGTGCTTACTGCTACACAGGAAGCACGGCATATAGACTTTACAGAGAGAAAGCAGCCTAGCAAATGACCGAAAGCCACACGCATTGAGATATTAACACGAAGTTAAAACCTCTTGTCCTAGTTCTTGTTATACAGCCATTTTTTTTGGTCACTGTATATGAACACTACATGGGATAAACAATACATGCAGATTCACTGGAGTTATGCGATTGTCTGGAAGCTATTTGTTCCACACAATTATGGATTTGTCACATTTGTTACTTTATTCACCACCTGCTGCATAGTTTGCAGATATCCCGCCAAATTTTATTTTCTAGCTCAGATGCATCAAAAGTTACTGTACAAAAAGCGTCACATATGGGTCAGTGAAGCGAAAGAATGTTTGCCGAGTTTAACTGGCCAACTTTCAGTTGCTGGTTGCTTTATTTAGATGTTAAACTTGTACCAATGAGGCGCAACTTTGGCCAAATATAGCAATAGCTAAAATGCCAAATGAAAACATTTTACTGCTTCAGGTTGTGCTGCATAATGTTGCTTTTTTTCTTGCCCCATAATTTTATTGATCCCGCCACATAGTTTTTTTTTCCTTCCTCTGATGCATAATTCCAGTGACCCGGGTTGTATGTTTAGGGAGGGCGTTATCACCCAGTTGAGTTTTCACCGCTGGTGGCTCCCTTCCCACACTCAACAATGGTAATAAATAACATCACACTCTGTGGATATATAGACCATATATTTAGATATGGGTGTCTGTATATGTATGTGTGTGTGTGTGTGTGTGTGTGTGTGTGTGTGTGTGTGTGTATATATGTGGGCTTTGTTAAAATTAGAAATAATTGTCGTTTAACTTTGTCCCCCCTTGACCGATTACCACTCCACTTTTGAAAAGACTTTTTCTCAACTAATTAAGCACCCCCCCACACCGCCTTGAGACCCTTACGGGTGAGTAGTCACGCTTAACAAACGCCTGATTGATTGATTGCAATGGTGGCAACATTTACAGCGCTGGTAAGGTGTGGTTAAGAGCAGTGTGATGGGACCCAATCTTGAAAGTTTAGTAGATTTTCCCATATAGAATCTTTGCTCACTGACAATAGGAGAAAAGTACTGTGGCATCAAAAAGCCCTAAATCTGGCCCGCAGACTGAGTTTGTTTTAGAAAGCAACAATTGAACCTTTGCAGAAATCCCTCCCTTGTCTGAAGCTTGTCCTTCCTAGCATCGTGAACATCGCTGCAGTCCCCCCCTTGAACCCAGTGTGAAGTAAAACTCTGCTCTGAGTTGCAGATGGAGTTTCTAAGACCTGCTGAGGGGTGCCCTTGACTGGCATGCGGCTTGTTCACTGAAATCCCTGTTCTATAAAAGAGAGAAAAAAGGGCAGATTATACAAAGTGCAGCTCATCATTATTCCAATGCGCCATCATAATTAAGTGTATTTCCTTGAGGACATTCTAGTGTCACTAGACTTTAATTTGACCTACTTTTAATGTTAATCATATACAGGCGTGCACAGCTTCTTCCGGTTAGCAACCGCCAGCAATTCCTACTTATCCTGGAATCCGAGCTTTGTTCATGTGCTTTTGAATGGCTCGGGGACAGAGATATTATTATAAATTACTACTGCTTTATAATATAAACCTGTCCTTGAATTATACTATTCAGTCGCTTGGACTTGCCCAGAAATACATTGAAGCATAAATGTCATCTCAGGTTGGGCAGTGGGGTTTTCAGAGCCTGTCAGTCTCCAAAATCACTCAACCCATAGACTGTACTTGGTCACTAGCAGGGCACAAGTCCTAAAAAAAGAAGTGGGGGGACTAACCTAGTTAATCAGTATGCAAGTGGCATCACAGCGCGTGACATCACGGCGCATGACATCGCGGTGCGTGAGGCGCGTGACATCACAGCGCGTGACATCACAGGAAGTGGCATCACAAGAAGTGACATCAGATCTTAAGCCCTCACATATATGTTTAGCAGGTGTATCATGAGTACATTTGAGCACATTTCGAGTATACTTGCAAACCCACCTGATTTAAGCAGAAGATTCACACTTTTGTACACTACACATAAAACTATGTTGCCTTTTGTCAGCGTAAAGCTTCCTCTAGCCATAGTGCTTTAAAAGAAAAAATTGTGATATTTAAATTACTACAACGCCTCCTCAGGGGCAGTAAGCGCTATATAAATGCTATTTATTTTGTGCAAATACTGGCAAAGATCAACACATCTGACGTTCTTACAGTGCATGCATATCTAGTAAACAGAGCCTGAACAAAGTGAAAAGCTGCCTCTCTTAAGTATGGGTGAAGCGCTAACCTTCGTTTCCCCTCTGCTGCATTTGCTTTTAGGTGTGAGGCTCCTGACTGCTGCCAGCCAGGAGACTCCAACAAAAGGAGGCCAGATGACCCCTCAGATTTGACCTTTGGTATGGGCCCAGCAGGAGTAAGAAATAAGAGAGCCCCATCCCTCCCAGCCTGCACGTTGTTGCGGATTGGAAAGCAGATAACAACGTGCAGGCGCTGCTGAAAGTGTCCCGGTGTTTGGAAATTACACCGAGACGAATTCAGCATCTTTTTCAGTGGGGCCCAACTTCTTGGCATGGTGGACGGCGTCCACCCTGTGAAAAAAGTGGGTGGACGCCGTCCACCCGCATGTACCCCCGACTCGTGCCCTGGTCACTAGTGCCAACTCCAGACCTATACTCCACTTTAAATACCCACACTTATTGCACCGTCTTACGTCTCTCCATGGAGAGTTTGAGGCCAGTTTCTTATCTTCCACCTCTTACTGGAAAATACCCAAGATCACTAGCCCTCTTTGACCTCATGTTGTATAAAGGAGACCTCTTGTAGCCACCTCAAGTGGCCAGCACTGTTAGGGACAAGATCTCCTTATTTTTGATGGAATTGTTCTGGATCTAGGGCACGTCCTCCAACAGGCTGTCACTCAAAGGATGCATTTCATCTTAGAGGTGTAATGTAAATCTCTTGACATAGTAATATCATAAAATACAGTTTTGTTCTGATTGAGTGAGCACCACTAAATGTGTTGTTTTTCCTGGGTTGCAACCTAATCCGGCCAGCTCGGAGATATAGAGCTATTCGTAAAGGATGCCGCATGGCAATTGTGCTATGATGATGCACGCCTCTGGGTCATTTCTGGTAGGTTTGGTGAAAGTGATATTACAGGTTTTTTGGTAAACACCACAATTTTTCCGAGGTATATTGCAGCAGGTAAAACTGGTGAAATTTAATGGGGGAAGATGCCTGGTATATACCAGGGCACATAGATTCTTGTACACAAACCACCAAAATCTGCTCCATTTTAAGAGCAAAACTGCATCCAATAAATTCAGACCCCTGCAATTTTATGAGTCACTAATAATCACACCTTACTATAGTGTCTTCTCTTTTCCTAGGACATAATGTTTTGGCCAGTCTCAAAAACTTGCAATCGCTGGGATCTGAAAGTTTTTGTTTTTTTAGCATTTGTGAAAGGGGACTTGAACATGTGTATTTACTACTTTGCATCGACACTGGAATTCACACAAAGTGAACCTGCGTGAGGCAGCACTTAAGCTAATTTGATAAAATAAATATTCGTGCCAGTTTTATTAACTTTGAAACTCACTGCTTCTGATTTGCTATACTCGTCTTTTTGTCTTTGGCCATCAAATGTAACAAGCACACGATTTGACAGAGCTCTTGAGGAATGTTCTTTCTTTCATTGCATTTACAAAGCATATTATGGAAATTGTTTTTTCCAGCACATGGTATGGCGTGGGCCGAAATTCTAAACTTTGGAGGGCTTACTAAATTAATCATTTGATCGAACTGTGTACATTTTCAGCAGACTATTTCTACCAACTCTGTTTTATGTTTCTGTCATGCAAGTTTGACGGATTAATCAGTCAGTTGAACGCTCCTTGCTGAACCATGGGGTGATCAGCAGTTCATGAATTCGAATCCTTTCAAGGCCAAGTGTACCTTCTATCCATCCCAGGTTGGCAAAGTGAGTAATATCTAAATGCTTAATAATGACACCTGTCGTTAAAAGTGCTTAGGAAAGGAAAAATTGTGATATGAAGCGCTGTATAAAAAGTGCGGTATGAAGCGCTATATAAAAATACCTTTAATTATGAAAATGTTCCACAGGGCGGGCCGTCATCTGTGGCCTGTATGATTGATTGTCTTATTCTCCTACTAACCTGTAATCCAGGAGTGCCACTTGACAGTAGATGTGCGTGTGTCAGTGGTCGCCTAAATATTGCCATTTGCATCGGATCCATTGCAAAGGCCTGCCTTACCCTGAGGAGCAGAGCGTCAGTAATCCATGAACAGAAGTGGCCTATGGACCAGACATTGGAACATGGGGCACCAAGTTCGAATCCTGGCCTTGGACTAGCGTCTTGTGATTCTGGCAAATCAGTTCACCTCCCTAAGCATAAATAGAAAAACATGTGTCATGTAGTGTGGGGCTGCCGTAAAGCACGCCAGTGCGCTTACGCTAGATTTGCACTATAAAATTTGCCTAGAAAACCCCCAATCAGGGTGAATAGCCAAAAGTGAGTTGTTTTTTTTCCGACCGGTAATCTTGAGTCCCTGTCTAGATGGAGTATGGCCTACCACACGTATATACACTTCACTTTATTATTGGGCCTTCTATTCCTAGTACTGCTGGGGATGCAACAAGAATAAATTCGAGTTTCCTGGAGGAAACCTTCCAAGAAAGGATTTCTATAAAAATGTAATAAGTGTGCTATAAATAAGCATTGCAAAAAGCCCCTTTAGCACCATTTAGTGACTCTCGGCTCTTTCGCATATTAAATCATAGCGGGAAGCACTGGGTTGGTATGTAGGCAGAATGACACTATGAAAGCACGTTGTTTGGCAGAAATATTAATCTATGCACGGCTGAGCATCCAGCCCCGCTTCATTCAAGAAGTTTCAGTGCTTGCCACCACTATAATGTATTCCTTGGCAAAGATACCCTGCTAGCTGTGAACGCGGATTCGTGCTTCCTGTGACAGTGTTTCTAAAATAGGAGTTTGAATGGTTCTCAAACTTCATAGATGGACAGGGGTACAGACCAGAGAAAGACATGCATTTTAACGCCACTTCTAGTGCACTTACCGCTTCAGCAAAGTACCTCTTTGTATAAAGGAAGGCCTGATAGATGTGATGGTTGGCGACTGTAAATGCATGGGTACGGGAACCAAACACTTCTCTCTTAGAGGGTACAGAAGCTGCTCCGCTCTCTCTTCAGGAAAATGCACATCTCCTGAGGTGGCCTCCAGTCGAGTTTTAGTACTTCCAGAAGGCGATCTATGCCATATCTATGTATATAGCTTTACAAATTTGGGCGCCATCTTAATTGCCTTATTCAAAATTGATTTCTTTTATGGCAAGCATTTTTTCATTCCATTAATGTTATTTAACAAAGTGAGTCCTTAATTCACTACTAAATGTCAAGCATCTCTGTATGCAAAGACTTGTGCATACCAGACATTTATAACTTTGCTCCTTATGTACAAAGCACAGTGATGGAAATGACACCCAACTGTACTTGAATATCGCCTCCCTTGAGGACATCTGGTCCCTCAATTCAGTCCTACAGGAAACTCAAAGCTGGCTGACACGCAACCACTTGAAGTTAAATGCTCTCAAAACAGAATTCCTACTTATCGCACCACACAAGCAATCTCCGGTCGTCGAACAATGGCTGAATTATCTCACTGCTCTTAACTGTAGGCCGCACCTTGTTGATTCTGCAACCTCTCTGGGAATTATGTTAGACAAAAGTCTGAACATGAAAAGGCACATCCGCTCCCGCTCCAATGGAGCGAACTTCCAACTCGGCATTCTAAGGAAACTCAAACCATCCCTCCCTGCTCATGACCTAAAGGTGGCAGTGCAATCCTTAGTGTTATCAAAGCTGGACTATGGTAGCGTAACCCTTTGCGGCCTACCTAGAGTGAAGACTGCTCCTCTTAGGGCTGCACTCAACTCAGCAGCTAGGCTCGTAACAGGCACCAAAAAATACAACCATATCACCCCTGACCTTTTGTCCTTGAACTGGCTGCCTTATGAAGCTCGGATACAATTAAAAATTGCCTGCATGGCACACAAAGCCATTCACTTCAATACCACTTTGTAACTCGCTCAGAAACTGGAGCTCTCATGTGGCGAGAGAGCCTCCAGAAGCGCCAGCACCCTATTGCTCAAACCGCAAAAATTCAAGAAGAAAAAAACCTATAATCGAGCCTTCTCCGGTATAGCACCGAGGATTTGGAACTCCCTCCCCCCTGAAGTCGGGGTGAACCCTTCCATTGTCCTCTTCAAAAAGGAAGTCAAAGTGCTCTTGATGAAGAAATTTCTGCCTCTGACTGGCTATTCAAGTGGATACTGAGGTCACAGTCGCAGTTCTGTGGCCCAGCTGCTATGGTCACGATATTCCCTTTGCTCTATATGACTTTGTATCTTCTGCTTTGTGGGTTCTGTTTTGATTGCATGTATCTGTATTCCTCTTGATGTATAAATTGTAAAGCGCTCTGATACCCCAGTGGTCATGTTCGCGCTATAGAAAACTTTCAAAATAAATAAAAATTAAGTAAGATTCGCCACACTTTCTTGTGTCTGCTTGTTTTCCACAACCCTACATGTGTGGAGTTTCTGCATAATGGAAAATCATCGCGTACCGCTTTAGAGACTTTGTACAATTTGACTAAGCACTCTTTATTTTTATTTTTTTATATCCTCCTCTACATTGAGCAAATTTTTCGATGCCCCCCAATAACTCTTGTTAAAAAAGGCATGTTCAGCCACTTTCCACAATTCCTGAACCACGGACACCTATGTTGTTAGGTGCAAGTCTAGAAGTCCAGAGGAGTGCGAGCACGGCATTCCCCATGGTTGCAAACACTCACAGCTTTCCAGCTCTGTGGCTGAGGGACTCCTTTGTATGGACCAATCTCCAGGGAACCAGTGTCACTAAGGATTGCAGGAAAAAAGGCATAATTAGCAGCTTTTGTTATCTCCGGGCTCTCTCCTTGTGCAAAAATCCACCTATGCAGTCTTTCCTAATCAGGATCAGATTCTGTATAGATTGAATTATTTTTCTCAAAAGTGTAAGTTTGATTTGAATATGAAAAAAGTTGGGAGAACCAGATGCTAAATGTGCACTCTTTCTTCTCCGAATGACCAGTGAAAGTATTTGTGGTTTCCCAATAATGAAGCGTTCTCACATGCACGGTTGACAACCCCGATTGGTGCTAATATTTTGAAGGCAAATCAGGCTTCTAGAAAATGAAGCGTTTATTTAACTACCAATGTTGTAAAAAGTTGAAATAATTGACTTCAAAGTCAACCACTGAAACGTCTATAACAGAATCTAGAGTGTATTCTGTATAGTTGAACAGAATCCTTGGCGAAATATAAGGGAATCCTTTATTTTATAACTATAAATTTCATATTCGGTGGGAAGGCTTGTATACTGGTGTCACAAACCGTTCGTAAGGTGTATGCCTGAAACTGGGGTCGCCACTGATTTGTGAAGGTTCTTCTCCCAGTCATATTCTTATCACTATGCATTTCTTAGGAGGCCATGAACAGCCTTCTGTAAAAAAAAAAATTAGCAATTGCTTATCAATTTAATGTTGAAAAACCAATCAAAAGTCAACCATATTCCATAACCCCTAACGCAATTTACACATTCAACCACACTAGGTATTTGAACTAATTTATTTTTTTAAATGCTGTCATAAAATCATTTGCCAACTACTTGCAAAAAATATGAAGTCTGCGACTGAACAGTGAACATCTGAAAGTGTTGGAGTTATGTATTGCGTAATTTTATAATGAGGTTCTAAACAGGTTGGTGTATTGTTGACCTACTCCTAATTTGTGTAGAACTGAGATTTTGCTCTACTGAGTTAGCTTAAACTGAATAGTATTAAAATGCACCCTACTGTAGGAGATTTATTTTGCTCTCACCTGCTTCAATTTCCAGTCTTTGGCCCAGAAGAAAGTACAATCCCAGAATGACGATTAAAGAGGCTCGGTCAATGCACCGGTGCCCAGTACTTTGCAAAAATGCTTGGTTCTTGCTGATAATTTAACCCTACTGAATTTTTCACACAGAAAACATCCCTTTGTATGTTGAGATCCCAGCGCTCCCTTGGTGGGCTACACAAGATGTTTCATAAAAGATTGTGGCATTTTCCTAACTGGTCTTGAAAAAAGAGCTAGTGGTCACTGCACATTTCCCCAAACCTAAGAACCCACTTATTCCTGTGGTTAACGCACTCAGGTTAGGGAGATCAGTGGTTAACCTGATGGACCTGAACGCACAGGTCCATGTCATGGGTCTGTGGTGAATGTTTTCAGGACTGCCCTTTTTCCATAGTTGTGGAGACACAAAGTTTAACCAACACAGATATTAACCTCTGCCTATGTTTCCTGCAGTCTTCTATAAGTTCTCTGTGCTATAAAATGCTTTTTGGGAGCAGTCATTTTACAACTGACTGCACACTCCAGGTAACTCTTGAACTGGGGATTGGTAATTAGAAACCAAAAGGAGTTCCAGTGGTTGGACTGACTAGCCTCAATCTATGCAGTTGCCCAATATAGGTGGATTGCGGCTGCTTCCCTGTGCCGGTGCTGGGTCCGGTGTGTTGGGAAAAGAAAAAGGTCAGTTTAGGACTCCAAAATGAGAATTGAGACTTAGCTGGTGGAAGAACTTTTTTTTTTTTGTTTTTGTTCTTATTTTGGCCTAGACTTACAAGAAAAAATGACCATTGCACCAACTGCTGAGGAGAGACGTTTTGGCTTTCCCAATCTTGTTCTGTGTTCTTATTGTTTGAATTGGCTGTCTATGGTCGTGGCTTTTTCAACCCCTTACATCACCTTCCTTATTTTGCCTTTATGTATTTTGCATTTCTTCAAGTTACTCATATACTGTAGTAGTTACAATATGCACTCCTTTGTGAATCATACAGTTTCTGCTTATGTAAGGATTTTGCTTTTTTTGCTAATGTATGTTTTGGACCAGAAATATGTGTGTGAATAGGGCACATGTTTCTCGTGTAACATAATGCCCACTCACGTACCTGGGGAAGCTTGGAGATCTGTGGTAATAGATGGCTGTTGTTACCCATTTCGGTCGTGCTTGCTCATTTTATCAATTTGGAAGTATAAAAAGCGCTAGAGAGTCTGGGATTCAAATCTGTGACCATATAGCGGCAAACAAGTGCCCTGCAGCGGAAGCCTCCAGACCGACCTTAAGCAGCAATGCCAGAAAGTAAAATTGTTAGTATATCTAAAAGCGAGATGTATGTACTAACTGGGGTTAATCAAATGATAAAAGCTTCAGCTTTTTCTATATAGGACTGAGTATCGAAATGTTGAGGTTTCCAGGCACTGTAAATGAAAGAGTTAATCCATCGCAGTGGTGGTCAGTTTATCAACTTTGGAAGTATGAACGGCTTAGCTGGCCTTGGCTGGATTTGAACTCCCCAGAACTGTCTTATCCGTTTCCAGCACATTATCTGGCTGGTGTTGCTGGCTGCCTACTCCCCCCCACCCCGGCCCCAAACACACACTTTTACATGTCCACCAAGCCCGGCTGTTTTCCAAAGCTCTGGTGGTTTACCTGTTGGCCTTCAGGAATCCCACAAGGTCCTGCTCTAGTCATACTTTGTCAACAGGTCACATCACCCCTACCCCCCTCACTTGTCACATGGGTAAACTTAAAATCCCCCTGTCAAATGGAAGTATTTTTCCTTGAGGTCCCTGCACATGGACCCGAGCATCAGTTCGCGCCCGTGGTTCCTGATGAGATGTTTGACACTTTAGTGTTTGGGATGGACAGAAAGCAGCAGATGTTTCTCTGTGCAGCATAACATGACTGACAGTATTGATTTTGAGTCGCTGACATCGCCTTCGTGCAATGGTTTTGTGCATGCATGTCACGTTTTTCCTGTTATAAACTTTGTGCTGGTGTTACGATGGCTTTCTTGTAGTAATAATATTGTTTGTATTCCTTCCTTTCACGTAGTCCACATTTTGCCTCTGTTTTCATTGTTAGTGAATCTTGGAAACGACCTTTTTGAACTCTAAATGCTTATAGCAGCACTGTTTTGCCTTGTTAATGTCGCTGAAATTGCACGGTGCAGCTAATAAAACGGGGCTGGCTCCCTCTACTGGAAAATTGTAATTCCAAAAAAGGAACAAGCATTCGCAAAGCTAACAGGTTAGATGCTCACATTGGAGAGCTGAAAAAACAATTATAATTGCCTGCTGTAGAACCAAACCTTTACAAAAGGATTGCTTTGTATGTGCAATACATGGATGACATAAATACATTTAAATGTGTCTTGACATGTAAAATAGACCTTCGTGCATTCCAGCCTCAGAAAAAGGAGGCTAACTGTTCCTGTGGCTGGTCCATGAAGTGACTGACAATGTCCCAAGCCAATGGCAAAAGGTTCCTGAGCCAAAGAAGCCAATGGCTGAAGGAGACTTCACCAAAGTCCTGTAGAGTATGTACAGAATGCAATACGTTTGTTATGAATGGTGCATGCGTCTTTACACCACAAACTCAAAAACAGTGCATTGTATGGCTTTTTCTGTCGTGCACCTGCAATAAATTGCGGTAGTTTCAGCATCGCAGTACCCACACTCTTCTGAGAAGTGTCTTTACTGTTATTGCGAAAGTGTTGGCACTTGGCTCCAGGCTGTAAGTCTCATTTTAATCTAAGCATCCATCATGGATCTTAACTTTAAAAGTTGTGTATGTCAAGCACGCGCAGGTATTGTAGGATGGCACAGGGCCACCGCATTTTGTTCCGTGATGCCACAAAAAATCCTATAATTATTGGTCAATCACTCGTCGGACCTCAAAGGTATTCTTATAATTCCACATGGAATGGACAAGTATCTCGCATCCCCGCCCTACCCGCAGAGGTTAAAAGAGCGAGGCAGATTAAGGTTGTGAACTCCATTTCACAGAAGGGGTAGATGTGGCCTCGTGCCAGGGACATCCGGAAGGTTTGACCGGATGTACACGGTAGTCGAGGAAGAAGCTGCGGACAGGGGATGGAAGTTACAATGGGCTATAGGTGCAGCCAGTCAATCTCTATAATGTGAATGGATGAGTGCTTGATTCCATGTTCGTTAATTCGATCAGAAAGGTGAGAAAATCTAGAGGGATTGGGACCCCTTAGTACCCATAGCCTGGTTCAGTGTCCTTTTATTTTGGCTTTACCAGGGATCAGCACATATAATTTGCCTATAACCGTTTCTACTGCCCCTCAGAAGGACGCTCCTACGACCATTTGTAAGATCAATTGAGGCAGCACTTAATGGGTGCCTGCCCGGTGCGTAGTTACAGCTCCCCTCTCATTTATTGAAAGTTTTGGACCTAGCAATCTCCCAACTAGGGAAAATAAAAGTAATTCATCACACTCCATCTTGCCTCAGCATCAATGGGCCAGCTGGCTCGGACATGCACCTACTAGGTTCAACTGCTACTAACCTGGAGTCTCATAAGGACTTCCTAGAATGACCAGCACAAGGCACTTTACAGCTATTGCATCCAGTGGGGGAGAGCTTCAGTATCAATGGATCAGCTGTTCGGACGTGCATCTACAAGGTTTATCCAACACTATACTGGAGTCATATAAGGTCTTCCCAGAATAACCATCACAAGACATTTTATAACCATTCCATCTAGTGACAGAGAGCTGTGAAAAGGAGGGTTTAGCAGAAATCTGCTAATGGATATATTAGCAAATAATAATGCAAAGCACTTTGTTGCTACTCAACATACCAGGTTGTGAGCACTTTAACAGAGAACAGAATCAGCTGACTACTATCCTGTCGTGCATGACTACAGCGGCAGATCTCTGAGATAAAAAAACTTGCAAGTGTACTTGGACCGACTAGCCCAGTTCAGGGCATGAGTTTGTCTTATAATATCGTATGTAGATAAATCTGCCTATTAAGGAAGGTAGCAGTACTAAGAAAGGTGGCTACCAGATTTAGGCTATTGGTGGCAGTGGGACAATTGTAGTACTGTGTAAAGGTTTTTAGTTGGGTGTAGTGTCAGTCTAGTATGCCTTTTAGCTCCAGCCACGTGATTTATTCGATGTTCCAATCAACAATGAGTTTTCTGTGTTGTATTTATATGTGCTTTTATGGTAATGGTTTTTATAAATGCAACAATAAATTTCGGAGTTTCGAATAGATTTATGTTAGTTGCAAGTCACTGTTCACATTTGGCAATTCCCAAATGTTCCAAAAGAAAGTTGGAAATCTATGAATTCTGGGTTTTCTCCCAAGAGTTACATACTTTTGAGTTTCGGAAAATTCCCAATAATAACCAGGAATACTCCTACAAATCTATATCCGGTACAGTTTTTCATTCCTAGGCAGCACCCTAAACAGCCGCATTGTTTTTAATACAGAAATGCATGGTACCATTTTTAGGTCTCGCCTAGACAGCGCATGCGCTGTCGCAAGACCTATAGTAAACACAAATATGGAGGGTAATTTCTCCTGTCGCTTGCCATTGGTTGATTCTGGCATTGCTCTTGTTATCTGGCTTAAGGTTGGCTTTTGTTCCGATACGTCACTTCCATTTTGCCTCCGTTTTGCAGGAAGCAGCACCGACCAACTACAGTTTAGTTCCGCTGCTGGCTGTTATCTATTCATTTAAGGACTACTTGTTTTCTTTGCTGCTCCCGAAGTTTGCACACTGCCGCCGCTGGCACATCTGCCAGCTTCCTGCCCTCACCCGACGCCTTGCTCCACCGCTCTGTACCCGGGACCGACGCTTTGCCACTCCCCGCGCTACTCCCGGACAGCCGCCTCAAATGCTTGTATGTTGTGGGGTTGATAACAAATTAGCGCAATAAGTAAACACTCGGCATTCACGTATATATATATTTTTTTTACGAGTTTTATATAGCGCAAACTGGACCGAAAGATATCAGGTATCAGAGGCTCGACATGAGCACAAGTTTCGTTATAGATGGACACATTCATTTTTGTTAGGCACGGGGAGATTACGTTATTTTTCCAGAATCACCGGATGTTAAACGTCCCTGCCGAGACTTGAACCCGGTTCCCCAGCTGTTCCCCAGCTTCGTGGTCGCCCGCTGTAGCCATAAGGCTACATCCTCTCGCCCTCTCGTCCTATAACGAGCACATATGGGCAACCAAACACAACCCATGTGCATTTAAAAGCACATAGCCATTTTCATACACACAGAAGTCTATAAAAGAAGGCACAGCCACAGTACTCCCCTCCTGTTTTCACTGAGGGAGATGATACCGAGTGGGAACAACGGGTACCCTGCTTTCCAATTGGAGCAGCGAGCGATTCATTGATTCCCATTTCCACAATAACCACTTTTGGCTTTTCGTTAGCAGCAATGGTAGCACATGATACCACAGTGCTGCCTTCCTCCACTGTGCTCCTGGGGGAAGTGGTGGCTGTCTCCACCACATTGTCACTGCAGCATATTAATTTATTATATTATTGCGTGTAATAGCTATTGGCATTGTAAGTGACAATGCCTTTTAATTATGTTTTTTAAAAAAAACCAAATAAAAGGCATAATCATTTACAATGCCAATTGCTTAAACTCTTGCAAATGCGAGACCTATTGCATTGCAAATGCTTGTTTTTCTTTACATAAAAGCATAGAAAATACCTTTCCAGAGAAGCCCCTGTTCCCCACCCCCGTAGAAATACATGGAACAAGTTATTTGGCACATTTACCCCAGTATTTGTGAGCAGTCTGTTTAGCCATATACATTGGGATCTGGAAGTGTAATGAAAGCTATGACTTGATGTGTTCACTTCCATTCCAATGAACTTTTTCTCTACCCCCCCGCCCATAAAACACCCATAAACAAATGCCAGCCTCTAAGCATAGTAATGGTGAAAAGCTCCTATATGTCACCCATGGTTAAAATGTAAAGCAATATTGGAGGATTAATAGAGGATGTAATGTTTTTTTAATTTTATTTATTCATCTTAGATTACAACTGTATAAATAGTAAACCAGAAATTGTATCATAAGCGGAAATATAACAATCCATATATGCAATAATCCTAAAATCTTCCTGCATTCCGAATAGTCAATGTAATTAGTTTGTATCATATGAGAAAATACAACAATAACACCTATAAGCAATAATCCTGAATCCTTTCAGCACACATGGACATAACTTTTCATTACTAATTGTAGTTGATGTGACACTCTACAGTGTAGAGTCTACACGGATGCGCTCAAAGGTCTCACTTTTATGATGACGGAAATAACAAAAGTCTCAGATCACGTTGATCGACCACCCATGCTCCCTTGAGAGAAAATAAAGGAAGCTCTTCAAAAAGTCTCAAGTTTGGGCATTTATCGCTCAATGTGATTATATAGTGCTGGATATCAGCATCTTTGGGGGGGATAAATGAAAGTTTAGTGGAAAAATCAATAAACTTTGCTTCTGGTTTGACCTGATCAATCACATTGTTTGGTATTGATTCATTATACCATCAAGATAACTCATTAGGTTAATGCATCTAACACGGAGTTCACTTGTAACCTTATTGTTGCTGGTTTTTTATAGAAGCAAAATGAACTGACCTTAATAACCTTTTGAGGTAGATTAAAAAGTGAACTTCATTTTATTTATATTTTAGATGTATATTTTTATTTTTACAGAATGCAGTGGCAAGGACAGTGGAAAGACATTTTTTCATAAAACATTACTTGCTGTCCTATATTGAAGGATTTGCTGCAGGTGTTAATTCATAAGTAATACAATTTTCTTTGATTCACAATGCTTCTTCTGTGCTATGTTGGAATCTTAAGGGCATGGAAGTTGATTTGCCAATATGACAGGAGAGGCAGAAATGACGTAATGAACCCTTTGACCCCCCTGATGGAATGTCGAGGTTGATTCCTTGTTCCATCATTCACCCCTCCGCAGGCTCGTGTTTGCAGTTGAGTGGGGTAGGAGAAGGGCAGACAGAGAACTGCAGAAAATAAACAAGGTTCTTAGAGTCCTGTTTAGTTTCTGTTCCTGTCACTACCTCAAGGGGTGCTCCCCCTAACTTATATTCATAATCAAGTGTTTCCTGTCCGTGTTTATTTTTGAGATTCTACAAAATTACTTCTAGCCATCTTAGTAAATTGTGCTACAATATTTCATGTACCTGCCTGCTACTGTGTTTTTGGAAGGGGGGGAGGGGGTTATACTTTATCTTGTATGTTAATATCCATAAAATGTTATACATGGGTTAAACATACCTATGTAGGTATGGATAAGAACATTCAGGCAGCTCTCGGGCCTTTCACAGCACTGTGTGACGTGTGAATTAAACAAGGATAGTCTCATGAAATTCATAGTTATTGCCCATAGCTCATGGAGTTTCTCACCTTTCCTGCCTATGCAAACTCGTGTAGCCTTTTCTCACAAACTTGCAATATTTTCCTTAGAGTGCCTATATTTCGTTGGGAACTCTAGGTAACGCCGAAAATGGATGTGCCCTTTTCGTGCACCTTAGATCTAGCTACCTTTACTTTGTGACTTTGAAAATCGATAGATGATTGGTGATATTTTTTAAAAGGGGCACAAAAGTCTTGATTTTAATGAGAGCACATATGCAGAAAAATGTGTTAACTATGGATAGTACTCTCCTTGTTTGTAAAAAATGCCGAAAGCTTGCAAGAGGGAAAACTTTAGAGCTTCTCATAACCCTGCTTAACAAATTAAATAGTTTCTGAATAGTTCAAAGTTTCATCTGCTTTCTAGTGACAGCCAACAGAGGAAAGAATTCTGTGCAAATGTAGGCTAAAGAACCGTTCGAGAAAACATCAAAGTTTTTCTGCAACGTGTGTTGTTAAATGAAAGTCACGGGGTAAAGTAACACGCGTGGTTGATACATCTCGGTAGTAATAATTGTTTCCCCTCTAGTGGGCAACCAACAGCTTTTGGTCTGGCTTGACAACACAGCTGTCCGCTAACTTATGGTTACAAATTCTTAAACATATATGTAAATTTGGTTCCGCCTAGAGGAGTATTGCTTTCCCACCTCATCCTATTGGTTGTTTGGTCTATCATTCCACCTTCTAAAAAGAGCTTCCATTGTTATGTTTGAGGGACTATTTTACATCTGAAAAGTAATCTCAGTCGTTATACCATTAGTCACAATCAGTACTTTATCTACTATATTCAATGTATATACAAAGCAATTCTTAATTGCTGCTGTTCCCCCCTAGGATTGACAAAGCTAATATATCCGGTTTCATTGTGCTAAACAGCATTCCTGCATTTAGCACAAGCGAACGGCATTTGTTTGCTCCTGTGTTTGCATGTGTTAGCTCATGAAAGTCTGACCTGTTGGCTTTGCCAGTGCTTGTTAATTCTGTTTGCCTTCTCTGTCTCGCTCGGCTAGAATTCTAGATGTGCCCGCTCGCAGGAAGGAGACAGCACAAAGCAGCCAGCCTTGAGTAGTGTACACTGCTGTCATTTCATTTCTGCAGAACATGCCCAGCAGATACTTCCTGCCCGCTCAGATTTTTCCTTGCAGGGTTGTTTGCTGTGGCTGCCCTCTGCTCCTGCCAGGTGACTGGATAAAATGGCCCTTTGTAACTTAAAGGGCTAATTGAAGTTTTCATTTCTGTGTGAAGGCCTATGTGATGCGCTGTCTTTCAGTGAACATCAACAACTAGTCCTCACCCAGGCTTGAGAGTTTGACTCTATTTTCATCACTTGCCACATTTTTTTTTCTTTAAGTTTAGTGTGGCTGGTGGATGAAAAGGCATGTGTCAGCTGTCAGTCATGTAGATGTACATACTAACTTCAGCCTCTGCTCTTAGTTTGCAATGTAATGGACATTGTATGAGATGCGATGTGCTCTAGGGGTAGGTTGTTGTTGGTTGTGAAAGTAGCAGCTGCAAACAGATTCCCTGCGTGACAAGATTGTGTGGTCCTTGGCAAGTTACTTATTTCCCTCTGTCCCATTGTTCCCATATTTACAAAAATATGGGTGCACTTAAGGAACATTCTATCCCATTACCCTGTAAAAAAAATGTAAAGTCAGATGTTTACCATGACCTAAAGCACGGCCTTCCTATTAATTTTTACTCTTCCTTCGAGTATGTTACATCTTGTATTTCATGTCCTACTTTTGTTCAAGTGTTTAACACTATGGGGAGAAAATCCCCAAGGTGTTGGCATTTGTATTATAGTATTTTTGTTCAACCAAACGCATCTTGACCTTGTAGCATGTTTGCCAGTGAGTAATCAAAGCTCAAAGTGCTAAGCTATAGGGGACACAGCCATGATTTCAAGGGTTTCCTAAACTTTAATAGTTTGGTTTCCTAGTGCAGCAATAACAACATTTTGCTCCACAGTGAGGTGGTGGATACTGAGAATGCTCTGCCTCTAATCCCTTCCTGGGTGAACTTGGGGACCAGAGGAGGCGTACTAAATATTATGCTAAGGAGGAACAGGCAGGCTTATGGGGTTATTTGGTGACCAAGCCAAGTGGTTTGAAATGGAACCTTTCACCCATTTGAAACCAGTGGATTAAGGCCAATGTGGGGGTATTGCACAAACTAAGATGGATCACATACTTAGAAAATATGCACTCTGTAGAGCGAAGTTTGTGATAGGCCCAGGTAAAGGGCGTTGCTGTAGTCTACCTTCAATGAAATAAAGGTTCACAACCCTGTCCTTGTATTGGATAATGCAGGATTATTTTCACAGTGTATAGGTGAAAGAGACAGGAAAGTGCCACTGCACTGATCTGGAAATTCCCAGGTAGTCTGAAATCTATCTAAAACCTTGGGGATGAGATGTGGCACAGTGGCAAGAGCTGCCGACTTTGGAACTTGGGAAGCAGGTTCGAATCCCGGTCTCAGCTCAACATCTCGTGATTCTAGGCACATCACTTAGTTTCCCTATTCCTAACAAGGCAAAAACATGTGTTATGTCGTCTGGTTTTTTGACAGCGGAGCTGGCCCCAGTATTCCCTGTTCATTTACATGCAGGCCTCATGTCTTGTGAAAGAATTCGATCTCGCCGGTTTTGCTTTGATCTCACTGTGTCTTACCCAGAGGCTGGAGATGCTGCAGGACTTAGCAGGCAGCTAGTCAGTTCATGTTGATTACCAAGGACGTGCCAACTGACTGTTGAAAATAACTATTTGTACCTTCAATCCAGTGTACATTCCAACTAAGGGCCCGAATACGATGACGGACAGACCGGAGTTGGTCCGATATCGTTAAGGAACTGGAACTGAACGACTTCCTGTCGTCGGTTCCAGCTCAGCAAGTAGGATGCGACCGAACACTGTTCGGTTGCAATCCTATTCTTTACAATGGGAGCATGCATTCCAAACGGAATGCATGCTCTCATTGTAAAGAGCAGAGGTGCAGTTCATCCCTGCATCTGTTGGCAGGTACAGGGGGGGCACCATGGGTGCAGTTCATCCCTGCACCCGGGGGCAGGCACAGGGGGGGCACCCCTAGGTCGCCACCCGGAGGCCTTGCACCCATGGGGGCCCTGCTGGGGGCCCCCAAAGTCTGATTCCCACAGCCTTTGTGTCGGAAAGGCCCGTACAGAAAGGCTGTGGGAATCTTCCATCGTAATCCCTCGGCCGGAGAGAGCCCCTCGAGGGATTGATGGAGGATTTCTGAATGGCAGCCGGGCTCTCTGAGCCCGTCGGAGGCCATTCGGAAATCCGGTTCGGATTCCTTTCCGACCGACCCCCTCAAAATAGGTCGGTCGGAAAGAAATCCGAACAGGACATTCCGATGTGATCGGAAGGGCCCCAACCGATGGTCGGAGCCGTTTCCGACCTCATTGGAATCGGCCCCTTAGTATTGATTCCTCTCACTGCTTAGCTATGTACTGTTTCACACAGGGCTGCTAACAGGGACAGCACAACTTCACCAAAATTAAATCCAGCAGTTTTGTAACTTGAAACAGGCAGTTCATGTGTTAGTTTGAAAGGCATGCCTTCACAAGCACAACGCAGTGGGATTTGCTGCCAGTTGGTGGCTTCTTGTTGCAAAACAGCCATTTAAAATTATTTGTATCGTTTTTTTTAACGAAGGCACACTCTTACTAAGATCTCGCAAGCTATCTTTTTCGAGATATCTCTCTCTTATTGCTTCCGCCTGTCAGCCGTGCTTCAAAGCTACAAGCATATAAACTGGCTGAGAGTGTGCGAAGGAGAGATAATTTCACGTGTTTTTTATGAAGTGAACCTGGAACACGCATCTGTATTCCGATGGCATAGCTGCTTAAACAGCAAAAGTAAGTTTTTGATCCTTTTATAGTCTACTTCTATAACAAATTGCGCTTTTTATGTTTCTGCTCTTTGTGGCATGATTATGTGAATGCTTTCTGAGCTAGCCTGAGGTGAAGCGCACAAAAGACTAAATGTTAAATGTACAGTATGAATAATATTACACTCATTTTGTTAGCTCTTATTTGCGAATTTGATAGCAAGACTTGACTGTTTAATTTTTATTCTGCACGCAGTAGGCTCAGTGAAAGTCAAAGAACTTAATTTATTTTTACAAATGTGTCAGTTTATTCCAGCAGAGGAATAAATGAATGAAGGCATTTGTAGGCGCACACTACCTCAGTGAGATCTCATGGTCAAAGTATGAACAGTATCAGAAAACACCTAAACATCACAAATAAAAGCAAGTTTGTCGCTGGCCTTGTGACCCCATCCAGGCACATCTGATGTTGGTGGGTGTGCCTGAGGTAGAGACCATGAATACTTGTCTTTACTGAGCTCAGTAAGTCGGACCCCGCCAAAGATCATAAAACTGCTAAATGTAATAAAAATGAACAATTACTGTTGTGTCTCCGTGCCTAGGCCCATAGAAGCACCAAACGGACACAGGCAGTTACGAATCGATGCAAGACTTCTTTATTCCTACGCAGGATACCCCAGTGCGTGTCCCCATTTGTCCTTATCCTGGGGCAAAGTGTCCAGTTCCTGTCTCGCCCCTCCCTTAGACTGAAAGCAGTGTCCAGGTCAGTAACCAGTGTGTTCATGGTCCTAATGCCCTGTCCCCTCCAGTCACTGCGACAATTACTACGGAGTGGATTTAGATCAACAAAGATGGCCACTGAGTGATTTTGGTCTCGGAGGAGCACAGCAAAAGTCATTAACCACTGCAGCCACAACAATAGGCGAGCGTAGACAGTTTCAAACCTTTTGCTGCACGGGTTACCGTGACGATTGGCGTTTGTGGTTGAAGTTTTCGTGACAGCCCCAGCGAGTGCTGAACAGAGCTCTCTTGGGGTTTCGGCCCGACGGGAGCAGAAGGCGCCCTCTCCAATAAAGACAAAGATGGGGTGCAGCTAATAAACTCATGAGGAAAACTAGGCCCATTAATGATGCATGCCCCCACTACCTTTTCACCTATGAAATGGCCATGTGCCGCCTAGATTTCTCTGACACAACACCTTCTCCATCAGCAAAATTGAGAAGAATTGGGAAAGAAGTTGTGTTACTTTGTGATAAACTCTTCGATGAGTTGCGCCACCAAATCAAAGTGTGGGTCTGTGCCGCTGCAAGAGCATAGTCTATTTGAGAGGTCCTCACTGCTCTGAACCTGAACAATGCACAGCTCCCAGAATAACACTCATTATGCTCTGTGGCTTTGAACCCGACAAACCGCTTAAACCAACGTATTTATCAAAGATTTGCTTCTCGATAAACCTGCTCATGCACAATCACCAGAGTTTGCAGATTCCTCCCAGACACTGAGGCCCTCCGATGCCTCCGATCTCCAACGCCCCCCCCCCCTAAACAAATGTCCAGGTGCTCCCATCGAATTTAGGAATGATATAAACTCTCTGTGAGAGAATTTCAACAAGACACTCTCAGAACTAGATCACTCTCTTCAAAAAAAGAATTGATACTAGAGGAGGTGGAAAACACTCAGACAGAACAATCACATGGAAAAGATGAGCAGACAAACTTCACACTTTGGAACAGCAGCATCAGGTAATGATGGAGAAACATGATGATTTTGAATACCACTCAAGGAGTAACAAAATACTCCTCTGAGGCATTAACCAAGAGGTGGACAATAAAGATCAAGAAGCCCACGTACTGGCACTCTTTTCCCTGCTGCTTCATCTTCCTGAGAATAATTCAAACCCATTTAGTCTGAACCCACAGGGTATCCTCTGCATTCCAGCAAAGGAAGAAATTAACTCCTGATGTGCTGATGTATTCGCTATTTACAGGAAAAAGAAGATTTTTTTGAAGCACGCGAACAGGAGCTGATTCTTTTTAGGTCCAACACGATCACACTCTTTCAAGATGTCTCCTCATACACGTTGGCGAAAATCCTGGAATTCAAAGATATTACTGCTCACCTACAAAGAGAAAAAAACAAAAAATCCTGTGCCGGTGGGTTTATCTTTTTTATTTGCAGGTTACCTCGAAGGGGAATTCCTACATAACAAAGGACCGGGAGGTCTGTACTGTCACCACAACTAGAAACCGAAAAGCCCACTCCAGACGACGACAGAGAGGAATGGCACATCCAAAATCAAATGCCGCACGTAAAGAAAGCTGGCGACTTTGTCGTCAACAGGAGAAGGACAATCGTAGCACCAAATTGGAAGAGGACTGATGAACCACAACATCTTGTTTGAACAGTTTGCTGTTTTTCTGCTCCTTTAGCTGCTCCTTTGACAGGCATACGAATGAATCTGAAGTATTAAGGCTTACTTCTCCAGCAGATTCAATCATGGGGTCGGAGGGCTTACCATAGTTCCTCTGGGTTAGCCCCCTACTGCACCTGGTGATATGTAAAAAGGGAAAAAAGTTTTTTGATCATGGTTACAGTTATTCTTAACTCTGTGACTACCGATCTGTCTGGTTGATTTTAGTGGGTTAATTCTATTGGTTATTGTTTCAGGTTTGGTTTTACTACTTACTCACCTGTATGCAAAGATCTTGACACCATTAACCTTTAAGACGGCAGCCATGGGCGGGTCACAGTGATGGAGGGCACAAAGTGAGACTGGTCAATCATACATGATCATAATAGTAAACAGTTTAACTCTGGTCCATTGGTGTTCGGGACGCAGAGGCGTGCATTTATGTGAAGTTAAATGACAAACCCATTATCACTCGTTTTCTTCAATATGCAGAGATTCAGCTACCCGATTAAGAACAGAGTGATATTTCTTTGGCTCCGGCACAAGGAGATGGATGTTGACATTTGACAGGAGTCGCCTCTCCTAGCTAAAGATGAACCTAGGCCGGGATGTTTCTGGATACTGTACATATCTAAAGCAAAGGGGCGACTATCCTTTTCGACAGAGGCCTTGATCTCATTATTCTAAGTATAAGAATAAAGAGGCCGGATCAGTGGGATTCGGAGGTAGCATAGGATATCCCCATGCCATTGATTTCTAACTTGATTTATGCTTATAGTTAGAATAAAAATCAATTTTACTCCAATCTTTTCCCCAAAATATCACATTGCTAAACTGATGGATTAAGAATAGGGGTGAGTTTTATACAGTTCTACAGCCTCTAATTGATGGATCCCAACAAAGACTGTCTATTCCAGTGCCACCAACATCCCTTGCTTAAGGTATTAGCAATTTAGTTCTCCTGGATTTTTGGAGATAACATGAAAGTGACGGGGATTATACGTTCTGCTCCAGTGTCCATAAATCAAATTCACAAATTAATATCTTTTTAATCTCCAGGGACATTCCGAAGTCAGTCAAGACCTTATTACACCATGTCCCTTCTTCGCTACAAATAAGTTCCCACCTCCAGCAAAATCCCTATCATCGTCCATGACCGGTGAATGAAGTGGCTTTAGATTGCCCCATATCACAAGAAAGCATCAGGGAAGTGATAGAAAAAGGTTTCTCGGAAAATGACACTGGGGAGGTTAATCGATCTACACTGTGGTAGGTGACAAAGGCAGGAATCCAGGGTTAATTAGTATAACTTACAGCCACTTTGGAACAGCTCGCCAATCCTTAAAAAAAAAAAGTGGACATTGAGACACCGGTCTCCAGAGCCAAATCCAGTCATAACAAGGGCACTTTACGCATACACTCAGAGTTGCATAGGATGAGGTGAACTAGAACAGCTTTATATGAAAGAAGTAGCGCAAAAACTTTTATATATTAAGCAGACATATTATGAAAGAGTAGATACGACTGATAGCTTGTCTCAATTTATATGCCAGAATTCTAAGTCACAAAATCACATAAGGGAAATAGAAGATAGTGAATGGGACTAAATATTCCCTTACTCCAGGGATACGTGAGATATTTCAAGCCTTCTACTCTTCCTTATTTCGAAGCCAACACATTGACTCTATCAAGCTGGATGACTATCTCAAAGGGTATGCCCCCATCTGACTTTTAAGCGGATTTCGAGAATAGGGAAGAAGAGATCTCGGTGGAAGTGGTCAGGAAGGCCATCAAAAAAATGGCTAGCCGAAAAATGCCTGGGCCTAATGGCTTCCCATATTCTTTCTGTAAAGCATATGTAACCTAGCGAAGTCAAAGTGGGCAGGGGCAATCTCATTTGGAATCCCTTTTAAGCAACAGAGCAAAACACAGACATCACTTGGTTATGTTGTTATACTCAAGAATTTAGACCACTATCAAAACACAAGTAGATAGAGAGAGATTAGAAATGGAAATCCCAGATGAGACCGGGCTAGCAGTTTGGAATAGGACAGCTAAATCCTCCATATGTGCCCAACATAGAGAAATTGCCCATAAACTCATGACCGGATGGTACCTTACTCCAACAAGACTAAAGGAAATATTTTGGGTACCAGATGCTTGCTGGAAGGGTTGTGGGGAGGTCAGTGCACCACTTCTATTCAGCTCATTACCACTGCTTCTTTCAGAACGTTGCGAAGAATGCATGAATTGACATTAGTTGTAAAACAAAGCATTTTCATGACGAAGCCTTCATTTTTTTCACTCATTGCGAAATCTATTATTTTAAACATGCAAGACTTTTATTTCGTACCATAGACAAACCTTAAATTCACTTCATCTAAGCAGGCAAGTGTTGGAGTAGATAAAGAATATTCACTTTTTATAGAAAAACGCACACATTTGAGAGCTAAAAATCCAGCAATCAAAAGGTGAAAGGCAAATAGTTAACTTTTTAAAGGTTGGAAGCCATTTTGCATTCTGTATGTCAAACATTTTTATTGTTGGGACAGGAATGTCCCCTGCCTGGTAAACTAGTACAAACCTCTGCCCTTAGTGAATGACTGCATGTGATACTGGTAAACTGACGGCCGTGCAACCACTCTAATCTGGTGTGTGCACACAGGCTTATGCTGTCTCTGGTAATGTGTGGTCAAACACCTGTTCTGTGACCTGGAGGGGTGCACCAAGCAGAGGACCACTTTCCATGTCATGAGTTAGTCACATAAAGTTGTAGTGGCAGTGCACGGAGCTTTCTGAAGCATTGAATATGACCAAACCATTTTTCTGTGGAAAATAAGAGGTAGAATGTAGATAAACAGGAAAGAAAATCAAGGTTGACTAGCGCAAGGATGTAGTGGTGATGATAGGTTCATTTAAAAGTATTTCTTGCAACATCAGTGGTCTTATGAACAAGCATAAATATCACACTGTACTCAATGCATTGAGTGTTTAACCCAAGCATTTTGTTTTTCCAGGAGACATATTGAAAGTTCAATGATCCTAAGTTCTCATTGCCAGACTATTTTTCCCATACTTTTTTTTGCATCTGCTAAGGTTCTGATGAGAGGTGTAGCTATATGGTTTGCACACACTTCTAAATGGGATGTAAAGAAGGTTAAACGGGATCTTCATGGTAGATGGGTTTGGGTTGCAGCTTCAGCAGAGTCAGCTGCATTAATTTTGTTAATTATTATGGCCCGATGAAAGTTCAGATAACTTCATTACAACAACTATGTGATCTCACTAAAACATTTGTTGGGCCCAGTGTTGTGGTCGGTGACTTTATTTGTATTCAGAATGTCTTGCTAGATCCATCTCAAATTGGAAAAAGGCAAACCAAATGTAAAACTTCTTCTGTTATCAAAAGAATGAAATATGATCATGCCCTGATCAATGCTTGGCGGTTTGATAACCCAGCAACTAAGCAATTCATTTGGTTTTCTAAATGAGTTGATCTATCTTCTCACATTGCTTTTATAAAAATCTCTCGTTCACTAAAGAGTAAAAGTTACTCCATTTTGGCTAACGGCTTTTCTTACCATTCTATAATTACATTAGAAATGGTAACTAATTCTACTGCGCCTATTCCTCTTAGGTGGCGTTTTGATAACACTTCTGTTGGATGAGGTATGGGTTGGGAAAATGAGATCTTTATTATCTGGTTAACCTTTGTTCAGCTGTTCCCATTTCTGGTGTGGGGTGATCTTAAGGCATTTTTGCGAGGGTGGGTTATACCCTATAAGGTTCAACTCTCAAAACTCTGCGCACACAGTATAGGAAAGCTACAATTGATGCTGGATTTAGCAACTGATGAATATTCAGTATTAAAAACTGCTAAGGACGCTGGATAAGTCTCTGTGAAAAGCTTAATGATATCTAAAAGATTTCTTTCTAGATGAGGAAATGGTGAATGAGAGAACTTGCCTACAGAAAGCTTATAAAGAGAGCGAACACACTGGAACATTTCCTGCAAGTTGTGCTAAAGTTCAATCAAATAACAATACTATCAAGTTGATTTTAGACCCAGATTCAAATGCCGTCGTTAACCAGGAGGATATTATCCATAAAGTATTTCCCAAACATTCCTAAAGACTTTAGTCTTACTCAGAATTTTTATCTTATAAATCTATAGCTCAGCTTTTAGATCCAATTTCACTCCCTCTTCTACCTGAAAAACACAGATCGTCTCTTATGTCTCCAATGACATCAATCAAGGTAGAAAAATCCTTATCTTCGAAGATGAATGCTCAGACAATTGCCAGCAATGGCTTACCTATTTAGGCTTATAAAACTTTTTTTCACAACTTTTTAATTTATTTTTTATTTACATTTTCGTTTTCAGAATTGATAGAGATTTCTGTCCCTCATAATTTTCTGAAGTGTTTGTTGTGAGTTCTCTTAAAAAGCAAAAGCCAGCAAACTATATTAATTCATGTCAGCCTATCAGCTTATTAAATGCTGACTATAAATTATTCATGACAATTTTAATGAGTTGGTTAGCACCAACTGCTCAACAAGTATTTCATCATAAGAATGACTTTCTTCCTCAGAGATCCATGACTATTAACACTACCTATCTAGTTTAGGCCATATATTACATTGATAGATATATTTATTCGATCAATAGCATGATCATACACACGACATAAAAACACATACACATATTAATAAGTCTCAGTACATAATTTCATCGATAAGAATGCATATAAAAAATGGTAAGAAATTCGAACAACAAAACTTCAGGCACAATATCTAAAAGATAAATAGACAAGTTGTGTCACTGGATCAAAGTTTAAAAGGATTATAAAAGAGAGAATAAAATATAAAAAATCAGTTATATAATGAGGGGAGCTGAAGCATTTATCTTGCATCATTTTTTCACTAGGCTCGCAGTCTAGAGCCTCACTATAATTATCCCCCTACTCCTGTAGTGGGGGTTTGTATAGCCGCTTTAGACCTCTGCCACCAGGCGTAGAGAAGATATCTGTATAAGATAAAAACAAGCCATTTAGTAGTATCAAAGCTAAATGCACGCAGGGCATCTGAGGGGCGAGAGAATGACAACACCCGACATGCAGGAATGATCCATTTTTTCCTCAAACTAGCATATGCAGGACAGAAAAAAACATAATGTTCAATAGTTTCAGTAGTAGATTTGCAGGACGGACACATAGGAGTAGTGGTAGAGTTTGCCCACCTGCTTCTCATAGCATTCAACGGTAAAGTGCCAAATCTGAATTGTATATAAAGTGCTCGTGCTTGTGGTGGTTCAACATCATCCATATACATTTCAAAATTAAGACTGCTTTTGACATTTAAAAAACTTGTAGTTAAAGTGCCAAATGACCTAGACTCAGTGCAAACGGTATTAATAAAGTTCCAATATGTTATTTTTAATTGAGGTATCATTTTTTTTGTAATGGAATGGGGGTTGTCCCACAAAGCCCCCAGCCCCATTTTAAAAAAACACCCTTTAACTTTTTCAAACCATGGCAAGAGACCTGATTTCCTTTGAAGGATTAATAATTCCTCCACAGCATCTTTCACAGGTACTTGGGTGTTGCTAGTCCAGAGTCTTATCCAGAACATAAGCACCTTCAAGACAGCACATTGGGAAATTGATTTTAGCCCAAGGTCGAGGCGTAAAGGTAGTATGGGTATGTTCTTTGGAAGATTTAAAAGAGCTCTTAAGAATTTATTTTCAGTGACTTCTAGTGGTTTAATATGCTCCAAACCCCATAGTTCTGCCCCATAAAGGGCTGCGCCCAAGCCTTTGGCCCTATGTATTTCTAGTGTAGGGGAGATTGGGCGAAAAGCTGAGCGTTTGACTCTTTTAACAATTGCACAATCCACATGCTGGAGTGTCAAGACACTTTTCTGGATTTGGGGCGTCCATGCCAGGTTGTCACTAATTCTGATGCCCAAATAGTCAGACCTTGACCTGTTCTAATAGTTGCGCTTCAAGCATCACTTTCCCCTTAGTCCAGTGGTTCCCAAACTTTTTCAACCCGCGCCTCCCTTGACCTATTGGCCATTGGCCGTGGCTCCCCATTATGTTTCTTTTTTTGGCGGGTGGGAGGATGTAAGCCCAGCCTCGGGAGTACTTCCATTTTTTCCCCTGAAAATAATTTGGATGAAGCCGATGAGGTATTATGATCATAGATGTAATTCTATCCCATCGACTGCGGAGCCCCATGCAGTGTCAACAACTGATTGAAGGGGCACAGGGTTCTCGGAGAAATAACCTGTTACTTCATTGTGATGTAGTGCTCTTAAAAAGGTGTGTCTTTAGCCTGTTCCTGAGCAGCGTTTGTGAGGCCCTGATAGATACAGGAATGTTGTTTCAGATCCTGGGTGCATTGATAGAGAAGGTCTGCGCCTACTGTCTAGTTTTTCTTTTTTGCACATTATTGCATCCTGTCTGATGGTACCAGGCTGTCCTTGTTTCCTTAGCAGTGAGGTTCTTGAGTCTGAGGTTGGTGTCCAGGGTGAATCCAAGTAACTTATTTTTGTGTAAAAGTTGGGGTCTGAATTGTTCCCAGTTCATGCTGCTGACTCATGTTTGGACTAATTACTGGTTGTTTTTCTTGGCAAATAACAGCCCCTTGAAGGGCTGGGCTTCAGGGTGCTGAACATCCCCTTCTGAATGAGGGGCAGAAATTGCTTGTGGTGTAGAATGCCTGGAGCATAGGACACTTTCAAGTAATATACCTTTCCCCAGCAGTGCCCTGGGAGTGCTAAGACTGTAGCAGTGACCTCTCCCTGCAGTGTACCCCAGGATATACATGAACACACACTCCCTCCCGCCACTAATGATCACACATAACTCATATTAATCCCCCATGCAGAAAAGGGAGTAAATGCAAGTATCGTCTTCATTGAGGGCTGAAGATAAACTTGTATTCATACAAACTGTGCCTCTTATTGTACACATATAAATAAGCTATATACACATCAGTGCATAGATGTGCGTGTGGTGAACTATATACCTTGGTGTACAAACGTACTCGTGATAAGATGAGCTATGCTTTAGAGTTCTTGTACTAAAAAGAGAAAAGGTGCACATTCCATCGTTCACAGTGCCTCTGTGAGGTTAGACCTGAGGATCAGTCAGAAAGACGTGGATAATAGGTTAAACCTCCATTCCTTGAGCCGTGTTATATATAAGGATGAGTGCGTTAAGGAAAAATCTGATTTGTTTCATGGGAATAGCATCGGACTTCACAGCCTCATATCATCTTGTTTGAGCACGTTTGGTAAACATCACATTTTTCTAAAATTCGAAAGCTTGCAGAGTTTACATTGAAAGACTTGCAGTAGTAACTGTGTGTGAAATTAAACATTTGAACTGCGCAGCCACACCATGAAAGGAATGCGAACTAGACAATACCAAGGGCCCAGGCTCCTCAGGACATTTGTAAAATAAACAGTTTTCTCTATGCAAAACAATGAAAACCATTTTAACCAGGTTTTCTTCCGTAAAACTGAGCATTTTTAAAAAAAAATTAAGCCATGCCAAAATAAACATATACCTGACCCAAGCCATTTCAAAGTATAAATCGGATTACATATAGAGGCGAGATGAGTATGAAAGGTGAGGGAGTGAGCGCTGCCCCTGGAGGGATCTTCTTAGTAAAAGAGAAGGAGTGAAGGCTGGGCCTTGAGTTCGGAAGGGAAAGGCTATTAGCATACAACTGATGGCTTTCCTGTGCCAAGTTTGCGTTTCGCACACCTACAGAACACCCATTGTCAGCTGGGCTCTGCTTCCGAAGATTAGTGGAAGCTGAAAAGTGACGCTGTGTCAATGCGGTGCTCATCCTGTTTGCCAGCGCACAAAATGCTGACCTAGTCGAAACTTGCATTTAAACAAAACAAGTATACATGGCTAAGCAGGGCACGGTTTGTAGCAGTCACCAAAGAAAGTCCATAGACTTTCTAGATGGGTATCAGACATACAGCTGTCCAGGATCACAAAATGCATCTCCTAAACTTGGCAGGCAGACAGCCCTCAAAGCTACCAATTCGGGCCTCACCGTCTAAGACATAAACTTACAATTACCTTTCCAGGCAAACTTTTGTTTATTTAGAAAACATGGCCGTCTGAAGGAAAAAGAGACACGTGCAGGCGGTTTTGTCCAGAGACAGGGTCTGCAGGCACACCGCTGTTCAAGGTTCCAGCAGAGCCAGTGGCTTGCTGCAGAGCCACAGCGACCGCGCCTGGCCTTTCCACAGTGGCGAAAATATCACTGCAAGGCACCTGCGAGGAACAGCAGACTCCCGAGTTATACAAACATAACCTGCATTGTCATAAAAAAAACTTTGGTGCAGTTTGATAAAGTTCAGAATTAAATTTGTGCTAAGGAAAGTCTGCTTTCAGATGTAAACGACTTTTGAAGAATCGAGTCTCCCAGCCCCCTTTATTACCGCAATGTGCTAACCTAAGGACATTTGCATATTTATCTTGGCTCGAGTGCCTGAAGAAAACAAAACAGGTGGTGAACGTGACATAGTGGTTCCCAGACTGTGTGCTTGGTGCACGGCGCCCATGGCAGGTTTTGCCGGCGCACCAGGGTGCCGCGGCGCACAGATTGGGAACCACTGCCTTAGTCGATTGATAGGGATTAAAAACCATGGGGCATATTAGCAAGACCCACGTTAAAATTATCGCCGTTTTAGCGGCAGGAAACTGCCGCTAAAACGGCGATAATGGGCTTGCTAATATGCGTTATAGAATTCCAATAGAAGCCCAGGTTAGATGTGCAGGACATCTAACCTGGGCTTCTATTGGAATACCATTACGCATATTAGCAAGCCCATTATCGCCGTTTTAGCGGCAGTTTCCTGCCGCTAAAACGGCGATAATTTTAACGTGGGTCTTGCTAATATGCCCCCCATATACTTAGTTTTCGTGCAATTAATTTTCAGGCCCCGGGCTTTACAAGCTTTCACAAATTTGGTTAGCACATTCTGAATGCCCATTGGTGTTTTTGATATAAGTATCGTATCGTCCGCAAATAAGAGGGACGGTATTTGCTTGCCTCCCTGTTTCGGTGGGTCACCTCCACAATCGTACAACTCTTTTATAAGCTCATTCATGTATAGGGTAAACATGGTTTGAGAAACTCAAACAGTCTTCTTAAAAACAATTCACATCGCCATGGAGCTCCCACAGGAACAGCAAGACCAAGAGGATAGGCCCAGCCCAGTCTCATCCGGGCTCTGACGGGCGCAGACGGGCCCGCCCTTGGCCCGGGCTGCGGGAGCTCTGGCCGGTTTTTAAGCGCCTCCTGGCGCGGACAAAATTCGTTGGTGGCTTCCTCACCGCAAAGCAGGCTGTGGGTTGTGGTTCCAACCTCCCCTCAGGCCCAGCCGCTGTAGTGGCGGTAGTGGCAGGAACACAGGCTCCCCCGCGGTCAGGAAACGGCAGCAGCAGCAATCAGGTATGGGCTCCCGTGTTGCGGGAGCCCTGGCCGGTTTTTAATCACCTCCTGGCATGGACAAAGTTCGTCGGCGGCGTCCTCGCCGCAAAGCAGGCTGGGGGTTGTGGTTCCAACCTCCCCTCAGGCCCAGCAGCAGTAGTGGCAGTAGTGGCAGTAGTGGCGGTAGTGGCGGTAACACAGGCTCCCCCGCAGTCAGGAAACGGCAGCAGCAATCAGGTACGGGCTCCACACACTGGAACATTTCCTGCAAGTTGTGCTAAAGTTCAATCAAATAACAATACTATCATGTTGATTTTAGACCCAGATTCAAATGCCATCGTTAACCAGGAGGATATTATCCATAAAGTATTTCCCAAACATTCCCAAAGACTTTAGTCTTACTCAGAATTTTTATCTTAGAAATCTATAGCTCAGCTTTTAGATCCAATTTCACTCCCTCTTCTACCTGAAGAACATAGATCGTCTCTTATGTCTCCAATGACATCAATCAAGGTAGAAAAATCCTTATCTTCGAAGGTGAATGCTCAGACAAGTGGCAGCAATGGCTTACCTATTTAGGCTTATAAAACGTTTTTCACAACTTGTTAATTTTTTTTAAATTTTCGTTTTCAGAATTGATAGAAATTTCTGTCCCTCATCATTTTCTGAAGTGTTTGCTGTGAGTTCTCTTAAAAAGCAAAAGCCAGCAAGCTATATTAATTCATGTCAGCCTATCAGCTGACTATAAATTATTTATGACAATTTTAATGAGTTGGTTAGCACCAACTGCTCAACAAGTATTTCATCATAAGAATGACTTTCTTCCTCAGAGATCCATGACTATTAACACTACCTATCTAGTTTAGGCCATAGATAACTTTTATGTTAATTGTTTAAAAGCAGTAGTTGTAATGATCCACGTGGAAAAGGTGCTTAATGTAGTTAGTAGGGAAACACTTTTTCAAACTTCTCAAGTTCAACTTTTATCACCATTTTAACAATTTTATTTTCAGGCTGTAGCTCGTATTATTGTAAATTCTTAAGCAAATGTGAGTGCTGCAATCCAACATGGGACATGCCACGGTTGTCTGTTGTCTCCTATACTGTTCACTCTTTTTATTAAACCCCTGGCATGTGTATTATGAAATAGAGTACTCTCTTACACGTCCTATTCAATAGTTAGGTATTTTTGTTACTTTTAACTTTTCAGATTAATTTGTTTTGAATTATATAGCTACCCTTAGTAAGATTCGCCATTTACTATCTCGATGGCAGTAATTGCCTTTGTTACTGGTTAGGAAAGTCTTGTGTATTTTCAAAGTGAATCAATCTTACTTTCATGACATCTATTTGTTAATATGCTCATTCTTGTGGAGAGAAAAACTTCTGGGTATCCATTTGCAAAGTTTACCATTAAATAAGGAAGATTGGGGGGGGTTGGCTCTCCCTCATTTAAAATTTTATTATTACGCTTCACTTATGAATCACCTTGTTTGGCTTAACAATGATGTTGAAAACCAGGATAATTGTTTTGCTATACATGATCAATGAACCGTCTTTTTAAAAAAATACCCAGGTTGTCTAAAAGAACTAGGTATAAGACTTCATATATTTTTGAATCTAGATTAATGCAGTTTTTCTATTTAAGATTTCTAACTTTTATTTGTCTCTATCTTTATCAGATTGTGTTCACCTAGGGCTAAAATGATCCAGTAGCTCCATCATGAGCTGAAGCACATTGGGTTTCAATTGTGTTGGTGGCTTTATACAAAATAAAACTTGGAAGTCATGGTAATAGTGCATCTCAGATGGACCGTCCGCTTTGATTTTGCTGTGCTCTAATAAATTAATTTTGTATAAAGCAATATTTCATAGCCAATGAACTTGTTCAGTTAATAACTGTTGGACTTGGCCCTTTTTGCAGGGTCATCCCTGAACTTTTTGCCTTCCTCCTAGTCTTTTTTCTGACATGGTGTTGGTGGTTTTAGGACTCTGGGCACTTAATCACTGCTGTCCAGTGTAAAGTGCATGTGCTCTCTATGATAAACATGGTAAGATTGGTCTACACCTGTTTGGCTAATATAGTTTACCTATCAGCCCCTTGTAAAGCGGTATCCCAGATACCCAGGGCCAGTAAATTAATTGCTACTGGTGGGCTTGCAGCGCTGATTGCGCCACCCACCAAAGTAGCCTTTCAAACCTGTCTCACGCCTCTGCCATTGCAGGGCCTGCGCGCGCAGTTTACTGCCGCTGTGACGTGGCACATAAAGTGGTTGCCACATCTGTGACTCCCCTTTTACTACATATCAGTCACCCCTAAGGTAAGGTAGGCCCTAGCTAGCCCTATGGGCATGGTGCGGTGTAGGTAAAAGGTACGACATGTGCCTTAACTGTGTGGCATGTCCTGGTAGTGACAAACAGCCATTTTGGTTTCTCACTACTGTGAGGCTGCCCTCTCATAGGAATGCATTGGGGATTCCCTGATAAGTGTTTCAGTGGTAATTCCTGATATGAGAGGACCAGCGTGTTCAAGTTTGGTATGTTTGGAATAGTAATAATAAATGCTGCCTAGTGGTGTTCGCAGATTTATTATCACTATTTTAGAAATGCCACTTTTAGAAGTTGGCATCTCTGTGTGCTATGTGTCTTTGTGCCTGCCTGATGTGTATTGCATGTCTGGCTCTGGAGTGACAGGGGTTGGTGAGGTGCAGTGGCTCCAGAGGGGCTGGGTGAGTCTGCGCTAGGCTGAATAGGCCTCACCTGCATTTGGAGTAGTGGGAGGAGTAGTCCCTGACCCTGAATAGGTCTGTGCCTGCCTTGTACAATGCTGGCTCCGCCCCCCTGTGGTGTGTCTGGGGCCAGGACCTACTCTGTTAATGGGGACTGTTGTGCACTGTAAACAAATGTTGGAGTGCCCCCCAGAACTGGTTTGGATCGGACACTGAGCCCTGTGCCAGGGGGAGAACAAAGGACACATGCAGTATAAGTATTGGGGCTGTGTCCCCATGTTTTTGTGTGCTTACTTGGGAACTGGATCTGAAGAGCACTCTGCCAGGAGGAACCGCTGTGGGACTCAGCTGCTGCCTGCTTGGTTGCTGAAGGGGCTGCCCTCTGCTGGGAGGCCCTGCGTGCTGGCCTGCCTGTGCCCAGCTCTGCCTTGCACATCCCTGGAAGAAGAGCGCTGCCTGCTCCCTGTTTGTGTCTTCCAGGGGGAGACAGGCTGAGCGCTTCATGTTCCTAATTGCACTGGTGCTTTCATGCCAAACTGCCAGGTGCTAAAGCTTGTGAACAGCTCATTTCTGGTGGCCGCCCAGCACTTTGCTGGTGTGGAGCTGGCTACTACGCGGCAGGAAACTTCCTCTGTGGTCCCAGCAACTGGCCATGGGCGCCGTCGCGCTGTGTTGAGGAAGCTGCCGGAATCCACGGAGATTTCGCTCCGTGATCCCCAGCGTGCCAGAAGTCAGGCAGAAGATTGCCTGGTCGTGGCTGGGGCTCTCGGGAGAATGAGGAGAGCCCTGCGGAAGTCAGGCAGAGTTGTAGCCTGTTTGTCGGCGGGGCTCCCGTAATGACGAGGAGAGCCCTGCTTGTCTGCCACAGCTGATAGAGGTGAGAGGAGAGCCTCACGAGCCCAAGGAGACGAGAGAGGCTGCGTGGAGTGGACTCAACGGAGACTTTGCTCTGTGTTCTACCGCAACGGCCCTTCGCTTGTCAGAGGAGCGGCCAGATATTTCCTTAAACCCGGGCCGCAGTGGTGAAAGGCTCCACAATTCCTGAGGCGGCCGGACCGGTAAGAGGCCCGGCGAGGGGCCGTGCCTACATTTCCCTAAGTGCAGAGCAGTTGCCCCGGGTGGCAGTGGGCAGCTGCTCCTAAGAGAGTCATAGCATCGAAGGGAATTCTTTTGAGGAGACCAGGGTGAGTTGCACCCCTCCTCCCCCCCCCTCCTCGCATTACGGGCATTGTTCTTGCTGCAACAGCAGCCAGGGGGCTAGCGGAAGCCTTGTAAAGGGGCAAGGAGTTGGGAAAGCCCTTATTTGGAAAGGGGGCCTTGCGGGGCGAGACCAGGACAGGCCCCCCCCCCCTTTAGAGTGTCCTGACTTTGGGGGACAACATCACTGGGAATATGGTAATCCCAGTTGGGGTAACATGGGTACTGTGGTGCCCGATTCCTGTGTGAGGGGCCCCGTGATATAGAGCACCGGTACCGCGCTGGGTGAGGGGCTCATGTTGTGCTGTGGGGTACTGCTGGCTTTGGCTGGTGGAGATAAAATGTGTGCACTCTGCCAGTGTTTACTTTAGTGCACGGTTCCTGATGCTAGGGCATAATGTGCTATGCTGAGTACCCACATGTGCAGTGATAATGGCAGGGTACACTGCTGCTGATGAGGTTCAGGCCTAAGGAGGGCCTGATGTGATGATGTTGTATGCATAATAGGCTATTCTATGTAATGCTATGATTTTCTGCCTAATGTGTTTATGCTGAGTGCCCTATTGCCAGTAGTTACTGGTTGTTTTATTTTCCCTAATGGTGATGACAGTGGCCCGATTGGCCCTGCCCTGTATATAATCCCCTGTGAAGTCATACCTAGTGCCAGATGGCACAGTGTACATGTGTGATTATGCTCTGATGTGTTTTATGGATAATACAAAGGCTATTTTTGATATAACCTTGTGTGGAGTTTCTTTTGTGGTGTGCCTAGTGTGTCGCTGCTGTGTGAGAGTGTTGCGCAAACGCTTTACACATTGCCTCCAGGATAAGCCCGACTGCTCGTGCCAAGCTACCAAGGGGGTGAGCAAGGGTTATCTTCGGCGTGTAACTCCCTTGCCCTGACTAGAGTGGTGGTTTCTACCTGGCTTAGGCGCTTGCCCTAGCCAACCAGAAATCCCATTTCTAACAATATAAACTCTTTTTTTAGATCGAAGCAATGGGGAGTAGGCTGTTGGTATATGTTTTTCACCAGAAGTTATATGAAGTAGTTATTCCTCAATTACTAAAAAAAAATAAGAAGTAAACAAACTGTAGTCTTTCTCCTCCTCCGTGACAGATGCTCTGTTTAATGGGGTATATACTACCCCTTGCTGCAAACTTTCAAAGGAAGACCTTCTTCTCTAGGCGACTGCTGTGCTATACTCTTTAAGGCCCTTCCGACCTTTTCTCCATGTTGTTTTGCATACGACTCCAATCTAAGAGGTGATTGTCTTCATGTTTGTTTTACATGTCTGCCATTATATAAGTTCTGGCATAAAAAGTATTCATTTATTAGATCTAGATTAGGCAAGAATAACTTGCCTGGTGCATTCGGTGTCTTGTTTGGTTATGCAGTCGATGCTTCATATCTGGATTAATATTTTATTTTTGTGGCCATCTCGATTGCCCGTTCTTTAGTGTTGCAATGTTGGAAATCTAGAATAGTTTGTTCACTTGAACAATTGTTGGGCAAAGTACAGAGTTAGATATTTGTAACGTTTATTTGCTTCTAGAAATGTGACTACTGAAAATTTTCATAAGATTTGGGTTGTTCTTGATTTAATGAGGGTTGTACCTATATGCTTTTTACTACTTGTTTAATTGCAACAATGAAATTGAATACTTTGATCCTGCGCAAATGTGTTGGTGTTGTTGCAAACAAGTCAATTTTGCTAAGACAAAAAATAATGTGCAAAAATACTTTTTTTTTATGAAACACCATGCACAAAAACTTTTGTTGCTTTCTGTGCATTCATATGTGGTGCACATACATTATTTCATTTTCTACTTTAAAAATCACAGTATGACTTTAGATGCTCTAATAGGTACTAAGATTCCCTCCTACACGCCACAGTGTGGAGAGATGCAGCCAGGCCACGGTGCCAAAGACAGTTCCAATGCACTAGGAGAGTGTGTGCAGCATTAACAACTTGGGAGCAGTGAAGAGGACCACCAGGCAGGCCTCATAGCCTATTCATCAGTACATACTATTGACTCTCCTATTCTGCTACTCTCTATGCAAGTGGGCTCTAATCCCCTAGAAACTATTGCACCATTTATAGACTGTACAACTCTTGGCCAGTTACTGCAGCCCCACATCTGACTCACCCAGGTGGTTAAAGAACCTCCATGTTTTGGCCATCAGATTCCCAATGTTGTGTCGAAGCACTGGTCCATTGCACATATCTCGTACCTGGCCTGTTTGTCTCTTTGCCTTCAGTCACTATCTTCGAATGCATGAGGTGGCCTGATACAGACCACCACACTTAGCTGGCTCATGGCCCTGGCTCAGAGCTCCTACACCAGCTGTGCCAGCGACCAGACCATTACTCTAAACTGACGTAGCCACAATCCAGCACCAAGATCCTGGAAGCACTTGGACACTGAAGACTAGACATAGAAGAAATGCGTTCATGATTAACAGTGTTATCCCATGAGAGTAAGGTATGTTTACCAATGTATACCTGAGAAATTAATCCGCAGTAATGAGCAGTGCAACCCCCCTCTAATGCAAACTGAAAACAAGCATTGGCAATGCAATCGGTCTCGCATTTGTGAAAGTTAGAGCTATTGGGGTTGTAAATTATATTGTTTTTTACCTATGTTTTTCGTTTGTAGTGGAGTGAAGAACGATAAAAAAGAGTGCTAGTTTGCAGTTTTATTGATAAGGTACCTTAAAGCATCTGAAAAATAAATCAGTTTTCACATAACAGTTTACAATTCGTTGCCTTTAAACTGTTCCCCTGCTCGGAAAATATTTAACAGTAAGCTAACCATCTTTATTTATTTTATTTGTTTATTTGAAGAGTTTTATATAGCGCTGGCTAGACCCGGAGGTATCAGAGCGCTTTACATGAGAACAGTTGTACAGAAGTTACATCAGTTACAAAAGCATAAAATAAAAACAGATATAAGTCACTTGGAGCATCAGGTAGGTAGGGGGGGATTGAGACAAGGGGGTAGGAGGAAAACAAACAAAGTCAGGCAGGGCAGGAAGGGGGAGGCAGCCACAGGATCATGGAGGGAGGTGGCATGGGAGGGAAAGGAAACACAGCAGTGACGAGGAAAAACATTGTCCAAGGTCCGGCTGGGTAGGTGACGGCCAAGGGGGTGAAACCAAAGCCAATCTCCTCTATAGCTGCCTAAACAGCTCCACCGGGCATCGGCCATGGTTGCTCGGACTCAGCAGTCAGTACAAACATAAATGGTTTCCGCCCTGGGGGCATCGTCATAGTTCAGTCAGCGGCACCAATCCGAGTGATACTGGGAAGCGCCGCCTGCATCAACATCCATCACTCCGGCAGTCGTCTTTCCTCAGCAGGTCTAAGCTCACTCGGCGTGAAGAGTATATTGCATAAGCACAGCAGCTTCTCCAAATCCCCAGACCTTTCACACTGTGGTCAGGACCACAGAACAGCTAAAATCCTTATGGGCTGCTTGGGCAGGAGAGCGGTCTCTGATCTACCGCTCCTTGATTATCAAAGCCCCCGAAGGCTTCTCCACACTAAGACAGAAGTGGAAGGGCAGACGGGTTGATTGGAGGGAGGCATGCCAGCCCCCTAGGAAGCTAGCGGTTTCTTCCCGCATGCGCCATAACTACTTGCACATGACCTACCTATCCCCTCGCCATATCATACAAATGGCATAGTCCACTGATCCAGCCTGTGTCCGCTGTACTCTTCCCTGCTGCTGATTCCTACCACATGGTGTGGGGGTTGCCCTGTGTTGTGCTCCTTCTGGGACGGGGTGCACCGTGGGCTATCAATTGCTTTGGGACATTCCATTGATATTGACCCCAAGACCGTGCCATTGGGTCTTTTGGATAAATGGGGGGGGGAGACAACGCTCAAGAGGACTTTCATAGGGATGGCATATATGGTAGCCAAGAGAGATGTCGCCCGTCTGTGGAAACACCCTCCCCCCCTTTAAAGCACAACAATAAAGAGAACTGTGTATAGTGCAAGTGAGGCTATCTTCTATTTCACTTATCATAAAAATGCATTCCTGTAAATCAATATGTGCATGCAAAAGTGTGTGATTTTGAGAATGTATTACAAATGTTAAGCAAAGGAATACTCAAAATTCATTTATAAACACTTGCATACGTCTAATGTGCTACCGCTTGCACTTCTGCGAAGGTTTACTGCGCCAGGGGTCAAAGTACTAATAAGAGTGTTTGGGATGTCTGCTGCCACCAAATAAAATGGAAACTTGTTTGCTAGCTAGAGGGCTGATGGCAAAAAGAGCAACGGAGAAAGCAAAGGTCATGAGGCTATTTCCCTTCTCTGCATATGTAATGACCATACCGCTCTGAAGCAGCAAAACGTAGATATTATGGATCAATATAGCATATGCTATGCACATTTTCAATAGTAATAGAGGTGAGAGGGTGTGGCGTAATGGCCAGAGCTGCCGACTTCGGAGTTGGGAATCCAGGTTCGAGTCTTGTCGTCGGCTCAACATCCTGTGGTTGTGGGCAAATCACTTAATCTCCCATGCCAATGGGCAACGCATAGAAACCCTCATGGGTGATTAGTCGTGCTGTATGAATCCATGTATGATTATTATAAAACGCAAACCGATCTAAAGTTGCAGTTGGTTTTGTCTTTAGTTGACATGGCTAATGTGTGATAAAGAGATTGAGTTCATGACTAAGTTTTGAGGGACAAACAAAAGGCATTTGCTGTTATTCTTTCTTACTAACACAGCCATTTTCCTCTTTCCAAATCTGTAATGGTCCCTTCTCGCCATTATATACTTTTAATTGTAGTGCAGACTTTTTTTTTTTTTACACCTTTAGAATGTCTCTTTGATCTCCTTAAGAATTAAATTACATAAATACAGCCGCTCGTTTTAGTTCATGTGTGAAAATTATTGCTACGTTCCACAGGCTGAGCAGACTGTCTTTGAGATGTGACCATTTATCTATCTGTTTTTGTTTCGGTTTGGTGTGCATGAAATCGAGCAGTTTTGTGGTGGAGTTGGTCATGCTTTTATGCTCTGAGGTGAGTTGTCGCCGGAAATGCACTTGGCAAACACAAGGTTGCCTCCTAGTACATCAATGCGGCTGCTTTTCATGACAAATCGCCATCACTTAGGACCTTTTGAAGAACGGCATGTACTGGATGCGAGAGGCACAGGTCTGTGTTATGGAAGCACGTGTTACTTATGCAGTATGCAATAAGTGATAACTGAGTTTTGACATTTTGCTGTTTTTTAGATTTAATGGTTTTACTGTTTTCACATGAGTCACAGTACAGTGCAGTACAGTGCAACATTAACTAACTTGTAGCGCGGAAGCTAGTGACAGCGACGGCCGCCGAAGCACTAAAATTAAAAAGCAGCAGCGGGAGGTGGTGGTGGGGAAGGGGCTGGCATGGGGATCTTAAGTGACCGCAACAAGCACTGAAAAATAACGGGCAGCGACGGGCAGGGGAGAGAGAGGACCACAGTATGGGTTATTAAGTGATGGCGACGGGTGCCGAAGCATTAAAATAACAGACAGTGATGGGCGGGAGGGGGGAATTTCCTCAAAAGAAATATTTACAGGCTTGTTTTCAAGCCGGGCCAGTGCTCACGCAGCTTTGTTTTTGATTGTAATACACACCAAGCACATGAAGCGCAGCGTGAAGTGGGCGCCATGCTGATACACGAGCCGAGGGAAAGAATTTTTAAAAAGTAATGTGCTCAAAAGAACCTAAATTTAAAAAAAAATTAAGAACACATGTAACAGGGCATTCTCCTGGGAGAGTCAGAAACAACAAAAGATCAGACAAATTAAGCATACTGACCAAACAAAAGCAAGCATTTATGAAGGGCATGAAAAGGAACCAATGGAAAAGATGGGAGGTGCTTCAAGCCCATTGTCTGGATACAGCATGCCTCACAAAGCAGCACATGTGCTGCTTAAGCTTGACCTAAAAAACATTTCAATGAATGCAAAGCAGCAAAAGCTAAGATCACACCGCCTGACCCGAAGATGGACAATAGGCGCAATAGCAGGGTCAGGCATGCGCTCCCACTTGAGTCATGACAGTCATGAAAAGGCCTGCTGCAGTGCCGAAAAATTGCTTTTTGCTTACAGTGCACACAAGGCTCAAAGATTAAAATGTGCGATGACAGTGTCCCTTTCAAATATAAAGTAGTCCCTTTTGCATTCAGGTGTGCAGGGAAAGGATACAACTCATCCAATAAGAACAACGGGTGACTGAAATGTTGCTGAGTGGGACAGACACAAGAATAGTTAGGGAAGTGAGACAGCCAACCGAATAATTCGCGAGCAAGGAGTGACCCTAAGCCCATTCTTTGTATATTGGAAACAATATGTCTGGGCAACAGACAGCAAAAGCTGTTAATCGTAGAAACCTAGAGGTATTCGAAAAAGAAAGTTGCCCCCAAAAGAAAGAACTTAGATGGCACACATTTCCTGAGCTATACTTAAGTACTCCTGTCCAAACACGAGGAAGAAATCAAGTGCAAGACTGCATATTTTGTGAATGCCAAGCATGTTCAAATCAAATATAATTCGGGTAATGAAAATCTTAGAAAAGTTACAAAGTACAGCTTTCTATCAAAGAAGCCTATGGGCATCATACAAGTTGGGTATTTAAAGAAAAACGGAACCGAGATAGGATTAAAAAAAATAAACATTTTGGTGCAGGCGAGGGAGTTTGCAAGGAGACATTGGGGAAATGGAAATGGAACTGGGCCTGCAAAAAGACTAAGGGGCCGATTCCGATCTCGGCCGGTAGTGCTCCGAATCGGATTCGGATTCACCGGATCCGATTCGGAGCACTGTTTCCCGACCGAATCGTACGCGGGTCCGGCCGAGCGAGTACGATGCAAGCACCCGCGAAATCACCGACTCGAACGCGGCTTCAACACGCTCCGACCGACTCGCATGGACACGACTCGCACCGCGCTATGGAGACGTTTCCCGGCCGGGTAAGTACGATGCGCGCCGCGAGCAATCTGACCGACTCGCGCCGTCCGGCTCAAAAAAGCTGTCGGAGCTGGACTTTGGGGGTCCGCGTCGGACCCCCTGTACGCGTAGGCGCGCGAGTCGCACACAGGGGGGACCCATGGGTCCCCCTACCTGTGCATGTACGCCGCGATGCGCATGGACGCGTACACGCTGTAGGGGGCGCCCTTGTCCGCCTCGCACCCATTGAGTCAATGGGAGCCCGCGTACGCGTTGTACGACCGGCTCCCATTGACTTCAATGGGAGTCCGACCGACTCGAGTCCGATAGCATGCGTGCGCATCGTACTCGGTCGGACTGCTAGGGTCCGATTCGGTCGGAATCCTCTCCGGGTCCGGCTCGGTCGGAGAGATTTCCGGCCGGAATCGGCCCCTAAATGTGCATGTTGCACATTGCGCAGATGGGTAAAAATTATGGAGATCAGTCAGCCGTGTTTGTGATTTTCAACTCCTTATTAGCCTAAATTTATAGTGTAGGAGTGTTTTTGTGTACATTACCGTGGAGTGCTCAGAATAACTTCATTGTTCTTATAGTTTCTAAAAGAGATCGGAGATCCACTCGACATGCACAAGTTTTTTTCCATAAATTAAAGCTCTCTGAAGTAAAAAAATACAATTTAAAAAAGACGCTTGTGTATCACTGTATCAGAAACGCATGGCTGAAGTAACAAGGTCCTACTGTAATCTCTTTAAGATGTAACACAAACGACTATTTAGTAATAAGGCACACTTTATTGACTTTATAATAAAAGCTTAGAAGAATAGTTTTTTTTTTTTTAAAGAACGGACAAAGTGTATTCGCTTTTCTTGGCTGTATGTGTGAACAAAACGGCCAGTTTTGCTAACTTGTAAAATCAAATTGGGCATGGCTTTACTACACTGCCTCAAAATATTAGTTCGGAAAGTATTTAACATTTAAAGCCTTGCTGGAAAATTGTTATGTGAAATAGCATAAGTAAATTACGTGAAATAACATAAATAAATTGGCACATCCTTTTTTAAAATATAATGTTTACTCTTAGTTTTTGTAGAAAACACACTCACAATAAATCACAATAGAATTGGTGAACATTATACAAATATATTTTTTTTCTAGAAAAAGATCTCATCTGAACATTAAGAGTGAAAAGGTAGGCAGAACTGTATGTACAAAATAAGTATTCGTATGTGCTGAAATCTATTATTGATCTAACTTGAATGCTTAAATCAGTTAAACATATAAATCGGCATTAACCACATATAATGGAAAGATCCTATACCATTTTTTTCATGCACCACAAATGCTTCTACCGTCAGCCTCTGTAGATGGCTCAAGTGAACCATCCTGAATAACCCTTCATCCTTCCTTGTCTTTCATAAGAGCAACATTTTCATTAGACCTAGTTTCAGTAGGCCATGATATAAGACCTATGGAATATTTTTCTTTTAAGTACTCCAGAGTCATGATCTCTGAGCAGACAAACAAATGTCTCCTTAAGGTGGTTGTTAATAATGTTTTGGCACAGTGGATTATAGAGCCATTTGCATACCCAGTCTAACAGTAATACTTTAAAAATAATTCTCATGGTTTTGCTATTTTCGGTTAAACATATATTCCTGTGGTTTAATGACTAATGTGGATGTGGCTCATGTCATGGTGTGATCTGGAGGTCAGAAATGTGTTTACCGGTAAAGTCACTTCAGCCTTTCTTCCTTCTGAAGTTGATAACCGGAGTATGATTAAGTTGGGTACTAGAGATTGATGTTATTTGCTGGACTTGGGAATGACAAAATGTGACTTTAGGCATTGCATAAAAACAAACCATGTTCTAATCATTGATACTTTCCAGCTAGAAATAAGATGCACTTCCAACGTGATCAATTTCAATGGGGGTGAGTTCTTGTGGCTCACGGTCTCCCTTGATGGCGGTGCACCACACACTCAGCAATGCTATGTTTTAAACAAAGGAACCAGACAAGGACTCTCTAGGTCAGGACAGCTAATTCTTTGGTCTTTTAGGCTATTTTAAAAGTGACCAAGGATGAAGCTCCACAGATCACATCAAATCAAATAGCAGGCCTCATATGTGAGGTAACATACATTTGCCTGGAGCTCAATAGTGGTCTTCATGTAAGACCGAATATTAGGGACTGTATACACATAATAGTTATATCTTTTCCCTACTATTTAACCCCCTTTTTATCCATACCAACTAGGAGCGAGAATAAAACAGTAGCTCACTAGCTAGGTATTTTTAACATCACTTCCACCACTCCACGAACACTGCACTACACATTTCTTCACAAAAAAGTGCTCCTACGTAGTTCCGCAAGTCGCAGCACGCCCCAAACAGCAGCTGTTTGGGATGGCCCCAATGATGAAGCATGTCACCAAGGGGCAACCCTGGGTGAGTGAGGGGACTCAAGAAAATAATTTTCTTTTCTTTGGACAGGGGTCTTGGTTTTTTCGCGCATTCAGCGGAATCCCCATTCCCTTGGTTAGGTTTTTTGGATCTGACATTTACAGATTTTTTGTGAACTACATATACATTGGAGGGTGAACCTAACCAGTACCTCCATCTCCCCCTTTTTTGATTGTAAGAAATTATAGCCATCAAACAAATGAACAAGTGGCTTGAGATATATTGATTTAGCTTTAAACTCAATATCAAAGTAATACTGCTCAGTAGCACTAGTAATGACCAAATACACATATACCTGCCAACATAATAAATTTGCTTGCAATGTCTCTTCTTAAGGCAATGCTAAATTCTTAAGCACTATAAAGATATGTTTTAAAATGATTATATTTTCACAAGTTAAATATATTAAACTTGATTGACTTTTGTCTTCTGTAAAAGTAATAACTTTTGATCAATTTTTCCAACTGAGCCACTAACAAACACACATTAAGCAATAGTATGACTGAATGCATTGGTAGATATGTAAGCTAGTTAAACAATTTACTCTTCTCTTTGTCATTAAAACTACCAAGCAAATGACAGTAAAATAAATAATCTGATCTATAGTGTTCTTATTGTTTAGAGATTTAGTGGAAAGTAATCATCTAGGAAATATGATTGTTAACAACAAATATCTGACAGGCAGAGTCACGCCCTTGGCGGCATGACTTGGAAACTCGAAACAAGTGAGGATGGATGCTAAGGCAAATTAGTTGGTTCAAAGAGGACAGGTCTCTTTTGCTTAGTAAACTAGCATGGCTACTAAGAGTTCAGCAGTTGAGATTTAAATATGTCTAAAAGTTAATAATAAAACAACCAGCATACATAATTGTGAAATATGAACATGGCCATAGTCAAGTGAGGTTCTAAATCCATTAGTGTAGCTGGATTAAGAGAATGAGAAGAGAAAATGCATAGTCTACTAGAGCAAAAACCTTGACACAAAGAAGAGGAATGCCCAATTAGATTGGTAGAGAAAGTGTCTTCAATTTGCTATTATCTGCTAGCAGGAAACATCGGACACAGTGGAACGCCTATGCATAGACTTTAATCACAAATCTCTAGTGACTAGCACATTTACTATACTAAAAATAGCCTCGCTCATTTTTGTCCAACAGGCAATCCTTTTAATGAACATAGGTTATGGCATCAATAGCAAAATCAAGCATAAATAGTGGCATTTTTTAATATGTCATGGGTTATGATATGTCAACACATTTGATTTAGTTCCAATGTAACATAAATGGCCACTACTTCCTGCTGCATCTTGAGATTTTTATTGGATATGTTGAAGTTAGTGTGATTTTTATATCAACGTGCAAAACATGGTTTCATTTTGAACATACATGTACAAACTGACGTGGTGCTATTGCTTTTCGAACAAATTTGCTATGACTTGTAGTAGTGTTTTTCTATCTTATGTAAATAAGGCCTCAATTTGGCCTCAACATCCTCTGGTTCAAAATGGATATCTCCTCCTGCATGTTCACTGTTCATTATTTCTGCAGTATGCAGTTAAACATAATCTTAGTTGATTATTACCATTGACATTGTTCTTGCAGAAAAACTTTCCAAAACAGGCATAGTTATGTATCATTTCCAAGGTCTTACCACTCGCTTACTGTATTCCATTCATTCACAATAGTTTTCTGTAGCTCTTGTAATTAGTTTGTCCTACCACCTCCGGATAGCATTAGCATAGAGTGGACAGAATTGATATTTATGTAGTGGGATACTGCTTAGATGGTAAAGCAACATGATGTTTAATAAAACTGTGTTCTTCGATGCTGAGAGGATAATTCTTTTGCTCACACCATGATAATTTAGCAGAACTAATGATTATCTATGCAAGAAAACTATAAAACTCCCAAGATTTTTGGGGTGAAGCAAATGATTTTCTGATGCTTCTAGGGATGCTGTCTGTTATCTTATTCATTTTGCTGCTCACTTGGGATTTACACTTTTTGATTTGCACAAAATATTCTGTAACTGTCTTATTAGTTGAGAGCCTTCGTGGTGCTCGATTCTGCATAATTTCTGTAACTCATCTTTTACATTTTTGTAATAAATACTTCACTTTTTTCTCCTGCTCTAGAAATTAATTATTGAGTCCATCCTTACATAATTTGACTGCTTAATAATATGTTGTGAGGTCCCTTATCTTGGGGACAAAATCTGGTCTAGTTATGCCGGACCTTCCCTTTCTGTCTTTTTGGGGGCCAGTCAAAGGATTCCATTGCTTATGATGTCCAATTTATTTAGTATAACTAAATACTTATTACATTTGTTGATCTGTTTCTTTGATAGTACTGTGTATAGCCCATTGCAGCAAGAATGTATTGATGGACATGATTAATTCTAATTTTGATTTGCGATGGTAGGGTTAGTAGTTTGCAGAGAATGTTTGATTGATAGTGTATTCCTGTGGGCACCTCCTCAATTTAGAAACCAAGAAAAGTTGGAAGTCAAAAATTACGTTCAGTGCATTTGATCTGTAATGAAGAAGACCCTGTTGATTTTGGTACTATTTGTATAGATATCATTCTGTTGTAGCAGATGCAGATTTCTTGCATCTTTCACAAAGTGACACAGGCATTGTATGATCCTTGAGTTGCTTGCCTGCTTCATAAAATTATCCTGTTCAGTTCAAGACACCCTAATTTTTGTAAATGTCATATGTATCGTGTACATTTGGGTGGGTGTTATGTTCAATTTATTTCTAAAGCGCACGAATACCCAGAGGTGTGTTAGCGTTGACTCTGCTGAACAGATTGAAATATAAAGGTCACTGAAACCAAAATAGCCATGTTTTTAAATCTTTCCTAAATGAGAGCAGAGTGTTCATGGATTTGATATAGAGAGGAAGGGTATTTCACATTTTGGATGTGCTGATCACAAAGCTTCTTCCGCCCCGAGACGAGCACTTGAATTTGAGAACTATGGTATTTTTGGCCACGGAGGTCCTTGGTGTCCTTACTAGTAAGTACCATTTGAAACTATTCTTCAAATGGTCTGGTCCAATACCATGCAGAGCTTTGAAGGCAATGCAGAGGGCCTTAAAGACAATTCTTTGCTTGACTGGAAGCCAATTAAGTTTTTTGATGGCGTAGGAGATGGACTTAAATTTAGGGATTCCCAACAGCAACCATGCTACCAGATTTTGCAGGGATTGCAGTTTGTTCACAAATTGCGATTGCATGTTTATGTAAAGGCCATTGCAGTAGTCTATTTTTGAAAGTACCAGGGGTGTGACTACTGTTTTCTGTAAGTCTGGAGGAATGTAAAGAAGAAGCTTTTTTATCAGCCTTAGTGTATGAAAGGAGGAGGTTGTTACCGCTTTAACGTGGGGACCAAATGTTAGATTGTCATCAACTAGCACTCCTAGATTACTGACCTTCATGACTGGTGTCGTTAGGATACCCAACTCTGGTGGCTACCAAGAGGAGGACCAAAAAAAACCTAACTTCCAAACAGAATAACCTCCGTTTTACCAGAGTTTAATTTCAGACAGGTGATAGTCATCCAGTTACTGACTGCGCACATACAGTCATGGAATATAATATCAGTGTCTTGATCACTATTGGAAAGGGAGACGACAATCTGCTTATCATCAGCGTATGACGCGATTGAGAAGCCGAAAGATCTGATTAGATCAGCCAGGGTTGTAACATACACATTGAACAACGTGGAGCTCAGCGAGGACCCCTGAGGGACCACGCAAGGTAGTGAAAAATGTTCAGACACAAATTCATTGAGTGTCACTGATCTCGTCCTAGAAGGAAGGATTTCAGAAGGGCCAGTGCAGCCCCTCTGAGTCCGATGTTTGAAGAGGTGCTCTATCAGCAGCTCGTGGTTGACTATATCGAATGCTGCCGATAGATTGAGTAGGATGAGGGTTGTTCTCCCTCCCTGATCTAATGTTGTCCTAATTTCCTCAGTTGCCATGATCAAGGCCATCTTGGTGCTGTGGCTGCTTCTGAGTCCAAACTAAGAGGGAACCAGCAGATGGTTGTTTTGAATGAAAGTGGCCTATTGTTGGTTCATGGTCTTCTCTTCTATCTTGGCTGGTAGTGGAAGGCAGGATATAGGATGGACCTGTTGGGGTCAGTTGCGTTGAGATTCCGTTTTTTTATATCAGAGGCAACACTGATGCTACCTTCCATTGAGTGGGGAAGTAACCTGTCTTGTACATTTGATTGAAGATGATTGTAAGATGGGTGTCAATAATATCCTGAGCTAGTTTAGCCACTGACGGTGGGCAGGGATCACAAGGCGAACCCGGCTTGATGGATTAAATCAGCTGAGATACCTGTTGTGAGAAGTTGGGCTGGTATATGCTGTTCACTAATTAAAGTGGACACCTTGCACCAGTACAATTCGACTCTTATGGTAGATAGGTTTAAGACAACCTTTAAAGAAAGCTATCCTAGTGGTAGCTGTGGAGAGCAGCCTTCAGGCTAAGTCTTGAAGGAATGTAAAGCAGCTTGTTTTACCACACAATCTCTTGAATCACCAAATGAAAAGACACCACACAGGTATATATATCAAATATATATGTATTTATTACTAAACAACTCTCTACTAATCTCTTTATGAGATTAGAAGTCAGGAACATATGTACAAGTCAATGGTTATCAAAATAAGTTAGCACAGTAAATATCACAATCTTATCTTGGCTAGACCGGGGTCTAGAGCACATAGAATCGAGGGACCCCCAGAGAACCACCCAGGTAGTTGTAGGAGACCCACAGGGGACGGACGCGGTGTGCAGACACTGGTGCGAGTCCTGTACGAGTCTATGTAAGTGTACGCGATTGAGTTATCAATGTTACAGGCCCCTGGCATTTTCGAGGCGAACACACCGATCGGTCAGTACGAGTCGAAGGACGCGGTTACTGGTAGATTTACAAGGGAGTTGGACGCGGTGTGTCTAACACAGACGCGAACCCTGTACGAGTCAGTGCGAGGATCGCACGGGGAGAATAGGAGTTTTAGGATACTTCGGGAGAACTTACAAGCAAGTCACTTACAGGGTAAGTAGTTCTAGGGCCCACACCCACAGGAGCACCGTAGTGCTGGAGTTACCTCACCCAGGGAAGCCGGGTGCATAGGTGTCCTTTGGTGTCGGGTCGCGGCGTCGTTTTCAATGGCGAACAAAGAAGACGGGCTGCTTGTGATGTTCGAGGAAGTGTCCGGGGAATCCAAGCCTGGATTCAAAGGAAGGAAGACCTGAAAGCAGAGGGGACAGTGTTCAAAGTCACTTGGCAGTGACTCGGGGCAAGGAAGCTGGATGCCCACCGTCGTCGCAGGATTCAGGTCGGTCACATGTGCCTTGACTCTTCAGACACGAGGTCCAGGAGGTGTCGACGACAACCAGGAGCTGGATTCGGCGTGTCCCACGATGTCTGTAGCTTACTGGGGTGTCAGCAACTCGATGGGAGCCAACAGGCCTTGGTAACAGCAAGTCTCGTGGAAAGTGTGAAAAGGCAATGGCGCAGACCAGCAAGGTCTGAGGGACTCACCCGGCGAGGGTAAGTCAGGGCAGGCCTGGAGCAACCAGGGGAGCCCTTTGGTTTCTTAGAAAAGTCCTCAGGGGACCCACGAGCCGGCTGGCAAGGGATCGAGAAGACGCCTCGGGAGGATTCCTTCACAGGGGCCCACGGTCACTCGGGACGGTGTAGGCCTCTGATCTTCGGAGGGATTCCTGCTGGAGGTTGGGACCACATGTGGTCCAAAGCACAGGTTCTTGGAACGTTGTGAAGTGGTTGCACTCGACAATAGTGCACGGTACCCCGGGATCGCGGTTCCTCGTCACTCTTGGGGTCCACTGGCCTCCGCTTCGCTGGGGACTCACGATGGCCTTTGAGAAGTCAGGAAATCCACTTCTGGGGCTGCAGGGACTTCGGACTCCGGCGGGAGCGGCGTAGTTTGTGACCGTCGTTGTAGTTTTTGGTGCCTGCCAAGCAGGGGAGTCACTCCTTGACTCCAAGGGAGATTCTTCAGTCTTCCAAAGGTAGTGGAACGTCGAAGGTCCAGGATTCTTCTTCAGAGCGTCGTCCAGGGATATCTAATCTTCAGGTTCAAGGGCTCCCTACCTTATACTAACAAGGAAGGGAGGGACTAGCTCTTAGACCCCACCTATGGGAGGGTCAGGGGAGTGGGAGGTTACACCCACTTCCCTTTGTCCAGTTTCGCACCAGAGCAGGGGCAGGTAGCCCCTGAGCCGGTTTGAACTGGCATATGCACAGAGGAGCCTTCTGCTCCCCCAGTGCAGGACTTCAAAGCACTCTAAGAGTGCACCCACCCAGCCCCAATACACTAAACCCTGTCTGGGAGGTGGTTACACCTCCCTGTGACAGGATACCTTTTGTTGGGCTTCCTCCACTGCGAGTTTCGGTCATCAGCAGGAGGGCAGCCCAGTGTCTGTGACTGGTGGCATCCATTTTGTGATGCCAGGGCTCTTTAGGATTCTACCGCGCTTCCACAGTAGGTACATGTCTATCCCTCTAGAAGGGTGGAATGCTACCCCCGCCGCCAGAACTGGCGGGGGGGTAGTATTCCAAGATGTTTGACACCAAACACGACATGTTTTGATGCAGCCATACCAAAGTTAGCATTTTACCGCGAGGATATAATGCACTTAAAAGTATATGGTTTAACCGCATCCACAAACAGCACCAGAGAATAGACTCTGCGAGCTGCAGAGGGGCCCTGCTCGGGCAGAGGCACCCCCTCACATAGAAGCCAAACACCCTGCCCTCAGGATTGATAGGGCCTGCCTTAGGGGTGACTGATAGGTTTATATGTGTGTGCAGGAGAGGTATAGGGAACCTATATCTCTGTGAGGAGTGCTAGCACCACCTCGCCCAGGCTGCAGTAGCAGGCCTGTGGTGTCAGATTTAGTCTGCTTCCCAGGGGTGGCATAATACATGCTGCAGCCCCTGGTAGGCCTGTGAAGTACCTATGCCCTTGGTACCTAAGGTACCATATACTAGGGACTCATAAGGTACCACAGTATCCAATCACTAGTGCACCTAGAGTGCACTCCAAGTCGTTTAGAGAGAACAGAGAGGCTGGGGCCCTGATTGGCAGGGACCCAGCCAGACTATAGCCAGAAACCAGTGTAAACTACAGAAAAAAAGTGGGGGCAACATAAGAGGCAGATCCTACTCTCCTACACCTGTTATGTTGACGAAGCTGTAAATTCCGAAAAGGTTTCAGTCTCCAGGTAGGTGGAGGAAGGCAGATTACCCTCCGTAGAGGACATCTTGTTTGAAGAGAACCTATTGTACACCTCTTCCACTTTATTCAGGAAAAAGTTTGCAAGAGTGTTGCAAAAAAGTTGGCTACTTACTCCTAGATTTGTGCTAGGAATGGAGTTAAGTTTAGTCACGATTAGAAAAAGTTCTTTTACCGAATGTTTTGAGGCTTAAATTTTTCTTAAAGTAGCCAGATTTTTAATTTTCTGGCATGGTTTTATACACCACCATGCATTGCTTATATCTTTCTTTCTGGAGTGGGTTGGATTCCTTTCTCCATTTTTGTTCTTGCCTTCTACAGCATTGTTTTTGAGTCCTAAGTTTATCAGTGAACTATGGGGCTGATGGTCTATTTCTCTTATGCTGGGATACCATAGTAGGAGCCAGGGTTGTTACTGCTGAGCTCAGCCAGTTGGGGAAATTTGCAATTATATTATCTAGGTCCACTGTCATCTGAGGCTGTGAGTGAGTTAAGACTTGATTTATTGATCAGCTTGAATTTTATGCAATGCATGTGATGTTTGCAGGTTGAGGGAGACTATGTCAGGGAGCCTGCGATGTGGGAGGTTTATGTCAAACATCACCGCAGAGTAGTCTGACTACTTAGTAAAAATCGCATCTAGGGTGTGGCCAACAAGGTGAGTTGGCCTGCTACTACTTGTGTAAGGCATAGGCTGGACATTGTCTTTAGTAATGCCTACAAGTCTTTATCTGTTTGGCCTTCTAGGTGGTAATTAAAATCTCCTGGCACTGTGAAATTGTTGAGAGAGAATGCTAGCTTCCAAAAGAGAGCTCATTGCTGGGGGGGGGGGAAGTTGTGTCTAGGACCGGGATGGCCATACAGCAGTAGTCCATTAAAGGAATGATTTTTAGAAAATTCAAAGTTAAATGAGGGCGGAGTACAATAGTTAGAAAGCAGTCAACAAATGATTGCGGGAAATGATAGCTAGCATGCCTCCTCGTTCATGGAGTCTGTCAGCTCTATGGATGGAGTATCCAGGTGGGATAGCTGCAACCACATGGGGGCCTGACATAAGATCTTCCCATGTTTCTGTTACAAACGTAATATCCATTTGATGTGTTTCAAGAAAGTCGCAGGATTCGAATTTATATTTGACCAATGACTTAGCATTGATGTAGGCACAACGTATTTTCTTGTCTGTAAAGATCTTAATAACGTGGGTGGACATCAAGCACCCTGTGGGAACTTTTTCAAGAGTCTCTAAGCAGCCACACATTATTGGGCCGAGATTGTGTCAATAAGTGCCATTAATTATTGTTGGTCTGAGGCTGAACTTTACTGTTGGACCCCGTGCTAAGCACTAAGTAAATCCCTTAAGCACTTTGCCTTAAGGGTAGTAAGATCAAGCAGGCCAAGGCTTACTCGAGTAGGTTGTGTGGGATTAGTGACTCAGAAGTCTGTAAACCAACTAACAAGCCAACAATGGAATGTCCAATCAGTGCTTAATACTTGCAAAGAAACATTGTTTTACTTAAATTGCATGTGATTAAACATTGAACATAAATGGGTGAGAAGCAACAAATCAAAATGTGACCAGTAATATTGCTGTTCGGCGATTACTGCAGAAGAGAGTCTAGCCTACTTCCATGGAAAAGACTTTACGATACTTTCATGCCTCAATCTCCCCTTTAGTCTCTGGAGCTCCCAGTAGTAGTTAATTTGGGTCTTGGAAGTCCTGGTAGGGTGACTGGCTATGACAAGCATCCGTTTCAGCTATTCCCAATGTGTGGTGATACAGGCCTTCCTCCTCCCTGTACAGGTTCCTTTGTAGTGCACTGTACCTTTTTGTGGTCCAGTTGTTTATGGTGTCCACTGAGCAGAGACTGACTGATTCCAACTATTTAGCGCTCGGTTGGTGTTCCCAGCACTGGTGCAGATCTCAAGTGAGCAGAGACAACACAAGCACCAGTTGAGGAGGCTGTGGCATCGTGGTGCCAGTGCCTCAGCTAATTATGTGCTTCAAAATCCTCATTGAGCCTAGGTCCAACTCTCACCACTTAAACAGCTTGGTGCCTCTCGTGGTTAGTACTTGGCTCCCGGCGGCGATCGCTCCAATAAGATGGCTTTGTTCCAGCACTTCGGCTTGTCTTTTACTTAGACCACTTACTGTGGTCCAGTTTCTTCCTGCACTCCTCGATGCTCAGATATCACAGGGAAACTCGGATATATTTGAGTTCCCAAGTATCTTACATCCACAGGGATATACCGTCTTGTCATGCTCAGGGATGCCCGGCTTCATCTGCACAGAGAAGTGCAGACCCTTCTCTAGTGTCCCTTCTGAGCAACTGGTCCACTCTCTTCCTCAAAGCAGAATCCAGTCAGCCTTTTCTGGTAGTCTAAAGCAAACACTTCTGTTTTTTTGTCCCTAATCTGGCAACAAGACCTGGCGTCATATATCCCAAGCCTGGAAGACCGGGTTTCTCATTGCCACTTGTGTGGAGACCCTGGTATCTGGCTGAGAAATCTTGGCGCTGACTAGAATTGTCAGCCCTACCTTTTTACTAAAGTTGCAGAGAGTAGTTGTGTATTCCAATAGTCAGCTCGGAGATCGATTCTGTCCCTTTTGCTTCTTGTACTCCTTGTGCAGGAAGGTGGGGGTAGAGCTGGGAGTCTAAAGGCAGGAGATACCACAACAAGGGCACAAAAGCCAAGGAAGCTGTCCCACTTTTCACTGCCTGCTAAGATGTGGGAGTAGCCCTTCTAGAAACAATGGGCTAGGAAAGGACAGATGAAAACTTCCGAGCTTCGAAGGGGGCCTCTGTTTCCTCTCCTTAGTCTGGCCGACTACAAACGGTTCCTGCGGTTTTCTGGGGAGAACCCTGCAATTCACATCAGAAGTATTCTGGTTTCTTTCCAACCTTCCCTTGCAGGTAGCATCTGGATGCATCTAATACAAACTAGACGCAAGTGTGGCTATGCCCACCTGTTCCACACGCTTCTTTCATGAATCCTCTACAAACAGAAAATGGTACACACATGTCCCACTGGATGGGCGAAGGATCTAGTTGCAAGAGACTGGCAAACCATCAAAAGGTGGAAGCGCTCGATAGGAGCCTCTCCTTGGTTTGCATTGCCAGGGTGAGCAGTATCTCTGCCACTACTGTCAGGCCTCTACATCTCGGTGAGCTGACAGTAGTCATATGGTGTGCCCCTCCTGACCAAAGAACCCTACTCTGGGTCGCATACATGCATGATCGTTGTGTGTGCTGAGGTAGTGGCCAAAAAGCTACAGCTTGATGTGGTAGTAGGGGTGCACTCTTTCCTGACAGGGGACCATTTTCTGTCCCAACACGTCCATTAGTCTGCTCAAAACCTCTAAAACTTACACTGTCTAAGTTTATATCTACATAAACACTAAAATATGTTAAATATCTTTCACAAAGCACATCATTGTTTCCCAGAGATACTTAATGGCGCACTCTAGAAAGCCGCAGAGAAGAATAAAACTGATGACAAATCTTAAACACGTTCATGTGATAATAGGAATTATGCAAATTAGTTGCACCTATTTGAAAAGCCCTTCCCCAGCTGTCATCTTCAGTCAGACATCCAAGTTTAATCTTGCATTTAGTTCTGGAAGCTGTTAGACAGTCAGCGGTGCCAGAGCAGATCAACTGCCACCTGTGCCCAACCATGCAGCCCGCTTTAGGAGATGATGGATTTATCTTCATTTTTACCAGGCCTTGCTGGCTTGGAGATGATCTGAACTGGAGCACAGCCTGCTTAGCATTTCAAATTAGTGACTGAAGCCGGTCATATTTAAATGCATGTTTAAGTGGGATGAAAAATGTCATCCCTAACGAGGCCCAACATCACAAGAGCATCAATGGGAATTTCATCCACTCGGTTATGGAGAGTAGCCTTTCCTAAGGCCCATTATTTCGCGACACCAAGCAAGCAGTAAGTAGACTGTTGTTCCCTAGTATTAGCAGTGCTTAATTTGAGCCGGTGGTTTCAGGTGCTGAGCACCGGGACTTAATCATCAACACAGGCACTTTTCATGAGCACCTGTTAAGGACACATTAATTTATGGTAGGCCCGGGGAGATTGTGATTTGCCCAGAATCACAGGATGTTGAGCTGATGCCGAGGCTCGAACCTGGTTCCCCAGCTCCGAAGTGGGCAGCTCTGGCCATTACACCACATCCTCTCCCCACTTTCATGGTTAGTAGTTTATTCTGTTTTAGGCGACTCTAAAAGAAATGGACTGGTGCAAGCTGCCTCCTGACGAGAGCCCTTTTTTTTTTGCAAATTAACCACTGACTATTAGTTAATAATATTGACTATCATACATTACATTACCGCTTGACACTGCAAACCATAGGTGATTATTAGCAGAATTGGTACTTGGGAAATGCTGGCTCCTTGAGTTAAGAACTCTGTGCCTAACAATCTCCAATCACAGGCCAACTAAGTATATCTACCCAACAGTGATGAAAGGCTGAGTAGCATTAAAATGGGTTATAGTAACATGGCTTGGCTGCGGTGCTTCGAAATGAAATGACTGCAGTATTAACTCATTTATAAAATGTGTGTTTTTTTTGTTTTTTTTCTCAACCTTGGAAGGAAGGAATATCCAGAGTTCACCCATCGGGGTGCTGTCCTAAGATGTGCAGTTTAGTTATAGCTCTGCACTCGATTTTACGCTTGATGAGCTTCCATAATAGGTTTATGTCCTCTTTTCAAAAGGAACAACGTTAATGGCGAATACTGCGCCAAAAAATGGATTGTAATGTTCTCAAAATGTAAAATTTGTTCTGTGGTTCAATTTGAGGCAATGAAGGATAGATTGGCATACCAGCAATCATTAAGCTTGCCTTGTATGCAGATATTAATAGGATTTGGGTTCAAGAAGATGGTGGAACAGAATACATGAATGGAGTCTGATAAATTAAAATAAGAACTTGAAAAGAGTTGGGGTGGATTTAGAGTATGACGGATGTGTTACATTAACCAAAAAACAGCAGATGTCACGTCTGGTGTGCTACCATTACATCACAGTTGATACTTTGCAGGTAAGTATATCGAAGTTACTACATAGGATGTAAGTACTTGTAGGGTGGTGTGTGTGTGTATGTGTATATGTATATGTATATATATATATATATATATATATATATATATATATATATATATATATATATATATATATATATATTGTACTGGCGGTCGCTGGTAGGCAGTTCTAGTTAGGACCATGTTTCCATAGGAAAAGCATTTTTTTGACATGCCTCTATCTTTGGTGCCGTTTGAAGAATCTTCACAAACTTTTCCAAGAAGTGCCCGGTGATTCTAGTTGTGCATGGAAAGTTTCAGGGTGATCCGTCAAGCGGGGGCTGAGAAATGGGGGGGGCAAAAAAAGTGTGTTTATCATGTTAATTCCCATGGTCTTTAGACACGCCTGCAAACTGAACCACTGGACAGAATTACACCGAATTTGGCAGAAAGGTGGCTTTTGGTTCGCAGATTACGCTTTTTGGTATTTGGTGTAAATCTGTTAACAGATTGTGAGAAATTAAAAGAAATCCAAATTTGTATATCTATTGTCGGGAAGCCTTCACGATTAATTACTAGCTCAGGGAGAGAGCTGCAGAGCTCTGATTGGCTGCCAACACTTCAACCATGAAGTGTTGGCAGCCATCATGGGACTTGGCTTCAGCCGATTCACAAAACAGAAGAAAAGGGAGAAGGGTACGAATACCCTAACCCTCTAGCCTTGGTCCTGGGCAGGACAAACAAGCAATTTTTTTTTTGATTCACTGTGAAAGTATCACCGGGAATAAAAAAAAAAAAAAAAAAAAACACATTCTCTTGCACTTACTTTTAATATTGCCACCAGGTCGGCCAGGGGCATGTGTAGTTTAATTATTAAGGAGGGGGGTGCATGCCCCCCACGGCTTATTTATTCCCCGGGGACCACCCCCTCCCCAGGGCTTATGATTATATTATTGCACAGGGTGGCCCACGGACCCCACCTTGCCCCGGGGACCACACCCTCCCCGGAGTTCTAAATTTAAAAAATAGAGGGCTCCGTGGACTCACCCGGGCCCCGGGAACCACCTCCTTCCTGGGGCCGGCCTGTGCACAAGAAAGGAGGGGAGCTGCACGGCCCCCCTCCTGGAGCCGTATATGGCACTGGGGACTGCCATCTTCAGGGCCGGCCCTTACTATGTTCTGGGGTGCCCACCCCCATTACATACCTGTTTGCTTGTTTGACAGCTCCCGCTTGCTGGAAGTGGAGTTGTCAAACAAACAAGCAAACATCTAACACTCCGCTTGCAACAAGCAGGAGCTGTCAAACCGCTCCTGTTTGCTGGAAACTGAGTTTTCATCTCTTACCCTGCCTGCAGACATGAGGGCAGGGAAAGAGATTAAACTATTGCTCTTGCACGCAGGGAGCTGCATTTCCAGCAGCTCCCTGGGTGCGACAGAGGTGCCAGCTCTCGCAGGAGGCCAGGATCGGCTTGGACTACGGGGGTCTTGAGGTTTACTCCGCACTCCCCAACATGCAGCCTGGGTGCCTTGGGTGGGACCAGGGCACCCAGTGAGACGTGGCTGGGCCACAGCGGATGGAGTACCTGTTGGTCGAAATCGGCCCAGGAGGGGGGCTGCGCAGCCCCCTCTCCCATTTGAATTTGGCTGGGCCCCGGGGGATGGGGTCCCCAAGGCCAAAATCGGGGAGGGGAGGCCTTGTGGCCCCCCTCCCCATTACATTTAGTCCGGGCCATGGGGGATGGGGTCTCTGGGGCAGAATCGACCAGCGGAGGAGGTCTGCTCAGTCTGGTGAGAGCAGAGTCCATGGCTCTCACTTTAAATTGCTACAAGTATTCAAATGTAGAAATCACTTGGAAGCTTTGAACTTTGGCCCCACTCACTTTAGTAGTATGCAAAAGTCTTCCTGCCTTTTGCCAGGATGATGAACAGCTTAACAAACCCCCCCCCCCCCAGCGTGTTTCCCACCGATTTTGGTGAGGCTTTGTTGATGTTGAGGAATATGAGGATATATCCACCAAACAAAGAAGCAGTTGCTTCATATAGTTTAGAAGAAAGACCCTTGTTTGTAGTCATGTTGTCTTCTCTACAGGAAGATTTGTTATGACATATTTCTGAATACAGAAGCATTGGAAACAATCACATGGCTAAACGTGCACAAAGTCACTGGTGACATTTCCTTGTGCTCCATTACGCAGCTGTAGTGTAGAATACGTGCTGGACATTTACCCAAGGAGGTAGCACTTAGTAATAAACAAGTAGAAAGTATTCCACTTGGGTAGATATTTTGTGCAAAACTGTGGAGTCTTGTTGGATTAAGTCGCAGTTGTGGTTCCTTTGTGGCCAGTCACTCACACAGCTACTGACACACCCACACATTTACTTAGATGCCCACTCACACACCTACTGACAGACCTACTCAGACGCTGAACCACCCACTGACAAAACCACTCAGACACTTACACACCCACTCACAGACCCTAGCACACACCCACTCACAGACCCTAGCACACACCCACTCACAGATGAACTCAGACACTTTCACATGCACTCACAGAACTGCTCAGACACACTCGCAGCCACTCACAGGCCCATTCAGACACTCATGCACCCACTCACAGACCCAGTGAGAGACTCTTGCATGCACTCACAGACCCACTCAGATACTTAAGCACCCACTCACATACCCAGTGAGACACTTATGCAGCCACACCCAGACCCTCTCACACACTCACACTGACAGACCCACTTAGACACTCTAGCACCCACTCACAGGCCCACTCCGACACTCATGCACTCACTCTCAAAGGTTACAGGTTACAGTTAGGAAATAATATATGACAAAATCTTAGAAATTTACATAAACAAAAGGTTACAGGGATGTTATAGTTAGGAAGTAACCTTTAGAAAACGTAGGAATTCACTTTAAAAAACAAAGGTTACAGGGATTTTATAGTCTGGGCCGGACTGGGAATGCAAACCAGCCCTGGCAATTAAGTCTGAACCGCCGTGGGGGGTAAGGGTGTGGTGCTGGTGGGAACACTACTGCTGCTTTTGTTACAGGGGGGGCGATATTGCAGCACTGCTGCAAAACAATCCCCCAATAACAAAAACCCCCACCCTTCCGGCCCACCAGGAAAACGCAGGGTGCCCGCTGCGCCCAGTCCAGCCCTGGTTATAGTTGGGAAATAGAATTTTAAAAAACCTTGGAAATTCACTGAAAAAAAGCAAAGGTTACAGGGACGTTCTAGTTAGGCTCAGATTTTACTCATACAAAACATTTGAAATTCCGCAGTTCTAGTTACCTGAGCTAACTATAACTGAAGCCCCCAAAATGCACTGCTTATGACCTCACATATTACATCACTCATGACCTGGTCAGTGGCCTGTCTGTGGGTACACACTCCTCTCCATATTATGGTGACTGGAATGATGAAATGAGGGAGGAGATAATGTGTTCCCTGTGCAGGCCTGAAAACTGTTTACAACTGATTCTAAAGGAATTAGACCTTGTTTGAAAAGGGCATGATTATTCATCACTAATGTATTTGTATGGACACTGAACTTAAAGACCGTACCCAGTTAGTCCACCTCTTTCCTTATTGCTCAGCTAAAGTTCATTTGAACTGCGGAGTACCCCAGGGATCTTCTCTATCCCCCATCTCTTCAATCTTTATTTCCGTCCCTTAATAAACACTCTCCAGCAGAAGAATGCGAAAATACAGAATTACACTGATGACATGCAGTTGATTTTTACCATCAATGATACATCAGACTCAAAGGAGTTCTTCCAGAACACCATGTTATATATCAGAGACTAGATGAATAGCAATCAGTTAAAACTCAACTCTGATAATACCAAGATTGTCATAACTAACAACAAGATAAGCCACTGGAATCCCACTTGTTGGCAAACAGTGATGGGCTTCCCCCCAACTTCATAGACAGCCATAAAACATCTAGGTATTCAAATTGATGAGAATCTGTCCATGGAACCCCAGATAAGTACTGTAACGTCGTCCTGTTTCTTTCAACTGAGTAAAATTAGAAAAATTGGGAAATTCTTCTTAATGGAAGCAACTATCCAAATCATCATTGCACTAGTCACATCAAGAATTGTCTGCAAACGCCCTCTAACTGGAACTCCCTAAAGGCCTCAACCATAGACTTCAAATGGCGCAAAATCAGGAGCAAGAATTTTCTTCCAACAACCGAGACACTGCCATATTAAGCCACTGATGAAGAAGCTACACTGGCTCCTAGTGGCTCATCGGGCCATGTTTAAAACAGGCTGTATCATCTTCAAGTCGCTCCACAACAAAATTCCAAAGTAAATATCCGCAAGAATCCAAAGCTACGTCCCGAAGCGCAACCTCAGGTCAGCCCAAATGGACCTCTTAAAGGTTCCGAGATTCAAACAAGAGAGGTCGGGAGGAAACAAGCTTTGAAGTTCTAGTTCCCTAGGTCTTGAATGCACTCCCAACTAAAATCAGACTAGTAGAAAACTATATGTGCTTCATAATGGTGCTGAAAACATAGCTATTCTCACAAGCATATAGCTAAGAACCTGACTAGATGACGGCCTCTTAACCAAGCGCCAAGAAACCTGTTGGTGAACGTGTGCTATATAAATTGAATATAACATTACTCTGATAATGGAAACCTATCAGTTATGTAATGTGTGTATGTGTTTTCAGTGGCGCACAGTTGTGAACGTGTGCTGCTGTTTTGGACGTGAGAGGTCTGCATGGTGAGGGCTGGCAGCAGCACCAGGGCTTTAAGTGGGCCGGGTCTGTCCGGGTCTGAGCACCGGCAGTTATTTTCAGGGGGCCTCGAAACGGGTCTCTATCGGGCTCTATTTTCGGGCCTCGCAAAGGTAGTCCGTTTTCTTTTTTTTTAATTGGACTGCAGTGAGAGCATGCACATCGCTCACTACTGAGAAGTGGAGACTCATGCCAGGTGAGCCCCGTTGTAGGGGAAGGGAAATCCTTTAAAGAGAGCCATTTTCTCTCAGGATTTCCCTTATCTTTTTAAAACGCAGGAGCAACCTCGTCGTGGGATGATTAGGAGAGAGACGACCAGGCGCGCAACGCCCATTGCCCCGGGCTGAGACAGCTTCCCGGGCGCACACACAGCCGCACCCGAGTACTTCACAGGTCTTTAAAAGACCATTTGCTTGTAAATTAGGCTCTGTTGTTTTTCACCCCTTTTTAGAGCCCCTGCATCCCCACTCTGCCTATTGCTGGAAGAATTAGCCTCCCCCGAAATTTTTTCTTAGCCAACTCCCCCCCCCGAAATTTGGCTCTAGTTGCGCCTCTGGAGACTACCACAGGCAGCCTGCTCCAGCACGACCTCTGACCTTTCACAGTGTCTTGTTTTAGAGCTACGAAAACGCACGCTTTGCCTGGCTCACTTAGTTCTCACATCCCCTCTTTAATATGAAGATAATAGCGTTGGAATTACCTTTGTATTCCTATACTGTGCTTCACATGGAAATATAGAAGGGCAGGTTCTCACCACCCCAAATTAGCTGTTTGGTATACTCTCTCAAATGTAAGAACTACAGGTATTCAGTAGCTGTCAGTCACGGCCAATTTAAAGCAGTGTTCCTATATAGAAATGGACAAAAGGTTATGTTTCTGAATTAGCGTCTTACACTGAAAAGCTGGTTTACATTTCTTTCGCTGGATCAACCTTTGTTTAAAACACCACCAGAGAAGGGTGGTGAACTATGGTCCACAAAGAGCAACTGAAAGCTTTCTTGTTCTTTATCAGAAACATCTGCCTGTCAATGGTTATCACCAGCCTTTTCGGCCCATTAAGAGGCTGGGTGGATGAGTATAATACGGGGTGTTTAGGATCGGGGGCGGAGGGTGCACGGAAAGAAGGACGGATAGGTGAATAAAGGGCGAGTGGATGGATGGCCAGATGGATGAATGGATAGCTAGATGGATGGATGAATGTATGGATGGATGGAAGGATGAATGGATGCATGGACCAGTACTTAGGATAGGCGGGTGGGCTGATAGATGCTTAGGATAGGTGCAGGGACAGATGTATGTATGTATGTAGGTAGGAATGTATGGATGGATTGAAAGATGGTTGGATGGTGCAGTGCTTAGGATGGATGGATGGATGCAGGGCTTTAAGTGGGCCGGGTCTGAGCACCGAAACTGGTCTCTATCGGGCTCTATTTTCGGGCCTCGCAAAGGTAGTCCGTTTTTTTTTTTTTATTGGACTGCAGTGAGAGCATGCACATCGATGTGCGCATGCTCATTTTGCTCACTACTGAGAAGTGGAGACGTCATGCTAGGTGAGCCGCGTTGTAGGAGGAAGGGGAATCCTTTAAAGAGTGTTTTCCGAAGGTAGGATAATTGGAGGGGATTTTCTTAAGCACACAATGCTAGTGATCTTGATTTAGACCACGCCCCTACTTGGATAGGCCACACCCCTTTAAGAGGTTTGCCACGCCCCTTTTAGAGCACCCCCAGTTGTTTTTTTTCCACTTAAAGCCCTGAGCAGCACGTCACCTCCCCACACCTGAATGGCACATTTCTGTTGCCAGTTGAAGAGGAATTAAAAGCGTTTTGTACAATAAAGCAGCTGTGCAAGGGCATTTCCAGCTGCGTTACTCTACGACGTTGTGTAGCTGATGACAGCCCGTGAAAACGAGCGTGCATGTGACGCTTGGCGGCCAGCCTGTTTGCCCTGGTGGGAAAATCTGCAGAGATTATTGCCTCGTCGCCAGCAAGTGATGCAAAGAGGTCTCTGATTTAGAAGCAACAGCGATAAGACTGTGATATACCGCATCACCTCTGGGGATAGGAACTGTAGTTCTCGTCGGGGAAGACAAATTAGATCGGATGAAGAGTTGTGTGGGATTTGTAAACATGTTGAATGGATGCGAATGACTGGGGACATGCTACAGCGGTGAACAATATGACTGTCCGGCTTTTGCTTCTCGCCAATAGCGTTGTCGTCCTTGTCTAGAGTTGTGCATTAGACCGTTGATATTTTAGGATTGCACTGGGGTAGAGGGTTTCTTCCCCTGGACTGGTGCATTCTTAAAGAGCGAGATTAATTATTTTATCTCCTGAACAATTGCATTCTAAATCCAGATGTTTCATTTCAGCTAACTTTGCAATGTACAGTGGCAATGCGCTTGTCATAATGGTCAGTGCAAGGTTTGTTCGAGGTATTTGAACCCTGTGCACTCCCAGTAAAATGGACACATTTATAAGAAACTGTTCCCCTGTATTGTTTCTACTGCACTTCTGCTTCTTCTATCTGTTGCAAATAAAAAGTGAAAAAATCAATCAGTTTAATAAAACTATCAAGGAAGGCCCGCTGCTGTGTTCTTGTCCAGGATAATGACCCGCATCTCACTGATGTCAGCAGCGAGCCTTTAACGCACTGAGGTAATTGCAATGCTCTTTTTTGCGACCCTGAACAACAAGGTACTGCCCAAAACCGGAAAATCAGCTCACGGATCTGTTCAGGATAGTTTTTTGCTACGCGCTCACCCTTGGAACGCAGAAACGCAATTTGTCTAAGATCACACATCGCCAATCTCCAGTAAACGGCACTTAATAAAAGCAGGCATGTTTTCATGTCCATAGCAAACTCCCATCAATGTCTTTAGTCCCTCGCTGACATTGCTTGTGTACTCTGAGCCAACCCTCTGTTTCCCATGTCACAAGCAACCTCGAGTTTCCCTGCGGCTTTTTATCCTGCTGGCACCCCCACCGCTATGAAGCTAATGTTTAACACACGCACGTCATACCTTTATCAATGTGTTGATTTCTTAATGTAAATGACCTTCCAGGGGCTTATTATGGAAGCGTTGCACCGGGGCAATAAAAGGGCAAATCTGTTTTGCTGCTTGTGCAGCATAAACATACCCGATGGCAAGGTTGCTCAGCGAGTTGATACTTCTCGAAACCCTGACATCGCACCTAGGTCAGTAAAATGTTTATTATTAAATGTTATTTACAGCACTTTGGAATTGCAAAATGCTTCATAAAAAACGTATTATTATAAAAATAGCAGTTTGATTTGACACACCTAAAACCATAACTGAAAACGAGCACAGTGTTGTCTTTTCGGTGCTTTGGTATTGAATACCATGCGAAATCCGACACTAAATCAATATTCATCCCTACTCAGAAATTAATCTATAAACGTTCAGTTCGTCTGATATGTAGCTGTTGTAATTTCCTCAAAGTTTTATTGTATTTGTCTGACGACCTCGTTCCTCGATCCTTATCACCTTGCACAATACATGGTTCCATTCTCTTTAAAGGGAAATGAAACTGTCGTTTGTTATGCTACAACAGCTCGACCTCTCAGGTAACACATGGATAATATTAATATCTGATTCGATCTAATAGTACAATGTAGTCTGCCGACACCCCAACATTACCATCTGCAAACAGGAAGAGACTGCTCGGTTCAATATCCCCCAAACTTGAACAAATACTGGTCTCCAACGCTATTCAAGTGGGCATAGTATTCATGAAGCTTACTTAGTAAAGTCCAAGGTCGTGGAATAAATTTTCTCTCCCACTATCTATCTTTTATGGAACTCGTCATAGCATTTCCTTTTTAGCATTCAGGTCACCTTGACTGATTGTATCAACTGCTGTTGCAAATCATTTTCGGACTAAAATTTAGTATTTTTTCATTTATGATTTGTATTATGCCTCATTATACGATGAAGCATGCACTTGTGTAAAAATACATGAAAATTGTACAAGCTGGGATATCTAGTCTATCCGAAGGCTAGAGTAGAAAGATTGCACACGTGCTGAGCAATATATTTTGCACCCTTGCTGGTGCAGTTATCTAGTGTCATTTGCACAAATCACTCACTGCAAAAATAACTTTTGCACCAGCTTTGTTGTACAACAACTGCACCGTGCCACTCCGCGTCTTCTGTGCTGGGTACTGAATTTCTAGGAGTACCAGCCACATACGATACCTACCTCGCCCACACTGGCATCATGTCACCGAATTTATAGCGCGAAACCTCGCTTACCTCTGGTCCCCGGCCAAGCTCTCAGTAGGTAACATCAAAGTACATGACCTTTATGTACCCTAGGCCATAAAAAGTGGAAAAAGGGTCGCCAAAACTCTAAAAAAATCAGATTTTGAGTTTCACCCCCCCTCCAGCTGCCTTCAATTACAACTCCCCTTTTTTTCGCCGTTTTCTGTAAGCCTGTGTGCAACCAATTCTGATAACTTTTTATTCTGAACATATTTTTGCACTGCAACTCTTAAAATATTGTATGCTCCTGGGTCGAGATTCACAAACACTTTTCTGTGGCTTTATCTTATACTACTCCTGGGTTACTCCTGAATTTCGGGAGTAAGCTAGGAGCTATCCAGAACCGCTCCTGCTTTACTTCAGCAATTCGAAAGTCACCCAGGAGTACTACGAGCATAACTTACATCTAGTCATTGGAAAATCTTTTTGAATCTGACCCGAGTGTCACCATTTCCATTTTATAAATTAAAAGGGTCCTTAAAGAAAATGCGTTTTCTTTATCCTCTATTCCGTGAAACGCCATGGTGGTGAGCACAGCTCACCCAGTGTTTGGTTCGATGCTGTGCAATGTACACAGACCCCGCCCAATGCCATGGCCAAGCGTGGAGAAAGAGCACTCTTGAAAAGATGTCCTGTGTCCTACACGTCTCCTTGGGTGTGAGGTCTTTGGGCATCGGGGCCTCGATAAAAAGCACTGTCTCATTCACGAGAATCTGAGAAGTGAATTTGGTTGCTCGGGGCAATAGGCCCTCGAGGAATAGAGTGGTCTAAGGCCCCTCGTTTAACTGTTTCTGTGAAGTTTAAAATGCTACATTATCTGACTTGGGTCAACGCTGAAATCACTGCAACTGGTGCTTTACTGTTTAGTGGGGTAAATGTTACATAGGTCTCACAACTGAATTGTCAATGGACCTGAAAAAGTTACATCCACCTGTATGTAGTTTATGCACACTCGACGAGGCTATGGCTTGGCACAATTTTAGGATAAAAAGGCTGAATTCATATTAATATTTAACATGATTGTTTGTAGGATCTACAAATTTAATGTTAGTACATGATGGACGCTGTAGAATGCCATGCCAGGCCACGCTGAATGTGCTGGGTAGGGAAGCATGCATGCGTCATCGCGTGTCTGACAGCTGATATTGACATGCTCTGCTATTTTAGACGGGTTGAAGTGGCGCAGTGACTCTGCCCATTGCGATCTACCTGCCTACAAGTCGACCCCATGGCTTTACTAGTGCTTAATTTGTGCCGGTGCTTTCCGGTGCTTAGCACCGGCACTTAATTATCAGGGCCGGGTCTACGCGTCTGCTGGCTGCACGGAGTATTTGTCACACATGGATTATATATAATATGTTAATAACTCACATATATATATATTATAAAGCTTAACTCACTCCAGTACTGACTGGCGCAGTGCTGTTTTTAATTGCTCCAGAGTCGGACTCGAAAGTCAGAGTCGAGTCCCGACTCTACTCCCGAGTCCCGGTGAAGAAGAGTGTTGCGGCGGCTGTGAGAGCCAGAGACCTGAGCCATTATTCGGCCAAGTGACAGAAAGAAGATTAAAAAATCAAATATGATGGCATTGACGGCTGCCGGGCCACGGCCTTTAGTTCAGTGTACTGTTGTGCCGGTGGGCAGGACATTGAGATTCGAGCATTGGGCTGGATTTGGTTGTTCGGGGGTAGGGGCTGTGCGGCAGTGTGCGCAGATTTTATTCAGATTGCCACGCCCCGGGCCGGCCCGGCACACCCGCACCGAGTCATCATCATTCAACGCACGGCCGCAGCACGACGACGTTGAGGGTAGGCAGCCAGTGTAGCACCAGGCCAGCTTAAATCAGTTAATAAAGGCTCTAAGGCAGTGTGCCCCGGCCCAGCCCACCACCGTAACTGTAAGTAGTTAAGTACTACTAAATTTAGCAGTATTATAAAGTAAATTAAATAACGACGCGTCGTCGTTACTGTCCGCCCCCATCCTGTGGCGTACCTTGGGCCGCCAAATGCGCCTCTTGGTGTGGCACTGACCCAGCGTCTGTGGACGGGGCTCGGGGGCTGTCGAGCTTCTTACACTTAATTTACGATTGTCTTGCGCCGGTGCACAATTTCACTACAATCTCTATCAGGGCCACCACTGTTAGTGCGCTGCCGCCCGGTGAGCTGATGGTATAGTCACTCTAGTGAAAGAGGGTGCAAATGGTGCCTCTCCAGACAGCAGATCTACAGTCTGGGTCTCCGCCCATGTTACACATATGCCTCTGTTTCACATGTGTGATTGTTACACGCGCTAAGGTGGGGGGTTAAAAACATACCGTTTTTCTACAATGAACCCAGAGCAGTGATGCACACATCCCAGAGTCATGCAGGGGGCTTTTCTCTGTTCCAAAAATGTATTGCATTGGAGAGCAAGAATAAGAGGGAGAGAGGGTGAGGGACAGAGGAGAAGGAATAACATTGAGAACAAGACTGAGGCAGAGGGAGGGGGATGCGGGGAAATTGTTGAGCGAGAGAGAGGGAGAGAGTGATCATGCTCTTGTACATGTCTGGTTGCCATACAAACCAATGAAGAATCCCTCTCGGGCTCAGCCCAGATAAGAACCCCAGGGTTTAGAGTGCAGGATCACCTGTGTGTGCTGTGTATGTATCTGGGAAATTAACTGAGTGAGTTCATGCAGCTGCTGCGGAGCTCCTTTCAAGGTCGAGAAACAAATAGCATGAGATTTTAAAAACATGGTAACACTTATAACCTATGAGTTGATAGTATATGGGTCAGCGGTTCTACATTTCCAAAGAATTGTGGCTAATCCATCCACAGAAGTAATTTTAGCTTAGTCACACAACTTGTGCTTGACCATCAATAATCTTATATCAGTTAGCTAAAGTGAATGAGTTCCCTCAGTGTGACTGCCTTCTCAGCAGTCAGGTAGGCCTTTTGTTTCTTCAAAGTGAAAAACCACTGAATAAACAAACCACCATTTACTTCCCTTGCTTGCCCTCGTTAGTAGCTCCCGATCCCTGCCTATGTACAAAGAACACGCTTTAATAACAGTTAGCGGTTTGCTCCAAACAACAGCTGCCACACACCCACTAATGCAGCCAAAACATGCCATGAACACGTACTATCAAAAGCAGCTTTTAAAACATCACCTGCTAACTGATTTAAGCATGTAATACCTACATATTATCGGAGTCTATTTGACAGATTTTAACATATTGGTGCACACTGCTGCTGCGGCTACCCTAAACATCTGGAAATTAGCACCACCGAGGCAGAGACTGCACAGCACCTGGTGCACGATCATTTAAAGCCTTCCTGAAGGGGTTAGCACTTGTGTGTCTATCAAGAACGTATTTACGTAGTCAGTGGCTGGGCTGTTCTAAATAACAATGGCCTACTAGGGTACAGCTACTTCTGAATATGTGGAAAACAAAAAATCAACACGGACTCCAGCAATTTTTAAATGCCACCAGACCTCATTTTGCTTTATTTCCACAACTAAATATCCAGGTTTCATCTTGAAATCCTCGCTGCATTCATTTAAGTCTACAACGTGGCATGGAATTTTCACTTCAGACATCATCAGCAGGTCGTCTAGGTCGAATATCATTTTAATGAGTGACACTGCTTTGTTTTCACAAGTGAAATTAAAAAAATGATCATTCAACTATGTAAGGGGGAGATCAAAAAGTGAAAGTGTTTATAAGAAACAGGAGGTGTGAAAGACAGGGATATGGGCAAAGGAAGGCTCAGTGTAAGGGAAATTAAGTGTGAGAGAACGGCAAGTAAGTTGGGTTTGAAAGAGACAAGGTAACATATTCATATGGGATTGTGAAGGAAGCATTTTATTGAGAGATGAGGGGATGAGACTGTGTGTGAGTGCCAATGAGACAGTAAGAGGACTGTGTGGGAAAGAAAAGAGTATGTTTGCGAAAAGGATGCGAGAAGAAGTTGAGACTAGGCGATATGTGAAAGGAGGATGTGTTGAAGGAATATATGAGACAGTGCTTAATTTGTAAAAAATAATAATAATTAGTTCGAGAACCCCTCTCCGGAGGTCATTGTTGCAGCGTGCACCACCAATTGCCCCTGCTATGCTGCCAACACAACTGCTAACCATCGTACTACCGCAAGCGTGACAATTTAGACTGTTGCAGGCCACACAAAGCCATATATATATACCTGGCGTGGGTGGCTGGTATTATTCATTTTTAATGTATATTGAATTGCTATCTCTGTTGTGCTCATCTTAAAATTAGACAAACAACACCGCCATATATTGGGCTGTCATAAGGGCCGGTGTTGATAATTATGTACTGGTGCTGAGCACCGGAAACCACCGGCTCAAATTCAACACTGGAGATACAGTAGTGAGATGATAGGGAGAGTAATGTGTGTGTGAGCTTGAGGGAAGAGAGGTGGCTTGAGTGAGCAGGGTTTCAGAGGATGGACAGAATTCGGTGTGTGAATGAAAAGTGGGAGGAGTGATAGTCAAGGTATCTGAGGCAGAGAAAGGGAAGCGAAAGAGTGACAAGAGAAAGTGTGAGGATCTAGTGTTTAAAAAGATTAAGGAGGTTGATTAATAAAAAGCTCAAGAGAGTAGCTGTGAGAAGAGAAGATAGTGTGCGCTATAGTAGAGAGCAGGACATTTTTGGGAGAAGAGAATACTGGGTGTATGCCTAAGGTGCCCCCAGTAGGAGTATTACATTATCAGCACAAGCAGCAAATGTGGCACAATTGCTACAGTGGGTAAAACAGAAAAATGTACCTTCGTGTAAGATGGCAAAAATCCCTGTGCAAGGCCTTAGGTGGTGCACTTACTTCTGCAGTTTAGGTGATTCCATCTGGATTACTTTGATAGTGTGTGCAGATGTTATACTACAGTCTGATCCCTATAATACATTTGTTCAATGTATGGAAGGGGAAATTTCTCAAAACTGGTGTTGCTATTAATACCAACATAATACCGGAGGAATGGACACCGTGCCTTTTGCTACTTTGTTTGGGGTCTGAGGGACAAGAGAGTTTCAGAATTCTTCCCAAAGTGGAACCCCCCCCCCAAAGGGGAAGATGAGTATGATGAGTATGGGGAAGCTGTACTTAGTTTAGTGAACTATTAAAAAAACGTTCATAAATATAACAATAGAGAGCACTTCTGTACTAGGAGACACAAGAACCTGAAACTTTTAATGAATTCCAGACAGCTTTGAAGAGTTTATTTACTACATGCAACTTTGGTACAACCACCAATAGGACGCCTAAGAACCAATTGAAGGTGAACACTAATACCAAAAGCGTACAGGACTAGTTATGCATCATAGATGACCCTACCTTGAGGGAAGAAGTAAAGACAGCAAAAGCTATTGAACAGTCAGTGGCAGTAACTATGTATAATGTGAACCAACTCAACCAAGACACCAGGCCTTTGGTCTAAAACACCATTTTACTACAAAATACCTACTCACATTGGTCAGAGACAGATGCTCTCTTTCATCCTCACAATGAGCAACCCTCCTAAATAAACTGGTACACCTCCTGTCCCCTGTGAGACATCCACCTCACTCACTTGACTGATACATTAGCATGCCACTAGCCTTTAATGCCTACCGTAATAATGGTTGAAGACCTCTTCACTCGGCTGCATTCTTGTTTTACTGGTCTCAGACTCCTTTCTGTTAGCCTGAGAGACCCTCAAATGACTGGGCTGAAACTTTCCCCTGCCTGAACTGAGAGACTCTCCACCTCAGTAGATTGATACCCTACCTCACTTGACTGAAACTACCTTCTAATTGGACTGTAGCCCACACTGAACCGCTGGCATAATTAAAATTGAATACCCCTCCTCACTGAGCTAAGACCTCCACCACGACTGTCAAAAATCCAATTTAACTTGATTGAGACCCCGATTTCATAGGACTAATATCTCTGTACATGGTTTCTACCACCCCTTTGGAATGAGACTTCCTCGTTTTGAGAATTCCGCCTCATTGGTCTTAGTCCTCCATCTCACTGGACTCACTCACTGGACTCACTTTGTTTCACTCTCTGAAACTCCCATCCTATCAACTACCATAATAAGAGTAATCTGCTTATAGTACTTTCCCCTCACCTGGAATGACAAAAATGAAGCTAAAACCAATTAACTGGACTGATGGAGTAGAATATAGTCTGGACTCATAATGACTTTTAGCAGTGAAAGTTGAGGATGTGGGTGGAGCTAATAAAGTGGTTGGAGCCAGTGGAGGAAGTGGGTGGAGCTGGAGAAAAGTAGGTGTGGCCTCCGACAAACATTTGAGCACCTGCACTTCATATTTTACAAATTAAGCTGCACCCCCCCTTCCCCGCGGAGAAACCGGGTGTGGTCCATGGATTAAAAAAATTGAAAATACAAAAAGTAACTTGTTGCAAGTGTGTACCTGCAGGAGACATTTGGAGAATTTAGGAAAATAACGTATTCAAGGTTTTTTTTTTCCACAAACCAACTAAACTAGAATATTTTCCCCTACAAAGGTATCAACATAATGAAAACCACCGGAAAATATTTTTGGCAAAAATTTCATTTATGTATGGAAAAATCAATTCGTAAATTCTTCGAAGTTTTACTTGTACGAGCAGGACTTTAAGAATGGAACGAAGAAAGATGTATGATTATATCCAGAAGGAAACGAACGTTTCATACTGAAAGTAAGAATTGGTTTCATTCCTTTCATAATTCATCAATGCTGGTTGTCGCCCGAGACCACTCCTTGCTCACTGTGAACCAGGCCAGGCATGATTCTGTATGAAAACGTCTCAATCTGCGTGGAAGCCAGAAGGTGATTTACAAAACTGAATTTGCTCGCCGAGTTATATTAATATGTATTTAAATGTTTTTTTCCTTCTCTTTCCTAATGCTACACATGCTCTTTCACTGCACTCGGGGGAGCTTGCATGGACAGGTTTAGGAAAAATAGGCTCTTTTCAGAAATCTTCGTTAATAGTAAATGTATTTTAGGGACGTTACCTGTACACCAGGGAGCTGTGTGGATTAGGCAAACATTGAAAAAGTCTGCAATGCATTTTTTTCCCCTCGCTGCCACGAGATTTACGACTTCTTTGTGAATTGAGCCCCGAGTGCGGGTCTGATTTCTCACTGGATTTGTGCACAGGGCTACCTTTGTAATAAGAATGTCAGAGTTGTGTGGTTGGGCTGTAATGCATCTATTCATGGTGGGTTTTTGATGTTCAATCTTTGAATTGAACTCTGGATGGTTGTTGATCGGAGTGGGAGTCATGTGCAGCGCATTATCTGAGCTCTGTGCCATCTGCCCTGCTGGCGCCGGATCTCGAAAAGCGATGGTGGAACAGCTGAATTCAACTCGGCCTCTGAGGTTTATTTGGGACGATTATCTTCAGGAAATGGTGGAAATTAGGACTCTGAATGTATGGGATAATTCAAGTTGAATGGAGTGAGCATTACGTTGTATATCTGCATAATACTGTCGAGGCCCATAGTTTGTCTGTATTTTGAGATGAAAGAGGCGGCATTTGATGCTTTGGGCATGCTCATACCAAAACACATTTTCTGCTAGTCTCAGGAATCGTGTTCTAGTTGTGTGAAACGAAAATCTTTCCCAGTTTCCAAGCCGTAATTTGTGCAGCAGAAAATATTACTTTTGCACCCGCTAGCTGCATGAAGCCCGCCTCCCCTCCATAGCTGCCAATTGTCCTGTGTCATGCGTGGGTTTGTTTGCAGAGGTGGGTGGATCACAGCGACCTTACTAGACTTGACAACAAGAGTGTCACAGCAGGCGCTCAGTTTTATGCCACAAACCATGAAGGCTCGTCTCCTTATCCTGCCATCGGGTTGTCCTGCTCATGTTTTCACTAGGGAGTAAATGGCAAACGCAAGGTGAGGTGGCCCAATCCCTCTCTGTAATGATTGATATTATGGCACTCTTTACCCTCCACTGGTCAGTTTTGTTTTGGTTAGTTAAGAGTCCCGGCTAGGCATAGGTGTGAGAGGTCAGAGGGACTGATATACAAATTGAATGCCAGCTTGGAGCGGAATTGAGACAGGAAAGCATTGTATGTTCTGTATCCCTCATAGGGAAGTGGATTCCCTCTTAAAACGAAATAACATTGAATGTGCATAGAATACTGAGAGCATCAGAAATAATGGGAGGCGTGTTGCATGTTGTCTTTAGGAAAAGAAAAAAAAAAACAGTACGTCTCCTGACTGCACAGTATATTCATTGTAATTTCCTTTATTTCGGCCAATTTGGCCATAAAAGCACATATGAAATAACATACAATTCATTTGCTTTAAGATCTAGTAAAAGTAAACGAGAAGAACAAAATCGGGCACGTGTAATAAAAGCAATTAGTTAAAACATAGCCGAGTACAACCTGGAACAGTATGAAGTAAAATGCAATCAGTTGACGACTCAGTGAGAAAAGGGTCTAGTCTTCTAGGTCGCAATATCAATCAAAGATAGAAACATGATTCACAATTCAAAGTACATGCACAATACAATTGAGCAAGTCATCTGTCCAGATTTAGGAGGTCAGAGCTTTGGCTTCGTCACTAGAGGCGGCCAATACTGACAAATAGCAGCCCAGTTAACAATAAATACAAAATGTAAATATAATAGATCATTAAAATCATTCTCAGATGGGTGATAAAACTGGTAATCCCTTAAACTCCTTGATTGAGTGATTAATGTAGGAGAATATGGATCTTATTTATAGGGTTTTTTTTATTTTTAAAAACACTCTTCGAGTGCACCACATAGAGAATAAAAAGCCTGCTACCGAGTATGCTATAGGGAGGCTAGTGTCATGTTTCAGTATTCTAAAAGCCTCGGCACAGCGCCTGGTACCTAAGTTTCTACATATCTGGACCAACCATAGTTTTCTCACTTTATGGTATCCGGGGCAACAAAAAAAAGACATGGATTTCTGATTCAATGGCCCAGTCACATGCCGGGCAGCCCAAGGATTGCGAACCCTTCCATCTGCTTGTAAAGGAGCGGAGAGGCAAAACCCTGTGTCTAAACTGCAGATAGAGCTTTCTGGCAGTTGTTGGCTTGATATCATTCAGTGCCGGCTCTAGGCTGTACCAGTCCTTGATTTCTAGGTAGGCTGCAGTAAGCTTACCTACTGAAGTATTGCTCTGAAGTTGGACCAGTTTGAACTCCCAGTAGCAATCCTTAAGCTCTTTCCTGGACACGGTGGCACATGCCTCTTCTGGGTCAGTCCAGAGATTGCCCCGTCCCAGTTGCCCTCAGATGTGTCGGATATAGGATAGCCAGGGTAATTTGCCCGCTCCTGGTAGACTCATTACCTCTTAGTTCATCCCTCTAGTGTAAAAGTTCTGGGGTGACCCACAGACCTCGCCAAAATAAAAGGGTCTAAGGTTAACTTCTTCAGCAATAGCCCTTACCCCCAAGTCCATTCGGAGCGGCGCTAGTGGGGTGCTTCGTGGGAGACCAAACAGTTGCCTGAGGAAAGAATTTTCTGTCTGTGTAAGACTCTCGGAACTGTGGTGGCCCCATAATTCTGCTCCGTACAGCGCCGCTGCCCTAGCTTGAACCCTATATATTTCTATTGCAGGGCTCACAGGTTTATAGCTGGATTTTCTGAATACTTTCGCTAGCCCCCCAATGTTTGTGCCAGTTTGAAGGTTGATTTTTTAATTTGCGCCCCCCAGTCCATTGTTTCCGAGATAGTTATGCCCAGATAATCAAAAGCGAATACTCTCTCTAGGGGTTTACCATTTAAGCTTGGGTTTGGTTGGGTGCTTCTTGCTGAGTTGAACGCCATAAATTTTGCTTTTTGGAGATTGATCTCAAGCCCTCTTTCTCTGCAAAACGCCTCAAATCTATTTAGTAACCTCTGTATCCCCATAGGCGATTTCGACAATAATAGCGTGTCATCGGCAAACATCATAGCTGGAATTTTACGTGTTGCCAACTTAGGGACATCCAGATCTTTCTCTTTAAGTAAAAAATCGACTAGCCCATTTATAAATAGGCTGAAAAGAGTCGGGGCAAGGACACATCCCTGGCGGACACCTCTACTTACAGGGATGTGGGGCGTGAGTTTTCCTTCCTTGCCAAATCTGATTTGCGCGTAGTTACCCTCGTGTAACCGCTTCATGATTTGGCACAGGTATGGCGGAACCCCCATCTCGTGGAGGACTGACCACAGCTTGTCTCTTGGGACCAGATCGAACGCTGACTTCAGATCTACAAATATTAAATAGAGGCTGCCACCCTCCAGACACACGATCTTCCAGTGTAATATCTGCAGCCTGAGGATTTGGTCCAGCGTGGACATGTTTTCCCTGAATCCTGCCTGGAGAGGACTAAGTATCTCATGCTCTTCCATCCAACTCTGCAACCGAAGCAGCAGCACCCGCGCAAATATTTTTTGGGTAATATCTATAAGGCTTATTGGCCTGTAATTTGTGGGTAGCAGCGGGGAACGCTTTTTGTATATAGGGATTATTTCGGCCCCGGCCCAGCTGGCAGGAATCTTCATGCCTTGTAGAATGGCGTTAAATAAAACCCAGAGGTATGGCGCCCAGATAGTGGGTTCACTACGGAAAAGGTCCCCTGGGATCTTGTCTAATCCTGGCGCTTTACCCGGGGCTATTTTGGAGAGGGCACCATTTATTTCTTTGAGAGTTATTATCGGGGTGTCCTCCATGGACCCGGGGTAAATCGTGGGAGCAATCGGGGAGTAAACCGATTGGGCATGGCCTTCATCTGCTAGGTCGAACAGTGTCTCTGCCCTTGAATACAGTGACTCGAAGTGATCTCTCCACACTTCTGCATCTAGGTTTGGCTCTATCGGCGATTTAGCCTCAGAGCTGCCAGTGTTGACCACCTTCCAAAAAGTCCTCATATCGCAGGCACACAGGGAGCTTCTCAAAGTGTCCCACTTATCACTTTCCCACCCTTTTTTTGCCTCAGTGACCCTGGCCTTGTAGGCCGCTCTGGTTATTTTAATTAGAGGACGATCGTTGGCCTTGATGGACATAATCAGGGCTGTTTTGGCCTTTCGGCATTGGTCATTGTACCAGGGGTGAGGGGGTTTCCTTTTTGGCCTGATGATCTTTGTGGGAAAGAAGTCAACCGTGATAGACGTTAACCTAGAGTGGTTCTGGGTAACCAGCTGCTGATCAATTCTAGAGCCATCAGTAGGGACAGATTTGGTTGCAGTCAGAAGGACTGGAATAATGGCATCGTACAGGGAACCTAGCCTATCTTGTGACAGGATTATGTCCGCCCAAAGTACCCTCTTCTTGCAGTTTGTGAGAGACAACCTGTCGTCATTTGGAAAGTGTGCCCCAGTAGCACTCCCAGGGTTAAGCTCGTGTAGTTCTAGTACAAGGGCGTTATGATCACTGTCGTGCCTCGTCATGACCTTGAAGTCGGATACCCTATGCCAAGATTTTGAGCCAATTAAAATATAATCAAGTAGGGAGCCTCTCCCGTTTCTGATGAAAGTGAAGTTGCTGGATGAGTCAGACTTTGTTCTTCCATTGCATGCCCTTAGAGAATATTTTAAAGCAAGGCAATTCATCTGGATCACCAGAGGGGACCAGATTTTTACTGAAGGACAGGCAGTCTCCGGGATGGCCCAATACTTGTCTTCTGCACAGGGACTATCTTTGGGCATACCTTCTAATGGCTCAAACTGGCAATTAAAATCCCCTCCTATGATCACCATATAATTATCAGAGATGGTAGCTAGAAAGGACATTAGTTCCTCAACTGTTTTTGACTCCTGTCCCTGGCTGACTGGTCTCGAATACAGATTTATTAGGGCTATAGTGGTCTTAAGCGGGAAGTGAAGGAGGACACACAGAATGTCATTTGAAGATGTTTCTATCTTTTTTGCTGAACAGCCTAAATCAACCCCCACCCATGTACTTAGTCCACCTGAGGGTCTCCCTTTTCCGCCTGATACTGCAGGAATGTTAAAGTTGGCAAAGCCCAATTTATAGACATCCCCTCTTGCCCATGTCTCCTGGAACATACAGATCTCATGTTGGTCAATGAAATGACCCCATTCAGGGGAATCTACCTTAGAATTTAAACCAGCTATGTTCCAGGAGAGGACTCGCAACTCTGGGCTATCCGGGGTGTGGGTTTTGATGGGAACTATAGGGATAATTGCGGGCAAGGTTCCACTGAACCCAGAGTCAGATCTCTTGGCAGACCCGCTATTCTGTAGAGGCGGGTAGTTGGTGTTCAGGGTTGTATTAAGGCCCTCATGGTTGTCTCCTGGGAAGCCGCTCAAGCTCCCACAGGTTTCTCCAGCCCCTCGAACCGAGCGGAGCCCTACATTCCCTTTGATTTTAACCAATCCCGCTTGGGGCTTGCCCAGCAGCGCCTCGGGGCCTGTGGCATGAGTCTCAAGTCAATCTACTCCTTCTAAACTGCTAAATCTATTTACTGAGGATATATTATAGATTGGATATCTGGACCTATGGTGGACTATGGTTGGGACTATGGTTTTCGGGTCTCCAATCCCGCCCGAGTTGCCTACTATCTTGGTGAAATCTCTCTGGCGGGTAAAAATAACCCAGTGGAAGGACACTGATAGTACCCATCTGTCTCCCATCATCTCTACTTAAAATTTCTTGGACAACGCAAGGATTTCTAAAATTAATCACTATACACTCTCCTTGCTTATCCTTGGGTCTCCATCCTAGCCAACCAACTCGACGTGTTGTGAGGATTTCTCCTGCATTGTCGTATCTGAAATGTCTATGGTTGGCTAGCCAGTACATGCATTTGTTTTTTAGATCTTGGTGTAGTTCATTTTGGCCTGCTCCAAGCTCAGGGATGCCAGCGAGAGCAAGAACATATGGGGTTGAGGCAGGTGGGAGATTAATAACTGGGAGGGGAGAATTTTCTTTGTTGGTTTCCATACTATAGTTAGATGCTACCCCCACCCGTTGTTTGATTGGGTGCCAATGCCTTGTGAAATGTCGGTGTGGAGGCGTTGGGTTTACTCTGCTCTCCGTTATGGAGGGATGTCTATCTTTATTAGCTCTGTTGGGGGCTATAGGTTGTTGTTTCTCTAGATGTAGTGCGGGGGTAGCCGGACGATCATTGTGTATAAGAGTTGAAATGGCCCTAGTGATGTTAGGAGCGGCTAGATCTTTGGGCCCAATATCGAGCCCAGCATTCTCAACAACTGCCCCCCTATCGCTTGTCCAGTTGTTAAGCTGCAAAGTTAGCTTATCAACTCTTTCTACAAGTGTTTTAAGCTCGTCCTTTACTATCGCCCTTACTTGGATTTGCAGATCCACCACTAACTTTGTGACCCAAACTGGCTGTTCAATAACTGTTTCAGGGCTACTTACTATACCTCCCATCCCAGTGTTCCTGTCATCTATCTTCTCTCCCGTAGCCTTCTTCCTTCTTGCCATTGTTTTCGCTTGAGTTTTGGGTCTCCCTTTTATGGCGGGCTGTACGGGTGGTTCCACCCTTGATTGCTCAGAATTGGCTGCTTCAACTATAGATATTTGGCCCCTAGAAGTATCTAATGCGAGGGCTCCTGTAATTTGCGAGGTGTCTAAATCAACCAGATTGAATTCCAAATTAGGGGTTAGAGATAATCGTCTCTCTGTCCGTTCTATTTCGGTTGCCACCGCTCCTATTGCCTTTTCTAACATCCTATCTATAGAGGTCGGTTGGGCTTTGGTTTTTGACTTAGGAGCTGCCTGTTGTTTCTTTTCGGCGCACACGCGTTTGCCCATTCTCCTTCATTTTTGGGGTTTACCTTGTATACGAAGGGTGATGTTATGGGTTACTACAGGTTTGATTGGGGCGTGGGGAAACGGAAATACAGGTTGGATACCAACAAGCGCAACAAGCAAAGTGCACAAGTGCTCGATCGTAAAGTGCAAGGTGTAGAATGTGGGTGCAAATATGCAAATCTCAAAGTGCAAGGGCGCTGAAGGCAAAGTGCAGATATATGACAAACCACAAACTTGAATCTACACAGGGATAGCTGGAGTACCATGCAAAAATGACCGAAATAGGGAGGTCTGGCTGAATACCAAACGCTGGGGGCGTTCAATGCTAGGATCAAATAAGTTCAAAACCAACTTAAAACCTAGAATCTTTTAACAGTGGGGTTCTTGCCAGTACCAAATGTCAGAAGACCATAGAATCCTTTAAAGACCCTTTATAGCTAAAATACCCGGAGAACTAAATATTAAAAAGTGTGCCGACTAATGCTAGGCCGTTTACTCATTAAAATAGTTAACCTCGTATTGCAATTTCTTCAAGTCCTACTTTAGGTTGCCTCCTCTAATTGTGTAGTCTATGCAGTAATTGGCAGTGATGGATGGATAAATAGTCAGGGGGGCAGGTGGATTATAAAGGAACAGTGGATGGGGGATGAAGATTGAATCTCACCGCCTTGCCCTCCAAATATTCAGAGGGCCTGGACCTTAGCCAAATACCAAGAGTGCAGAATCCCGATGGAGCAACCAAGGGGGGTGGTGCGCTTATGTTTGGGGCTCCAGGCGCCTTGGATGACGTTGGTGCGCCGGCCCGGGGCCGCTGGGAAATGTGGTTCCTGGGTAGTGAGGGGGCCGTTCCCCTTGCGGCGAAGTCAGGGCTAATGAAGCCGTTCCCCTCACGGCAAGGTGGATTGAAGAAAAGCCGTTCCCCTCACGGCAAGGAAAGGCAAGTGGAAGCGTGTCCCGCGCTGCGGGATGACAGGAGCGCTTATGTTTGGGGCTCCAGGCGCCTTGGATGACTTTGGTGCGCCGGCCCGGGGCCGCTGGGAAATGTGGTTCCTGGGTAGTGAGGGGGCAGTTCCCCTCGCGGCGATGTCAAAGCCATTCCCCTCACGGCGAAGTCAGGGCTAATGAAGCCGTTCCCCTCACGGCAAGGAAAGGCAAGTGGAAGCGCGTCCCCTATTTCACTCTATAGTAGGCCTAGGTGAACTAGTATATTAGTAATGATCAGGCTTAGTGATGCTCATTTTATCACTCTTGTAAGAAAATGCCTCTTACTGCATGATCACACCCATTTCTTGAACTGCTTCTTCTGTTTTTTAACCTTGTACACTGAGGCTGTGCTATCCAGGTTCCAGTGCATGTGCTTTGACCCTTAAAAAAATGTAAACATTGGCTGTACCCCTAATTGGCAAATTTAACTTACCTGCAAGTCCCTTTTACATGATACAAAGTGTACTCGGGCCTGTAAGTTAAATGTCCCTAGTGGACTGCAACAATTATTGTGCCACAGCTAAACTGACAATACAAAACATGACTGCAGGCCTGCCAGCAGTAACCTTGCTGGCGCCGCCCCTGCATGAGCGTCGGGAGTAGAGTACAGGAACCTTCTGACCAAATATGCCCTCAATACACTGAAGAGGGACCATCGCCATTCAGCCAACAAGGGGGCCTTCTAGCCCCAAATTCTCTGGAGCAGCTCATATTTACCAGCGAACAAGTGCAGTCGGGGGAATGGGTTAACCCGGGTGTGTCAAGACAAAATGAGGATACTCCTAGTTTAATCCCTGCTCAAGTAATGATGACTAATGCAGGGGGATCCCCCCATATCTGCTATATGTCTCTAGGGTGCCGGGAGGAGGGAAAGCCATTTCTGGGACAAAGGACCTGGAGGATAAGACTCAACAAGGGCTGAGCCCAGATTTAATGGCCGCTTAACCTATTCCAGACATCAACATCCCCATCCGCAATTCAGCTTTCGCTTATGATGGCAGGGCCTGAGATGCTAGAATAAATGAATTATTAAGGGGATTGATGGCATCGGTCACGGACACACAGATGGGAGGTATGCTTCAGCAGATCCTAGGGGAGAGGATGTAGCCTAAGGGTTAGGCCGGTTGACTTCAAATCTGGGGAACCGGGTTTGAGTCTCGGCAACGACACTCAACATCCTGTGATTCTGGGCAAATCATTAGGACCAGATGTACGACCATTCCAAACTGCGACTTGCAATTTGCGCTCAATTGCGAGTCGCAATTTGGAATGTACAACAGTGTCGGAGACACTGATTGCGATTCCCAATGGGGTCGCAAAATGCGAGGCTCATGAATATTAATGAGCCACTCGCAATTTGCGACCCCATTGGGAATGGCTGGCCCTCCCAGGGATGGTGGCATGCTGGGCTCAGCAGACCTCCATGTCTGGGACTGCTTGTCAATAAAGCAGTTTTTTTTAAAATGCATCCCGTTTTCCTACAAGGAAAACTGGATGCATTTAAAAAAAAAAAAATGAAACGTTTTCGTTTCATTTTTTAAGGGCAGGTAGTGGTCCCTGGGACCACTGCCTGCCCTTAAAAAATATTTTTTGAGTCAGTCGGGAAGGGGTCCCCTGGGGAACCCTTTCCATTTGGGACTCCATTACCACCCTCTTGAAGAGGGCGGTAAATTGCGAGTGTTTTGCGACCGCAATTGCGGTTGCAAAACATTCATACATGGCTAGAGACCCGCTGTTAGGAAGGGAACGCCCCTTCCTAAAAGCGACTTCCAAGACACTATTTTGCGAGTCGCAAAATAGTGTTTGTACATGGCCATGTAAGTTTTTGTGTGCGCAAACGGGTCGCAAACCCGTTTGCGCACGCAAAAACTGGTCGTACATCTGGCCCTTAATCTCCCTGTGCCTAACAAAAATAAATGTGTCCTCATGTAACGCAACTGTGCTCATGTAAAGCGCTCTGATACCTGATTTCGGGTCAAGTTCGCGATATATAAAACTTTTGGAAAAAAGAAAAAACAAGATGAGGTGTGTCAAATTCGAAATGGACACAATAAAGCACAGTCTGAAGCTCATGCTCAGCTAAGCAGTATCAATGACAACTTACTGCAGATTAGTGTTAGGGTGATAGTTGCAGGACAACGTATCTCTGAACTGGAGGATTCCCAAAGAAGCTCTGAGTCTTTCGCAGCAAAAGCCAAACAGGAAATTCTGGAGATACAGATGAAAGAAGATGAAATGAAAAAAAGTTCCCGACGTGCGAATCTGCATTTTGTGGGGATTCCAGAAGGGTGAGAGAAGGGGGCAGGACCCATTAAAAATTTATCACGGATCTGGTTCAGAAGTACGGCCTCCCAGGTCATCAAGCTGGGCCGGAGGACTTTTCAATCCTGCGCGTCCACCGAACCCCCTTTTCTCAGCCATTAAATACCAGGTACCCTTGTATATTTTTAGTCAACTTTGGCGACTATTGGATTAAAGAAAGAATTCTCTCTGAGGCTATAAAGTCAAAAAATTTCCAGGTAGGGAGCAAGGAACGCTTGACCATTTTCTCCAATATGTCATTAGCAGCAGCTCGGCGCAGGCTTGAATTCAAGTCAATGATCGATCTCTTCAAAAAGCAAGGTATACAAGCGGCTTTGGTCCAACAATCTAAATTGAAAATATTGAAAGAGAGCCAATTCCAAGTAGTAGTCTCTGTGGAACAAGTAAATGAACTGTTGCAGCAGCAATAGCGAAAAGAGCGAGACAGATGAACTAGAGGAACTTGCATTGTTGGACATTTGCTTGTGAACAAACATGAGGGTTCATTATGGAGCATGTGTTGTTTAGCGGCGGCTAGCCCAGGAAGGTGGGTTATAGAGCGCCATTGCAGGGCACTTAATGAAGTGGAGGGGGGGGGGAAGTCTAGGAAACCCTTGTTGGAGAGCTCAGGGGAGGGCAAGGCTTTCAGGGAGTACATGCCTTTTGGGGGTGGGAGAAGGGAGGAAGAGGGTGATGGGGTGGAGGGGAAGGTGGGGTGAAATGGGATAGGGTGTGCACAAAAAAGGGATGGTAGCAAGAACAGAATGAATAGAGCGTGGCAGAAAAGAAGGGAATGAAAAACTCATTGCATAACATGGATTTTGGGCAATTGAGAATAGTTTCATGCAATGTGAATGGGTTTAATAATAGGGTAAAGTCAAGGGCGATGTTAGCCTGGTTCAAATCTTAATGGGAAAATATAATTTTACTTCAGGAGATACACTTAAAGAATGGGTCTCCTTCCGCTGCAAGTGCATGGTTTTGAGCAACATGTTTTTTATGCTTCTTCTAGTGCAGCTATCAGGGGAGGGCTTACACTGGTTGTCAAAGAAGGGCAGTGCGAGATCCTCAAGGTACATAGGGATTCGAGTGCTAGATGGATGTGGGTGAGAATGAAGGTTTTAAGTCGGGTCTATAATTTTGTAAGTTTTTCTGGCCCCATTGAGGATTCACCACAGATTTTAGAGTCTTTGTACTACTTTGCAAAAGAAGAATCAGAACTTTTGGTAATGTGAGGAGATTTTAACATTCTTCCAAATACAGCTTTAGAATCTTCTAGATTGAATAAATCACACAATAAGCACAATCAATTAAGCTTTTGCATGCCGTAATGCGTGATTTTGCTTTGGTAGATCCGTAGCGAAGTGATCACCCCAGGGAGAGCTCTTACACCTGTCATTCTAAGCAATTTAATTCATTCTCATATATTGATTTGTTTCTAGCTTTGCATTCGCTTCAAAGGGCTCAGTCTGAGATAATTTCCAACCCATTCTCGGATCATTCACTAATCTCTCGGAATCTTCCTTTAATAGGTTGTCAATACGAGACCCCGAGATGGGTATTTGATAAATCACTGTTGGTGAACGATCAATGGTTGACCCAGATGCGTCAGGCTTTGTAGGCCTTCTTAGAACTCAATATAGATTCAGCCACTGAATTCACAGTTATGGGGGGCCCTGAAGGCTTTTTTTAGGGGAGAGGTAATAGCATTCCAGGCAGAATTAAGGAAGAGTGAAGTGTATGATCGAGTGTTTCAGTCTGATTTGAATCAAGAAATAACGGCGCATTTGATGTCTCCAATAAGAGAGTCGAAGTGTGCAGTGGCTCAATCTAAGCAGAACACTTCATCTCTAAAGAGATTTTGAACCACAATACCATAATGCAAAAGAGATGAGATAAGTAAAGGAACACATATGTAGATACCTGGTATGGTCTTCCAAGAGTAGGACCAACTCCAACACTATCAAGTAGTTTCAGGATCCAGATGTAGATAGACTAGTAACACATCCCCAAGATATGCTTAGTGCTTTTCTTAAACACTATACAAAGCTGTACTCTGATCCTCAGAATGCCACACTTAATGGTTGAAAAATGGCTTGTAAAACCTAGTACCCCTTCGATAACGGTTGATCAGGGACTGGGTATGATCAGTCCTATCACTTTGGTTGAGGTAGAACAGGCGGTTAATACCTCCTCTACTGCTAAAGCTTGTGCCACTGATGGAATTACAGCAAAAGTGTACAAGCTATTTCTGCCACAGCTAAAAGAATTCCTGGTCAGACTGTATAACACAATACTGTATTGAACAGAAGTCCCCGACTCCTTCACGGAGTTGGTGATTGTCAGCTTTATTAAAGAAAGGCAAGCCAGATAAAGCTATGAATTCTTATAGACCTATTAGTCTGCTCAACTGCATCTACAAACTGTTTACGAAAAGTTTGGCAAACCAGTTAGTAGTTGTAGTTCCTTTGTTGATCCATAATGATCAGAATGGGTTCCTTGTGGGGAGGAATATGGCAACTAATGCGCATTATCTGATGCAAGCAATCACCTTTTTTAACACACAGAAAATGAAAGCAGCAATTATAATGCTAGATGCCGAGAAGACATTTGACCAGGTTTAAGAGAGCGTTCTGTTTGCTGTTTGAACAAAGTTCACCTTTCCTTCTAGATTTTTTTAGGGTTCTAAAGAATCTGTACTTTAACACGAAGGCGGCTATAGTTATAAATTGTAAACTGGCGGGCAAGATCGCTATAAGCCATGAGGCACGGCGAGGTTGTCCTCTTTCCCCCATATTGTTTGATTTATTTATAGAGCTGCTAGCTTGTGCCTTAAGACGGGACCAAACTATTCAACCGCTTGTGGCAAGGTAATCAGAACTGAACCTATTCGTCGACGATATGGCTTGTACTTAGCAGGGGATAAGGCTAATATAGCGTGTGCCCTCTCTAAGATCGAGGAATTTATAAGAACAGGGGGTTATAAGATAAACCACAGGAAATCAGAGGCAGTTCTATTTAATTGGTCGTCTGAAGTGTTGCTGGCCACATTACAATCCCATACTCGGCAGCCACACCTATAAGATATCTTGGGATCTATATAATCTCTACATTGGATGATTTATTTGGGCTGGACTTTGACTACATCCGACAAGATTTCTAAATTACCTAAAATGTAAACATCTTCAAAGAAGTCTACCCTTTTAACGGACAGATGTAGCTAACAGCTGGGCCTGACCCCTCTTTTGTCCCACTAGCCGGTCAAGCACCAATTACAGTGGGAGGGGAGCTCCCCCTAGAACTTGTTTTGAGTGACCACCGAGGAGGTGTTGCTCATTTCCCTGGCACACCTCTACTGTAGCACACACAGCAAGATAATGGACGGAGTGCTGAAACTTTTTAGACACTCACCCCCAGTCAAGAGATCTGGGTTGAATTCATCGTTCTTTTGCTCACCATGCTACCCCAGTTTGGACCCAGCCATATGCAAATCAGTCTTGACTCTGCTCCCAATGGGAACAGTCCAGCCTGAACTGCCAGGCCAGGTCCTCCCTGGACTGGAAAAAAGCATCCTGGGACTGGTTTCAGGGTATCAGCCCTCATCAACCAGGCTAGCTTGAATCCAGTGGCAAAGCATGCAAGGGACCAATGTCTGGGCATACCCTTGGCCTCTACTGAAGGCTTAGGAGCTCTGCTCAGGAGAAGAAAGGTTCAGCCATCTTAGTTTTATGTAGACAGGGGCACTGTTGAATTGTTTGAGGTAGGGTACACAAGAACTACTAAAAGAGGGTAGGGTTACCACAGGTTAAATTTTCCATATTGGTTAGGGAGAGTCCAGGAGTAAACCCCCTCAGAAGCGACTGCAAGGCACCCTGGGCACCCTCTTCAGAACACTACTGCACCTGTGGAAGTCAGAAGGAGGACTCCACTTGCTGTTGATACCGTGAGGAGAACCTTAAGGGCTGGACTATACTCCTCCTGCCTAAACCTTAAAACCTGGCACTTAAAAAAAAGTTGCTAACTTGTTGCTGGAGAGCCATTGTGGGACAGGGAACAACCTGCCCGCCGATTCGCCAAGGGTGCTGTGTCGGTGGGCCTGACTTAGTCACAGCTCCCACTATGTTCTGCTCTGCAGCAGTAAATCTGATTCAGTGGGCCGGATGCTGACCGACATCCGACGATGTCGAACCCGCTTTGGCTACAACCTGCAGCCTTGATCCACTGAGCAGATCCAACTTCCAGAAAAGAGTCTAAGTCGAAAGGTAGAAATCTTCATCGGACCCGATGCCAACTAGCATCCAATTGACATTGATGACTTCCTGTGTTCAAACTCAAGACTTTTCTAGCTCTGAGCTTTCCCCAACTTCGCCAGTGGCTTCACTAGGACCTCATCCTTTGTCAACTCGTCATCGACGAGCCCGGCTCCTGATCCAGCCTACAGCCTTGCGTCCCTGAGAACTCTACCCATTTGAAAATGTTCCTAGTATTCAGGTGACACTTAGACCAGGACTGTTCTGACTTGTGTATCCGACTGACACTCCATCGCAGGTGACCTTAAACCATACCCTTGTTGCGGTCTAGCATGACCTGTTGCCCCTGGTTGACACTTTGCTTTTTCGGGCACTATTTGTATTTAAAAATGTTTAAAAATCATATCTCAGGTTACCCTTATTGGATTTTCATCACTTTGGTGTCATTTTGTTCATTACAATATTTTCAATTTTTATATATTAGATTTGGATATTTGTTAACTTTTTTTAAACTCTTTTTAAGCTTCTAAATGCTTTACACATTTTCTTAAGTTAATTAAGCCTGTTTGCTCCATGCCATAGCTACCAGGAATTAGAGCACAGGTTTAAATTAATGAAACCTTAACTGGACATAACCAGAATAGTGCAGTTATTACTTGTGGCGGACTACCATTCACCTCAATTAATATTTCACCTTCTCACAACTCTCTAAAGATTTAAAGCATGAGCTAGTCCTGAACCTATGCTACATAGGTCATTTGAAGGAGGGTACAGATCTTGATGAGCTATTTAACCACAAATGGTGCATGGCAGATTATACCTGAATCTGTGTTACACACCCATAAACTCACTGAGTAGTATTGTAGGATTCAAGACTGACCGTTCAGATTAAACACAGTGCACTGCAGCAAACTCAATTACTACCTCAGCTATTAGAAGTGGAGATCTGGTACACAAAGATCCCTATGCACAATATACCTTATCCCACAGGGCTATCTTCCTGATCTTCATGGTCATCCAATAAAACCATCTGGGCGTGGGGAGGGGGAGTCTACAGCACTATGAGAGGCGTGGGCATGGAAACACTGGGCTACTTAGTCACTTGGACACCCTGTTCCTGGCAAATCCACACTTATAAATGTGTTGCTTGTGGGACAAGCGATATGTCATTGAGTCTATTGAAGATAATCGTTTAAAGCTAAAAAAGTGTAAAATGCTGTTCTGAGCAGGTTGGAGGATCTGCCCATCATTATAATGTCAAATCACATTTCCACTAAATTTCACACCTGGATAGCTTGACAGGTTGGGTGTATGTGGTTGATTGGTGGCCCTTTATTTGCGCACAAGCCAGGGATGCAGTCAGCAGGTCAGTTGGTTTCCTGATTAAGTGCCACCAGAAGTTTTTGTTTTCTGGAACTTTTTCGTCTCTGGTAGAAGCATAGAGACAATATTTTTACTTTTACTGTTTCTGCATTCCAGTGCTCCTGTGGAAAAATAATGAATTTCTTCCTAATAATTTAATGATGTCCTTTTCAATAAGTCGTATAGGCATTAACTTCATGAATTCCTGATGGCGGGCTGAGTGATGTGTAAAGGCGGATAGAATTTCTGATCTGAGCTATAGGCAGCTTCATGAAGGATACTGCACCTTCCCAAAAGACACCCCATCGTTGGGACAGAGTAACATTCCGAATTTTAACAAATGGATCAGCTTTCTGAGGGCACCTTACATGATGTGATTTATAGTAGCCATAAATACTTACCCACAAACGATTTAGAGATGAAATAGACGTGGATAAAGAGAGGTCACTAGGAGACGAAGACATTGACTCCATGATGAGCTCATGTAATGCCACACTCACATTTCTATGGATTAACATGCCATCCTAAAGGCAGCTATTAAATTCCAGACTATGAAACCTGAACGCTGGTATGCTGGATTGCATGATATTCGCTGCCAAGTCAATGACTGGAAAGAGACTGGCAGAAAGATCCCTCAGTAATCGAGAATAGTGAGCTTACGTTTCAGAGAAAGCTGTATAAAATCACTATTCGTCAAGCAAAGACAGATTTTGAATCAAAATCCAATAGTGCCCCTTATTGCACTACGGAGGTGCCTCATACTATCAGAATTAGTAGACTGAGCACAAGCAGATGAGAACACTCATTTCCCAATACATTGGTGTAACAATGTTAATACCTCTTTCCAGAAAAAAATAGAACTAATTAAATCAGCTATCCCCTGACATTTCAAGAGGTTACTGGCTCCGAGTGTGAAAATGGCAGTGGCAGATGGTGTTCACATTCCAGGATGCTTGCTTGGAAAACACATTCCCGCTGATTAACCCTTTAAATCCCACACCCTATCCATGAGACCCATTTTCCTATGAGATCATAAAAGGCTTCTGTGAGGAAATTACGTTTTTCTAAGATTTGTGGTTGGGGAAATCCAGTTTGGTGAATTTACCAAAACTAAGTGGAAGTTTCTGGTAATGGTTATTTAACACTTGGAGAAAGAATGCCTTGACCTACAGCTCACTTAAAGTGGGTAACTTCGAAATCCCTGTATAACTTCGGTAGAAACCACAGGTTCAATCTTCAGTGTCTGAATATCAATCGATAATCATGTCGCCATAATTAACCCATCTCTAATTATCCTCTGGTTTTCCACAAGGCTAAGCATCTGCTCCCAGAGCATGATAGGGCGTCAATGGCTAGAGCAATCACTAATGTGGATGACTATGTAAATTTTTTGTTGGTCCAAACATCAAAGTCAAATGTTAAGAATCACTAGGTTCTGCAAAATGGAGGACTAGTGTAGCAATTAATGTTCTTGGGAGAGCCCGCTTTACTCCTGCATTTCAGAGGACCCACTGTGTTCCAGTAGTCACTAAAGTTAAATTAAAAGCCATGAAGATCACTCGCAAACCCCTGCGTAGTAAAGCTCCATCTCACCTTAAACAGTTGTTCGTAACGTATTGTCCTAAAAGGCCACAGAGATCAGCAAATAGCAAATTGGTCAGGCACTTCCATCAGTGTATTGTAACTGGTGGAACGCTTTTGAATTAGCCAAGATATAGAATAATTTCTTAGCCGTTTTGAATTTTTTTTAAATAACAAACGTTTTCATCTACGGAGCCTGCAGGAGCAACAGTACCCAACTGCCTTTAGCTTTCAGTGCTTTACAAACGAAATTGTATTATGTTATAAACTTGCTCAAATTCAGACAGACCCTGGTGATTCACCACCTCTAGGAGCATTACTTTCATACTGATTTAAGGTCCAAGCTGCTAAATCCCAATTTACATCTGTATTTTAACATTTTCTGAATTAATATTTTGCCGAAAATTGCAGGGAAGTAACTGCTGGGGCCAACTTTATGCCATCTATGGGATAGTTTCATAGAGTTGCATAAAGTGCCACTGATCAGTCTCTGAAACACCCATGTCCTGGTAGGATAAATCTGTAATGGGAAGCAAAGGAGACTTGAAAAGTATTGTTATACCAACCCACGTTGCACCATGCCACGATACCATAATGTTCCAAGCTCCAGGCAAAATATCATTTTGCTGCTGTGTTGCTCCTCGTCAAATGATATGCCTGCCATTTTTTCGACAATTTCCTTGTAATTTGGCACACCTCGTTGTGGTATCAAATGAAGATTCGGGCCCTGTTGAGCATGCATAGAGATTATCAGACTAAACAAAAAGGGCCCAAATGCTATAATTTCACTCCTTTGTCTACCATAGTCCACATGAGCATTATCACTGCAACGCAATAAAAGCAGCCTACATTGTTGCAGCCCATTGAAAAATTCCCACCGTCCTTGTGTCCGGTCCAGCTTGGCAAGACGATCAACCTGTCATGGTGGACAAAAATTAAGATGTGCACGGTGACTATAACTATTAGAGGTTTAGAGGGCCTCAATGAATGTCCCTGTAGCTCAGGCTGACTGGGAGGTGGACACGACTCCCCCTCCCCCCTTTTTTGCCATTTTGAAGGTACAATGGAGCTATTGATGTACCCAGTCTGGTGCCCTCTCTGACTCATCTTCGACTAACCCACTTTAACTTTTTACACCGGATACACCGCACACCTGCTCAACTACACAGGATGGGACTCAGGAAAGAGGTGAGATGTCTGTGTTGAGCAATGCCTACAGCCACGTTTCTGCACCTAGCTTGGCATTGCCCAGCGATAGCAACAGTCTGGTCAGACGTTTATAAAATTGTCACCCTGTTTACAAGTCACTGCCCACAGCAGTTGCCCCTGGTTGCTATACTGGGCTATGTGAATGTGGTCCCTTTTGAGGTCACATGACTGACTGCAATACTGCTTCTTTTGTCTAGCGTAGAGTGGTTAAACATTAGGGCATACACCCTGACCCCCACATCAAAAGCTGGTTACAAGATACGACAAGTTTCCAGGAGCAGCTTGAGGCCTACTGGGAACTTATGCAGACACAATCATTGCCTAAAGACAAATGGGCCTCACTGACCACCTATCTAACCATGCAGATAGGCACTGAGGGCCAAAGCACAAACCCGGACCTGGAGGGATTGGACGATTCCACTTAATTGTCTTTATCTCGTCCCACTTAATGCTGAACACTCACCGGGTGCCTTGGCCGCGTGCTTGTTTTTCCGGCTCTAGGAGCCTCCTAGGACATGTCTGAGAGATCGTCATGGGTTTACTGTTCGTCCATATGCTGCACACTGAGTGGCTATTTTTCTGTAATCCTTGACTTGCTGTGTAATATCTGAGCAGACGTGTTCTATGTGTATGACAAATTTGAGCATGTACTCCTCCTTAATTAGTACATGTATTTAGATATCTCGGAAGACTGCCTTTAAGGTTCTGGTGTTTTTTGAAGAAAACAGTTGTCTTGAAAAAGTTATTTATCGGTTACGTCCTTGTTATTCCAGAATATTATTTTATACTGTAAATGGTGCAACAGCCGACACGTGTTTCGCCCTAGGCGGTCAGTAGGACAAGGTCTTTCTCAAGGCTTCTTAATTAGTCAGGAGGTCAAAGAACAGTTTCCTTTAGGCTTGTTATATAGTACATCAGTCTTCAAACAGATATAATAAATGCTGAGATTTCTCATTAGAATGCGGAGCAGCTATCCTGGGTCAATCCCTCGTTTCGAACGTCGTGGCGATCTATGTTCTATGTGTGTACTCTTTTTCCCTAGCCTTCTCCCTTGTTCTTTCTTTCATTACTGTATTTTGTAAATCTCAAACAAATTAAAAAATAAACTATTATTAGAACGTTAGCACCCTTTTTAAAACCCACCATTTGCTCACCAGAGAACATCATGTAGAAAGACCAATTTTTAAATAAGCAGTAAACATGGTCATGCCATAATGGTAACTGAAAAAGGCAATGTGCAATGGAATGTCAATTGAGCCAATGATTAAACATGAGCAAACCATCACTTAAAGTCCTGATTTAAATTTACAATTTTCGAGCAAGCTGTTATTCTTTAAAAACAAAGCAAGGCGTGCATGACGCTCATTTGTCAGTCTGGCGGTTTTGCCTTTCTGCATGCATTATGTTGATTTAAATGATAGTGCGAATGGAACTGCTGCTGTATCAAAATAAAGCAGTGTTTCTGAGCCCACCAGTATGTGTGTTGCCGCAACTCTCTTTAGTCACACAGACTAACAGATTTGGGTCGGATTTCAAGAAATTAATTTACATTACAGCCCTGCAAGATGTGTCCTTACTTCACTGGATGTTAGAACCAGCTTGTTAATTGCCAGATACCAGAAGTTCTGCCCATAAGCTGTTCTGCTTGCTAATTCACACTGAATTTTCAACCTTGTACACATAGATGCAATTTAACAATAAAGCCACCTGGTGGTGAGACCGGGAGGGGCATGGGGGAGAGGCGATAGGCAGAAGACACATTCATCACCTTTGACCCTCAATGACATCACATGTTTAATCCTTTATCGCATCCTTAGCAGGCACAGCCGGTACAGGTAAGAGCAGTGGGGTGGGGTGTTGGGGGAGGGGGGAGCCGACAGATGACAGGATAGGGAAAATAAAAAAGAAATAAAACCACTTACCTTGACTTGCAGCATTGCCAACTTGGCGATGTGGGGAGCGCAAAGTAAGTGGTTTTATTTTATTTTTTTATTTTATTTTCCCTATCCCGTCCTCTGTTGACTTTGCCCCGCCCCACCCCACCGCCACCTCACCACCCCACTGCTCTTACCTGTACCGTCCGCGCTTCATCCATAGGACCCTCCACAGCCTTCTATTTGCTGCTCAGAGTATAAGACCGAGGACCAGCAATGTCGGCTCCCGGGATGGCATCCTCTGGATGGCCACCCGTGGGTACTTCAAATGATTGGTGCATTTCAGGCACTCAGGGGGTTTTGGATTGGCCAGTTCAAGTCACAGGGGAGGGATCAGGGTGACAGTTAGGGACTTCAAGGGATAGTTGGGCACAATTGTAGAGTGCTGTGGTCCTGGCAGGTAGGGTAAAGAGTGACTGTCTTTGTTCCCTCCCACCCCATGTGTTTGTGCATTTGGCATGTGTGATGTTTTTTTTGTGTCTGACTTTATTGGTGTTCAGTTTGGGGTTGGAACTCAATTGACACTATAGAATAGTTGGCAGCTACATATAGGGTTCTTGCGCTAGGCCTTAAGGGTTGAGGACCTTGCAAGGCAGATCTTGGCAGAGGGAGTACAGGGGAGCGATGGTTGGATCACGTGTGAAGAATGGCAAATTAAATGAAAAGGGGATGTGAGGGATGTTTGTTGGGGATTGTTCATGTTTGGGAAGAGGATTAAGGGTGTGGGGTTAATCTATCAATTGTATTAGTGAGTTGGGGTTTTTATGACATGTTGTAGTGTATATAAGTTTTAGCTACATACCTGTCCTAATAAAGCAGCCTTTCGCTCTTACTTTAGCTGCTTTCATTCTGCGCCGGTTCGCCCGATAGAAGCTACAGATCTTCGAGTCCTGTTTACTTTCTGACAACAAAGAAAGAGGACCATATTCATGGAAACAGGAAGTCAACAACTGAGCAGAGGGCCTGTTTGGAAAATTAACTGTTAATTGTCCAAAACTGACTGGCAGCAGATTGAGGAAGAACAGTCATAACACTCAGATTCATGCAGTGGATTAAAGGAGTACATTCTTCTCCCCATAACCCCCCAAAACAACCTGTAAGGATACTTTCAAGGACTGTCAGGTCAGCTATCTCAAACCTACAAAATTATACTCAAATAAGTCTTAAAATCTTCCACTCACCCAAGCTATAGATACAGAGCAGGTGAAGGAAATACAATATGTGCATGAGAAATTATGGTAGGTAATTGAAGACATTTTAAGGAAGTAGGAAGTTAGACTATACATTCATGACGAGAAGGAAAGACTGACAAAATCGCTCGACAGGACTCAAACTACCGTCAGTCAAGGTGCCTAGACAAGGGTTAATCCCTGAAGTGTACCCCATAAGGGAAAAAGATGTGGAAAATGATTTACTTGTAAACATGTTGAGGGTGTCCTGAGATCTTAGTATTCGATAGTTGAATACAGCAAGCGTGTAATTGTATCAATACACCCTAGATTATGAGCTTGGCCCAAAAATCTACTCTGTTTAATGATCTCTTCAGTGTATATAATCTACTCAAATGTTACTAATGTTTAATATTGCTCCCTTTTTATTTATATGATTTGTATTTTGTGCTCTAAAAGACGTATATCTTAGATACTGTAATAAAGCATTCTCCAAGAATATGTAGTCACTTTACAGCTCTGTAAATCAGGTGATATTTGGCTAAATATGGGTTTACCCAAAAAACCGACAGCATTCAATATAAATATTCCCATTGTGTGTTCAGTTGGTTCCTTACAACGGCTCTAGATCTTCACTTGATGCCTCATTTGTGCAACAGATAACATTATGAAGTTCAATTTCATCAAGATTGTAGCATTAAATTTGCTACATGGGTGTTTGAGGGCTATCAAAATAAACGGACAAGGAGATCGATATCGTGATTGAATTAAATCTGGCATCGTCTATGGGTGCAAGTTGTGCAAACTATATTGTGTGTAGGACTTGGCCTTTTGGCTAAAGTTCCCTAAAACTTTTTGCTTTCCCCCTAGACCGTTTTCCTGACATAGAGTGCCAATTTAGATGCTTTGGGTACTTTGCCACTGCTGATCAGTGTCAAAGTACAGTAGTTCCCTGTGTAATGGTAATTGGTTGGCCATGATTGGTATGTTTGCCTTACTAGTAGAGTCCCTAGTGATGTGCACTGTGTGTGCCAGGGCTAGTAATACAAAGGGTGCGCGGAGAAGGGAACTCAGGCCTGCAGTGTAGGGCCTGCGCGCGGTTCGCTAAGTTAGCATGTTGTCCTGACAAGTGCAACCACTTGTCAGGCCTTACTTTCCCTTTTGCGTACACAGTGGGCACCCCTGTGGTAGGTCCCAGGTAACCCCTGGGCAGGGTGCCGTGTAGGTAAAAGGCAGGACATATACTGAGGTGTGTGTTATGTCCCGACAGTGAAAAATACTCCATTTCGTTTTTCACTGGTGAAAGGCCATTCTGCCCATAGGACAGAATGGGGGAGGCTGGGTATTGTGTTTGTTAGCCTAGTTTCCCATAAGTTTAAAATGGAGAGGTGAAGTTTGGTATGTATGAACTCACAGCGTCATAACCCATCTTTCTATGAAAGTGGTTTTGTCACTGTGTGTTCAGAAGCCGCTCTTTTAGAAAGTGGCTGAGTTTTGTGCTTTAGGCATTTCTGTGTGTCTCTGTTGAATGTGGATTGACTGTCTGGATCTGAGAGGGGAGGGGGTGAGACGGCACCAGGCTGACCTGCAGCTGGAGAGTATGCGAGGAAAAGTCCCGGGAGGTGAAGAGGCCTGGGTTGCGGCTATAAAACAATTGACCCATCTCATGCTGAGTGATTAAGGATCCAGACCCCCAGTATCAAAGGGAGAAAGGTGACACTGGGAGGGAGACACCCAGAACTGATTTAGGCAGGGGTCAGGGACCCCTGAGCACAACGAACTTCAAAGACATTTAGGGGTATATCTATGAGAGCTGAAACCCCTGAACATTGGAATGAAACAGAAATGGATTGAGACTGAAAAGGCTTGGACCCATTCTGTGGTCAAGAGGCACCTCTGCTAAAGAAGGAGCAACTGAAGAGACTGCTGTGGAAAGACCAATCCTTGCTTCGTGATCTGGGGCTGGTCTGCAGTTTGCTGTTCTAACTAAGGGAGAGGCTGTTGGGACTGTGCTTGGAGGCGCTGGGTCCCCCTGCTTGAAGAAGACTGTGCTTTGTGCTGTGTCATGTTACCCCAAGGGCCCGAGGTGAGCTGGCTCCCTGTTTGGAAACACAGGAACATAAAAGTTTCCGGAGAAGTTTCAAGCAACGCGGTGGGCGCGTGTTGTGGCAGCTTGAGACCCTCAGAAGGTGTACCCTGTGATCTTGGACACACGGAGGAGAAGCGAGACTCTGACGCGCTGGGTGCGTGTCGTGGTGCACAGGAGGCGTTGGTGAAGAGCGCCTGGTGAACGTGTGCATCGACGGAGGAGTGAGTCTCGGACACGCAGGGTGCGTGTCGTGGTGCACAGGAGGCGTCGGTGAGGAGCGCCTAGTGAAGTGTGCACCGGAGGTGAAGTGAGACTCGGACGCGCAGGCTGCGTGTCGGGATGCACCGCAGGCGCTGGTGAAGAGTGCCTGGTGAGCGGGTGCACCGGAGGTGAAGAGAGTCTCGGACGTGCTGGGTGCGTGTCGCGGTGCACTGGAGGCGTTGGCGAGGAGCGCCTGTCAACGCGTGCATCAGAAGTGGAGTGAGTCTCGGACGCGCAAGGTGCGTGTCGGGGTGCAACGAGGCGTTGGTGAAGAGCGCCTGGTGATCGAGTGCACCGGAGGAGAAGCGAGACTCGGACACGGTGAGCGTGTCGAGGTGCGGCCGGAGGCGTTGGTGAAGAGCGCCTGGATATCGGGGCACCGGAATTGGAGTAAGTCTCAGTGAAGCAGTGTGCGTGCTTTGGTGCAACCTGGGACTGTGGAGGTGATCGGCTGATCATCGGGTGCACCAAAGAAAGTGAGTCTCTGCAGCGTGGTGTGCGTATCTTGGTGCGAACTGAGACCGCAGGAAGGAGTGCCGGTTGAACGTGCACTCTGAGTCGATGTGAAGTCCCATCAGCGTTGTGTGTGTGGCTTCGTGCCAGAAGAGACCCGGAGGGTGCAGTGGTGAACGTGCACCCAGAGTAACGTAATCTCAGGGGCGTGGGGTACGTGTGCCCTGCGGCCGCCTGAGACCTTCCTAACAGTCGCGGCCCAGACCGGCAGCCCCGGAGTAGCTGAACTGCCAGGCCGAGCCACTGAGGCCCATTGCGAAAGTTCTGCACGAAAGGCCTAGTTCATTGAAGGAGGAGAGGAGAGTGGGGTCGCGCCCCCCAGGTAACGTGGATCACTGCCTGGGCGGGGTGCGGGCTCGGAGGGACACTCTCTCGGCCTCTCTGTCCTGACGACGTGAGCCTTTGCTTCGACTCAGATTGGGGCCCGGACTGACCAAGGAGTGGGGCCCGAGTGGGAAGCTGCACTTTATTTCATCGTGAATACGTGTGGGGGGGCAACTGTTATCGAAGAGGCTGAGTGTCGTAATACACATTGCCAATATTGCTGCTAACGAACTGCCGGACTGTCTTATGACGCCTGACATTATTTCCGCCTAACGAAGTACACGATTGTAGCGCTACGCATTGCATTATTTCTCCCTTGCAAAGTACAGGATTGTAGCGGCCCGCGTTGCATTATTTCGTCATTGCAACGTACATGATTGTAGCTACGCATTGCATTATTCCTTAATTGCAAAGTACATGATTGTGGCGGTGCGCATTGCATTGTTTCTTCATTGCAAAGTACGTGATTGGGGTGTGACGCATTGCATTATTCCTTCATTGCGCAGTACATGATGGTAGCGGTACGCATTGCATAATTTCTCCCATTGCAGGTACCGGAGTGTATCGTTACGCATTGTATTATTTCTCCTGTACTCGGCACAGGATTGTATCATTACGCAGAGCACTAGTGTTTGTCCATTGCAACGTGTGTGATTCTAGCATTACGACCAGCATAGCGTTTGGAAAGCGGTGGTTGGGATTTGAACCTGCCAGCCGGAACGAATATTACCCTTTATTATATGTTGGCTTTTGTAACGTGTGGTCTGATCGTATATCTTTTTATATAAAGTTTATACTCGTTTTTATCAAACTCGTGTGGAGTCCATTTGTGGTGTCACCAGGGGATTGCTGTGGGCGTGGTTGCACATACTGTACACTCGTGCCTTGGAGATAGGCCTGGCTGCTCATGCCAAGCTACTAAGGGGGTGAGCAGGGCTATCTCAAACGGTGTCCTTACTTGGCCTAACATTGAGTGGGGAGTCCCGGGTCGCGCATTTGTGACAGTGACTCGTGACGGGGACTCCGGCTTCCAACAGTGAGTTTTAGTTATTAGCACACAATTAAGCTCCTTTATAAATGCTAATTGAAAGGTAGTTGTTATTGTAGTCAAGTTAGTATCTGCCAAGATTAGTGGCTCAATGAACTGTTGGAGTGCCTGCACAGAATTATGTTCCCAAACCAGGTGTGAGGTCATTTACTTTCATCGACAGTAATGAGTGAGTCAAGTGGTCTGGCCAGATCACCTATATGTACTTGGCTAAGAAATGGGACACAAAAACTAGCAGACTTGAATAAACCATCCAGTTCATGACTTTAGTGGCTGGGCCAAAAGAAAATGTCCCGACATGTGGCCTTCAGCAAAGTGGTATGTAGTCTGAAACGTCCTTCTGTACTAGCATCGCCATATAACCTCTTACCTGAATTTATAAAGTCCATGCCTGTTGTTAATGTATTTGTTTTGTAGTTCTGCTGTAATCAGTGATACATTCAGGGATGGAAAAGCTAAATAAAACACTGGGTCCCTCTCCAAGACTGAAGACTCTGATGCAGCTAGGGGCTAGATCTGCCATGGCTTAAAGAACATCTCTGGGATCATGACTGCTTCCTGAACTTTATTAAAGTGATCACTTTGTGTGGTGAGTAAAGTACAGCAGATGCACATCACTTCCAATAAGGACATATCTTAGGAATTTCACTGCCTCTTGTAGCTTCCCACACAATGTATGTTTTCACTGCATACAAAGTCTTCAGGAACACAAGTCTATAGGTCTGCAATGGAATCTGCACTTCCTGTGTTTTGGAATTGTGGGATTTGTAGTTTCTCTGCTCAAAGCGTTTGCATAGGTCTTCAACACTGAAAGATGGCTCACTGCCAAAAACACCAATTACACCGGGCACATTCCCTTTGTTTCTCATTGTCTTAGACTCGTTGCAGAGACTTAAGGAGTCCTCTTGTTTGAAAAAATAAAATATTGTGGGGTGGTCGACTTGTTCAGTAATTTGTTGCCGTGCTGGAAAGGAAGGAACAATCTTCATGTCCGAGAAAAGTCCCCACCTCCATGGAAAAGTTAATGCTGTTTCTGCTGGGGAGTGTAGAATGATCTTCCAATTGAGTTAAAAAAAACTTCTACTGTCAGCAGAAACTGAGGGATTCTAAAGTCCAGATATGAAAAAGAAAAAGAAACTACATCTCAGCGGGTTCATTTTTTTTTCTCCAAAGTTCTTTTTGGAAACTAGGAATAATAAAATAAAGTGTGCTCTCTCTCACCTTCCATCCATCCATATTACTTGTCTTGTACGCCTTCGCTTCTTCCTCGGTCACGCCCTTTTTTGACACTGTATATAGCAGGCTTTGAAAAGCGCTCTGAAGCTGCCTCTGTGCGTGAAGGTGTAGTGTACCATTCATACTCACATAACTGAATACAGCAGACACCGCATGTAAGTTGAAGACATTGGCATTGCACAGGTCACCGTGTGACCTTAATTTAAGCATATAAGATTCATTTGTTTGTAAGTACATTTATACGTTATTCAAATTGTCGTTTCTATAACCTTTTCAAGTTTTTTTTAATAGCAGGGAAAGAAGCCTTTTATCATCTTTATTTATATCCGGAAATTGATCCCCCCGCCCACCCCCCCCCCAAAAAAAAAAACCACGATTACACATTTTAAATTCATGTGCTCTGTATTCCTTTACTGCAGATGTCTCTTATTTCTGTCTGTGTTTTCTTATAAAGCACTAGGAAATAAAACCCCTCCTTGCGTTTCAGTTCCCTGGGCGCCCAAACACTTTCCCTGAAATCCGTTAAATTTAGTTCTTTGAAGGATAGTGAGGGCTGTCAACACTGCTTTTATGTCCATGTTTGTACAGCGCTGCTTGCTGGTGACGCCTTCAAAGCAAAGATTCGCTTTTCTCTCGTTCGCAGTACAAACATCATCAAAACGTTCTAACAGCCATATTAGCATTAAATGAAATGCAGGGTCCTCCGGGCGACATGATGGGGCGACAACATCGTGCTCCAACATAAGAAACATACAAAAGAGAAACAACAAGCATTGGCAAAGCCAACAGCTCTCGCCCTAGTGACTTATTGGCTTTGCCAATGGTTTTTAGCCACACTGCAAAGCATTCCTAATACTGTGCATCATGGCTGACTACCTGCATCATTTTATACACATGCACATTCCCACAAAATGAAAATGACGCAGACATTTAAAAAACATTTTTTGTAAGAGATCCAATTGGATTGGTAACTAAAGAAAATAAAACATACAAAAAGTGTGTTTCATTTAAAGCAGGTGGGCTAGTGGAAGCAACACGAGGGGAACATCAGGAGAAGGGTGAAGCAACACATGAGAGGGTGGGGCAAACGGCAATGCAACGGGGTAGGTCGTGAGTGAACGCAACACAGAGGTTGGGGTAGGGGCGCAACTAGACCTGAACTTCGGGGGGCTAACACTCCCAGCCAAGGCTGGCCCTAGCACTGGTCGCACACTGTGCAACAGTCTTTTTTAGCACCCCTCCCCCATTTCCTCCTTCTTCATGAATTCCCTCACTACCACTCACCAACAATGCACCTCATCTCTCTATAGCACCTTTCTGACAAACATTTCATTTTTTTTTATAGCGCTAGTCATAGTTTACTCACACTCTTCTGTGAGCTGCATGGTACACGTTCTTTGTAGCAGGCACATTAACCCTCTGCGCCGTGTGGGTCACAGGAGTGCCCATGTGAGTGCACGGTGAGTGATGCGACAGTGTGAGAGTAAGGTAAGAGTAGTGACTGCAGGGTGGGTGAGGTGACCATATAAATTTGGGTGCAAATGTAAGTGCAGAGTGGGTCGAATGAATGCATGTTTAGTGATGAGCTTGTTTGAGTGAGATTGCAGATTGAGCAGTGAGGGGGACAGGTAAGTGAAGTGTCACATGAGTGCGGGGTGAGTAGTGTGCTCGTGTGACTGCAGGGTGAGGTACAGGGTGAAAAGCACAAGTGCATTATGAGTGCAGAGTGATCACTGTGAGTGCAGAGTGATCACTGTGAGTGCAGAGTGATCACTGTGAGTGCAGAGTGATCACTGTGAGTGCAGAGTGATCACTGTGAGTGCAGAGTGATCACTGTGAGTGCAGAGTGATCACTGTGAGTGCAGAGTGATCACTGTGAGTGCAGAGTGATCACTGTGAGTGCAGAGTGATCACTGTGAGTGCAGGGTGAGCGCTGCGAGTGCATGGTGATCGCTGCGAGTGCATGGTGATCGCTGCGAGTGTAGGGCGAGCGTGAAAGTGAAGGGCGAGAATGAGGAGTGAGTTGTCTGAATGCAGGGTGCATTCCCAGACACTTGAAGTAACTCCGCATGTTATTGACAGCGGTGTAGGTTTCAGATATAAGTTAAACTATTGCTATCTTGGCATTAATCGGATCGAGGGTGGAGGAAATAATGTGCTGATCCTGCAACAAACTTCCAGTCTTATGATTAGGGTTGCCAGGTCATTATTTGATGTCCCAGACGGTACAAAAATAAGCAGTCACCTAAAGCCGTATTTTCAGCACTTAATCTGTGCATACTTCCAACAGCAAATATAAATAGAAAGCACTTTTAATTGTGTTCTAGCGCTTCCTGAATGATCCATGACGGCGGGATTTATCGGGCCAGGCCTTGGAAGGAAGACCAGAGTATAAGACACTCTGGCAAGAGGAAAATCTTTTCCACTTGTATGGTTTGAGCTAATGAAGAGCTGAAGAACTGTCAGGATAAACGCTTAGGAGATACATTGGAGCCCTGATGATGTTCAAGTGAGGACGAAACGCGCAGGCTGACGATTGGATATTGTTATATTTGACTGAATATTGGATACTGTTCTATTTTGGAGCTATGATTTTCCTTTGAATTAATAAATGGAAAATACACATGGAACAAGTTTGCCTATGGATTTGATTCTCGAAAAACAATAATTGATTGGATACCATAGCGGATACATTGACGCTCCTTTCCATTTGTAGAATTCCTACTTTATATTCCTTCTCATGAAATGCATTCTCACACTATGGCAAAGGAATAGGCAGAATGGGGGCCCAGGGGGTACTGAACCAGAAAAAAACTAAGCCTCGGTAACCAGGTTATAAAGGTATGTAAATATGCAAATGGTCTTTAAAGACCTGTGAAAAACTCTGCCGTGCCGGAGATAAGGCTTCAGACACTGACCAGCCGAGCCCACAGCAGCTTGAGTTGCAGCAGCCCAGGCTGAGACACACGACGAGGGGGGGTGGGGAGGGGGAGCTGAGGCCTGTTCTGCCCAATGGGTGTTGCGCGCCTGGGTTTGGGAAGCAACATAGAGGGCATGAGTAAGGGGGAAGTTATACGGCGAAGCACACATGAGCGCAAGAAGGAGAAGACTGAGAAAAGCAGTAGAGCAACACCGAGTACACAAGGGAGATAGCTGAAAACTCAAATGGAGTGCTGCACACACAATAAAATGTAGTGGTTGAAAAGCAAGCAGTGAAAGCTGCAGTGCCAGCATATCCAAGAGATTGTAACAAGCAGTGCTCCATGGGAGGGACAAATACAAGATTGACAAACAGGGACATAAATTAGAAGCAGGCAAATTGGAGTGACAATGAAATAAAACCAATGGTGAGCAATGGGCCCCTCTATATTCTTTGTAAGCCAAAATATTCCTTGCAACACACAGTGCATGCACTGCCTAGTAGGCTTGATCAAAAAACAGTGTACAAGCATTTCATGTCTATTTACCTAGAATCTAGAATGATATACCTTGGTACATCAGGATTGCAGCACCCCTCCTACAGTTCTTTCAGGGGCTAAAAAGTTCAAGTTCACGTACAAGGTTTTTTTTTTTTAATAGTACCTAAACCAAATGGTTGCAGGCCACTCAAGACCCACCAGGTCTCATGGCCCAGAATTGAGAATAATAATCCTATGCATATCAGCCTAATACCCCCTTTCTGCAGTCCACACATTACTTATACTCCTCAAAGAAGGCTTCATCAAGTACCAATTAAGATCCTCCCTGATCCCGGGCTTCATGGCACTAAATCCCCGCTTGTACTGCAAGACAATGAGATATTCTTTCATCTCTTCTGTACTCCATTGCTCTCAAGCTAATTTCATGCTCCTCATGTACAGACTGTTGGGTAATATTCTATAGTTTGTATTTCGTACAGATTAAGTTTGGTCTAGAATTGTATTTATCATAGTAAATATGCAAATATAATTGTAAGTAGGTGGTCTTTTTAGCCCCATCCTTTTTAATAGGTTCTTAGTCAGTAGGCAAGCAACTATTAAAAAGGATGTAGTTAAAAAAGGGCTGGAACCAGTGCAGTCTGAAGCTCAGACCGGCTCAGTCACGTGAACTGTTCTAATGGAAACTAACAGCTTTTTATAAAACTCCGAAATGAATAAGTAAAAATAGCATAATTTATGCCATGTCCCAATTCTAGCACTCCTTTAGACATCTACTCTGTTGTTAGCTCTCCGATTTCTCCTGTAATAAAAGTGCCTTTGGCCTCCTCGGCCACGTAGTTGATCAACTTTTGAAATAGTTGTTTATTTTAATAGCTTCATATGTGGTACTGCTACGTTTTTTGGATGTTTCACGTTTTCTAACCATGATTGAAATACGCTTCTCGCAAACCTGCCCATACATAGTCCAACACGTCGCACGAGTGTGGGAACGAACAGTCAAAAAGGTGATAGGCCATGCCCCATATGCACCAGACATGCCGCTCTGGGTGGTACAGTCATACGCGAAAATAGCGGACACTATGTCCGTCCATAAATGGAAAGATGGCGGATGCCTGACGATGGGGGACCTATTCTCAAATAAACAATTCATCTCCCACGAGAGTGCGGAAGAAATATATGAATTAGGACGAGGGCAATTTTTGCAATACAGAAAGATATCACATGTGACCAGTGAGCTGTGGGCGTCATTTCCAGAGGTGCCACCAACAACAAGTGTGCTCCAAGTTATGCTGTGTATGGCACAGGGTGGTCGCCTAATCTCCCATATGTACCGGGCACTTAGGGAGGACTTGAAAGCCCCGGCCCTACCGGTCCAGGCACGCTGGGAAAAAGCCCTAGTAGAGCCCCTAACGGAGCGGGAGTGGATCAAGGTGCATGAGGGAGTTAAGGGAGTGAGCTCTAATCCGCGGTTCAAATTAGTTCAATATAATTACATACATCTAACATACCTCTCCCCCAAAACACTAAGTAAAATAATTCCGACCCGGACAGCCGAATGCCCCAGATGTAAAGAGGGGGAGGCGGATTTTCTACATGTGGTATGGCAATGCCCGAGCATAGCCTCCTACTGGACTGAAATCCTAGGTAAACTGGAAGAAGCCACAGGATGGAAAATTTCGAAAGAGATAAAGATAGAGATGTTGGGACTATTACCTACCCCCAAAAACAAAAGGTTAAGTAGGAGATTAGTAATGCTAGGACTTATACTGGCAAAAAGACGAATTGCGATAACCTGGATGAGCCCCAACCCACCTCACATAAAAATGTGGCTAGGGGACTTATGCGAATGGGCGACAGCAGAAGCAATACGTATGAAAAAGGTCAGACACGACGAAAAGTTAGAAGCTGACTTAACCGCATGGACAGCAATGCTAGCAGACATTAAGGGTATGCAAGCAGCAATAAAAATACCTACCAAATATACCCCAAAATAACAACAATACATAGACGTGCGAGGAAATCGGAACACAACACTAGGATGGGAAACAGGTGACAATATAAAGTTCTAAATAAAAACCCTAGAAGTATTAAGGCGAGAGGTCTACGGAGCTGAGTGGGGTGAGAGGGTGGAAATATTTTAAGGAAATGGGAAAGTTTGATGTTGATAATACTGGTTGTATAAGCTATCCCCGAAATACGAGTTGAAAACGTTGAATTGTAAAACATTCTGCTGCATAATATGTATAGAACGCTTATGTATCCTAAATTATACAAGGACTAGACAAGAGTCCTAACGCTTGTACCAAAAACCAATACAAATATTTAAAAAAATATATATATTGAAATGTACCCCTACATTTTGTGGTCAGTGTGGCTTCGCTGGGGCAGACCAGCAGTGCCAATTAAATCTGGCACCCCAGCTGCTTGTATGTGCAATATCCCTCTCTTAAATAGGTTATTATGACAAGCAGCGTTAGAAATAAAATGCCTAAACCCTCAACAATATCTGTGAATCCGGAACAGATTTTTCAATGCTTTGGTCAGTAATGCTTCAGAATATAATGAATGTGATGAATTTTTAATGTGAGAGGAAGCTGAACCCAGACGTAGGTAGCCTGACCATAAATAGGTTTTTGTTTTTACCTAGAGTTTTACAAGGCATAATTGTTCCACGTCACTAACCATGTCTTAATAGCAGACGTCGCCTGGGGAATGTGGATTTAAAGCTTGCTCCAGACTGAGTCGCGAGAAAGACAGGATGTTTCCTAGGGAGCAGCTGAAACCGAGGCTGGTTGCTGACACAGTGGAATAATGCCCCATGGGTTATGCCGCAGACTAGGAACTACAAATGCAGCGTTTACCCCCGTTTTTCTGACATTCACCCGTGGGAGGTAATCTGGTGCCATTACACCCCTGTTAAGGGTTGTGTTTGATCTCTATACTTGGGGCTGTTATTACAGAATTTCCAGGGCTGCCTTTACTTCCCAATACTGCCCTGCTGGAACTGGCAGTGCATTACTCACTGGCATGCTTTGGAAATCTTGTTTAACAAAAGCGCAGTGTCCATTCTGTCACTCCCGGGAATAAAATTATACGTGCACGCTCTCAATGAAACAAAATATTTGATTGCAGCTTTTAGTTGTTCGTTTTTAAGTTCTGGAACATTACCAGATTTTATTCATGGTTCCTGGCAAAAATGTCGTGCTGAATAAGTTTACACAAAGATCGAACAGAACAGGAATAACTTTCATCCCTTGCCTTTTGTTTGCTGTTACAACATTACCATTAAGCTGTTGCAACCATCTCTCAGTTTCAGCTAGTGTCAAAATGTGTGGTGTAAAGCTAGACGTTTTCCAGTCTGGAAATAACCATCCACACGCTGGTGGAATGTAAATTTGATTTGAAAATTCTGTCTGATTCACATGTACTCGGGGGTGACCCTTGGGAAAGGTTACCAGGTGACTGTGTTACCAAGGAGGCCTTGCTCCAGGCCTTATTGCCGTTCAGTAACTCGCAGAATGAACCGTCTGCTTTCTGGCATTTGTGATTCAGGTTCCCTTCAGTGGGTCTGCATTGCTGAACAAATGCAGTTGGAAAAATGTATTTGTAAAAGGAAAGGTCGGAACTGGAGCACAAAGTCCTTGGTTACATGAAGTGAACCAACACCTTAATTGGCTACCTTGGATTCTTTTCGTTTTTTAGCCACCCTATTTTGTCTTGTATTATGACTCTATGCCCTGTATCACTGCCATTCATCGCTACTGAGTGCGTGCCGTACCCCTAAAAACAATATTATAAATTTGTTTTTACCTAACTCAGTTATTTAGCTTTCCAGGAAAGCCACTGTAAACTCTGCATAGAAAATGCGCTAGTGGATAGAAGTCAGGCGTGCAACGCCCTTGGGGCTCGTAGGGCTTCAGCCCCTCCCCCCCGTCGTGTGTCAGCCCGGACTGAGACAGCTTACACACACTCACACTCACACACTCTTCTTGAGCTGCTGTGGGCTGGCTGGTCTGGCGTCTTATCGCAGCTGCACCTGAGTATTTAACAGGTCTTTAAAAGACCATTTACTTGATAACGAGGCTTTGTTGTTTTTTCACCACTTCCTAGAGCCCCTGCATCTCCACTCTGCCTATTCTTTAAAGTTGCAAATTACTTTTGCTGCCACAGTGTGAGAATGCATTTCCTGAAAACTTTTGCAGTTTTATACAGCTCGAACTCCACCCGAAGGAATTGAGGCACTTTGTGTGAGCACCAATTACATTATACAAGGACACATTGCTGGAAGTATTAGCCCCCCCACTCCCCCCCCCAGAAATTTGGCTCCTCATTGCTGGAAGTATTAGCCCCCTGGAAATTTAGCTCTACATTGCTGGAAGTATTAGCCCCCCATGTCCTCCCCCACCGTAATTTGACTCTAGTTGCGCCCCTGATAGAAGTTAAATGCCATTTGGGCTACAATGTTTATTTACACCATCTAAATATATGACAAAATATGTACTGCCCCAGTGAATCATTGTACACTGGCTGGGCTGCAGTACGAGCACTGTCACATAGCTTGAAGTGCTTGTGCTTGTAGAAAATCCTACTTTTATATATTAGCTAAGTCATCAATGATGTATGCGTTGTAAGCCCACATCACATGGCTTGGTGACTAATATACAACAGCAGGACATGCTAGATATTGGGAAAGTTATGCCTACACAATGAACAGTTCGGGAAAGTTCCTGTCAGGCCACGAAATCAATGAAATCACTTTTTCTTATCTTGGATTGGCGTAATACTAGAGCAGGTGATACACATTTTTGTCCGCTTAGTTTTAAAAATCTGTTCCAGTTTCAAAAGTAGTTTTTTGATAACCGGAGAGGAAAGTAGCTCAGCAAAGGTACTTTAAGTTTCCAGAGTTAAAATGGTTTAGAACTATTTGGTCTCACAGCCCCACCCCAGAGACAAAATACACATCCCTGGCTATCTGTTAATAACTCTCTTCATGAAAGCAATTGATTAACCTCTGGCAGCAGGAAGACAGGAATGGTGGTAATGAGGCCACTGAGCAGGGGTTAGTCATCTGGGAGGGGAACAGGAACAGTTGGTAACATAGAGGGCAGCTTTCACAGCTCTTTCTTTGAGACCGAGGTACCAAATGGGGCTGTCAGGAACTGCAGGCATTGATTGCCTGAGTCACATAAAACAAGTTCCAACACAGATGGAGGGGAGGACATCTCATCTTCAGAGGGGAGTCGCTAGAAGAAGTTGCAACTGGAGGAAAGCTAGGGCCATTTTGGTTGATGGATTCTGAGAAGGTATGCTGTACACTGAGAAAGGATGTGCTTAACGAGAAGGTGGAAATACTCTGAGAAATAATACACAACAGGGAAATCTCTAGTCAGTGGCCAGTGCACTGGAAAGGATGGAACATCACACCATGTAGAACATTCCCTTACCTGAGAGGAAATATCATAGAACAATAAGTCTATGCAGGCTGATGGAAGAAAGAAGATCCAAGGACTCCTGCTGCCACCCAGGGACTGGTACTGCCCTTCAAAAGTCAAGTGAGTGACATCCTGCTGCAACACAAAAAGCAGAGAACTTCTGACTCTAGAAGGTCCAAGCTGACTGTGGGAAATTGGGTTGTTGGTTGACATGAGTGTGAGCCTTGGTCAAACAGCCACAATCTGTGCCAGAGTGAACCACAAAAGCAGTCAGGCTTAACTAAGATTCAATGTGTAAAGTTTTTATGCAGCACACAAACCGTAATACCGTGAAAACACAGCACAAGAAAAATTCCAAACAAATTTAGAAAAATAGAGTGAATTTTAATAAATTATTTGACACTAAAATGACCAAAAATCTAATTAGTAGAACCGGAGTTATACATTTTTAAAGGTTTTAGTAAAAATGAGTGCCTAAAAGATCAAAGCACCAACCTCTGACATTTAGATGCATGAGAAAAATATTGCTGAATGCAATGGAGCGCAGGTTGGATACAAGACATGGATTGGGCTCGGTCAGCGCTTACCTTTGGACTTAGAAGAATTTTCAAGAAAAATGTTCTGAGAAGATAAAGTTCAGTGGAGCAACGCTGCAGGTGGTGTCTGAGGAGGGAGTGTCCACATCTGGGAGCAGCAGGACAAAGTCAAGATGAAGATTTCTATGTTTGGACTTACTCACTTTTATGGAAATCAAAAATCTCCAGCTGGACAAGGCCACAGCCGAAGACAGTTCCAGGAGCTTGGATACCCCTTTGGAGAAGGACCACTGAACAGAATTTGCTGCAGCAGAGAATAACATAGTGGGAGCGGCCGCAAAGTCAGGCTGACTGGCGATGCACCTTGGGCGGATAGATGAGCAGGTTTGTCCGGGTGTTCCCTGGGTTCTCAGCGCAGTTTTTAGCCAAACATTTCCCAAGCCCCAAGCTTTGAATTTTGGCTATCTTGGCACCTTTACCACCACAACCAGGGGTTCAGGACTAGTGGGACACCATGTGAGCGTTCAGGACTCACTCATGCTGGGTCTAGGTGTATTGTCAAGATGGTGGGAGCCTTTTATGTCCCTGTTACTCTGAAAAGGAGGCCAGCAAACTAGCCCTTGGATTCACTCTGATAGCCCTCAGTTCAGGTGAAGAAGCAGTGCTCAAACAGCAGGGCAGGCCTCTAAGGGCTCAAGGCAGGCACCAGGCAGCAAATCAGTCCATCCAGGTATAACAAAGCAGTCTTGCAGAGTGCACAGCAGGTCACAGCAGCAGGTCGTATCAGCAGGCAGTCCTCAGAGTTCTTCTGCAGGTCCAGAAAGTGAACTGAAGAGTGGGTCTGAGGGCCCAATACTTATATATGGTGCCTCATTTGAAGTTTAGAGAAGTTTCTAGAGATTTCTCTTTGAAGTGCCTGACTCCTTAACCCTGGCTCCAAGCTGGCTGCAGAGGCAATGTGGAGGTTACATGCCTTTCTATGAAGGCAGAGCACAGCCTATTCAGTTGCAAGTGGGACTGTGCCCCAATGAGAGCGCATCCTCGGTGAGCAACAAATACAGGATCATCTGGCTTTGAACAATTTTCCACAAAGAAAAGGGCTTCAGCTGGGCCTTGTGGTGAACGTATCATTGTATACTGCCTAGCTGGTTCTTCCAGCCATGCCCCACTTGGGAATTTGAAGAACCAAAAAAGTGACTACGTCCAAAGATAACATTTTGAAATGGGTCTAGGCGGCAAATCTACCCCAGTGGTGAAGCCATCTGTTCAAATATGGAATTCTACTTTGTCCTCCTCAAAGTTTTTGCACCAAAACTGAAGGCTTTAGAGACAACAAACTATGACATATTGGTTGTATCTGGTTTTGAGGGACCCTTGCCAGCTTCCTCTTTGTAATAACGAGGTCCAGAAGTGTAGAGGATCTTGACATCTGACATGAATAACATCAAAGCCAGGATACTACACTCTTCTTGCCCAGTCTTGCTGGAGTACATTGAGCACCGAAAAGCCCAATATTTTCGAAGGTACAAACTTGGGGCAATGTGAATTGCTTGGCCTACGCAACCTGCATTCCATCATGGTTGTCCTGAAGTGGCACCTAGATCCTGGGCAATCACAAGCTGGAACTTATAATTGACACAATATATTTAATGGGTGCATTATGCCTTTAAAAAATCATACCACAAGTTCCCCTTATCCAATTTTAAATGTTATGGTGTCTATTTATTCATTTAAATGTTCTTGACTTTTCAAACATTTTTGTGATTTTTGTATTGTGTTTTGTTTTCTTGACTTTAAAATTGGTTGGTTCTGCTGGGGAATTGCCTGCTGCTTGTGTCATTGTGACCATGGGTGAGCAGACATTCTCTTAAAACTGTGTTGTGACGTAACTGGTTTGTGTTTATTAAGTTCTTAACTGTTTATTAAGCTAATAACACAATTTCTAACACTTGCTCATTGGACATTAGAGAGAATACTCTAGTTTTACTATTGACGCATTGAATTGCAAGTGCTTAATAATATAATCTTCATAGCTCTGAAGACTGCATATTTTGTAGTGTTGTACCACAATAACCTACTTTATAATTAGCCCTGATCTTGGTGTGTTGGATTGTTGCATTTTCTAAAGTGTCATTTAAATCCCTGTCAATTCTTGACTTCCGAACAGTGCATGTATTACACCACCATTAAAGAAACGTGTAGCCACCCTGCTTGAATTTGTGGAATATACACCCACACCTAATAATTTATTTCTCATTAGCAGCCTTTCGGAAACTGTAGCCATTCCAAATGCTTCATCGTATAGAAGAGAATAAAGTTGCACTTGAAAAGCTTTTGAGTTTCAGAAAGGCAATAAATATTTAGCAATTTGAAAATGCTTATTGCCCTTTTGGTGTCAGACCTCAATATATCTGCAATGAAATAAAATAATATATTGTTTCAATATAGTTCTTTGTATGTTCCTTAATATGTTAACCAAAGTAGGGCCTCGTTATGAGTGTCCTGGTGTGGAGGGTGCTGATTCTGAATCTCTGGAGTTAAAGATACTGGGGTTCTTGGATTATGGGTTGAAAAATGTGATTCCTGTGGGAAATGAGAAATTGGAGTAGGATTCCATGAGGAGTTCTGTTACACTGCTTATTCCTCATTCTCTTCCGCAGTTTTTCCAAAAGATTTCAGCTGTTTCCAACAGTAAGATGTCTGATAGAAACATGACAGGTCGGTGGTCTGCATACCTCATAATTCCAGATAAGGCGGATAACGAGGTTGGCGGCCACATAGAAAATTACAGGCCTTAGGCCTATCATATTGAAGGACCTGTTTATGAACTTCAGAAGAATGTGTTGCTTTGGGCTACCAAGGATTTGAACTTGCGACCTGTAGGATCCACTCGATCCACTAGCGAGCCCACAATCATTTAGCCTTCTTGCCCCGCCACATTTAGGAGCACCGACAAGCAGGACATTTCTGCCAACATTACAGCTGTGCGTTATCATTAAATCTCCTATTCAGTGAGTAAACTGGTACAGTGAATACATTGTCTAAAATATTTGGAAGCCAAAGTATATGTCCAAGTTATCCCATGACACTCAAAATATGTGATTACACATTTAGACCATGAGGTGCTGGTCTGGGAATGTTCGACATCTGCTACATTCACTTAGTCCACGGCACGGTAATGGGTTTTAAGTAGCATGTGTTTGATAATTAGAAAACCCAGAGCTGGCAAACTAGAAAAGCGCCACTTTTGTCGATCCTGTAAACGAGGAGGCAATTTTTTTTCCCTCTTAAATGAAGGGTCTGACTGCGTCTTAAATAAAATGCTATTGTTATATAGAGGCTTGTAAACTTGACTTGTAAACAAGGCGGGGTGGGGGGGCAACTTTGTTTCCTTCCAGGACTGAACTTTTCCAAGTGCGTCAAAGATGGGTATTTGCGGCTTGGGAATCCTCATGCAAATTGCAGAAATAAATAGTTCAAAAGCATTGTTCGCGCATTCAGAAATGGGGAATAACATGCACAGTTTTCATGTTAGTCCAGAATCCCCAATTAATTGGAAGCAAATTGTGCACCCGCTAATTTACAAGCACGTGCTATGGTAAACTTGTGAGTGCATAATTTGCATCTGCAAAGTGCAAGTCTCTCGAGGTGTGTGTGCGCCAGCCTGCGGCCTCTGGCTCACCACACAACGTTTTGTAGGGGCTATATTTAATTATCGACTTTCATAACTCAGGCTCCTTAAGCCTTTCACTTACTTGCTTCCTTTTGAAGTTATTCTCTATTAAGATGGATATCCCTTACTTAGCACTGAGACTAGAAACATGGAAAAGTACCTCCTGCTAACAAGACAATCAATCAAAATTAAAAAAAACATGTTCCGCTTTTGTGTTTTACTTCCATAAAGTAAAGGAAAAACACACGAAGAAGTCCAGCTATAGCTGTTAAAATCTCTTGCAAATGATATGAGATGGCGTTTGTAAACTCCTTATTTTCAATATAAGACTTCCATCGGATCACAGACACAACATCTAGGTAAACATCGTTTGATGCAAGCATATTGTGAAAAATATCGTTTACCAAAATAAAGTGTCCCTATAATGTTAATGGTAAGTACAAAAATATTTAAAAAATATCGTTGACAATAATATCATAACAAAAATATACAAAAATATCGATTTTTCTGTTTAAGGTAGTAAATATTAATTAGTTTAATATATAAATTTAATATAACATAAATTAAATGAATTCCACAGATATTTAATACTATATATAAATATATAATTCTATAAACACATATATAGGTATACGTATATATGTTTGTGTTTTTTTCTATATATAGTGTAACATAATGAAATTATTTATTTTACATTATAATATTTCTAAAATTTAAAATGTACCACTGTGAAAATAAAACATATTTGTATATTTATGATATATACACAATAAAACCATAAAAATATAAACAATTCAATAACAAAAATATATTAATTAATTTAGGCAATAAATTAAATATTGCAAATTTAGAACTCCAAAACCCATTTACTAAAATACATTAAAGAGTAAGGAAAGCGTTGGATTTCGGAAGGATTAAATTTACTATTCCCACTCCAGTCTATACAACAGTAGGGAAAACGTTGTACTTCGGACAAGTTTCATTTACTCGTCTCACTCCAGTCTGTACTACAGTAGGGAAAGCAGTGGACTTCAGAGGGCTTAAATTTACCATTCACACTCCAGTCTGTACAGCAGTAGGGAAAGCGTTAGATTTAGACGTGGTAAGATTTTCTATTCCTAATCCAGTGTGTGCTACAGTAGGGAAAGTGCTGGGCTTCGGAAGGGTTACATTTACTATTTCCACTCCAGTCTGTTGAACAGTAGGGAAAGCACTTCACTTCAAACAAATTACATATTTGAATAACCCTAATAATTAAAATTAACAGTATTAATTTATTTATATATATATATATATATATTTTAATAATTGAAATAAATTAAACAATTTACATAAACACTTTAATAATTATCTATTAAAAAATGATTATTTGATTATTACTTAATTAACTTTCCACCCTATACCCCTACAAACCTAGCAGCCCACACCTAAAATATAACTAAAACAAAAAAGATAACACAATTGACATAATTAATAATCAATTAAATATTAAACAATTAATTGTTACTTAATAAAAACCCAGCAGCCCACACCTAAATATAACTCAAATATCTAATTATTACACAATATATAATCAATCAATTAAAATATTAATAACAATTATTGAATATATTTATTACTAAAATTAACTTCCCACCCTACAACGCTACAAACCTAGCAGCCCGCACCTAAAATGAAACTAAAATACATCAAAATGACATAATGTACAAAATTAATATCAATCACATACTTAAACATTACGTAAATAATTACTTCACTTCCCACCCTACATCCCTACAAACCCAACAACCTGCTACAATAGTATAAATTGCTATTCGCAATTAAATTAAAACATCTAAATCATTTGAAATTTCAAACTATATTATAAAAAAATAGACATTACACAAACAATAACACATAATGAATATATGCACTAAAACACAAAATCAAAAAACGATATTTTTAACATCTATATTCAAACGTATATTAAAAATGATATTCTTAACAATGATATTACTTACAAAAAAACTATTTTTGACAACAATATTTCTGCATCATGATATTTTGGTATCACTATATTTTGTTTCCAATATTCCTGTCTCCCGATATTAAAAACTTGATATTTTGTCCAAATGCACTTCATCCCCATGCTGGTTTATCAGGCATAAGATTGAAGAATGAAACCTGTCTAGTGATCTTACAATGTAAGAAATCGACTCCTAAACCCTGTCAGGTAATCGGTTATCGAAGTGTTTCATTTTCCTTCAGTTTATGTAGATGGTGCTTTCTAATTAGGTGTAAGGGAATGTCTAAAGCCTTATATGTTAGGCATTCTTTCAGTTTTTGTTAGATGGACTGTCAAGACTAAGGATAGAAGAATTATAAAATAGTTTACATTATTTATTTATTCTATATTCTGCCCTGCATGTGATGCATGTTTTGTTTCTGTCGGTTTCTGAAATTGCCATAGTTTTGAATGCCACGCCTGCCTGTATGCTACATATTTCATTTTTACCTTTAGTGCTGTTCCAGCCTGGCTGTTGCACTGGGTTGCAAGATAAGAGTGCCCCATTAGGGAAGAAATGCTGTAGAGAAGCCGTGTTAATAAGACTGCGTGTCTCTGTGAGCTAAGGGTTTGCGCTTCTGACTACTTTGTTTTTCTGGCTCTTGCATCAATACGGTGGCAAGACTAGGGGGCCGATTCTGATGCGGGTTGGAAAAGCTTCCCGACCCAATCGGTTGGGAAATGGTGTCCGACCCACTCGGATCGGGAAAGTCCGACCGGCGGAGTAGGATGCATCCGGATGCTTCCAGATACGATTTGGTTGAACTCCCATTGACTTCAATGGGAACATTTGTTCCTAACCGCATCAGAATTGGGCCCTCGGTCGGGAAGACACGTTCCCGATCCGATTTGGAAGGAGCAAATGCCGTTCGGAGGCCTTCCTAACCGCATCAGAATCAGGCCTTCGGTCAGGAAGCTTTTCCAACCCGCATCAGAATCGGGCCCTTAGTGTACATAATGAACTGATGTGAGGTGGTCACCCTATCTCCGCTCCTGAAGTTTCACCTACAAATTACTATTTTCAGGTGTATTGTTCTTTTTAGTTCAGTGGAAGCAATGCAGGATTACAGCACATAGAAATCATTGGGTGAGCACAGAAAAGTACAGGACTTAGAAGAAGGTAGTCACCATATAGTAAATTCAGTTTGACGGAAAAATATTGGATTTGTGGGATTTTACACTGACCTCATAATTCCATTTCGGGGACACATTCCTGTTTGTGCCAGAGTTGGAATTTCCCCTCAACTTGTAATGAGAGCCTGAGTTGTAGATACGCAACACATCAGTCTTTAGGGCATGCACAAAAGCATTTGCAGTAATGGGAGTGAATGAGGGAGTGTGTCCCACTGGGTGTAAAAAGTGACCACACAAGTGCAGCCATCAGTGTGGCACATGATCTGAAGAGGGTGACCAATTAATTCCTCTGCTTTAGTGAAGCAGACGGCTCCGAAGCTCAAAAATGTGACGTGGTTGCGACATGAATTGTAAATGGAGTGGATTGATACACACTGCCTGCTAATGAAATTAAAAATAATACACATAAAAACAGAATGAAACACAAAATGCAAGCATACATAAAATGGTGTTTGTTTTCTAATGCTAATGATCCATGTAGAGAAGTGGTTCAGCAGAAGATTATGGAGGTAAGCTGAACAACGAAAGTGGTGACTAATAAGGATACAGTTTAATTTAGGAGGAGGGGAGACTTCATTGGGTTCTAGAGAGCCTAGGAAAAGTGAATGTGAGAGGTAGCGCAAGAATAGAGAAGGAAATGGAGGAGATTGTTTGGAAATTAGTCCATATAGTTTTCAAACGAGTGCAGTAGTTGACTTTTGCAGAACTGGAGGGTTTCATTAGCATCTCAAGTTATTTGGAAGCCAGTAAAATCAGTGCTTAATTTGAGCCGGTGCTCAGCACCGGCACTTAATTGGTTTCCGGTGCTTGGCACCGGCACCTAACTGTTCTATGTATGTTGTTGACAGTCTACCACATGGTGGCGCTGCTCATCTAATTTAGAGATGAGCAGAACAACGGTTGTCTAGGAATATAATATACATTAAACTAGTGCTAATACCTGCCTCCCCAGCCATTCCTTTAGCTTTGGAGACCGGGAATAATCTGAACTATCGCATTTACATGCGTGAGAGATGGTCAGTAGTTGTTTTGGCAGCGATGACAAGGGCGATGCGTGGTGCAAGCCTCAGTGGCCTCCTGGTCAGAGCCCTGGCACGTAATATTTTACAAATTAAGCAAAACCAATTGTAGAATGTGCTTTGTTGCCAACCGACCCCAGAATTACCACCAGTGTGTATGAATTGAGACAACCGATTTGAAAATACAGAAGAATTACAGACCGGCAATACTCGAGTTTGTAAAATAGGAAATGTTAAGTATGACTAGAAGTAATGGTTTGAGGATTTTTCTCGCTTTTGAAAGTATGGAATTTTGCCAGCTGGAGCACTTTCCATAATCTGAAAGAAAAAACATGTTTGCCCTGTTTTCAATAACTTTCCATCACTAAGACTGGTGCCTTCCCTCGCCTTGTGGAATCAGCAGTACTTTTAAAATACTGACTACACTGTGCGACAGATTCAAGGTACTCTGGTAACATAGTGTCTTCAGAATGACTGGTACTTCACTCTTAACCACAAAATGAGTGTAGCTGCCTTTGGAGTGGAAGCACTAAGAGCTATATTCCTAAAAATCTTGAATTAAGTGTTTGGATACTTTCATGGCCAATTTACACACTAACTCCAGTCATTTTTGTCACTAAGCGTGAGTGTACAAATTTGATGCGTAACAAATACAGAGGACGTTTTGAATACCCACAAAGCTACATCTGTCAGTATTCACTGCTTTCCAAATCCCTACTCCACCCCCCCCCCTCCTTTGCCAACCTCCCTCGCCCCCGTGTTCCCAGAGCAGACCATTGTCCCCTCACCAACAGTAAACTAAGTAACACTTTGGTACCCACAGTGTAGATGACCTGGGCAGTCAATGTTCATGTATTTATCATCCTATGTCCACTGAAGCTGAGTGGAAACGATTATTGTGGCAGTCCTTTACTTTGTCTCAGGACAGCTGTGGATCCCTTACCATTCAGGACAGGAACTATTGCAAGATATAAAGATTGGAAAAAACAAACCAGATTTCTCTCGATTAAAACCTCTGTGAGTCACTCTTGCTATCAGTTTTCCAGGCTTCTTTAATTCTGTACTTGCAGGAGCCCCCCCCCTCCCCTTCGAGGTGCTGTGCTGTGTTTGGATTAATTGTGCATCACCGCCCACCAGGGATAACATGTTCCAGTCGTGGACGTTCCTTTTACAGTGAATTGCCGGCATTTCTTAACTTAATTCATTAAATAGAAGTGAACAAAGACTATCTCTTGGAATGCATTAGTTTGTTAAAAGAACATCGTGCATCCTTGGTAAAATGGTCTCATCTGTTTATAATAGCCTGGTTGAAACCAGCTTAAATTCACGCCGATGTAGATTCATTAACTTAGTGTTAGAAATTTCATTGGCACGCAAAACAACTAATTAATTATTTTCAAACGAAAATTCTTTGGTAACAGAGCTATACTATGTGTACCCTCCAGGGAAGTGACTCTCTTTTTCTCTGTAGGAATATCCCTCTGCTGTAGCTGGAAAGGAAAAGACCCACCTCCAAGGAAGAGGACTTGGTCCTCAAACTCTTCATCTTGGGTGTGTTGTTCAGTGAGGTGCGTTGACTTGAGCAATACAGCGTGCCATTGTTTCTGTTCAGAGCCTCCATCGTCTCTCTCCTCCGCCCCAGTTCAGAGAGTTGGTGACTTTAGTATTGAAATATACATTTCTGTATAACATAACAATGCACAGAATATCTGTGTAGAAGTGGGCATGTGGCTCCTGCTGTATTCTGATAAATGTCAATGATTTTAGGCTTAATCACATGTCAGCGCAGAGTTGATGCCTTCTCCTTCGTACCACTTTTGTATGGATCGCTGAGGTCTTTTGTATACCCACAGGAAAGGGTATATTTATACTTGTTTGGAATTATTTATTGTGCATAGGAAGGTAAATGTTTATTTTGAGTTGTTTTACGTTGTCTCATTCCAGACTTTAGCCAGTTTCCAAAACTTCCAAATTTTGGCGAATAAAGGAACTGGGCAAGATGAAATACCAGACCATACAGTGTGGTCTGTGGGGAAATGCCTGTTCTACTGTTGAAGTATACAAAAAAAGTGATGGATAGAATTCTTGAATGAATCTCAGCCTCTAATAATTACTCTGGCCGCTTCACAGTCCATCGTTCTTTTGCACACCATGCCACCTCAGTTTGGGCCAAGCCGTATTCAAATCCGTCTTGTCTTGACTCTGCTCCAATGTGAATAGTCCAGCTTGAACTGTCGGCTAGTGAGAAGCACCACTGCTGCTTTTGGTACAGGGGGCCGATATTGCATCACTGCTGCGAAACCGGCCCCCTGTACCAAAACCAGCCCCCACCTGTCCAAAACCGGCCCCCACCCTTCTGACCCACCGGGAAAATGCCTGGTGCCCGCTACGGCCAGTCCGGCCCTGTCACTGGCAATTACTCAGGCCGCATCCGAGTCCATCGTTATTTTGCACACATGCCACCTCAGTTTACTCTGCAGTTTGACACTTACGGACCTATTCACAAACGACAGATCTTGATTCACTGAATCGGGATCAGATGTTATTTACAGACAGGTGGATTGGCCAACTTTTAAACTTCCACTAGGTAGTCTGATATTCCACAGACAAACATTTAAGAAAGGGATATTAAAATTAGACTTCCCTGAGGTTAGCAACTCAGAAGTTATTGTGAGGCCCAGGTCAACACATTGAAGTGGGGCTCTTGATAGGACGAAGACATGTTTCAAAGTTTTAAAAAGTGCTCTTCAGGGAAATAGAGAACACAGCCGATCCAGCTGCTGGTGACATTTAGTGTCATTAGCCATGTTTGCTCTCTCGTTATTAATAAGTTGGGCTTCTTTGAGTCTAGTATCAAATATTGAGTCGAGCCCTAGAAAAAGGTGTGGGCTGGGGCATAATTACCACTCTGCCCACTTACTACCGAAGATCCTGCCCAGAGGAGACTCACGTGCGTGAGTGGCCATCATGAATACTGGGAATACACAATGTTGTATTGTGGTGTGTATTGGCAAACCTCTCCATTGGCTTTTTCCACCTTTCTTACCACCTGCCTTTAATAGTAGAAAATGATTGGTGTAAGTTTGCTATTAGGCTAGGAGTACGCCCAAACTCTTCATATTTAAGGGGTTGTTGTAGAAGAGATACGACTGTGTGAAAAAACGGGGGTTTGCAGTAGCTCATTTTCTCTCAACCTAAACCTTTTCCACGATATCTGAGATTTTCAAATAATTCTTGGCACGATCGTGGGAAGTTTCATTAATCCCAAAACATGAGTAAATCTATTAAGCACATAGACCTACAACTCCTAGAGATATTCAAGTTTTGTGAACCTAGTCCTAACTAACTAGGTAACGTGGATTGCAAACAGCTCAGAAAGTTGATATAATTGTCAATGTGAATTTCGTGCGTGGCTCTCTTTCGTCCTTCGGATAGGGTTGTCAGAATATCCCTATCGGATCCTATCAGATGTACATGGCTGCAGCCCTAGGGTCGCCTTTTACATAACATTATCCAGTGTGTTCGTCCAGTTGAAACAAAGTGACTCTGCAAATAACATCATTGTAGTTAAGTCATATTAAAATAAGGAATAAATGGATATCTCTGTAACATCCTTCACCTGGCTAGTAAGGCATCTGGGCAGAACTCGATTTTTGTTGGTTTGTTCTTCGGCTGTTGGATTGCTGCTCAGATTACCACCTGAGGGGTGCTAAAAATGCAGAGGGTTTGTTCTACTGCTCATCCTTCTGTGAGAGGACGGAGTTGTTGGGCGCTGGCCGAGTTGTTGATTGTCTGCTCTGGTGAGTGGTGGACCCCTCTGGTTTTTCCATCGTTAGGAGCCAGCAGCTGCCGTTTTTCATCAGCCGCTCCCTTCTACCGCTACCAACCACTGTAACACCTGCTTTCGCTGTCATACTGCGAGTTTATTATCCCATGCTCCCCTGCTAGTGAGCAATTGCTTACTTTTTGTCCAGTGGGTTTAAGATATATATTGTGTAAAATATTTCTTGCCCACGCATTTGGGACAAAACAGGTGATTTATACTTTATTTCGACATCAATGAGTTCTCTATTTACTCCCATGCCTGATTTTTAAAAAAGTGTGTGTATATATATATATATATATATATATACACACACCTCCAATGTCTTTGTACACGACATGATTTTAATGTTTACGTTTTTTTTTTCGGTGTGGATATATTTTGAAACAGCTGCTTTGACTGCCAGCTTTCTTTTCACCCATGCAGTACAGCACAATAAATGGTGCTACAGGTTTTATTGATTATCATTTCTTTTTTTGTATTCTGAATTAATTTTTGTCACTAGGATTGTCTGTCTATGGATTTGTACCAATAATCCAACAGCGCTAGTGGAATGACAAAAAATTGAACAAGAGAGGATGGGACTCTTCTCCTGTGGGTTTCTATCTTCGTTTGGATCAGATTAACATTTCTCATTTATTGGGAATTTCAGAATTATCATGGAGTGCTACTGGAAATCTGTGACAATCATTATATTTTCATGCTTGCACTTACTGGCCAGCCCTTACTTGTGCAGATATATTCCACTTTATTTACACACACATACAGTTATGGAGTATTCCCCGAACCATTCCTACAATGAAAAAACAATTACCCAAAAATAATTACTAAAAAGTTACTTAATTACTTATCTATGAGAAATTTTTAAGGTGTGACCGGGGTGGGAATGGCCATGGAAAATATATGGGAATGCCTACAAATTTACAAGTTTGTGTGCATTCTATGCATCTTGAATGGCCAGCTCACCCTTTCCCAAGATGTACCTCAACACTAGAGGAACAATGACCCACATTAGAGATATTCACTTATCCTTATTCAGGACGTGAAATTCAGTTTTAAAGACCCTGGTTTTGCACGGCAAGGTTGTATTTAACTTCCCAAAAACTTTTAAATTGTGCACCGAAGAAGTGCTAACACTGCTCCATAAACATTACAGTGGATTACGTTTCTGGCTTGCCCTTCGCCTCCTAGATAATTGCCATATCTTCCTGCATGCCGTACACACTGAGGGATTTTATATTGTGATGGTGTAGTGAAGCAAATCGAGCAGAGCGTCAAGGATGAAGGGGAACGGGGCGTCCTTGCGAAGTGCACCCAAGACAACCACAAAGTGTTGCAAATATATCGAATGTGCTGCCGTTGGTGGGTATGGATGACGGAGGTTGAAGAGAAGACAATACTCACTTCATGGTGGGTAACAGATAGCCAGCTCAAGTCTAACTGCCTAGACGGAAAAAGGAGGGGGGATGAAGGATGTGTATGTTGCATCTGCACAGAAGACTAGGAGACTCACCAGAGACAGTGGTGTTGTATGGCACCACGCTCTTGCAGGGAACAGTGTGTCTGTGGACCTCGCACTCAGCCCAGGGGGCGGCATCTTCTACCCTACTACTCAGTCAGCTTTGGGGCCTCTGCAGGTGTTTGGAGGACTGTTCCGCTGGCCGTTAGTCTTAGAACAGTGGAGGGCAGAGTGCAGGAGCATGGAAAGATGGAAGAATGTCAAACAATGTTTTATATTTCTCGTACCTGAGGGATGGTGTTGACCAAATAAGAAGACATGCCTAAATTTGTCATGTACCACAAAGAGAGAGGTGGAGGTACAACACAGCGTACGCTCCACAATAATCAAGATAAACACATCTCAAGTGTGGTGGCCAATGGTATAAGGCTACGAGGAGCCCCTATCACATAATTCCTAAAAATACCTTGAAAAACAACACCCATTCAGGTCACAATGGAATCTAAATCGCTCCTAGAGTGCAGATTAGATGAAGAGGCCTCACCCACTTGTTATGGCATTGTTGGACTTGCCCTTTTTGCAGGGTCATCCCAGAACATTTTGCCTTCCTCTGGTATTTTTTCTGACCTGTTGGTGGTTTTAGGACTGTGGGCACTTTATCACTGCTGATCAGTGCTAAAGTGCATGTGCTCTCTCTGGTAAACTTGGTAAGATTGGTCTACACCTGTTTGGCATATTTAATTTACTTGTCAGTCCCTTGTACAGTGGTATCTCATATACCCAGGGCCAGTAAATTAAATGCTGCTGGTGGGCTTGCAGCGCTGCTTGCGTCACCCACCAAAGTAACCTTTCAAACCTGTCTCAGGCCTCTGCCACTGCAGGGCCTGCGCGCACAGTTTACTGCCACTGTGACATGGCACATAAAGTGGTTGCCACGTCTGTGACTCCCCTTTTTCTACATATCATTCACCCCTAAGTTAGGCCCTAGTTAGCCCTATGGGCAGGGTGTGGTGTAGGTAAAAGGTAGGACATGTGCCTTAACTGTGTGGCATGTCTTGGAAGTGACAAACAGCCTATTTGGTTTCTCACTGCTGTGAGGCTGCCCTCTCATAGGGATGCATTGGGGATTCCCTGATATGTGCTTCAGTGGTAATTCCTGACATGAGAGGGGTAGCGTGATCAAGTTTGATATGTTTGGAATAGTGGTGATAAATGCTGCATACTGGTGTTCACGGATTTATTATCACTATTTTAGAAATGCCATTTTTTGAAGTAGTCATTTCTGTGTGCTATGTTTCTTTGTGCCTGCCTGTTGTGCATTGACTGTCTGGCCTTGGAGTGACAGGGGCTGGGGAGGTGCAGTGGCTCCAGAGAGTCTGGACAAGTCTGCACTAGGCTGAATAGGCCTGGTCTGCATTTGGAGTGATGGGAGGAGTAGCACCTGCACCTGAATAGGGCTGTCCCTGCCTTCCACAATGATGGCTCTGTCCCCCTGTGGTGTGTCTGGGGCAAGGGCCTACACTTACAATGGAGGTTGTTGTGCACTTGCGAAGTGCCCCCCAGAACTTGTTTTGACTGTGCCAGCAGAGAACAAAGAATGTATGCACTATAAGTACTGGGGCTGTGACCCCATGTGAACTGAGCTTACTTGGAACTAAGACAATGTGTGGACTGCAGTGTGCCAGGAGGAACCGCCACTTGGGACTGACCTGCTGGGGGACTGAAAGGACTTTCCCTCTGCTGAAAGACCCTGTGTGCTGGCCTGCCTATGTCCAACTCTTCCCTGTGGGACTTTTCAACCCAGCGCGTGTTGAGTGCTTTTGATTCTTCACCCAGAGTTGTAAGGACTGACTGAACCTGGTCCCTTCAACTAGAGCGCTTGTTGAGTGCTTTTGACTGACCTGCAGGAAGCGCTGGTAGAGCGTGGTATGTCTTTCTTTCCTGTTTGAGTGAAAACGCGTGGTGAGCGCTGTTGTGCCTTCTTTAAGGGCATAAGGAGCACTTTCACTTGCCCTGTACCATGCTGCACTGTCCACATACGCCAGGAGGGGAATGCTGCAAAGCAACCAGCCCGAACTGCTGGAGTCTTCCAAGTTCCGGGCTGAGCTTCACCTGCTGCTGGCCTTACAGTGAAGAGGAGGCAGACGTCTGAGGCAGCGCAGCCCCAGCAGGTCGCCTTAGCAGCAAGGAAGCTTCAGAAGGAGACTGACCCCGCCCTCTCGTTACCGAAGCAACCCCCACCATAGATGAGGCCAGGCGTCTGCAAAGGGAGGGCCGCGCGTCACCGGAAGCCCAGGGCTGGACTGGCCATAGCGGGCACTGGGCGTTTTTTCCCCGGTGGGCCGACAGGGTGGGGGCCAGTTTTGTGCCCCTGGGGGGCTGTTTTTGTTACCTGGGGCTGGCAATATCGGCCCCCTGTAAAAAATCAGCCGAAGCCGGCCATAGCAAACAGCTCGGCCGCAGCCCCTCCCCCCAAGGGGGCCGGCCGAGCAGTTTGCCAGGGCCGCTTTTGGTTCCCAGTCTCGCCCTGCGGGATCCAGTGACCACGAGTGCCCCCGAGGCCTCTCTGGAGCAGGTTGGGCCAGCGGGAGTCAGGACACCCGCGATCTCCCCGCTCACTCCGACTGCAGTGAAAGGAGCTGAGAGGCCGCCCACTCCATTTGTCTGCGGCAGCAGCTGCCCCGCGTGGCAGGGGGCAGCTGCCTTGAACTAGCCAAGCTGTTCTGGCTACCTGTGGGGGATCCTGAGGGGTTGCCCCGCCATGGGAGGTGGGCTGCCCTTCCCCCTGCCAGGAAAACTACCTGCAGGGCACGGTAGATGATTTACGGAACGGGGTGAGTCCTCGGTGGAGGCCCAGCTGCATATGCAGGGACGGAAGATATCACCCTGCTTGGGCTTCGGGCTACCGCTGCGCCGATGGTGAGGCTCAATTTTAAATTACCATAGAGTGCCTAACAGGAGCGCCGGTGTCTGGACGCCTTATAATGGGTATGCTGGTAATTCTTATGGGATATGCCTCACGCTAATGGCCTCACATCCGTGCCTGACGTTATGTACATGGTGATACTTGCCAGGGTTTTTGCACCACATGTACAGTGTCATGATTGTGTGGTCCTGATAACATGTGTATAAGGGGTTCACTTTAGTGCCCTACATGTGCTGTGATGACAATGGCCCGATTGGCCCAGGGATCTATGATCTATGTTATCCCCTGATGTGATTAGACTTTTGGGTTACATTGCCAAGGTTGGTACCCTACGCATCACTATGGTGATTTTATTGATGTGTGCACTCTGATAAGTGTTTACTATGGTGCACTGCGAATGATGTTTTGCATAATGCCTTGTGCTAAGTACAATTCTGCCAGTAGTTACTGGTCAGCCTAAAGTGATATGTTATGACAAGGGCCAGATTGGCCTAATGATTTATCTAATCCCTGTAAAGTCATGACAAGTGCCTGGTGGCACAGTGTATATATGTGATAGTGTTCTAATGTGTTCATATAACCTTGTGTGGAGTTTCTTTTGTGGTGTGCCTAGTGTGTCGCTGCTGTGTGAGTGTGTTGCGCAAACGCTTTACACATTGCCTCTGGGATAAGCCTGACTGCTCGTGCCAAGCTACCAAGGGGGTGAGCAGGGGTTATCTTCAGCGTGTAACTCCCTTGCCCTGACTAGAGTGGTGGTTTCTGCCTGGCTTAGGCGCATGCCCTAGCCAACCAGAAACCCATTTCTAACAGGCATACTTTATGATTGGCGACGTAATCCCACCCTAGTAAGATGATACTACCAGGGCGAACTGAACCTCATTAACAGGGAGTTCTTAATAAAACCAGCTCGACAAGACAGGATCCATATACTCTTTAAAATAAAAAAAAATAAAAAAATTTTAAAAAACATTAAGGTAAACCGAGGGTAATACTTGAGGTTCAGCTAAATTCAACCCAGTGTCCAGGCTTGGGGTTGGAGCCTAAGCACAGCAAAGATAGCCTCTTCCCATTGCCAGTGTTAGCTTGTATAATTGTGATGCAAGCATTGGCAAACAAAGTGGCGTTGAGCAGCCATCTTGGAATGGTGTTTTGTTTACTTTATCACACCATTTCAAGATGGCCATCACATTGCTCCTAGACAGCTCATGTTGGTATAACGTAATGGCCATCTTGGAACTGCATAACGATAAAGTACACAAAATACCAAATGGCAGCTGGATGCTATTGGCTTCACCATTGTCTGTTCTGCATGTAGGTCCACAACTATTGTTAAAGCCAATAGCAATGGGGTAGTCGGCATGCATCTGTGTTGCTGCAATTCAACATACACACACAGGACGATACTGATTGGTAGTGCCAGTGCTTGTTTAATCTTAAGTTCATAAATGCATTCCATACCCCCTTTCCCAATCTTCTCTATAAATAAAGTGGTTCAAAATCTTTTGGTTACAACGAAGTTGCCAATAGGAGAGAGCGAGAGGCGGTGGACTGAACTAAAAAATACAGGGGTTTGTACAGTGGAAGTCAAAGATGACAGCTGTCAAATTAAGACATAAATTGCAAAAGATTCAGTGAAGGTTGTATTGTCTCTGGACATTATCTGTGGTAACAAAGTTAAAACTTTCTGGCAGGAACTGTTCCCTAGAATAAATAAAGTTACTTGGGTAAACGTGTGACTTAATGTAAAGTAAATACTATATCATGATTCAGATTTCATTGCTCGTGAGCGAGTAATAGCATTGGGCGCGTAAGGCACTGATGGTTGAAAAAGAGAATTGTTAAGCGGAAGAGCAGGGCCTTACTGCAGATATCTTGCCTTCCCCTAGCAACAATTGAAAAAGTAAGGCTGGATAAGGAACATTGAAGAAAATCTTGCGGCCGTTTCTATGTCTATTTATGTGCTTAAGAGGGCAAATGAGATTTTTAATATACAGCTTTGTTCACTTGATCCTATGTTACACTAGAGTCTCATGTTAAGGCACAGTATATTTGAGGATGTGTTTGTACAGAGGTTTTTCGAAATACTTTTCTTAAAGTGATATGGGATTGGGTCAGTTCAATTTTGTTATATTTTTTATCCGCAATGGTTTTTCTTTGTTCTCTATAAATTATTGTACTTTGTGGTGTTCTTCTGTGGAATTAAAACGTCAATAACAACATATACATAATAGTGTTTCCAGGGCACTACACAACCCCCATCTTCAGCGAATAACCACACAGCATTGCATTGTGCCCATGTTTTTTCTTCCTCTACTCTTTAACCTCTCGGATTATCCAAGGTGTTTTTCTTTTTTTCTTGCAATTGTTGGAAGCATGAAGGGAACAAGAGTCCAAAGGGTTCCGTAAACATCAATAATCAACTCTGAGGTCTTTGCAGCCACTGACAACAAGGATACATTTTATGTGCGGGATTTTTCGTCAAGGGTCTTTCAGAAAGGGGACTGGGCCCATGAACACACATGACCAGTGCCAGAAAATGTCAATGGATATCAATGTTGATGAGGGATCAGCACATCCCTGTGCCCGATGTAAACTAGTTGTCTAGGTGATTAAAGAAACCTCTTTCATCGAAGTAATCTGTTGTCATCATCATACCCTCCACACGCGCAGCGCTATAGGTAGATGGTTGAAGTACAGAAGTAGGCTCATTGTCTCCTTTTTTTTCTTTTCCCCACATTCTGTACAATGGATCTCAGTGTATGTGATGAAACGTAAGTGTCAGATGAGCATTATTACCCATTCCCATGTTTTACTCTGTAGTGTTCAGTTGCTCCCAGCAAATTGCAGTGATGCCAGGATGTCCAAGAACTGTTCCAAACGTGGTGAACAGTCTGCAGAAGATCTTAACACACTTGAAATGTTGTTTCTCGCTGGACATTTCTCTACCTATTGATATTTATGCAGCCTGGGGGGCTGCATCCCTAGATAACATGTTTTTCTTAACGAAAGTACATAACATGTAATGTAATGTAACTTATAAAGCACAGTCTCCTGCCCTGGGGCGTCTTGGCGCTATCGAAAATCTGATTAGGCTAAGATAGTAATTTAGTTGGAAAAAAGGCAGAAATGAAAGGAGAGATAAAAATGACCTACAAATTGCATTGAAAATGTTAATGTTGTAGTATTAACGAGCCGAAGGGTTGTAGAAAGTTCTCTGCCAATAACTGAAATGTCTTATAGTTTATTAAATAGTCTGTTCTTATTTAAGGATTCCAAACGGTGTGTCTTCTAGTCCATATATAAAGTGTTATGTTGGCACTTCAACTAAATTAGGAAGCAAAAATATGTTCTGCTGAGCAGAACAAAATGGTAAATTACCTCGGAGCCCCTGAATCTTGCCTGTTGCTTAGCAGAAGTTAATACCCTATGCGGTATAAAGGGGTCAAAAGGTCTTCAGATATGCATCGGAACATCCTTCCTTCGTTGGTTCTTCTCCTCCACAGTAAGACATTTGGATTTCTGTTTTGTTGCTCAGGCCTGTATAAGATATATCTGTTCAGTTCTTGGAGCTCCCACTATATCGCTTTGCTGAGTGGAAAATTATTAACTGAAGTTAGTATTTCGCATTTCAATACTACTCAATTCATCTACCTCCAAATGAAAGATTGGGGCTGCTTGAAAGCTCCAAAGAGATATTTGCAGTGACCGCTTAGCTTGCTAGTATTTAACTAATTATAGAAGGACATGGCACCCCCCTCACCCCATATTCTAGCAGGTTGCATTTTTCTCAGAGGTGCTGCATGGTCTCCTCAGTCCTCCAGATTGAAGTTCCCAAAAGTTACTGCTCTTAATTCAAGTTAAAATAACATTAGCATTAAGTGGACATTTCAGGCAGACTCAATACCTCTAGAGGTTCCTTGCTGCAGGTTCTTCCGAGCTGGTCCGAATTACTATTGGAAAGAGTTGTATAACACTTCTTCCAACTGGTCTGTATCTTCCAGGGAATCTGGGCCCTATCAGTTGCCCTGTTCTCTAAATAGCAAGTTCAACATCATTGAAGCAGGCCATCCAAACAGACCCAGATTCCTCTATCCATGCAAAACAAAAGCCTTAGGGCCAGATGTATCAAGCAAAATTGCGTTCGCAAACGCCGAAATTCGCAGAATTTCGGCGTTTGCGAACACAATTTTGCTTAGTGGTATGTATTAAGGCAAAACTGCCTTGCAAAATAAGGAATCGCAAAATTTGCGATTCCCTATTTTGCGATTGCATTTAAGGAATCGCAAATTGCGATTCCTTAAATCCAATGTAAGAAGCACCAAAAAAGTGCAATTTGGCTTTAAGGAATCGCAAATTACCACCAACTTCAAGTTGGTGGTAATATGCATTTCTTTGAAAAATGCACTTTTTAGCATTTTTCAAAGTGCCATGTGGCGCACATACATGCCCTTAGGGCATGTATGTGCGCCACATGTGCGCACATACATATTTCAGGGGTGCAACAGGGTGTCAAAAGGACACCCTGACACCCTTGAAATTGCATTCTCAATTTGCAATTCTCTAATTGCGATTCGCAAATTGAGAATGTCTTCCCATTCATTCCTATGGGCCTCTACGCCCATAGGAATGAATGGGAAGGTATTCCTTAATTGCGAATCGCAATTTGCAATTCGCAATTAAGGAATATTAAGGAATCGCAATTATTATTGCGATTCCTACATACATAGCATTTTGCGATTCCTTAATAGCAATTCGCTAAAATTCGCTATTAAGGAATCGCAAATGCAATCCTTGATACATCTGCCCCTTAATTTATGAAACTGTGTATTTAAGAATGTTTGTGCATGTACAGATAGTTATGGAAATGCTCAACTCTTCATGTGTTTCGAGGATTTCTATCCCTTGTGGTTGAACAGTCTCTCGCAGTTCTTGCAGCGAGTCCTTGGAGCAAAGATTCAGACTAGAGTTTAAAACAACTTCCGATTTCCCTCCAGCGGTTAAGCAGGAATTCTTCCCTGAAACAGATCCGTTTTCCCTTCGTTCCTTTTCCACGCTTGTTCTTACAGTTCTTAAAGTCCAGAGTGCAAAGCCTGGGTGGATCTAGCTTGTTATTGGTAGGCACTCATAAACCATTCCTAGACTAGTTACCACTATCTACCCACCCACGTGCCCACATGTGTGTTATATTTCCTGCTCTTGGAAAGAATATTATAGGAGGAGGATTCTCAGACTGTCTTACAAGTAAAACCCAACATTACAGAATGCTTACTTATTAAATGATACAACTTTAATACCTCCCTAATTCACCCTTATAAAATTAGCCCAGCCCCCTAAAAAAGCATTCCAGCAATATCTGATTTCACCCTTAAAAAGATATCCTTTAGAAAAGAAAGCAACAGAGTTTGGAAGTGCTCACAGTGGATTAGATGAAGAGAATAACCAGATATATGATACTCAAACTGCAGCATATGAAAGCCGGGACCATTACTCCCACCTTTCTCCTGAATATTATATTACATGATTTTTAACTGGGAGCAATGGCGAGTGGTTTGTGAAAGTTATTTGATTGAATGAATTGGTTTCTCTCACCAGTTTAAAAGGTTTGCTTTTTTAATTCAGTATAAAACTAAATTAATTAATAATAGATAATGAATGGCATTGCTACCATGAACAGGGTGTCCACGGGAACCCTAAGGCGAGTACTTAATCAAACAGCCAGGTTTTGAGATTTTTTTGAAATACATTGTGATTGGATTCTAAGCGAACTGGTAGTGGAGGAGAGAGTCCCAGTACTTATCAGACAGCTAAAATAAGGAACATCATCCTACCCATGCTATATTAAATAAGGGGCTTTTATGAGATGAACAGCAGAGGACCAAAGTGGTTTATGAGGCACATATTGGGTAAAATGGCACTAGATGAATACAGCTCCTTTTTTAGGAAGTGTGGAACGATAGATAGAGTGGGACTTAAAAGTAGAGACCAGTGGTAGTCAATGAAGGGTTGCCATGTGGCAAGAGATGGAAGAGTGTACTGGCAAACCTAGCAGAAGTCTATCTGCCGCACTCTATATCGGTAGGACCCCCTGCAAAAATAGTTTGTGAGACCCAGATAAAGGGAGTTGCCATAGTTGATTCTAGAGACGATGTCTTGTGTCAGCATATCTTCAGAAGATGAATGACCTTTCTTGACATCCTCGTATAATCGCTGCACGTTCCGGCGACCCTGTTAACTTGCTGCTAAAAGTAGTTTCTCGGTCAAAAACACTCAGTTTTATATGAGGAATGGAAAGGAGGGAGATGAATAGTCTGAGTTCTGTTGTCCAAGAATGAGGAGGCAGAATCTAGAGCATTATCATGTATACCAAAAGTGTAGAAGCAGTATTTTGACATGGAATGCTAAACACTATTAATGGTGGCACTGAGGTCTAAAAGAATGAAAGCAACTCTCCCTTCCAGATTGAGGATCAGTTTAAGATTCTCTGACCTGCCAAGGTGAGTAACTTCAATATTACGAGGTGTGTGGAAACCAGTCTGATAAGTGTTTGATAGTTTTATAGGCTTCAGCAAACTCCCAGATTTGTCACTTTATTTCTTTTACATGGATTTTTTTGTGAACTTGAGTAAAGAAAATGGTCTGAAATCGCAAAGTGTTTCAATATACACATGGCTTCTTCCCATTAATATGGAGCCCAGGCTTTGGTACAGAAGAGATGCAGAGAGAAACCAAGCAATAGAATGCAGGACCGTGCCTGAGCCAAGGGCTAGTCAAGTCTTAAAGGGAGAACTGAATTTGAGAGAGTGAGAGATAAGGTAGTGTGAAGTACAACAAAAAATAATTGGAGAGAAGTGGCTTGACATTACTGAAAGACGTAGAGGGCTTAACTTTTGAGCCTGCAGTAGAGAAAAAGGACTGGTAAATATCATCAGAACCTGCCTCTGGTTTGTCCCCCTGGCCATGTCCTGGCAGCATTTGAGGCTCTCTTGTGAGACATGAAGTATGATTTTAATCCAATACAAAAATGGTACAGGCAATTTCAAAGGTTAATGAAAAACTAGAGATTGCGCTTCTTAAATAAAATTTCTGATTCAGGAATTAGTAAAGAAAGTCCGCCTTTAGTAACCACCACAATTGGCCATCCTGTGATTTCCACTACAGCTACTCCTAATGTTTCAATTGCTGTAGCTATAACCCCTCATCAGGCTGTGAGGCTGGCTCCTCCAGTAAAATGTACTGATGAACCCCAAACGTTTAAAGCGTTTTTAGCCTAATGTTATTTACACCTGCTTAATCGGCTCCACGTATTTCATACAGATGCTGCCAAAGTGACTTATGTTATACCATTTGACTAAGGAGGCTTTGGTGTGGGCTACTCCCTTAGATAACGCCAAGCCGTCCCTTGTTAAAGAATTACCAAAATGTAATGGGTAACTCTAACAAAAATGTAAAAGAAAGAATTCTCACATGGCACAATGGTACATTTATCATTAGGACAAGGCCCCAGAGAGATTATATCCTATATCAGTTTTTTCAGCAATTGGGATCGGCAGCAAACTGGTTTGATGTGTCAGACGTCACTGCCTTCTACAGTGGATTAAGAGGAAAGTTTAAAGATGCTCGGTCATTGCTTGAGAATTGACCTTTATCAACAGATCTGATTGATGTAACACTACAAATGTTAGGCGCAACAGGGGGTGCTTAAGAAAGAAAGGAGATGGATCTTCAAATCTTGAGTTATGGCTCCCTCAGCGTTTGGAGAAGGAGGAATAAGAACTTATACACATTCATTCAGTCCAACTAGCAATAACATCGGAGGAAAAAGATGAGAAGGTTTGTGTCTATATTGTAGAAAGAAAAGACATTATGTGTAAAAGAAACTGCCCACAGTTGCAGGAAAACTAGAAAGATCATCTATGACTAGGAAAGCCAAGGTGCTCGTATTCACAGTATAGGGTTATGCATCAAAGTATGCTCATTTTAATTTACGATTACGGATAATGGCTTCAAGATGTCACAGGCCACTATGAAATTGATTGATGGCATGTCTCTGGCTGCTTTATTTATCAAAAATGTTGTTAAGCTCACAAGATTATTTTATAAGCCAATATGGTATCAGGGGCCATACAAGGCATTGGCGGTAAATTCTTCATCTCAGGGGGCATTTGCTGGGAGAGTAAAGTCTAATGGGCCTAGAAAATTAACATATGAAATCACCAACCATTAATGCCATCACTCCCATGTTTCCAATGGTGTTGGGTACATCCTTGTTTCATACCCGCACACCAAACAAAATGGAACCGAAAAAATTCTATGCCTTTAGGGTATTATTTAATTATGTTGCAATCTAGTTCGTGGTCACCAGTGTTGCTGTTACTAACTTGTTTTACTCTCAAATCGGATCAGAAGAGGATTTACTGCCTGATGCTTTTACGTAATTTAGAGGTGTATTTAGTAAAAGAGGAGCCGAGTAACTGGCACCTCACAGGATATATGATTGTGCCATTGATGTTATCCTTAAAGCAAACATCCCTTGCTCTAGTATACTTTAACTCTAAAGCAGAATGCTGTTTTGAAGTCTGGCATAGATGGTAATCTGAAGCAAGGCTTCATAATCCACTCTGTCACCAGCTGGACTACTATATTTTTCATCCCTTAGTAAGATGGCAATTACTGCCCCTGTGTAGACTATAGACCGGTTAATGCTATTGTCAGAAACGGATATTGAACCAGAATAAGACTGAAAAAAGGTTTTTTCAAACATGGATATATAAGGTGTGTATAATTTAGTTCAATTCAGAGAGTGAGACAAGTGAAAAATAACTTCTAACACTTGATATAGCCATTGTGTGTACCTCAGCATGTCTTTCTGATTGTTCCTTTGTAAAATTTCATCAATGATGTATTTAGAGATATGCAGATACTTAATTCATATTATGTCTGACATCTTGTGTTTTACCAATATTATATAAGAGAAGTTTTATTTAGATTGAGAAAACATGCACTGTATGGCAAACTGGAGAAAAACGTTTGAAACAGCTGGGATTTATTATCTCCAGTGAAGGTCTGCAGATAGATCTAGACAGAATCAAAGAAGTCTGAGAAAGGCCTCAAGCCTTGAATGTGAAGGAGATCTAGTCAATCTTAAACTAATCAAATTATTACTAGCATTGTGTGAAATAGGTTTCCAAGGTTATCATGACTGCTACTGGCTAACAAAGACGGGAGTATTTTTTATTTCGACCCTGAGGGAGAACAAACATTTGAAATCTTAAAGACTATTATTAACCACAACCCTTTTTCCTATACATTGAGATTTTATATACTCTTTCATTTTTAGAAACTGATGCCTCAGCATTTACTATAGGAGCTACATCCTGTTGCTTTCTTCTCTCGAACTCTACCACTAAGAGAACTTATACAATCTATGTCTGATAGTTGTTTCCGATAAAGGAAGCATTCAGGCTTTTGGAATGTTCAGAACATCCTGTCCAAGGGTGCACCAATGACAAAAAATTGAAGTTTTTAGAATTAAGGAAGTGTGCCAATGCCCTGCTCACCAGGTTGTTCTAGTCTTTCTCTCAGTTTTCTTATCAAATCACTTATACGCCAGGAACTTGCTATGGTAAGGTGGATGCTCTGTAATGCCTAGGAGAGGATGAAGAAACTGACATGAAATCACATCCAACTATTTTGTTATTAAGATCTGATCCTAGGAAGGAAGTAGGGAGAACAAAATAAGTGCATGTTAGTGAGTGGATTCAAGAAAAGTCTGAGTTGAGAAAAGAACCCAGTGGACTGTTTCATGATTGTGCACTCCTGGCAAAGAATTTCAGGAAGAGATCCTTTACTGGTGTCATGGCACTCATATAGCTGCATATTTAGGAATGAGAAAGACACTGTAGTTAGTTATGAGACTTTTTTTAATGGAACAGCCTGGATGACCCAGTTAAACAACAGGTTCAAAAATCTGTAATTTGCATACAAACCAAGAATGGGTCACAGAAGGCCGGTGGGACTGTCACACACTATCACAACCTTTGCCTTCATCAAAATCAGAGTTGTCTCAAATGTCAATGGATTTTGTGGGTAAATTCTATACAGTGAAAAACTGTATACTATTGTGCATAGTGATGGAAGATCACTTTTTGAAAGAAATGGCAAGACTGCAGGGACTCCCAAAAATCTCAGACTGGGGCTCTGTTTATCTTTACATTTTGGAACACATTATTGAATAGGTTGGGTACTATTTTCAAGTACGTAAGTTGCCATCTGTAGATTGAAAGATTAAATCGGCCCTCTGAACAATGTCTTTGTTATTTAATTATGGAATATCAAAATGACTGGGCTACATGGGTCAATAACACATAAAGAGCACTCGGGTCCGAGGTCACGTTGTGATAGTACAGAAGTGGGAACAACTATGCTCGAGGGAGGATTTCCCTTTTAAGGACGGTTTCCCTCACACACCAGAGGTGTCATGCTTCATCATGGGGAATCCTCCTCGCATCACGAAGCCTAGTCGTGATGCGGGCTACAACCCCCTCGCTGCGAGAGAGAAGCTCAGGGATGTTTTCAAGTAAGAGGGGTGTTCATAGAACCCAATGTGAGCGGTGCGTGTGGTGGGAAAAGTGCAGTGCTAGCGGATAAGTGGTTAAAACTAGCTACAAGGTTAGCCAGACACAGTTTATTATTGCTACCCTGTGCTAGGGTTAAAAACTAATGGCAGATCGTGCTACTGCCGACATTAGAGGCAGTCGCACTAGATAGTGATCAACATGTTTCAGCCTCAGACCTAGACAGTGTCGTGGCTTTCATCAGGATCTCTAATAAAGCTACTGGTATGTGTGGGTGAAAAAGAAATACAAAAACGTAGGTGTGTAAAATGAAAGGTACTAAACCAGTGATCCAGCAGTTCAACGGATTCACCGGTAGGACCTGCAAAAGTCAGGTTCCTTGCCACATCTGTCCCTGGCTAATAGCCTAAGGTACACACGCCCATCCAACCGCTTTAGTGTAGTGTAGTGGGGAGCTGTGGAGGGTGTCCAGCGGGCAGGAAAATAGTCAGTTGAACTGCTGGATCACTGGTTTAGTATTAAAAGACCTCCTTTAACTTGACTTTTACATTGGACAGTGATGGATATGTGTCTACAAAGAGAAGTTGTACATCCTATTTTGATATTGTATCGGGTGTGGCTCAAAGAACAGCCGTCGATCATTGGTTGTTGTCTTGCATTTATGATTTGCCTTGGAAGTATCAAGATGCTGTTAAATGTTGTTATAATCCCACCTTCAGTGATACACGAGTTTCTCGACCTAAGAAATATAAATTGGTCGCAAGTTGTTCGTTTTACTTTTAAAACTATGAAGTTTTGTTTATCCTGTTGACAAGTTTCTTAAAGTATTTGGTTTACGTGTTCAAGAAAATAACTGTCGTATTTTCTTTGTTCGCAGAGCTGAAACATTGTCAACTGTACACAAACATAATATTAATTATTAGACCGAATCACAAATTGATCAAGCACAGTTGTTTAGCTAAATTCTCTCTTGTGAGCCAGTGTGCGTGAGCAAATGTAGCGATTCCCTCATTCAGAATTCGCCTTTTTTTTCTGTTTCTTTCTTTTGGCATGTCAAACCAATATTCACACCATGTAAATCTTTTTATTTAAAGACATGGCAAAGACTAAAAAGACAAAGAAAACAACACACTGTTGTACTCTCACTAGGCCAAATAAAGCAATGTTTCTTTTCTCAGCATCAAACCGTCCCTGAGTTCCCTCCCTCTCTCCTCGCCACATTGCAAACAACAACATTTATTTTGGAGTGATTAGTAAGCAGTACATCAGAACCAGCACTAGTGAAGTGAGTGCAGGGATTTTCCCTAGATTTTCGTCCATTTTTTAGGACCGCATCGGCCTTCGTATATCGCCTTCTCTGCCAACATACACCAATCCATGTCACTCTTCCAGTACCCCAGTTGTGGTGCTTGCTCCCAACCCACCAATCATCGCGCAATGTTTCATTTGTGGCTATCACTAGTCCCAGAGTCAGGCAGATCTGCTCCATGTGGCTTAGGTCTGTTGCATCCCAGAGATTTAATAGACACCATTTTGCAGAGGTGCCCATGTTGCTCCCACATAGACTATTCATACAGGCAACCACCGACTCCCAAAATTGTTGTACCGATTGGGCTGCATTGTCTACAACACTTTGCATTAGTTGCCCTACCAATTTTTATGATGGTGGTTCGTGCATAGTAGGATATGTGGAGAAATGTTATCTGCACTAAGTGAAACTCCGACCTTATAGCCACCTCCCTTGGGGATGGCAAGGCCTCGGGCCACTCATCGTCCTCAAGACCTTTTGGTCGCATGCCCATTGTTCCTGCAAGTGTTTAGGGTATCTAGGGAGTTGTTGCTTAGTTTATGGTATGTGAAGGAAGTTACCATGCAAGGCATGTAATTGTGTAATAATCTGTCTTCCAGGGGCGAAGACTCTGGGAGCATTGCTCCTTTCAATAGTGCTGCTTAAAGTGTGTGTCGTTGCTGCAAGTAGCGATAAGTTTCAGTGGGAGACAGTTGGCGCTCATGTTGACCTCTCCTTGTGCCCAGAGATCACATACCCTGGAGAGACCAATGAGATCCCATTTATCAAATCCAGGCTGTGTTCTCTGTGTACCCAATTTCGCCAAGTCCCAGAGGGGAGTGGCCTGTGTTATCTTGTCCTTCCAGCCGAGTGCATGTAGTGTTGTGTATCAGAGGTTGATTGTTACCACCGTTGGACCCTTGAGTTGTATATCGTGGTCCACCATAGATGGCCCTAAGTTATCTCCCTGGTTGCATGGTTTGTCTATCCATATGAAATGCAGGACGTGAACCCCATGGTGAGAGAAGGAGCGTTCTCAGCTATTGGCACGGCGGATCTGGGAGGGTGTCTATAAAGAAGAGGTAGGCAGGGTATCTGGCCAGTTGGTGGAAGGTCATTCGTTTGTTCATGTACGCTGGTCCTTCTTTGTGCAGTGCTTTGTATGAGTGGGTCAACATCTTGAACTGACATCTCTTCTGGATTGGGAGTCAGTGTAGCTTCTTGAGGTGTGGAGTGATGCGAGTCCATCTGGTGGGGTTGAGGATGAGTCTTGCAACTGAGTTTTGTATTGCCTGTAGTCTCTTCAGGACACTAGCCATGATTACTACGTAGAGAGTTTGCCCGTAGTCCCGCCTGGTGGTGATGAGGGCCTGAGTGACGGTCTTTCTGGTGTTGATTGAGAGCCACCTGAAAATCCTACAGAACATGTGTAGGGTGTGGAAGCAGGTGGATGAGACTGTGTTTACCTGTTTCTGCATAGATAACCTGCTGTCCAAGATGCTGCCAATGCTTCTGGGGTCGCAAAGTACCAGGTCTTCCCATCTGCCGCCACTCGCAATTGCACTGGAAACATCATAGTGCATAGAGTTATATCTCACGCTCCCTCAGGGCTCTCCTGACTTCAACAAAACTGCAGTGCAGTTTTTGGACATGGAACGTAAAGTCCGGAAAAAAGGTGACCATGGCGTTTTCGTATTTGACTGGTGGGGCACTGCGAGATGTTTGTAAGATGGCATTGCTGTTCCGATAGTTAAAGATACAAGCTATGATCAGGCGAGGTGGCGCACTCAGTTTTGGCTAGATTCCTAGGACCCGATGAGTTTGCTCAACCGAGAAATAGTTCGAGAGGCCTCGGGTTTGTTTCAGTTTAAGTATGAGATCTTCTACAAAGAGATCCACTGCAGGCCCTGCTGATCTCTCAGGGACCCCCGATTATTCTATCATTGTTTTGTCTTGCCGGCTTTCAAATTCTTCCAGCTTTGTCCCTAGGACCGCCGTGGTTGTGTGTAGTTCCATGACTTAGTTCTTCAAGGTCGCTGTCTCAGCCTTAAGGGTGGTGAGCGACTGTTCTGCATCTTTCATCCATGCTCCCATGTTGCGGAGATCTGCTCTCACCAGTGTAACCTCCATAGAGACTAAATCTATTTTGGTCTCCAGGGAGCTGCGAATGCCCTGGATTTCCGCCATCATGTCTTTGAGTGTTTCGCCTTCGGGTGATGGTTGGTCTGTCGGGGTCTGCTGCACCTCCGTCACGGCAAGGTCTCTGGGAAGTGTGTATTTGTCAAGTTTAGTTTGGAGTGCCCCACAGGCGCCTCTGCCGCAGTCATCCCAGGATGTGGAAGTTTTTGTGTCTCTCATGGGAAAAGCAAGGTGGGGGGTTTGCGGCAGTAATCGCCACCGCCAGCCAGGGGGTAGTCTCTTCCGAGGCCCTTCCTTGCGGCCTATCTGTTTTCCCACCGCTTGACCCTTTGGCTCCCTGGGTCCCACTAGTTCAGCCAGAAGTGTATTGAGAACTCAAGGCTGCGAAGGAGGAAGAGTGTTGGTGCGGCACTGTACTGCGCCCTTCTCCTCTCTGTGCATCTCAGTCAGTGGATTTCAAGTCAGCAGCAGAAGCTGGAGGATTCGCTTACGTATTTGTCTGGTAGCCTCTTAGTTATCAGAGAGCTCGCCTTCATGTCTTCCACCAGAACAATATGTTAGTGTTTAGGAGGCTGACCAGCGAATGGATATTCCACATGCACATTGAGGTTATTTACTTCTAGTGTACATAGATGGTGGCTGTGAGTGGTCGGAACCGAGTTATAGTAGTTTCTGGAGCACTGTCCCTCTTCTGCACTGAAGAGCAGCCTGTGGGCCCTTCTCTGTGGCCTGACGAGACAAGTTTGCCTCACTCACTTTCCTGGTCCCCTGTAGTGCATGCGGGGTCACTAGCAGGGTTGATCGCCCCCTGGGGCTGCCACCGACTTTGTTGTGAAGCCTGTAGCAGGCAATGTCAGTTGTGGTGGGTGGTGCCACTCCTCGTGGCTGTTGTTGCACTGGGGTAGTAGGAGAGCACACTGTCACACCTTCCAGGCCATCGTGTAGGTACATGAGGCCCCCACCGTCTTCTATTAGCTCCTGATTGCCGCGGGGAGCGCCGCCGGGGTTTAAACTGTGCCTGCAATCGAGCGTCTTTGATTTCGCCTGCAGCTGAGCAAGATGTTGGCAGTAGGCCGCACGGGTCCCGCTGTAGGGGCCGGACAAGTGTCAGCGCAGCATGGTCGCTGTAGAGGCCGTTCCTCACCTATCACCACAAGCGATTCCGCTCTGGCTGTGCATCCTCCATTAAATTATGGCTGCCGCTGCGAGGTATATGAGGCTGCGGCTTGGCACAGCTGTCTAGGCCCTACCTCGTTCTTGGTTTCAAAATCATCATCAAGCGAGATAAAGGAAAGGTTTGGGATCCATGCGGCCAGTAGCCTTCAGATCATAGGCTATTTTGGCATGGGAGACGGATTATGTTGCAGATGTTGAGGGATAAGGCTAATAGATGACGGTAGCCACTCTAGCAAGCAGCTATCTTACTTGATGGTTGGCCACGCCCCCAACTAAATTTTTTTTGTTTCGTGCATTGATTATTTACCTTCGTTTTCAGACTCCAAAGATGTTTATTTTATCTTCACAGCTAGTGTCCCTGGTGTGTTTGACCTGAACGTTAGGATTCTATCTAAGTCCAAAAAGTCTAGTCCCTACAGGACTCCTTGGCCTGCTAAGTATTTAATCTAATTGCTGTACTAGCACGTCCAGTCAGTCTTGCATAGACGGACACACGCTAATGAATGTCTCTCACTGGAAAGTGTAGCAGGGGAGTCACGACCATTGACGTGGACGCCCAGTGACTTGAAGTCAGGCAGTGAGCAAAAAACACTTTTTTTTTTAGTAACCTTGTTGATGTATTATTTTTCATGCATCTTTTTTGCACAGGCACTTTTTTTCTCATATTTACGTGCTGCCCTTAAGCAAAGAGCAGCTCCAATACCTTGGAGGTTTATTCTATTTCCACCACTGCTCTTCACGAAGGTGCTAATTTACTACACTCCTGTGATGCATATGCAAATGATCATTGGAGTAGGACTGCATTCTTAGGGCTTCACACCGGAACATAACAAGAAAAAAAAACAAGCACTGCCAATTAGTCAATAAGCAAAATGGAGAATGGAAACCCAGATGGGGCCTTCTTTGTGGAATAAAGGTGTTAGCACGTGCGTCCAGCTGGGACCACGGATAATTGGGCTGGTAAACACCTGATTTTGATAGAAGACATCAATCTACAACACCTGGTTTGGATGTAGAATTAATCTCTTTAAAAACCCCAGCCTTACTAAAAGACCGCACACAGCGATAATTAAAAGCCCAATTGAAAATAAATATGTTGCAGGAGCTTTATACTAACTCCCAAAAATGTATGCTATGATCCAAGCGGCCTTGTCTCCCTGTACCCACACCAACAACGAAGCAGAGACCGTGAAAGGAATACAGAGAGAGATAGACACACAAATGACAAGCATTGGCAAAGGCAATAGATCGTCCTTTCTCACCTATTATATTTGCGAATAATTTTTAGCCACGCTGCACGCGCTGTTCAGTGGGCTCGACCTAGAAAGCACACAGACAAAGCAGAGACTTGGAGGCAGACTGACGTGTAAGGCGAGTGGCCATACTCTTTTCTGTCAGAAGGGCATCATGCTTCCAGTCCCAAGTTTTCTTTTTTCAGATGTGGTATCCAGTTGGTTCAAATGAAGAAAAAAGACGATGTGCGAAAAAGCACCAGAACTCAGAACTGTATATGCAGTGTCCTCCTGCCATTGTTTATTAAGCTACTCCGAATTAAGAGACATACAAAAAGAGAAATAAACAGGCCAAATTACAGAGACACACAGACAAACACACAGAGAGACAGACGCAGAGAGCGATACCTAGATAGACACACACACAAACGCACACTCTCTCACACACACGCTCACACTCTCTCACACACGCTCACACACGCTCACACTCTCTCACACACGTGACACAGACCAGCCTAAAGAAAGACACCCATGCAGACTGAGGCACAGAGTGAGACATACGGAGTCATACAAGCCCTAGCAGATCTGGTGCCACCTTGCAAGGCAAATTATATGTTTTGTTATATGGTCTGACGTGCAAACTGCAGGCCTATCCGCTGCAAACCTAGCTCACCCTATGTCTGCTCTGTTTACGAAGATGGTGGCTCTTTCTCTGTGAGGAATGGGTGAGACTGTGCCTTCACCCACCCTCCCCTAGAAGCTGCGCCACTCAATATTAAGTAGGCATGGTTTCGCAATATTGGAATATGTTTACCTGGGCCTGAATGAACACGAAGAGTTAACACTACTTCTATCCGAGCGTCTCCAGGCGTGGGCATTTATTACATTCTACTATAGAATCTTCCCAGAAAACGTAGTTTTTATTATACTTTTTTGGACAACATGGATACTACAGATACTTGTTTGCTTATATTTTGTCACTTGTAATTACGATTTTTACATTTTCGTTCTACACAGTTAGACTTTATTGTTTAGCAAAGTGGAAGTGAACAAGAAGCTAGGAGGAGTGTGCAGCAGAAATGGGTTTAATTTCCTCAACTTAAAGTGTAGGTCGCAATTGTTGACTTTTTGGAATCTCGTGCACCATCATTACCACCTTAAAGTGCGGCTCCACTGCAGTACCTGCACTTCTGTCCTTGGGTCTGCAGGTGTAACTACTTTTCAGACATCTGCATGGCTCTGCAAGGGCTCAGCAGTTTTAAGAGAACAGCAAACACGCAGAAAGCCTGGGTCAAATCACTGCAGCATTCGCGGAAGAACCAAGAATTGAACCTGTGGACTCAATGTACCATATGATCGACAACATTTTATTAGCTTTAGCTTCGTATAGCCGGTACTACTAGAACTATGCGGTATCGGAGAGCCAAATTATGAGGCAGATGTGAGTAAATTATGCGGCAAGAAAAGGCAAATGATGCTGCATAATGCAGCACATTTTTGTGATAATATCACTTCATTATTTTGTCATTTTTACATTTGATAACACTGTCTGGGCAGTGGTTGCACCTTATTAATACCAGTGGAATGCCCAAATATAGCAATAAGCAACAGAAAGGTGACCAGTCAAACTTAGCAAAGGGCCTTTCATTGCGCTGCAGCATGTGTTTCTGCATTTTTAGTAACTTTTGAACCATTTAAGATGCAATTTTTAAAAAAAAATTGGGGGGGGGGGGGCGCTAGAGGGCGCCAGGCAAGATGGCCGCACTTTAGTGCAGCTCTGCCCTGCTGATCTGCTATCCGCTTAGAATCTGCTGCATACTTGGGCATCCACGTCTCTGAGCTGCTGTCCCGCATGGAGTGACACCCCTGCTGCACTTGGGGGCAGCTGGAACGGCCGGAGAAGCTCTGCATATGAGAAATCAGACGGAGGCGGTCTAGATCGCCTTGAGGACAAGATGGCGGCCGGGGATGCGGCGGACGGGGACTGAGCTCTGTCCAGGGCTCTGAGGCGAAGACTGAGGGCTGCACTACATCTCTTCACCCCGCCGCCGCGCTATCGGCGTCTGCGGGTACCCACCTCTACAGCGAGCTGCCTGCAGGTGTACCGGCTTGATCTGCTGCACCGGAGGGGTCCGTGACCTGCTCCTGCTGCCGGCTCCCTGGAGATCGGCGGTGGTGCCGCTTCGCCCCGTGAGGACTCGGGGGGGGGGCCTGCCTGTGATCGCCGTTGGAGGCGGTGGAGCTTCGTCAACTCCCGTCGTGGGCTGCGGTAGGTGGGGATCGGTCCTGGCCTCGGCCCGCGACTGTGGAGGTGGGAGTGGGCCTGGGCTGCGGCCTGCCTGCTGCGAGCGCGGGTGCAGAGGCCTGACTGTATCGGCCTCCTTGCAGGCACTGGCCGAGTGGGGGAAGGGCACCTCCCGCTCGGGATCTCCGAGGCCCCTGCCCTGTCATCTGCGCTTTCCGGGGTCACTCCTTTAGCCTGTGATGCCACGAAAGAGCAGCGCGAGGCTTGCTGTTTGGCAGTCGGGGGTGCGGCGCTCCCTCCCCCCCCCCTCCTCCCCTCCCCCCCTCGCCTCCCCTTCCCCCCTCCTCCCCTCCCCCCATCTTTGCTGGAATCGGCACCTTCCCACTGGGGCCCTATCTCCTGCCCTTATCAACGCTGTATATACCTGTGTGGCCTGCAGTGAGGGGGCTGACTGCCCAATCCCGTTCTGCCCCTGGAGTGGGGTACCTGTGGAGGTTGAGGTCCTGCCGCCTCTGGATGCTGTTGTGGGGTGGGGACGGCCCGGCGGTGACTCTTGGCGGCCTGCAGTGCGGACCCGGCTTTATGGCGACGCTACCGCTTGCATACCTTTGCCTCCACAACTGATTGGACCTGGCCTCACTGTGCCTGTGTGATATTGATCTGCTCACTGGCTGAGGGTTATTTTGTGGCAGGTGCACCTATGGAATAGTCTCTGTTATTCAGTCATCTACACATCTCTGGCCAGCGGGGGGGTGTCTGCTCTACGAACATTAGTGTTGGATAGGAGCCACGTCTTTAAAGATCTTCAGCACTGGTTTGGTCCCTATGCTCCCTGCCTGGTAAGGAAAGCCTGCTGTACTGTTTCAACTGTGCGTTGCGCTACTTGCTGGTCACTATGTCTGCTGGGGGCTACCTTGCTGCGGGGGTGTTTGTTCAGTGCCCGCACCCACCGTTGCTAATCATGGGGAAGCCGGACAAGTCACAGCCCCGCCTCACGTTTGAGGCGCGAAAATCAGGCAGGGTTTCCCAAAAAGCGGCTTCTGACTCTGAGGCTGATGGACAGGGGGAGAGCCCGCCTAATCTGGAGTCGACAATGATAGCGATGCAAAAGAGTCTCCAAGCTATTGAAGGTAGCATGGCTACTATAAATCATAGGCTGGACCATATGTCCTCGCAATTAGAAAAGCAGAATGCGAGAATGGGGGAAGTAGAGCAGAGGGTCTCCAACGCGGAAGATGGCCTTGACGATGTCACTAGCAAGACCCTCAATATGGAAAAGGTCTTAGCCCTCATACAAGCCAAGAACGAAGATTTGGAGGCCAGGCCTAGGAGGAATAACATCTGAATTACGGGACTGTCCGAATCAACGAACACTGGCAAAATGGAGCACTTCATTGAGTCTCTTATTAAGGAGATATTTGGCCCGAGCAATTGTCCTCTATGTGCGTGGTTGAGCGGGCCCATCGCTCCTTGGCGGCTCGACCTGTCCCTGGGGCTCCGCCTCGTCCAATCATAGCTCGGCTATTGAACTACCGGGACCGGGATGTCATCTTGCGGCTGCCCAGGGAGAAGGGCAACATCTGTCATCAGGGGAACACATTGTCCTTCTTCCCTGATTTCACTGTCTCGGTTCAAACTGCGCGGTGTGAGTTTGGGGCAGTAAAAAAGTTCCTCCAATCTGAAAACGTTCCCTACGCCATGTTATATCCTGCGCGTCTCCGTGTGGGGGCGGAGGGGAGCTCCAAAATCTTCTCGACCCCTGAGGCGGCGATGGAGGATGCGAAACAACTAAAGAGACACAGGCGTGAGGCCGAGACTGACCAGGGAGAAAAGGACTGATCCTGTTACGGGAGTTTTGGGGCTGGGTTTGCTAAATGTGTCCTCATATTGATGTGCTTTATAGTTTGTGACATACCTCTCTGTTCCCTGCCTCACCCTTACATGCCTGGGGCGATTGTATCTATATTCTATGCATATTAGACTGGATGCCTGAAGTTCGGTATTTGCTGTTGGATTGTAACACAGGTAATAGAGCTGATCAGCCAGCCCCCACGCAGTGGGAGGAAAGTAGCACTCTGACGCCACCGTATGGGAGTTCCCCACACATTGCTCTATGTTTGTTGTGTTTGTTGGGGTCTGCTTGGTTTTAACAGAAAAGTGCCCCGCATATTTTGTTCCCCACGTTGGGGATTGCCTTTTCGGGATGGGATGGCTTTGGCAAGTTTGGGTCGCTGAAGTGGGTGGGGGGATTTGGGGGTGGGATCGGTGGTTCACTAGGTCTCTTCTTCTTGTAAACATATTGCGCCCCTTCTGTCTCATCTCTAGTCTAACACTCACACTACTCAGTACATCTGATTGTAACAGTCCATGGGTAGTAACGTAAAATTCCTTACTTGGAATGTGCGCAGCTTAAATAGTCCCAAGAAAATACGGTCCGTGCTAGCGTATCTAGACAGGTTGAATGCCCAGGTGGTATTCCTGCAGGAGACGCATCTTACACAGCAATCCGAGAAGAATGTAGGCTCCCAATGGGCTGGGCTGAGAGTTGCCTCCTCTTACTCCACTTACGCTCGGGGGGTGATGATATTGGTGAAGAAAGGGGTCCCTTTCACCGTGCTGCACATGGAAACTGATACACAGGGCAGGGTAGCGGTTGTCCATGGTCATCTTGGGGGTATGGAGGTCCTTTTAGTGAATGTCTACGGCCCCAATGTGGATGACCCTTCCTTTTTCGCAGATGTTTGGCGCCGCATCTCTAAATTCTCCTCAGCCGTGTTGTTCTGGGGGGGCGACTTTAATGCCTGCTTGGACGGACACCTAGTCAAACAGGGGAGCGGCGTGTTGCGAGACAGCCAGGCGTCTGAGGCATTACTGGGATTTCTGGACGCAGGGGATATACGGCGATATTTGGCGCGTGCGACACCCAGGTATACGGGAAAGCACATTTGTATCAACGGTGCATGGCTCATGGTCCCGCCTGGACTACTGGCTCCTCTCGGAGATGGCATGTACTTGGGTTGTAGATGTACGCCACTTGGCCAAAACGCTGTCGGACCACTCCCCCGTGCTCCTAGAGATGCAGGTCCCCACCTGTGAGCCCCCCCGTTTCACTGGCGATTGCAGCCCTCCTCACTTACAGACAAGGTGTTCAGATGCACCGTAGGCGCGGCCATCAGTGATTTTTTTAAAGAAAACGCCGGATCGGTAGACAGCCCCGGGACCCTGTGGGAGGCATTTAAAGTTACTATTAGGGGTATCTGCATAGGTGCACAGGCGGGGGTCCTAAAAGACCTATGACGCCGGATGCACAAACTGGCAGACGAGATATCTGCTTTAGAGCGCGAATACACTCACAACCCTGCCTCCCATATCCTTGCTTCCATTCAGGCGTTGGTAACGGAGTATAATGACACTGCGGACCGGGAGATAGCACACAGGTCACGACGCTTCACGGCACGACATTATGGGGAGGAGGGCAGTCCCAGTCGCTCGCTGGCCCAGAAACTGCCTGCATCCCGGACTCCGGTCTTCATTACGGAAATGCTGGACTCTGAGGGAGTGCCGCACTATACAACCTCGGAAATCAGTGAGGTGGTGCTGGACTACTACTCCAACCTTTATGGACAACGGGGGCATGTGTCGGCCACTGATATACATGTCTATCTAGACGACGTTGCTCTAGGCTGGCTGTTCCTCAACCAACGCGAATACATCACCCAACCCTTTGATTTGGAAGATGTGAAATTGGCCATCATGTCCTTGCCCACCAACAAAGCTGCTGGACTAGACGGACTCCCCAGTGAGTTCTACAAGGCATATGCTGATGAACTGGCACCCAGACTCCTGGACGTCTTTGCGGAAGCATATGATAGCGGTACTCTTCCCCCCCCCCACCCTGAAAGAGGCCCTCTTAGTTATGCTTCTCAAGCCTGACAAGCCGGTTTACAGGTGCGACTCCTATCGCCCATTTTTCATTATAAATATTGATGCGAAAATGTGCGAAAATGATTGCCAGCAGGCTTCAGCCCCTGATCCCCAATCTGGTCCTTCCGGATCAGTCGAGTTTTGTCCCTGCCCGCTCCATGGCCCACAATCTGTGTACGATCTTCTCCACCCTGCATTACTTTGAGGCCGATTTCCAAGCTGTTGCTGTGCTGCTCAATGCAGCTAAAGCATTTGATTCCTTGCAATGGGAATTTATGTTTACTGTATTTCTTAGAATGGGGCTACCCCCCTTTTTCCTGAAGTGGATTCACCTCCTGTACGAGGCGCCGAGCGCACGAGTCCGGGTCAATGGCTGGGTATCTACTGTGTTCTCCATCCAGCGAGGCACTAGGCAGGGTTGCCCCCTGTCACCGATGCTTTTTGCGCTAGCTCTTGAACCGCTGGCATGTAAGCTCCGCCAGACTCACGCGCAGTCGGCAGTACGCTTCAGGCAGCGTCCATTGGTAGTCTCCATGTACGCAGATGATATGCTTCTGTATGTCCGTGATCCCGAAACATTTCTCCCAGAGCTACTTCGGGAATATGTGAAATTCGAACACTTCTCGGGGCTCGGCATCAACTGGGCAAAATCAACGGTGCTTCCCCTTACGGCTGGCACACGGCGTATAGAGCTGGATTTCCCTCTAACTTGGTCATTCGACCCTGTGAAGTATTTAGGGGTGTGGCTTCACAGAGACCCAGAGGTAGTCGTTTCAGAGAATTATGGTAGGGCATTAGTTCACATTACTGAACGAACTGTGCGTTGGGCCAAACTCCCTCTGTCCTTGGCGGACCGCATAGCAGTAGTTAAAATGACAATACTGCCCAAACTCTTTTACTTGTTCATTAATATCCCTATCCGCCTAAACCTTGTGTTTCATTCTTTTCAGTCAGCACTGCTCTCCTTCGTATGGGGCGGCAAGAAGCCTAGGTGCAGCTGGGAAGTACTGGTACTACCGTTCGAGCGTGGAGGTTTCGAAGCCCCTGATCTGCGCTTATACTATCTATGTGCACAGGCCCAGTATGCCCATTATTGGTTCTTCCCACAGCGTTTCCAGCCGCATGTTGCTATAGAAGCTGATGCAGTCCTTCCCATGGCCGCGACTGCCTTGTCTGGAGGGAGTGGCGGACCACGAACTGAAATTAACCCTGCACTTTGCACAGCATGGGCGTGGAAGACGCTTGCGACACGCGCAAAATTGCCATATCTATACGCACCACGACTCCCACTCGCTGCACAAACGAATATCTCTGCTGCAAAAGAACCTGCAGCTCTTAAGGCACTAGGCGTGGTGGGGATAACCCAATTAGGGGACCTCTATGCACAAGGCCAGTTCAGATCACTCACTGACATACAGGGCGGTAGGGACCGTGGATTCATGCTCGGGTTCACTTATGTGCGGGTGAGACAGGCGATACGTGCAATTTACCCCGATTACCCTACGGAACCCACGCCGTTGCTGGCACTGCAGGCGGTGCTGGCAGGCGCGGATCGCACGGGCCTGATCGCAAAATTGTACACAACATCTCTTAGGGAAAAGGGAACAGCTCGATCCCCCTTCATACAATAAATGGGTGGCACTGCTGGGGGCCTCGCTGACACCGGAGATGTGGAGATTCTGTTGCATCCTCAGTGGCCGACTCACTGCGAATTGTAACCTCCGCATCATCCATTTTAAATATTTGCACCAGCTGTACTATACCCCGATACAATTGATGCGTTTTGGTCTGCGGGAAAGCTCCTGCTGTGTGCGATGTGGGCAGGGGGATGCAGGCTTCTTACATCTTGCATGGTCCTGTAACAGTATATATAGATTCTGGGGTAAAGTCACTGATCTGCTAACGAAAGTAGTGGTTGAACCTGTGCAATGTACTCCCGAGGTTTGTCTCTTAGGCTGGGTACAGTCTCTAAAGCCCTGCAATCGTAGACAGGTGGCTGTCTCGACCTTGTTAGCCAAGAGGGCCGTGGCACAGTGCTGGGGCTCTAGACTCACCCCAACTCTAAAAACAAAAAAAAAAGTGGGTCCGAGACTTACTGTATTGCAAAGAACAACTTGAGATATATGCAGAGGAACTGCCTGAAACCTCCCGCCTCTAAGGACTTTTGGGCTCCACTTTCAGTGTATTTACTCACAAACCCGGATATACAATAGATGCTGTAATCTGCTGTTTTAATTGTGTTATTTCATGGGACTACCATGTGTTACAATATTCCAATTGAGATGAGATGCTATGCTGGGGTCTTACTGCCTCTTCTAGTGCCACCGGGGATGAGGGGATGCGGAATGTGGGAATTGTTTGTGGGTTGTCTATTTTTCCTGCTTTATGGCATAAACTAGCGCTTGTACTTACTAAATTGCTATTCCTGTTTGGCCTCCTGCGTGAGGGCCTGATGTGTATTTTACAAGCTGCTCTATTAAAAAAAAAAAAAAAAAGATGCAAACTTTTCTTTTGTTAAAATTTGGAGATTATGCAACAGATGATGGATTGTGGCAAATGCGGCAAATCTGTACCTATGCAAAAAATACTGCACCGCAGAATTGCTGTGGTCTTGCAAGTAGTCAATATTAGGTATGTGTTAGTATTTATATAGCACAAACTTAGCTATGAAGCAACAGAGCTGTATATTACGTGAAGGGTTGGGAGATAGTTTACAAGATCTTGTACATCAAGTGGGGATTACACAAATAGATTTTATGCACATTAAATTTCTAATTTTTAGGCACAGAAAGTTTGAGTGAGCTGCCCAGAATGACACAATGTTGAGTCGAGAGCCAAGGCCAGGATTCAAACCCGAGTCCCTAGGCCCCCTGGAAGCTAGGCCACATCTCCTCTCCTATCTTTTCTTTATGGAAAAAATAGTACCACATGACTTCATAGTAGTTTTCTGACAGACAACCAGTGGCGTAACGATAATTGAGGGGGCCCCCCTGCAAGGTACGTAGAGGGGCCCCCTCCGGACTCTATCAGGAGCTCTCTGACTGAAGTTCTGTGCTGAGGGGGCCCCCTGGAGCATGGGGGCCCCCCCACACTGCGGGGGCCTGTGTTGCGCCCCTGCAGACAACTACACAATATGGGGCAACAGGAAAGCTTTATTTCAGGCATGCAGCATAAATCTAGTGAATGTAGTTAGCAATGAGGTTTATTGTGCATGTTTTATGCATTGTTTCGCATTGAGGTAGAAATAATTGAGCCCTGAAGAAGTCCACTATATTGTATTGTAATTGTATTTATATAGCGCTTACTACCCCTGACGAGGCGTCCAAGCGCTTTTTTGGTGAGTAGCACTCTACTCCGGAACCCAAAAAGGATTAGTGGTGAATATGAAATATTAAATTAATTTGAGCAGTGGATAGAGTAGCCTGTTATTTGGATTGAGAAGGTTAGTGCAGGGATAGAAGAGGAAAAGGTTTGCCTTTATTTGGTGGTTGCTACTCCTGATGAGGTGTTGAAGTGCTTTTCGGTGAGTAGCGCGCTACTCAGAAAACAGAAAAGGACTAGTGGTAAATTAGTCTAGGGAAGTATGAAATTAATTTGAGCAGTGGACAGGTTAGTCTGTATTTTGGATGGAAAAGGATAGTGGAGGGATGGAAGGGTTTACATTTATATATCGCTTGTTGTAGCACCTTTCGGCGAGTAGCAGGCTACTCTGGACCTCAAAAAGGATAAGTGGTGAATTAGTGTAGGAAAATATGAAATTAATTTGATTTGAGCGTTGGACATGTTAGTCTGTTATTTGGATTGTAAAAGGAATAGTGGAGGGATAGAAGAAGGAAGGGTGTAGAGTTTAATTTTTAGTTCATAGCAGTAGGACGGGGTTTGGGATGAGTAATAGGGAGGGGAAGGTGGCGTGGGAAAAATCGGAGGGAAGGGTTTAGAAAGGCTTGATTGGGGGCTCTGAATAATAAGAGGTATGAGATGATATAAGGAGGGGTACCATATACTAAGGACTTATAATGGTGCACCAGTAGCCAATCTGGGGGTACCCAAGAACTCACCATGTCCAATTTAGGGAAGAAGCACAGAGTCTGGGGTCCTGATTAGCAGAATCCCAGTCAGACTAGTCAGAAAAACATAATGACAAAAGCAAAAAGTGGGGGTAACCATGAAAGCAGATCCTACTTTCTGACAATACTACACCCTGCCTTCTGGGCACAAGAGACCTTCTTTAGGGGTGACAGACAAGTTAATTACCTTCGGTAACACCTTATCTGGTAGGGACATGATCTAGCCACTGATTCCTCACCCTTGAACTTCCCTGGCATCAGACCGGATCCAGAAGATTTCTCCTCAAGGAACAACCCTGCCCACCGGCAGGTGGCTCCGCGTGACGTAGTCTGCGCCAGAAGCGAAGCCCGCGCCACCTCAGCACGCTGACGACCGCTACCCTTCACGACTTTCCATGCCAGAAAGGCAGAGCCATGAAGAGTACTGACATTGGTGTGTTTTTAAATAAACTAGGGCCCTGAAAGGGAACAGCCCTGACCCTAGAAACTTGACTGCAGCGCGGGGAGGATGGGTGAGTTGGTAAAGAATCTGCGGCTAGATCATCTCTCTACCAGATGAGGCGTTAGCAACAGTAAGTAACTTGTCATTCTGATACAGACATCTAGCCACAGACTTCTTACCTCTGAATAGATACCCAAGCAATGCCATTCTCGGATGAGGGACTGCGGACAAACTTACACTAGGAAATCCTGCAGAACTGAGCAGCCATAATGGCCGTCCCTGCGAACTTGACTATCCAGACAGTAATGTTTGGTGAATGTGTGCAGGGATGCCCACGTTGCTGCCTGACAAATGTCCAGGACTGGTACTCCATGTTCCAAAGCACTGATAGCAGCCTTAGCTCTGGTGGAATGAGCCCTTAAGCCTTCAGGAGGCTGCTTCTTGGCCAGAGCATAGCAAACCTTAATGCAGAGGACAACCCACCAGGACATGGTCCTTTTTTGCACTGCACAACCTTTCTTCGCTCCAACATACCCCATGAAGAGTTGGTCATCCACCCGGAACTCTTTTGTGCGGTCAAGGCTCTTTTTGGGGTCTAGGCAGTGGAGTTGCTCCTTTTCTTTAGAGGGATGCAGAGAAGCGTAGAAAGCGGGCAAGGTAACAGATTCCCCCACATGAAATGGGGTTACCACTTTTGGAATGACAGAGGCCCTAGTGCGAAGCACCAATTTGTCATGGAAAATCACCAGAAAAGGGGGCTTGAACGATCAAACCTGCAGCTCGCACCCCCCCCTGGCAGATGTAATTGCCACTAAGAAGGCTGTTTTGAAGGTGAGCAGCCGGAGGGGGCAATTATGCAGGGGCTTGAAGGAAGCGCACATTAGGAAAGTGAGAACCAAATTAAGGTCCCACTGAGGCATAATGAAAGGCGCAGGAGGTATGTACAGTGGGTGATTTAAATAAGGAGGGTTGGTCTGGCAGCCTCAGGAAGGCAGACAAAGCCAAAAGATACAATTTCAAGGTGCTGGGCACAGGACAAAATAAAAACCAAAATATCAGAAAGAGAAGCAGAAAGAGGGCAATAGATTTTTCTGTACAATATATTACAGATGTATTCCACTGGCAGGCATATAGTCTTAGTGGAGGGACACCTGGCTGCCAGAATAACATTGCAGACTTCGGTAGGAAGGGCGAAAGCTATCAACTGCCGCCACTCAATCTCCATGCAAGCTGGCGCAGAGTTGACAGGTCCGGGTGGAGGACCCTCCCCTGCTGCTGTGACTGAAGTTCCTCCTGAAGGGGCAGCCTGATCGGAGGATCGATGCTCATCTGTAGAAGCTCATGATACCAGACTCTCCGTGCCCAGTCCGGAGCCACAAGGATGACTTGGGCCCGGCCATTCCTGTTCTTCTTGAGAAGAACTCTGGGCAAGAGTGGTATGGGTGGAAAGACATCTAGGAGGCCTGAGCTCCACTCGAGACGAAAAGCGTCTCCGAGCGAGAGCCTCCTTGGAAACTCCAGCACATAAAGCTGCTGACATTTGTGTTCTCTGCAGAGGCAAACAGATCCAACCAAGGCTCTCCCCACTGCTGAAAGAGAACTTGCGTCACCCCTGGATTGAGACGCCACAGGTGATCCACTAGGCATCGACGGCTGAGTTCGTCCACCCTGGCGTTCAGGAAACCTGCCAGGTGTTGAACCACCAGGGATATGCCCTGCTGTTCCAGCCGTGTCCAGAGGGCAGAGCATCTTGAGAAAGGGTCCACGGCCCACTCCGCCCTGTTTGTTGCAGAACTCCATGACGGTCATTTTGTCTGTGAACACTTGCACTAACCTTCCTTTGATGGAGGCTAGAAAAGATTTCAATGCCAATCAGATCACACAGAGCTCCCGCATGTTGGTGTGGAGTCCAGGTTCTCTATCCGGGAGAGCAGAAGGCAACGCCCTTCGGACATAGATGCCTGGACTACGAAGCTCTCTGGGGTAGAGTGGGAAGTGAGGAAATCTGGGTTGCCTGGAGCAGGGTGGTGTCAGCAGGCAATCATCCTATTCACAGGAGCCCCTGTGCTGGGTTTGGACCAGGTTCGCAGTAGGACATCCATGAGGGCTTCATTAAACATACGTAAGGGTTCTAAGGAGAAATGCCTGGCTGGAACACCGCAGTCAAGATGTTGGTCATGACTACTGCTGAAGGCCAAGAACCTCAGCCTCCCTTCGCACCACCACAGCATAAGACACTCCCTCCTCATGCCATTGTAAGTGTATTTGCTTTAGATCTCACACTGTATGCAAATACTGCACTATGAAAAGGGCTCTAAGCTACGAACACTGACCATACAGCAGTGCTAAAAGGGCAAGTAATTGATAAGATTGTCTTGCACAAAAACGTGAACACAACACTCCAAACTGTTGTTGGACAGTAGGAGTTTTCCAAAATATGATCTGTATTCCGATCATCAAAGAAGGATTTCTGGCTCTTACTCACTTACTTAAAACGCCAGAAATGGGGCACTTGAGTCATTAAATCAACTGGACAATCTTGTAGAAAGAAGCACTGCAAATCCCATAGATCTGACTTTAATGCGTAAATGCACGTGAAACACCTTTGTACAGGCATTTGAAAGCATAAGCACACTAAAGTCAGACCTATGGGCTTTGCCTGTGCTTGTTTATTTTTGGTATATTCCTGTACCCCACCCCATTTTGTGTTTTCTCTCCCTTCCACTTTCCCCCTTATGTTCCCCGAATTGTTTTCCTGTGAGGGGCTTTTTGTGCTATCTGTGTCACTCTTCCTGCCTTGATGTGGCAAATCTAATAAATGTGCCCATTTCGATGAGTCGGACGGAGCTGTCTCAGCCCAGATGCGTCAGATTCATGTGGGACAAGTATGTTGAAGTTTGATGACTTTTCAAAATAACCACTTAATTTTTCACATTTCCCCCTCTGGGTCTCCTCCCTCATCTGCCCACCCAGCAACAATTCTACAATTCCTCTGACATTTCCATCCCCGGGTTGCGTGCAGTATTCAGTGTTCTTTCAAGATCAGCACATTTCTTGCAGCTGAGGAGTCAGATTGCTTCTCTGTACATTATAAACCCAAAATGAAATGACGGGTCACATGATTTGTGGTTTATTTGTATGCATAATGCCGGTCTTTTCATCTCAATGAAGACATTTTTTCCTACTGGCTTTTATCGGTTGCCTGGCATGTGCATAGATGTTTGGTGGGCTGCAGTGTTTAAATAAATGTGGATTGTCAGCACCAAGCAGCATGTCTCTTCTAAAGTCTGTGAACATGCTGCTTACTAGCAGGAGGTTTCCCTCACCCATGCCATGCATAATCCACCTACCAAAGCTCTCACCACGCACACTGCATAGTGTCACGTGCCACTTTTTATAAAAGAGTGCATCTAACTGCTGAATTTTACATCAACAATAACTGAAAGCTTTGCTGCCAATTGTTGGCAGTTTCAGCACTGTGTGAATTGATTTCTGATTTTAACATAATAGCACATAAGAAAAATACACAGACGGGCATGTGGAAGGGTTTCTGAAGGCGGACCCTCAGCTGGACCCTCCCTTGGAAACCTCCACCAACCTGTTGTGCGGGCAGGCGGATTGTCCTATTTTAAAAGATCCCTTAAGTCTTTTGAAGGATCAATGTTGTAAGGAGGGGAAAGACCCGAACATAAGGTCTTGTTATGCGTATAGTTAGGTGCCAGATATTGAAGATGGCAGATACATTTGCTACAGTTAACTTTGTGTTTAATTCAGAGATTATTTCTTTGATTTCTGGACTGAAGTGCCTTTTGAGCGGGCTTGATATGTGCCCATATTGGAGGTGGCGCCACACTAGACGGGTTGAAGCATTTATATGAAAACATGCTAGCTCTTCAGTGTTATGATGATACATTGAGGAACGTCCCAGGTAGTCACAATTTCCAACTACATACCAGCACAGTGGTACTTCGCGAGATTGTCCTACCTCGTGTGGTGCATTAAATATTATGAATGTGGGCTTTCGTTTAGGCTGCTGATGATAAACCCCAAAAATGGTTTCATCGTTCGTACAACAAGCACCTTTAAACCTAATAGGTCTGTATTAATATGGTGGAAAACTTTGTTGAGGTTGTTTGGTTTTGTAACGCCCTGTAGGTTAAGGGGATATAGCATTTTGTATTAGTGGGGCATTTAGTTGATACTTGATTCATGAATGAAGGTGGTGCGTATCTATCTGAGTGTTTGTTTGGAATAGGTAAATTAATTTTCGTGAAGAAAGGTAGTCTACTTGCTGCACATTAATCATTTTTTGGTGCCGAGTTCCTTTGTTTATTCAAAGGGAGTGCTCTTACCCGGGGCAAAAGTAATTGTTTAATGTCTCTTTAAGGAGTGTTCATTTCTATCCGTGTCAGGCCTCTTCTACCATCTCCGCTTCTCTGTGGAGCTCAGATTTTTCCATGTGATTTGCCTTGGCTTCTTTGAATTTACTGAATAGAATCCTCGCCATGTAGCTCAGTGAGTTAATCTACTAAGAGGTGTGTGTATTTTGGAGGTCACAGATTGCAAACCTAGTGAGACAGACGAGGGTGGCAATGCAGACACTTCACAATTCTTTGCAGAATAATGTCTGATATATATATATGTTTAGCAAGCAGGCCAAAGATTCTGTTCCTTGTATGATTGCTTAGCAGATCTGAAAGAGACACGTTAGTGACAGATTCCTCACCTTAGAATATCCCCAGGCGTCAGGCTGGATCCGGAAAGTTTTGCGTAGCAGTACCCCTGCGCGTCAGTAGGTGGTGTCGTGCGGCTCCGAGTCCGTCGTCGGCGTCGGGATCGCCGGATGACGTCGCGGCCAGTACTTAGACTCCGCCCATGCACGCTGGCGTCAGTTCTTCTTTTTCCGCGCCAGTAAGCGCAGATCCGGGAAGAGCAGTGCCCTAGTCATTTTTTGACTAAGTTTTTTGGGTGATTTTTATCACTGTTTTTCTCGAAGTCGTTCGACTCCGAAGGTGTCAGTAGGGATGCCCGGCTTCAAGCCATGCGACGCCTGTAGTCGGATGATGTCGATTACGGACCCGCATCGAGACTGTCTCTACTGCTTCGGACGCGACCACGACTCCAAGTCGTGCCCCGACTGCCGGGCCTTGCATCCGAAGGCTTTGCGGGAGCGGTCTCGAAAGCTCCTCGAGGTCCGGCAGTCGGCTCCGCGCCAACCCAAGCCCCGGTCACATGAGAGGTCGAGGGGCCGGTTGCGGAGTCCTCATCGGTCGTCCGGATCCAAGTCTTCGCACTCCTCCGGTAAGTCGAAGCACAAGAAGTCGAAGAAGCGTCATCGCTCGACGACTTCCCCTCGCCGGTCTCTCGACTCGGCTGAGGGTCCTGTCGGCACCGTCCCCGCGGCTCCGGGAGTGCCTGTGGAGCCGCCGTCGCATTACCCGCCTTTCCCGGGTTCGGCGGCGACTCCGGCCGAAATACAGGAGTTCCTGTCGGCCATGGCCTGCCTCTTCGGGCCTCAAGGTCCCCCCGGTGTGCCTTCGGGCCCCTCGGGCCCTTCTGGGGTGCCTACGGCGCCGCCGACGACTCCGGTCCCGACGCCGCCAGCGACACCGGCTCCGGCCCCGGCCTCAACCCCGGCTCCGGCGTTGCCGCAACCCCCATCGACGCCGGTTGACCTGACGACACCTCCACCGGCGCCGATTTCACCGGTGCCGTTCCCGACGCCGTCCGGGGCTCCGGGCGGTGTCGTGCCCCGGTTCTCTCTGGACCCGGCGCCGGACCGGCGTCGAAGCCGACGCCGATGCGGCCTTGGGTCCCGCAGGTCCCTCCTCCTTACTTTGAACCTGCTTTGGAGGACGAAGAGGACTGGGAGGGGTCTGAGGACCCTCTCACTGCCCAATGTGAGTACGATCAGGACTGGGCTGAGGAACTTGGGGATGCCAGTGGTCTGGACACCTCTCCAGACATTGGCATGCTGTCTCCTCCTTCCGTGGCTACGGAGGAGGGAGCAAACTTTGCTACGGTGTTGCGTAGAGCAGCTGAGGCCTTGCACCTCAAGTTGCCTACAGTGGCTGTCCGGTCTAACATCCTGACGGAAGTGCTTCAGCCGGCGGCTACCTCCTCGGAGCCACTGCTGCCTTTCAACGAGGCACTTTCTGACGTTCTTTTGGGCACCGGGTCCAAGCCCACCACAGGGGCTCCTGTGGATGGGAACGTGGCCCGACGCCATCGCCCGACTCCGGGCGACCCCCTGTTTCTCTCCCAAAACACCCCACCCCTGAGAGCTTGGTTGTCCAAGCCTCTGCTTCCCAGAGCGCCTTCCCTACCGCTCCGGATCCAAAAAACTGGATCAATTTGGGAAGAAGGTTTTTACTTCCTCCAGTGCTGGCTTGCGGTCTGTCAACACCGCTTGCCTCTTGGGCCGATATTCCCACTGTTTGTGGGATTCGGTGGTGCAGGTTCTGCCCCAGTGTCCTGAGGCGGTCCAGACACTGCTTTCCCGCGCCATTGCGGAAGGAAGGGATGCGGCAAAATATACCAGCCGATGTGGCCTAGATACCACCGACTCGCTGGGCAGATCGCTTGCGTCGACAGTAGCGCTGCGCCGCTACGCCTGGCTGAGAACCACTGGTTCCTCGGGTGATGTCCAAAACACTCTTATGGACATGCCCTTTGATGGTGTCGGTCTTTTTGGCAACAAGCCAGACCATGCGCTGGAGCGCTTTAAGGACTCACGGGCTACAGCCAAGTCCCTGGGCCTTTCTGCTGTGCGCCCTCAGCAACAGTCTGCTTTTCGCCCCTTTCGTGGCCACGGAAGGGGCACCCAGTCATGTCCACTGCCCGGCCACCGGCCCGCGCAGCAGGCGTCTTCGCGCGGCTGAGGACGTGGCTCCCGCTGAGGCGGGTCAGGCAACCAGCGTGCGGGTCAGGCCACCACCCCCGCCCGCGGCCTCCAAGCCCTCCTAGTCCTTCCTTTCCGGTCCACACCACGCCAGTGGGGGGCAGGGTCCGCCATCACCTTCCCCACTGGCGTGCCATCACCTCGGAGAGGTGGGTCTTGGACATTGTCCGAAGGGGCTACTCCCTCCCCTTCGTGACGACTCCCCCAGCCAGGCCACCTCAGTGCCACCGCATGTCAGGGGATCACTTGGTGCTTCTCCAGAAGGAAGTTGCGGCCCTCTTGGCCAAGAGGGCCATCGAACGCGTTCCGACCCCAGAAGTAGGGCGTGGTTGTTACTCCCACTACTTTCTGGTGCCCAAAAAGGACAAGGAGGACATGCGTCCTATCTTGGACCTCCGGACCGTAAATCGCTTCCTCCGGAAGGAGAAGTTCAAGATGCTCACCCTAAACAGGTCTTGACTGCCTTCGACCCTGGATGGTAGCGTTGGACTTGCAGGACGCATATTTTCACATCCCCGTCCTACCGGCCCACCGGCGTTACCTGCGGTTCACGGTAGGCCTCGAGCATTTTCAGTTCACCGTGCTCCCCTTTGGCCTTACATGCGCCCCTCGGGTGTTCACGAAAGTGATGGCGGTGGTCGCAGCTCATCTGCGCCGGGCAGGGGTTTCAGTCTTCCACTACCTCGACGACTGGTTGTTGAAGGCAGGCTCGTCCCAGGCAGTCGTATCCCACCTTCAGACTACGGCCGAACTCCTGCACTCGCTGGGGTTCTCCATCAATGTGCCGAAGTCGCACCTGATTCCTTCTCCACAGCTCCTTTTCATCGGAGTAGTTCTGGACACGACACAGTTTCGGGCTTCTCCTCCCGAACGGCGAGTCCAGGATATTCGGGCTATGATTCCGATCTTTCAGCCTCTATCCTGGGTTTCGGTACGGATGACCCTGAGGCTGCTGGGCCTCATGGCCTCCTGCATCCTGCTGGTCGATCATGCCAGATGGCATATGCGGGCTCTGCAGTGGGACCTGAAGTTCCAGTGGGCGCAGCATCAGGGGAACCTGTCCGATTACGTCCAGATCTCGGAGGGAACTGCAAGACAGTTGCAGTGGTGGTTCTCGAACCGGCAATGGGTCATGGGCAGATCCCTCTTCCTTCCCCAGCCAGAGCACACAGTTGTGACGGACGCGTCCCTTCTGGGATGGGGCGGTCACATGGGAGAGGCGGAGATCAGAGGCCTCTGGTCTCCGGCGGAGTCCCGGCTCCATATCAACCTTTTGGAGCTCCGGGCGATCCGACTTGCACTCAAGGCATTCCTTCCCTCTGTCAAGGGGCAGGTCGTGCAGGTGTTCACAGACAACACCACCGCCATGTGGTACTGCAACAAACAGGGCGGGGTGGGGTCGTGGACCCTATGTCAGGAGGCTCTGCGTCTCTGGACATGACTGGAACATCAGGGCATGCGCCTGATGGTACAACACCTGGCAGGTTCCCTGAACGCCAGGGCGGACGAACTCAGCCGCAGGTGCATGATGGATCACGAATGGCGTCTTCACTCGGAGGTGGCGCAAGGACTCTTTCTACAGTGGGGAGAGCCTTGGTTAGATCTATTCGCCACCGAAGAGAACGCGCAATGTCCTCAGTTCTGCGCGTTGGAATTTCCAAGGCGGCACTCGCTCGGCGACGCTTTTCGTCGCGAGTGGAGTTGCGGTCTGTTGTATGCCTTTCCGCCTATACCACTTCTACCCAGAGTGTTGAAGAAGATTCGGCGCGACCGGGCCCAAGTTATTCTTGTGGCTCCGAACTGGGCTCGAAGAGTTTGGTATCCCGAGCTACTCAGTATGAGGGTCGATCCCCCGATCCGTCTGCCTCTTCAGGAGGATCTTCTGTTGCAGCAGCAGGGGACAGTCCTCCACCCGAACCTGTCCAGTCTCCACCTCCTTGCGTGGAGATTGAGCGGCGGCAGTTGATTCCTTTCGACTTGCCTCCCGAAGTTTGTGATGTGATTCTGGCAGCCAGGCGTCCCTCCACTAAGGTGGTATACGCCTGCAGGTGGAACAAGTTTGTGGCATGGTGCACAGAAAAGGCTGTGAATCCCCTTTCCGCCCCTCTTTCTGAGGTTCTTCTGTTCCTTCTTTCTCTGGCCCAACAGGGTTCTGCCCTGGGTACCATCAAGGGCTATCTTTGTGCAATCTCGGCCTTCCTTAGGCTTCCTGATCAGCCCTCCCTTTTCAAGTCCCCTGTTGTTAACAGGTTTCTAAAAGGCATTACACACCTCTTCCCTCCTGTTCCGTTTGTAATGCCTCAGTGGGACTTGAACTTGGTTCTTACCGTTTTAATGTGCGCTCCCTTTGAGCCTCTACATAACTGTCCTCTTCGTCTTCTCACTCTGAAGACAGCCTTTCTGGTGGCCATCACCTCCGCTCGGCGGGTGAGTGAGCTCCAGGCTCTTTCTTGCAAGCCTCCCTTTCTGTCTGTCCATCCAGACAAGGTTGTTCTTCGGACGCGTCCGTCCTTCTTGCCAAAGGTGGTTACTGCTTTTCACATTGGGCAGACCATCACTTTGCCCACCTTCTTTCCGCCTACGCATCCTTCTAGAGAGGAAGAGAGGCTCCACCGACTGGACCCAAAACGTGCGATTTCATTTTATCTCAACCGCACACAGCAGTTCCGGGTGGACGACCAGCTCTTTGTTGGCTACGTGGGCGCCAAAAAAGGTCTGGCGGTACACAAGCGGACCATCTCCCGCTGGGTCGTCTTGTGTATCAAGGCCTGCTATTCTTTGGCTAAGAAGGAGCCCCCTGTTGGGCTGCGTGCCCAGTCCACCAGTGCGACAGCCGCCACCACGGCTTTGGGACGTGGTGTCCCATTGCAGGACATTTGTCAGGCAGCTACGTGGGCCTCGCTGCACACGTTTACCAAGCATTACTGCCTTGACAGCCAAGTCCGGAGAGACGGCTTCTTTGGCCGTTCTGTTCTCCGGGACTTCCTCGTCTGATCTTTGTTCGGAGACCCACCACCGGGGTTGGTATTGCTGGGGTATCTATTCTAAGGTGAGGAATCTGTCACTAACGTGTCTCTTTCAGATGCACAAATTACTAACTTGTGTAACGATATATCTGTAAGAGACAGTAGTTAGTGACAGATTCCTTACCGCCCCACCCATCCTCCCCGTTCTGCGAACTGATTTCTAGGGTTAAGGACATCCCTTTCAGGGCCCTAGTATTTTTTCAGACACCTATGTCAGCTTCTTGCATGGCTCTGCGTTCCTGGCGCGGAAAGTAGTGTACAGAACTGACGCCAGCGCGCATGGGCGGCGTCTAAGTACTGGCCGCGACGTCATCCGGCGATGCCGACGACGGACGCGGAGCCGCACGACGCCGCCTACCGACGCGCAGGGGTACTACTACGCAAAACTTTCCGGATCCAGCCTGACGCCTGGGGATATTCTAAGGTGAGGAATCTGTCACTAACTACTGTCTCTTACAGATATATAGTTACACAAGTTAGTAACTTGTGCGTTAACTAATCTTCTCTAGAAATGTGCATGGCATCTCCATGCCACTGCTTCTAACCCAAGCAAATGAATTGTGCATTGAATTCAACATCTGGTGACTCAAGAAGCGGGTAACTGGCCTGTGAATGTAAAGTCAGCTATTGGTATTAATTAATGTATTTTAACCATACCTGCAGATGTTGGGTCCAATATAGATGGCTCATTTGTTGTGAAATGCATAAACTCAGTGAACGATATCACTAAAGCCATGTAATTACTGTGGGAATTGTATCCCTGGTGACAGAATATCAAGCTCCAAAGCGTTGCTAGAGGACCTATGAGGAAGGTGGCCATTTCATGACCTCATCAAAAGGAAACTCCCACAGGTTTGCAGCAAGAGCAGTGAATAAATTAATTAAATCCAACAGGAGAGGAAATAATTCCCTCTACAGCTTCCACTTCTCTAACAAGACTGTTTTAATAATTCTTTGCTTAGAATTCTCCCCTTTCACCCCACTTAAATTTGTATATTTATGTAGTGCGGCTTATCACCTGTGAGAGTATCCAGGCGCTGTCCTTGGGCACGGGAATATTAAGTGATTTGCCCAGAATCACAGGATGTTGAGCCGACGCCGAGAATTGAGCCCGGATCCCCAGCTCCTCGATCCCCAGCTCCCGAGTCAGCAGCTCTAGCCGCTGCACCACTTCCTCTCGTCTATACAGTTTGAACATTCTATGAGAGATAGAGGGGATGCAGCAAATAATGTTACTAAAAGCCCCTCTGCTCCTACCCTGACCGCTCCTGTAGTTGCACTTCAGGTTTTCTCTCGTTGCTCTTTAAACTCTAAGAAATAATAGTGAAGCACATTGGAAATCGTGCACAGGATAAATTGTCCCTTAAAAGATTAATTCTTTGGTCAACTCACAAACCAAGTCTACTAATTGGAAGAGCGAGATGGCCACAGAATTGCCAGCACATGAGTTAGGGCGGGTGAAGGCAAGATCTATGAATAAAGATGAATGTCCTGACTCGCCTCTGCCCAGTACTGATATTGACCCGTTATGGCTGTTGATAAGCAAGGTTATTTAGCTTCCTTTTATTAACAAGGTGCAAAGTAGAAATATTGAAAAGGTAGCCAATGTGTCTCGGCTCTAAAAGGCAGAGCTATTGGCTTTGCAAATGCTTGTTCACATTCGAATGTGTGCGCATGCTTCAAGACCCATTTGTCATGATGCATGCGTGCTCATAGCCGCCATCTGGCAAATAATTCCAAGATGGCTGGTGATGTGCGTGCATCCATTGTCTCACCTGGCAGCCATTTATAATTTACCATTCAAATATGCTGAATGGCTACACTAGAATGGAAAATGAAAACATTTACTGAGATAAGCAGTAAAACCGTCCTATCAGGAACAACGGGCTGACCGAAAGCCCACATTAAGTAAATGATATGTATTGGGCAATGTAGGTCTGCCTAGAGACAGCTAAAGCTATCGGTAGTCAAGGCCTTAAAGGATTAAGCAATATGGTCTACGTTTGGGACACGCAACCTGATAGCTCATCGTCGCTGTGCCCACCAATTGAATTGAATTGAATTGAAATTAAATTTGTAAAGCGCAGCTAATGCCCGAAGGCGTCTTGGCGCTATGGACAGACTGAGAACAGGAGAACATTAGTACAGATAGTGATCAGATGAATTCCTTCAGGTGGTCTGTGTGAAAAGCCACGTTTTCAGACCTTTCCTGAAGCTCATCAAGGAGGGTGCTGTTTTTAGGGTAATAGGTAATGTATTCCACAGCATTGCTGCTGATCTAAAGAGGCTCCTACCTCCCCAAGTGGCCTTCTTGAAGGGGGTGATTGCCATGTTCCTGGCCGTTCCTGACCGTAAGGTTCTATTGGGGACATACCATTTTAGTTTGTTCCTAAATTGTGTTGGTCCTTGATTATGTAGTGATTTAAAAGCCAGGCAGAGGACTTTAAATTTACATCTCTGCCTGACTGGAAGCCAATGTAATTTTTTTATGGCTTCTCTCGCCGATACATTTTTGGGAATTTTTAAAATTAGACGTGCTGCCGTGTTTTGTACTATCTGCAGCCTGTTAATTAGGCCTGAATTAATGGTAAGATAGAGACTGTTACAATAATCTAGACGAGAGAGGACCAACGCCAGAGTCACTGTTTTTAGAAGTTCTTCTGGTATATATTTCTTAATCTTGTTGATTAGTCTTATTGCACAAAAGGAGATAGATGTGACTTTACTGACTTGGTCCTTGAATTTGAGTTCCTTATCAATGATAATGCCCAAATCTTTAGTTTTTGTGGAGGGTACGGGCAGCACATCCAGTACTGGGGGCCACCAGTCAGGTGTCCAGAGGGAGGGTTTATTACCAAAAATGATAACCTCCGTCTTAGACGCGTTCAACTTCAAACAGTTGCCGTCCATCCAGTCACTCACATTCTTCATACAGATCTTAAAAGCCTCACCCGGGTACTTTCCTCCATTTGTTAAAGACACCACAATCTGCGTGTCATCGGCATAGGAAGCTAGGGCGAATCCTGCTTCCTTTATTATCAAGGCTAACGGCGCAACATATAAATTAAAAAGCGTGGGGCTCAGGGCGGAGCCCTGAGGAACTCCACAAGGTAAAGAGAACTGTTTGGATGTTGCTGACCCCATTGCTACATTTAATTGCCGATTAGTTAGGAATGATTTTAAGAGTTTAAGTGCGGTACCTTTTATGCCCGCTTCCTGCAGACGGTCAGCCAGAATCTCATGGCTGACCGTATCAAAGGCCGCCGAGAGGTCTAGCAGTACCAGCGCGGCTGTTCCTCCTCCGTCTAGGATTACACGGATATCTTCTGTGGCTGTGATTAAGGCCGACTCAGTGCTGTGATGCTTCCTGAAGTCGTGTTGTGTTTCATCCAGTAATGAGTTAGACTCGATATGTTCGGTAATTTGCTTGTTCATTGCTTTTTCAGTGCATTTGGCAGCAAAAGGGAGCCTTGCAATAGGGCGATAGTTACCAGGTTCTGAGCTATCGAGATTATCTTTTTTTAAAAGGGTGAGAATGGAGGTGCGTTTCCATTGAGCGGGAAAAATACCGCTGGCGAATACTGACTTAATGATAAGGCCCAGATATGCTGCCAGTTGTGAGGGTATCTGGTACATTATGTTAGGTGGGCAGGGGTCGTAAGGAGAGCCTGACTTAATTGATAAAATGAGGTCTATTAATTGGTCATCAGAAGGATTCCTGAAATCGAGGAGGTTGGCTAAATCTTTCTTAAGACTAAGTGTATGCTTACTCAGTTAATACTAGCAAATTTATCATAGATGTTAGTCACCTTCTTTTGAAAGGAGTTTGCTAGTAAGTTACAGAAATCCTGATTTGATTCCATATGATTGACCTTGTTAGGTTTGACCAGCTTATTGATAACCGAAAATAGGGTTTTATTAGTATCACATGCATTTTTTATGTGTTTGGTCAAATAGTCTGTCTTGGCTTTTATAATGTCTTTCTTATGTTGAGCGAGTTTAACTTTATAGGCGATTTTCTCCTCTGCCACATAATTTCTTCTCCATCTTTGTTCCTGTCTACGACATTCCTGTCTGGACAATCTCAAGTTCTCATTGTACCAAGGTTGGGACAATTTTCTTTTTATTGCTATGTTGGAGATGGGAGTTATTGTATCCAATACCGTATTAAGCCAGTGAGAGAGAGTTTCGATGTTATGTTCTGCTGCTGCATCCTGCTCCAGTTGGCAAGGGGTAGTGGCAATCGCCTTATCAAGTGCATCTGGCTGGATTTTATGCCAGGCTCTACTGGTAGTAAATTGTACAGTTGGTCTGTATTGTACTGATGTCATGGCCATCATTGACCAGTTGACCACCCAGTGGTCTGACCAGGTCAATGGAAGGGATGGAGATACCACAAGATTCTCCCAGTTGGAAAATATACCATCTAGCAGATGGCCAGCTTTGTGTGTCTGACCTTTGTTGACTAGAGGCAGTCCAAATGAGTCCATTAGATCAATAAGTTTTAATGAATTTGGATCTTCTATATTCTCCAAGTGGAAGTTAAAATCTCCCAACACCATACATTTTTCATTAGTGACTAAGGCTTCCATAACGGGGCAGATATTATCTATGAAGCTATTCCTATCTCCAGGAGGACGATATACCAAAATTCCTTTAAGGGCAAGTGAGTCAAATGGTTCAATGGAGAAGGTCATGGCTTCGAAATCTACTGTATGTAGTGGTTCAAATCTGGCCTTATAGTTATCTCAATATAAAATCGCCAGGCCCCCACCCCTTTTAAGTTGTCTGTCTAATCTGAAGATGGCGTAACCAGGAGGTGTAGCTGCAACTATGTCCGGGCCAGAGCTATTGTCTGCCCACGTCTCTGTTAGAAAAGCTACATCTATGTTTAATGTCAAGGCAAGATCATGGAACTCTAGTTGATGTTTTACCAGAGATCTGGTATTTAGGAGTAGACAGTTGATTATATTTTTGCTTCTTGGGATGGGCTGGGTTAAGTCTGTGGGCATCAGTGTTGTGGTTCCTGAGAATGTCATACTTTCGGGTAGCCGGCTGACTACGTCGGTAGTATCACAATGTCTTAAGGCCAATAGTTCCTCACGGGAATAACTGATGGTGTGGTTGGGTTCTGAAATACCAGAGCCAGGGGTTCTGGCGCTAGGCGCGGTCGAGGCGCGGACGGGCGCAGACTGGCTTGCATTCGGCGCGCCGGCGGCGCGCCCGCTACGCGCGCCCGCTACACGCTCGCACCATTCCCTCCCCTTATAGTGCCCGGCCTGGTAGGTAGCGGGAAACTAGACCGCTAACCTAACCAAGATGGCGGTACTACGTGGCCCTGCCAGGAAGTGAGTCACCTCGGAAGAAGACTGTTCCCCGGGATCTCCCTCCACAACAAACAGCCCGCTAATGACTGCGGTGGACTGGGGGGATCACAGGGCGTCAAGGTGCTGTTCCACTTCTTTAGGTGGGTACTGTGTGCACTAGTCAGGTTTGCATTAACAGATGCAGAAAACGTTTACAATCTTTAAAATTAGAAATTTCGCCGCATTTAAAAACCAGTCACAGAAATGCAATAAAAATATTTAAAATGCTGCCGCCAGTACTCTTACTAAAATTAGAGCAAGTTTAGTCTGTGCTACGGGTGCTCCCCGGAAGGGGGATCTGTAGGTCGTGTGGTTGAATCCTGGCGAGGCTAACTCAGTCAAACTCATGCGTCCATCCTTCAGAGGTCAGGAAAGTGAACACCACTACACTGGATAATAGTAGCACTTCAAATTTATAGCGCTTAGAAATGTTCAAAAGTATGGTATACATTTATAATTTCCTGGGTAAAGCAAGAGTCAGCTGACCACAGCTACCCACTCCTCATGAGGAGACCCCTAACACAGAGAGGGAGAGAGAGAGAGAGAACGTGTGTACTTGTGTGTGTACGTGTGTGTGTGTGTGTGTGTGTGTGTGCACGCACGTACGTGTGTGTGTGTGTACGTACGTACGTGTGTGTGTGTGTGTGTGTGTGTGGTACGTACACACACTATTTTTCTTTACACCAGACTCCTAGACCTGGTCTGTGAGCGTCAAAGAAATGTGCGGGAGCGCCCCACAGGAGGATTTCCGATGCCCTCCCTGGAGCTAGGTTAAGTATCATGAAAGGTGTGAAGAGACTCTAATAAAGTATAGTAAGAAAAACAATCATTTTGTTTATCTATATCTCTTCATATCATGCTGTCATTTCTACGCGCTGTAAATATCAGTTGTTACTATTTCTTAGCTTAATAGTACCCTGTTACTGACCTCAGAGTAATGGGTGGCGGAGAAGGTCCTGAGAGGGTTTCACCTATTGATTAGCAGATTAAGTCAGATGTCCGGTCTATGCAGTAACCGACTGCAGCGTTGGGTTTGGTCTTTAAGGAAAGGTGGGGTGCATAAGGGCAGCAGTGGAAATCGTGTTTAAGGTAAATTCCCTAGGCCTTGTGCCAGAATGGAGAGATTTCATGGGGGTGGGAGAAGGTAAAGCGCCACACTTTTCTACTCCCTGCTCTTGGGGGGGGGGGGGGGGAAACGTGGGAGCCTTCATTAGTAGCATGCAGCACACCGCTGTTCATGGCAAAACAAGCCGGTAATCCAGAATGCTCTTTCATGCATAGTTGTAGTGGCATTAGTTGAACTTTTACATCCTCTGCTGCTGGCTCACTACCAGTGAGCTCAGAAGATTTGCCATAAAAAGTGATATTTTTTTATGACTCATGGAATGGCCCACCTGACTCGTGACTCACTTCCCCTCCTTACCCCAAGTTAAGAGCAGAGAAGAACTACATTTTTTATTTGTTCTTCGAGATATGTAAACTAGTTCTGCGGATTCGCAAATCATTCTTTTGGGATTTTTCAAGTTTTGCTCTTCAAACATGTTCCAGAACCTGGCTATCCGTGCAGTTTTTAATTTCTTCTAATATTTCTAAACGTTCTTCAGCTATACACAACAAACCACAATTTAATTTCATGACATTACTTCCAAGTTTGGTGTTCATCTGTCCATTAATTTTTGTGTGCTTGAGCAGTGATGGGACTTTGAACGTGAGCCATGTTCTCCCGTCAACCCACCCCTCAATGTATATGCTCCCTGACCATTCTGCAAGAAACTTGGGAAAAGAAGCGGCCTAACACATTATCTTGAACATTTTATATGGATTCGTCATATAAGTCCAAAGTTATTCGCCAATCAAAAATGTTTGTGTGTGTGTAAATCAACCATAACTACAGTTGCTAGAGCTAACTGCCTAACCGCAAGCACTGGATACATGCAGAACAGGATGATGAAACTGATGTTTGTTCTTTGGATTGTCAGTGTTAGGCAATAGTAATGCGCGGAGTCTGGTCGGCCATTTTAAAGTGAAAGTTCTACAATTAATGCAAATGCAATTAGATTCATTCCCTGATGCTTAATTCTAATAGGAGATTTCCATGTCTCTTTCAGATGGCGAGTGTGCATGAATAATGGGATTGGCTGGATAAGTGGCGGTACACTTGCTTAATCCTTCTGTCTGCAGGAATTTTGATACGACTCTCGTAAGTGAATACCAATATCGTATTGCAATTCTGTATTTTACTGTGATTCAGTATACATTTACATAAATGTTGGTCTGCTCTTTCCCTCACTTGAGTGTAATTTTTATCACTGCATGATGTCTTGGCAATAAATGAGTGACTATTGTTTGAGGAGCACACAATGTGTGAGAACAGCTTCGATTTTTTATAATCTAGACCGGTTTTGCAGTAGCCAAAAATAGAGCACTGTACTCTGTTGAGTTTCTGAAATGATTGTATTGCCACAGTCCTGTCTCTTCTGTAATTTATCCAAAATGGAAACTTGAATTGTGTGTAATATATTCTTCTCTGGGATTGAGGGCAGATCTGCCTTGCAAGGGTAATCCGTGTATGTTAGTCATAGAGAAACATGCTATTATTGGGTTCATTGAAGCAACTTTGTTTTTTCGGTAAAGATTTATTCCACTGAAAAGTACTCTGGGAACAAAGGAAAAAAAACTGATGGCAAAGGTCGTTTATGAACTCATGTTGTTTTTTAATCAGCTAACAGAAAAGAGATGGCCGCATGATGTTCTGAGAGAATAAGGGTGATGTCTGTCAAGTTCTGCAATCACTGTTAATTAGAAAAAAATACTGAAATAATGAACATTAATTGGTTTAGGACTATACAATAGAAATATGGTGCACAGGCCAATAAAAATTGGACTCTGACCACGCATTTGCTACAGTCTGGCTCATCTTATAAGTTATTGATTACCAGGTGTAAAGTAAGTACATTATATGCTCATAATCATTCAATAAAGTAGTATTTGTATAGCACGGCTAATCATCCCAGGGGGTATCCAGGCGCTGTGCTGCAGGTATCATTTGAAGAGCCAGGTCTTGACCTCCTTCCTGAAGTGGTTCAGCGAGTGTGAGGTATGGAGGTGGAGAGTGTTCCAGGCTCTGGCGTTGAGGTGGGAGAAGGAGCGTCCTCCATAGCGGATATGTGGTGTATGGGCAAGGGCAAGATGTGCGGAGCAGAGGTTTTTGATTGGCTGGAAGACCAGGCGGTGATTCATGTAGTCTGATCCTTGGTTGTGGAGGGCTATGACGGCATGGGTGAGGAGCTTGAACTGGCATCTCTTCTGTACGGGGAAACAGTGGAGGTCTTTCAGATGCTGGGTTATTTGTGTCCTCTTGGGGAGGTTGAGGAGCAGTCTGGCCGCTGCGTTGTTAATGGTCTGGAGTCTTTGCTTAAGTTTGCTGGTAGTGCCGGCATAAAGTGCATTGGCGTAGTCGAGCCGGCTGGTGATGAGGGCCTGCAACACAGTTTTCCTTATGTAATGGGGAGCCATCTGAAGATCTTGCGGATCATGTGGAAGCAGGCTAAAGCAACAACGTTGACCTGCCATTTCATGGAGAGTTCGCTGTCCAGTATGATGCCGAGGTTGTGGGTGTGGTCTTTGGGCGTGGGGAACCAGGAGTCATTCCATAGGGCAGTGCGTCTGCCAAAGATCAAAACTTCCGTTTTGTCAGTGTTGAGTTTAAGGCAGTTGTCTCTTATCCATGTTGCAACATTCGTCATGCAGTTGTAGAAGTTAGTCTTTGTCAAGGTGGGGTTCGCAGCGAGTGAGAGGACGAGCTGAGTGTTGTCCGCATAGTAGATGATAATATTGTGGGATCTGACAATGTCTGCGAGGGGTGTCATGTAGATATTGAAGAGGGTAGGGCTGAGCCTTGGGGTACTCTGCAGTGTTTGGGTTCCGAGGTGAAGAGAGGGATGCGGATACTCTGGGTGCGTCCTGTGAGGAAAGATGCCATCCATCTGAGCGCATAGTCTGTGATTCCAATCTGGTGTAGACGAATGAAAAAAGTGTGGTGGGAGACGGTGTCGAAAGCTGCGTAGAGATCAAGGATGATGAGTTTGGCTGATTCTTCTCTTTCGAGTACTACTCGGATGTCATCTGTTGCTGCGATCAGCACTGTGTCTGTGCTGTGGTTGGCTCTGAAGTCCGATTGGAAGGGGTCCAGCAGTTTGTTTCTTTTCAGGTGTTCTGTGAGTTGGAGGATGATGGCCTTCTTCAGGACTTTGGCAGGGAACGGGAGGAGGGAGATGGGATGGTAGCTCTAGAGCTCTTTAGGTTCTGCTGAAGGTTTCTTGAGAAGGTTGTGACATCTGCGTTTTTCAATGCATCGGGAAAGCTGGCTGTCGATTTAGAGGTGTTAAGACTCAGATGGTAGTCAGCTGGTTGCTGATCTCATTGCTACAGAGGTTAAAAAGTTGTGGGTGCACAGGTCGGTGGGTGCTCCTGAGTGGATGGACTTCATCAGGGTGTAGTTGATGTGCTAAGTTGTTCCCATGTGGTGAGTGGGTGGTTGGTGGTCGAGGTTGTAGGGTTGCAGAAGAGATCGGAGGGTTGGGGATCAAAGTTTCTGTAGATGGTTGCTATTTTTTTGTGGAAGCGGTCGGCGAGATAAATCATAACATTTTAGATCCTCGACACAGAACACATATTTGACAATTGGCGCTTGATACAGGAACTTAATTTACTGTTTTGTACCTCGTATAAAGCTGATCTCTCCTCTACTTTCTTAATACAGTACCAGTTGGCTGAGCGGACATTATTGGCTTCATCTGCTAAGCCTGAGGGTTGATGATGGTGATGGGGAACAGGGAGAGACAGTCAGTGGTCATATGTTGTTGCGCTTCTTATTTACGACCTCAGACAAGCTTACTTTGCACAACTTCTGTCCAGGCTTTTGCTTTTATCCCAATGCAATGCCTTAATCGGTGAGTTTGGTGGCACCATAGTTTAGTGTGATGCATAAAATGATGGCATCACAAGATTCCCCTGGTGAAAGAATGTGGAAAGGCTGCTCCACAGTTGTGTTGTAGCATTCCTACGTAATGAATTAACAATATGTACAAAAAAATTAGCCATACAAAGGTTCATTATATATTTATTTATTGGAGAACACGTAGGCACCACATGCTATTTGCATACAGCTCTAGAAAGCCACCCGTTCGTAATGAGATCATCTTCCGGGTGTGGATGGATGATAGACCCTAGAGCCTAATAGGAATGTACAACTTCAAATTGTCAAAGTATCCTCATCTTCATGAACAATTGGACGTAAAAGTAGTCTGAACATGATACCCAACTAGATTTTCATGGATTGGTGACTTGACAAATCAAAACTGTTAATTTCTGCCATGTTTGTTTATAAGAGTCAACATTGCTCTCTGTATTCGCTCTGCAACTGCAAGAAGTAAGTGATTTAGAAATCCGTTAATAAAATGTAATTTTTCGCACTTATTTTTCGATCAAGCTTTAGATCTTGTGACGTGCTTCTTTGCTCTTCATTATGTCTTGCAGACTTCACTGTTAGATTTATGTAAACGCAATGTCAGGAACTTTTTAGTTTAAGGCCTCCCCTGAGATTTGCAAAATTCTTACAAGGGTTTTGTGTCTGCAGACACTCCACAGTTAATTAATCACACTATATATTTATAGTCCACTTGCTCATTGCTCCTCCCAGCAATTCACCTCGGCCTATAGGAGGCGAAACTTCTCTCTGACTCCCAAAACTGTGGCATGTCTTCAGTTCTGCACTGGAAAAGGCTAAAAGTTCATTGTATGTGCATCTCTTTTGAAATGTTTTGATGTTTTGTTGCACATTATTGTTATATTCCATATAGGTACCCTATATAGGCGCAGGTAACATCGCAACCTTTCACCTACATCCGTCCCTACATTACATACATAACGGTTCTTAGGCACTGACCTTTTACCTAGATATGACACTGCATTCAGAACGCGGGTTTTTCCCTGGTTCGATTCTCATACATTATGCATGAGGCTTCTTGGAAGCACAGCAGGACTAACAGTAGGATTACCATCTCCTGTATAATATCTCTGTATAAAGTTCAGGCCCAACGTCATCCTTTAGGCCGACACCGTAACACAGCAAGGTAGGACCCCTAGGGAGACCTATGGGTATATATACAACACATCTTGCTTAGGAAGATAGAGGAGACCATGACTTCCCGGCTGACACACTGACCAGAGACGCTGAGGTTCCTGCATGCAGACTCTCCAGCTAGCAGTGGTCTAACATCCCTCGAGGGGTGTCCAACTCGAGACCAGTACGGGGTCCCACATTCTCTAAACTCTCAGGTAATGGGGTGGACTAGATCCTAGAGGGATTCTTGGCATAACACCTACATAGATGCTAGGTACATTTAGGTACATCTAGTTAGGGAGGCATCGAAGGAGTATGCACCTTTTATCATGTGTTTTATGTACATGTATATATTCATGATTTCTGCAAGATGGTAGAACTATACCAACCCTTTACTTTCGTAGTATTGCTAACCATATATCTCTGCTACTGTCTAATGGTTGTTGCAGCTCATATATTCTACACTAGAATAACAACTGTTCAATAAATACTTATTGAAACGCCCAGCCTGTTTATTCTGTGTATCTCTCTGAGACAAACTAAGTGAGCAAGAGTGACTGAGCGAAAGGTAGTATATTGTTTCCATGATCCTGGGGGATCAGGGTTGTCATGTTCTGAGGTTGCCAGAATCTATTCTCTCCGTGATAAGAGAAGATTATAGTGGCACTGTGAGCTAGCTAATACAGACAGGCTAACGTATCCGGTGGGGGTGCACGGAGTCCGTCCGCCACCAATCCCAGTTTGTTATCCAAACGCGCAGATCCTGTATAGGTAATATAGGAACTACATGACATTATTTCCTCCACTCATCCTAGGCAGAATTATCGAAATATCTGACTTTACCTGAGGTGTTGGAGAATTGCTTGCTTTTATCAGAAATAAACGTCACTATTATATTTCCTTTGCCAACGATAGTCAGTGAGTTGATAATCTCATGGAGTCTACAGATTGCCAGCCTGCACTGCAGTAGAATTTCATGTTAATGAAGTGTCTGTTTTACACTGCAGATCATAATGCATGCATGCATAATATGGCATATTCTGTAATAGTCTTACTTCGTTATTTTAACATGTTAACACTGTCTGGGTAAAAGTTTCACCTCATTATTACCAGTTTAACACCCAAATACCGAAGTAAGCAACTGGACCAGTCAACCTTTGTGAAGGCCCTTTCCTTTCGCTGCAACGTGTGACCACTTTTGTCTTAACTTGTGATCTGTTTGAGCTAGAATCAATTTTTTTTCATCTGCAAATTATGCACCAGATGATGGGTTGTGTGTCAAACCCACAATCGTGTAGAAAGAAGCTGCAGCTGCAGAATTGCATAACTCAGGTGGCCCCGGTTTTATGTCACTATAACTTTTCCCAGGATTAATGGTGCATGGTTCCTGAACTGCATTGTTGTATTTAAGAATGTGTGTGCCAGCCAGAGCTAAATGTACTATTCATATAATAATGTTTTTTAAAACTTTTATTTTGGGCATTTCATATACTGTGGATCTGGACCCACAGGCAGCGTAGTGTTTTTTTTACCTAGAACATTGTTATAACCGCAAAACCTTCTCCAACAGGATGTGACGTACCTAGATCAATGCTATACATGTGGCGTCCAGTTAACGATTGATTCCAATACCAGAATGTGACGGGGAGAAAATGTGAACATGTATTTGGGAAAGTACTGGACTGCTCATTTAGTTTTTACATCACATGTTTACATGTTCTCTGTTACATAGCTATGCGTTTTTTTTACCACATAGATCTATATATAATTTGGGATACAGAGATGAAGTTTCTCAGTAAGGGTAAGAGCCCCAGTATTCGGGCTACACCATTGCTAACCGGGTCACTTGACCTCCTCTCTTTCCCCTTACAATCCAACTAGCACGTTTTCTTCCACGCATAAAATTTTTTGGATTTATTATTCACACATTGAAATAAAAAAAAATGCCAGCTTTCATCACAGTACTTTTTTTGTCATACAAACTTTAAATAACGGGGCAGCCACATATTTGTATTGTTAGTTTTCTACCATTGCACATTTTTGGAGTATTTAGTTATTTTAAGATTCTTTCCTCAAAAACCAGTATTTATATTAGAATGGACAAACAGATGCATAGCTGCCAAGGTTTCAGATTGCTCATGTGTGACATTTTCATAAATTCAGTGGAATTATGAGTGACACTTTTTCAGGAGCAAAATTAAGCAATGAAGACGAGGGAAACATATAAATATCAGAAATTACACCCATTTGAGCAACGAGAAACTCTCAGAAGATCTTAAAACTGCTCCAAAGCACCAGAAATGGAGGCCACAGAGCAGAGCCTGAGCCAGCCTCACTGACGCTGAACTCCGCTTTGTGCAGACTGCAGACAGTGACTGCAATGCAGAGCTCAGCTCAGGCACTGTAACACCTGACGCGTGGTACTGGACAGGGCTGGTTTTACTCAGACCTTGCAATTCTGAAATTAGATTCCAAGACAATCGTAGTCGGTGGAATCAAAGATTCCCCCATGCTTTTGCTTTGTCTCATGCTCTGCTCCCAACTGAAAGTCACACACAAACACACGCACACCTGCCTCAATTCTTCTGTTCTCCTTTATACATTCACTTTGCAATCAGAATAAAAGAATTACTTTTGCTCACCAATTTATACAAACGTTCACCATCCATTACCAGGAGTCTCCCTAGAGAGGTTTCTGCTCTTTGAGGATCAGGAATCACCGTTCTTCATTACTCTGCAGTGAGCGCGGCAAGTGTGAGTGCATGTGAGAGTTAAAGTGCAAGTACAGGTGCTAGTACAAGTGACAGTGAAGGTGTGAGGAAGGTGAGAGTGAGCTTACTGGTGCAAGTTCCAGTTGCATGAGTGAGGTGCAAATGAAATTACATTTCAACTTCCATGGCGGGTGCGAGGAAGGTTACATGTGCATGTGGCAGTGAGGTTGCTGGTGTAAGTATACCAGTGGGTTTATGAGTGCAGGTGCGAGTGAGTTTACTGATGAGTTGTGCCAGAAGAAATGGGAACGACGATGCGAGTACAGGCATGCTTGCATGTGCCAGAGCAGAACTGACCTCTGATGTAATTGCTTTAGCAGTGCTACGTGTTTAATGTTGGGACACTACATCCTACCTCTGAAGTTAAGCCGGAAGGCGTGAAGAACAGCTCAGTCAATACCCCTGTTTATAGTTGTGGGAGTTAAGAAACCTTATAGAAATTTGACACATAATAAGAATGCTCTGGGAAAATGTTTAACAAAATAAATTGCAATTTACTGGTACTGCAGTAGCGCAACTATTCTTAATCATACTGGACAGAACCACAAGCTAACATGTACAATACCATGATTGACAGGGTGATGAATTTACTTGGAAACTAGTGCTTAGGGAATGTAGCTCATCATTTTATCATACAATGACAATTGTTTCCTTGTATTCCTACACTTTGTCAGCAGCAATCTGGTTTTAACATTCAACTGATTTGCATAACTTTCTGTGACGTACCTTTCGCTGTATAATCACTGAAGCATTGCCTTTTCATTTAAGGCATGGCATGGATATTGACTTGGCAGGAACACGGAGGCTTGGGAGTCTAGTGACTAACATTAGTAGAAAGAGGGATGTACTCGTACTGTCTCTGCGACTGATTCCGCTGTACTTTATCTGAGCACATACTGGCTGGGGAAGGCCTTGTCACGGTGGGCTGCAGAAATCCTCCCTTCAGCCACTAACTCCATCCGGTTATGGCAGACTCACTCATGTCATCACAAAGTAGGTGCTACAGACTATGGCAGGCTGCTGGTTGGATGGGTGAATTAAAATCACCATAAGACTCGCAAAGCAGCTCTGAGTAATCTTTATACCCTGGCTTGCGTGCGCACACACACACTCGTGTCATGGCCGGAGACATCAGCGCTTTACTGGGGCAGTCACAGCGCCCCTCCCCCATGCACTGAGGATGGCTGGGCCCTCAGGCAGTGCAGCAGTGGGAAGCTGAGAGAGTCTGGTGGCCCGGCCAGTGAATTAAAATCACCATCAGACTCGCAAAGCAGCGCTGAGTAATCTTTATACCCTGGCTTGCGTGCGCACACACACACTTGCGCTTTACTGGGGGCAGTCACAGCGCCCCTCCCCCATGCACTGAGGATGCTGGGCCCTCAGGCAGTGCAGCAGTGGAAAGCTGAGAGTCTGGTGGCCTGGCCTAGTTGTTTGCTAATGCTATAAATCCTGCAGCAGTGCGTGCGCTCGTCTCCACGCTGTGTGTCCGTGTGTGACAACAAGAAGTTACAACGCACACTACAAGTCAGTGCTGAGTGGCAGCAGGCTGCCTGGCCAAGTACTTACTACTAAACTTAAGTGCTTTCAATGAGGTGGAGGAGCCCAATGAAAAACCTAAGGTGTCACGAGACAGAGCAGCCCTCCCCTGCGGCCTGGTCTTCTGAAATCAGATCATCAACATCATCTTATCTTGCAAATAAACCTCAGAAGGATGACTAGACAGAGCAGCCCTGCCTGCAACTGTGTCTGACAACAAGTAAGACTACAACTTCACAACACATGACTACACGTACGTCAGTGGCGGCTGCCTGGCCATTTATTACTTACTTCTATCTCTCTGTCTCACAGTCACACTGCCGGCGGTCCGGCAGCCTTGGCGGTGAGCCGCACGGGGTCTCCAGACTCTTCCGCAATCATCTGGAGGATCACGATGCCTGATGCGCGGGCCCATTGCTGAGACTGTAGTGACAGTCACAGTGAGGGTCGCGGCCGGGCGGTATTATTTAATTTTATGCGCAGGCTGAGAGGCAGCAGGCACTCAACTCACTTGTCTGTCTCTCTCGAGTCCCCCGCCTCTTCTAACGACCAGGGACCTCACTTCCTGTGCAGGCAGCCGGACGTGATGAGGTCACATCCGATTAATAATCCCCCCCCACGGCGCCACAGCAGCCAGTAGCAACCTCTGCTGAGCTGAGTGAGGGCAGGCCCTGCGCCCGGGTCGAGTCTTCGACAGTGAGTGAGTCAGTGTGTGTCTTCAGTGATTGACAGCTGCGCGGCGGGACAGGGCAGTCGCAGATTGTAACATTGTAGCACCTCACTGACTCTCAGAGGCTGAGCCAGAGAGACAGATTAACTGTTTAACTATCTGAGCCAGCTCTGCTGGCAAGTGAGTCTGCAGTGCAGCGCCGGGGAGCAGAGCCTGCACACAAGTCAGCACGAGTTTCTGAGTAGCATTAAAAATGCGTGACATTGCATTTCAGTGCGGTGATGCGGAACACCGCACTGAAATGCGTGAGTGTCACACCTGATGCGTGATACTTGGCAGGACTGCAGATGTATCCACAGAAACGTGGCTTCGCTTTTTTGTCTCTCCTGCTTGCTGCTGATAGAATTCTAAACCTCCGATGTCCCCAGACCCCCCTTTATACCCCAGTTAAAACAGTGTTTGCTGCTCGGTGTTGAACGGTGGATTATTCAGAGGCGTCGGCCTTGCCCCTGCTCCTACCCTGACTGAAACACTATTGTCAAGTGCTGCTCCGAGCTGACTTTCTCCCAGGCAGGGTGTCCTCGGCAGACAATTGAGGCAGCTCCGCGGACGCCGCGTTATCCACCGGTAGATTAAACTGGGCTCCAGTCGGAATGCGCATTTTATTACCAACAGATGCTCTTTTCTTTATCACTTGATGCATCTCGCTAATAAAACGGTGACATTAAAAAGGAATGTGTACCCAAAAGTCATTTTTTTGCTCGCGGGCAAAAGAGAACCCTGCTTATTTACTTATATAGTGCTTTCGTCTTCCCATGAGTTCCCCTGCTCTGAAAGGGGGCGCGCCGGCTGCACTGACCAGGTAATCATATACTGGGAACCTTTTAAGGGAGAGCCGTGTCGCAGTAATGCCATCATTCACTTTCACGCGGCTTCATTTTCCAAGTAGTGGATTCTTCTAGGCGCTACCTTAAAATCCGCTCCAGGGTCTGCTGAGAGAGAACCTACTTCAAAGCGGAGGCCTCGTTACCAGCCCGTTTGCTATTATAAATTCTCTTGATAAACAAACCCGTTTATGCTGCCGCTGAACCGCAGTGTCGTAGATTAACAGCCCTCTTACGCTACTGTTGAATTATAGTGTCGTAGATTACAAGAGTGATCCCAAGGTTGTCTGATAGTAAATAACAATGGGCGTTCACTCCGCAGCTGGTGTAGTTGCAGGCTGGTGTTCGATTGGTATTTGGGTCCCTCCTGGCAGATGTTATTCAGCACCAAGATGCCCCTTTGGGGGTGAACGTGCGCTTTACAAATACACATGTTATGTTATATTGCTGCCTTTCTGTATGTGCAAGGCTGGCCTACCATCTTCGTCAGCTGGTATAGATCAGGTCACACTTCTGTGCTGCCCTACCTTGTCAGGATAGAAAACGTAGGTTATGAGTTAAATATGGGTTCCTAGTTATATTAGCTGGCGAGGCAGCTCTGCAGGTTCAGTCCTGGTTCAATAGGGTCATGGGATTGCGTGGCTGACCCATCCAGTAGGGTTCTCGTGGGGCATTACCTGCTTTTGTTTAAATGCCAAGAGATGATTAAATGAGCGTTCAAAATTATTAATCTTAAAACCATGTATGATCTTGTTCCATTTTCACTCTTAGCAGTACATCCTTGGAAGTAAAGTGAATTTCTCTTCCCACCAATTTTTGGCTTATAACTGCTCTAAGAACCAAGAGGAGATTGGGAGCAATCTGCTGGTCTATTTGCCCAAGGTGCATCGCCGGTTGGCCTGACTTCGCGGCAGCTCCTGCTATGTTCTTCTCCACAGCAGCAAATCCTGTTCAGCGGTCCTTGGTCAAAGGCGTATACAGCCTCGTGGAACTTTGGTCAACTTCAGCCTCCAACTTCGTCACGCTGAAGATTTTCGACTTCGAAAACAGTGATTAAGTCGAACTAAGAAATTGTATCTGCAGCTTTGTACAGCAGCTCCCAGATGATGCTCCCTCCTTGGACTGCGCCTGCAGCCGTGCCCCTCCGAACTTTATCTTCTCAGATCATTTTCTTCAGAATTTCTTCTAAGTCCGAAGGTAATGGCCAACCAGGCCGAATCCCAGTAGCGGCTGGTAGGGAATGGTGTTGGGAGGTAAAACAAATAAATAAACGTACCTGCTCATCGCACCGGTCGCCAGCCGCCAGCCGCCGCCTTTCCTCCACACAGTAACCAGAAAGCAAGCACCCAAGCTCCCAGCCAATCACAACGCTGCAATGCAGCATTCTGATTGGTCTGAACGCATGGTTCGGCACTCAGACGGGGAATGGGAGCCTGGGTATGTTCTACACCCAGGCTGTATTGCAGCCTGGGTGGAGAACATGTAAAGTGAGCATGTAGGTTTGGCCGGCCCAAGAGGGCCAGCCAAATCTACATGCACACTTAAGGTGCATCCACCACTCCTCCCTATGATGCAGGGAGCCCAGCCCCGCCCTTCCGCTTCAACTACAAGCTCAATACAAAAAAATAAATAATGACGGAGCATTATTATCATTTTATTTTTTGTATTGAGCTTTCAGTTGAAGCAGTGGGGCGACGTGCAGAGGAGCTGCCTCGGCCCAATCCACTTCTTGTATCTGACTCGCACTCCATTGCAGTCTGCCATATTTTTCAACTTTTACGTGGTGTGACGTGACTAGACGGCCACTGTTGGCGATTTGATCCTTTAGGTGCTAGATTTTACTATAAGCCTTACAAATTCATAATACTGGTTCTACCAATTGAATTTTTGTTATTTTGGTGTCAATTTATTAGCATTGACTCTATTTTTCTAAATTGGTGTGGGATTTTTCTTGTGTTGTGTTTTCACTTAATTACTGTTTGATTTGATTTGCTGCATAAGTACTGTACACATTGTCTTTAAGTTAAGCCAGACTGTGTTTGTGCCAAGATACTAGAAGGTTAAGCACAGGTTAATTTAGTGACTTTTGTGGTTCACCCTGTGGCTGTTGCTTGAGCAGGGTTAACTTCGCTCAAACAGAAACCCAATTTCTCACAATGTTGAAGAAAGGATTCACTTCTGAGCATTGGTAATTGTTTTAGATCACTTCTCGAAGACTTTCGAACACAGTGAGCAGGAAGAATTGAATGGTGTGCTTCCAAACGGATGCTGAGGTCTACCTCCTGTTAAATAATAAAGGTCCACCCCTACATTTGGACTGGAGACTGAATCTTGGAGATAATTGCTTCGATAGCGGACTTTGGAGTTCCTTGCTTTCAGAAAGTAAGTAGTCTGTGGATGTGTGAGGCTTTAAAGCGATAGAGGCTGATGCCTGTTGATTGTAGGCCAAATAAAATGGTTGAGTTGGACTGGATTGGATAGGTTAGTCATGGGTATCTATGCTCATGCATCCGTTTTCATATCTTAAGAATTTGCACAGTACCAACTACTTCCCTTCTGTGGCAGTGTCATCATTATGTGATAAGCTCACCACATTAAGTTCATTATGCTTCAAATAAAGAGCTGTCCAAGCTCTTGACATTGGACTTTGCCTGTGATTTATATGATGATCAACCCGTATCCCATCTTTGAAAATAATATGGTCTCTTCTAACCTGTTTACATGATGTTTTAAAGGCTCTTTTGTTCGTTTCGTGAACACGCCCATGGGGATTGCATTTTGTAATATGAAAAACCATTGCATCTTCTGCACTCTTACTTGTGTACCTGAAATGCATTTGTACAAGCTTACTTAAAAAAAACCTACGTGTCCAATTGACTGACTTTAGAAAACACCGTTGACTGAATTTCTTATCTTGGTCATCAAAAGAAGAGAAGAAACAATTGAAGTGTGAAATTACTTAATTAAACATCAGTAAAATATTTTTAAATATTTGTTCTTGTTATGGGAATGCAATTTTGATTTCCTGCTTGCTTGAATTTCTCACTGAATTCCTTGAATCCACCTTTGAAAAAAATACACAAGTGTGCCATTGCCTTAACTGAAAGTTTTCTTTCTATGACGACTTTATTTGACCTAGTTTTTGAAAATCATCCTGTTAAGAATATGTCTCATATGGGAACTATTTCTTTTATGTTTGGAGGTGAATCATAAAAAACACCATTGACTGCAAGAATTTCCATGCCCGTTCATCACTCATAATATCCTTTCATAAGTTGAAGTTTCCCAAAAGGACAATGTTCTCGTAACACAAAGGGTTTGCAGAGATGGCATCACATTTTTGTAGTGTGTCAGTCTGCCTTGGGGCTAATAAAACGAGAGTAAGTTTGAAGTAAAAAAGTCAAGAACGTGCTGCAGATGGCTAGATGCTCAGAGGTGGTTACAATAATATGTTTGAAGAGCAGCTTGCTCATAAATGTGTCTTGGTGTGATCTCTTTACTGCCGGTAGGTGTGGCTCAGCTATTAGTGCACAAATGTGTAAGTAGTTGGGATGCCAGGGCCTCATAAGAAACAAAATGAGGCAAAAATAATTTAGCTTTAGCAGTACTGTAGTAAAATGATTCTGAATCTGAATCTGCATTGAAAGTATGAAAAGTGGGATCAGTAATCCATGTGGAATTGCCTGAACTACTGTAAGCACAGAAGCTGGTTTGTTAGTTTATTTTTATGTGCAGCAATGCCAGAAACCCAGATGCAAGATATTCTGCGAGTGCCCTACTTAATGGGAAGATGGCCCAATCCGGACATTTTTGTTTGCATGAGTTTGTGCTGCATTTTTCTCTTAGTCTGAGGTCGAGGGGCCCCCAATCTAGAGCCCCCTAAAACTACAAGGGTCACGCTCCCCCAAAATAGCCTGTGTATACCCTAGGATATTAGAGAGCCTATACTGGCCTCACCACTGTCAGGGGTACCCCTCCCCATTAACTCTCATGCCGAGGTCCTGGCTGGTGGAAGCCTTTGCGTATTTTTCGGGTGCAGAAGCTGAACCCACATGTGATGCGTACCTGTGTCAGCATGTAAATTTAGTCCTGTGTCTTTTAGTAAATGTTTACTTTTGTGTTTATTGCTTATATGAATATCTGAAAACATCTGAAAACATCTGAATTGCGTTGTCATGATAAACGTGACTTGCAGAAGGAGTGTCGATGGAAGATTGCCTGCAGATGCCTTCAGTACGGCTTTCTTTGGTGCAACCCATAGATGATCGTGAACATCTTGGTGTATAAACAGTGAGCGGGAGATGGAGGATGGCTGCTACCCACACTCACCCCTTTACTCATTATGCACCTTTGTGACCAGGGCTTGTCTACAGGGATTACACAAGGTTTCTCACCACAACATTACCCCAGGAACATGTACCTCCCTGATGTACACCACGTAGGCTTCGCTCCTCACAGTGCATTCTGGGAGCAGGACAAGATCTTTACTACCCTGAATCCTATCTGAGGTGAGAAACTCTGTTCCAGTCTGGCAGGTTGGATTTTTGAGCTCTGAAGATCACCATTTGAATTCAGTTCAAACAATTAAAATTGTTTCCATGGATATCATCTTAAGCACAGGAGCTACTTCCTTGTATTGATTGCAGTAGTTGATATTGGTAATGACATTAGGAAAACAAACAGTCACCTTATATGACCACCCTACTTGACATAGCAGACAAGATTATCGTTGGTTTATCTCACTGTGCGGATTGGCTTTATTAATCACATTACAAAATCAAAAGCAACATTGTACTATGTAGGGGAACAATACTAAGATATTCTGTGCCTTTCTTGTGTGGACTCAAGTACGTTATCATTTAAGCCGGTAATAATGAGCGCAAAACCACCTGGGGTCTTGTTTGGAATTGACCAAGCAACAAAAGCATCAACAGTAACGTGATGGAAACCACTGCTGATGACACCTCAGTAGCTGAAGGACAAAAAACAGAGGAGAAGGAGCTTGACCCTCCGGTCAAGGTGTGACAATAACTGATTACTGTGTGGTCAAGTGAATGTCATCCCCACAAGAAAATACAGCAACTTTTGGATTTCTGGATTCAGTTTGAGAATGTTGAAGATTGACAAATTAGAGACTGCAGCAGTACGCCAAAGCCAGAATCTACCACATGAAAAATATGAGTCGGGGAGAAACATGAGAAGTGAGTGAAAGGGATGATGCATACAACGCTCAATGAGAGCCTATGGGTTGTCCACTAAAGAAGTTGTCTATGAAATTAGGTGCAACCCTCCAGTCTGAAGTACAGACTAACCTGCCCTCTTTCTGTTTTATATAGAGAAGTAAATAGCTAGAGACTGTCTAAAACAAATACAATTGCACCTAGGTTCAGCTAGGTTGTGGGGAGTTACATTGGCTACAAATTTGTACTTTCGATATCCCTCATCTGGCTACATATTAAAAAAAATTAGTAAGCCTGCGAGTTGTCGGCTTACATCTATAATGTTTTTATAGCTATACACTTGATGTGGGATTCACAAAAAACCCAAAAAGGAACATGAAAAGTTTCACAAATGATATATTTAAGTTATAAGCCTCTTTCCACGACCATACACGCCTATGCACTGTTCACTGGTGAGCAACCCTCAGCTTCACAATAAATTGTTTTTCTTCTGCAGGAACACCTTCAGCTTTCAGGTGTTGGGAATACTTCATCACTTTAGATGCCCAATTGCTCCATGCTTGTATTGGGGTATTTCTGTGTATATGTAGAGTGAAAACTCATTGGAAGTATTTCTATCCACAAAATTGTTTGTTGCATTTTCCCAAAATAAACTCAACATTTCGAGCGGCCACCTCATCTGTCTCATATTTATAATTCCTATAGTTATGACTGGACGAAAGTTAGGCCACCTGGGAGTAGTAGCTCTGCTGATGTAAGTTAAGTATATAAATCCTAATGTCCACAGATCAGGCCATTCCTTTTGCCCTGTTAAGTGATGCTTTTGGCAAACGTGATTAAACATTATGTGCCCAAAATGTTTAGCGAATCAGTCCTTTAAGACAAATTACTATCATTATGCTTGTAGTAACATGTCAGACATCTTGTCGGATAACTGGGACAATTGCTGTGTAGTAGTTGTGCATTCTGATGTAAGGGTTCTAGTGTATGCCATGCAAAGTTAATTGTATATATTTCACGCATTGGTCAATTCATGCTGCTGTGCCGTCTACTTTGCTCTGTATACTGATGTTCTTTGATATGTATATATTTTCCAAATATTTCTGAGGCTCTTTGTAACCCTCAAAGCCAACTTTGAGATCATAATTTTTTCTGAGTGTAGGTGTGACTTATTCTGAACTGTCCCATTCTATTTGCTGGTAAAGTAGGAAAATAACACCCCAACCCTTCTCCAACTTGGCAAAGAGCTGAAGGCATACCTCGTTAAAGAAACCTACATCAATGCATTACAAGCCCACTTCCACTCTCAGAACCTGCTACCACTCCCATCATTGACTGTATGCCTGCCTTTGACACTATACAGCAATCCACTGCATTTCAGCTGCATATATACATACAGTTAGAAATGGGATTTCTGGTTGGGAAGGGCATGCGCCTAAGCCAGGCAGAAACCACCACTCTAGTCAGGGCTAGGGAGTTACACGCTGAAGATAACCCCCGCTCACCCCCTTGGTAGCTTGGCACGAGCAGTCAGGCTTATCCCAGAGGCAATGTGTAAAGCGTTTGCGCAACACACATGCACAGCAGCGACACACTAGGCACACCACAAAAGAAACTCCACACAAGGTTATATAAAAAATAGCCTTTGTATTATCCAAAACACATTAGAATCATAATCACACATATACACTGTGCCAACTGGCACTAGGCAATATTTACAGGGGATTAGATACACAGGACAGGGCCAATCGGGCCACTGTCAGAACCTTTATAAAGCACTAGTAGCACATATAAAACGCAACCAGTGACTACTGGTAAAGTACTGTACTTAGCATTAGCATGGGCGACATAAACGCATTATGTCTGCATCACTTTAGGCATAAAACATATTGGGAATAAACCACATTACGCAACCTCTGTAGGCATGAAAAACACATAATGCAATAGGCATCATAAGCATAAACATATTATGCAATAACTCACAATTAGGAGGGCACCTTAGTGACACTCCCCAGGTGCATACATCACCTTTGGGCCTTGTGCCCTATCAACACCATAAAGCTGATCCCAGGCCAACTGGCCTTCTGTGGGGCTCAAATGCCCTTTGTCCAAAATGTCAGGGCTTGTACTGGGGCCTTCCACTGGCCCTTTTGCTGCCAATGCAGCCAAAACCACGGTGCACAATGCGCTGGGGGCGTGGGGTGCTTCTCACCCCTTCCTTACTATGAAAACAAAATGCCCCCTTGTTGCAGCTGCCCGCTCTCTCTCGCGGTGCAGCTGGAAATTAGGCCTGGCACCACTGTGCCTGGGGAGCCCCACTCCGGGACTCTGAAACACAAACTTGCCCCCAACGTTGCAGCTGCCCTCTGTCCGGCGGGGCAGCTGTAGGAAATGGACTTTGGCGCCACTGCGCCTGGGGAGCCCCACTCTGGGACTCTACACACAAAATTGCCCCCACGTTGCAGCTGCCCGAAACTGCGGTGCAGCTGTGGAGCCAAAAGAAACCGGCACCAACACTGCTCTGCGAGCCCCCCTCGCGGGGGCTCCTCCGGTGCAACTGGCACCAAGAACAAGGCCAAAGTGCAGCCCCACTCACCGGGGCTCCTGGTCGCTGCTCTCTCACTGCTGAGGAAATTGGGAGCAGTCGGCGGCCAGCAACAAAGGGCCCGCGCTCTCCGGTCCTTCTTCCGGGAGCCGGCGAGGCTCCAACTACCCTCTGACTTTCACCAGTGCGGGTTAGGCTCCCGCCTGGACTTCAGGCTCGGCGGCGGCGTTTCTTGGCTTGGGCACGCGGGGCTTCCCTCACCGATATGGGAGCCCCGCCTCACATCAGGCACAGTGTTGCCTGATGTCCTCTCCGGCCGCGCTGCAATTGGCCGGCCGTCAGCTTCCTGGTCCCGGCCCCGCCCACAGTCAGGCAAGCTTGCCTGTCTTCCACGTCGCATGCGAGGTGCGGCGCTCCTGTTCTCCGGGGCAATGCGGGGTGGGCTCCCGCTTTAATTAAGCACAAAAATGCGGGGTAGGCTCCCGCCTTTCGATACACACAAATGCGGGGTGGGCATCCGCAGTCTTCTCAGCTCACCACAGTGCGGGGTGGGCTCCCGCTTCCGATGCATCAATGTGGGGGAATCCCCACGTCGGGATTCCCTCTAAATTCGTCGCAGCCCAGCGCTGCAAATTAAAACAAAACGCTCCCCTAGTCCTGGAGCATAAAAATAAAGATGCAGCACTCGCGAGGCGCTGGGACCCCATAGGTCAAGGGGAAATGGCTGGGCCCAGGCAGGCCAGCTCACTGGGCCCTCCAGCAGGGAGGCAGTCCCTCATGGCGGTTCCTCCTGGGGCCCAGCAGCCACAAGTCGACAGGAAGCACAGAAAGCAACATTTTCATGGTGTCACAGCCCCAATATTTATACACCCTTTTCCTTTGTCTGCCCTTGGCACAGGGCTTGGGGAACCAGCTTGAACTGGTTCTGGTTTTTTTTGGAGCACTCTGTTTACAGGGTTCCTCTTTCCCATTGTCAGGTGGGGGCTCGGTCATCAGACCACCACAGGGGGGCGGAGCCAGCATTCACCCAGGCAGGCACAGACCTATTCAGGGTCAGGGGACTACTCCTCCCACTACTCCAAATGCAGATCTCCCATTCAGCCTAGCACTGACTCACCCTGCCCTCCCTGGAGCCACACACACCTCACCAGCCCCCGCCACTCCAAAGCCAGACATGCAATCCACATCAGGCAGGCAGACACATAGCACACAGAAATGCCAACTTCTAAAAGTGGCATTTCTAAAATAGTGATATTAAATCTGTGCACACCATTGCGTAGCATTTATTATCACTATTCCAAACATACCAATCTTGACCACGCTGCTCCTCTCATATCAGGAATTATCACTGAAACACTTATCAGGGAATCCCCAATGCATTCCTATGGGAGGGCAGCCTCACAGCTGTGAGAAACCAAAATGGCTGTTTGTCACTACCAGGACATGTCACACACTTAAGGTGCATGTCCTACCTTTTACCTAGAATGCACCCTGCCCATAGGGCTAGCTAGGGCCTACCTTAGGGGTGACTGACATGCAGTAAAAAGGGGGTCACAGACGTGGCACACACTTTAGGTGTCACGTCACAGCGGCAGTAACACAGCGCGCACAGGCCCTGCAATGGCAGAGGCCTGAGACTGGTTTGAAAGGCTACTGTGGTGGGTGGCGCAATCAGCGCTGCAAGCCCACCAGTAGCATTTAATTTCCCAGCCCCGGGTATATGAGATACCACTTTACAAGGGACTGACGGGTAAATTAAACAAGCCAAACAATTGTAGACCAATCTTACCATGTTTATCACAGAGAGCACACACACTTTACACTGGACAGCAGTGCTAAAGTGCCCAGAGTCCTAAAACCACCAACACCATGTCAGAAAAAAGGCTAGGAGGAAGGCAAAAAGTTCAGGGATGACCCTGCAAAAAGGGCCAAGTCCAACACATACCCCCTGTAAGAGGTGTGCAGTCGACCTAGTACACACCTGGCACGCGATGCACTATTGTCTATCCTCAGAACTGTTGAGCTACCAGCATGAAATCAGTCATTCATTAAAGACAGCTTAATGAACCCGACTGTCAGCATTACTGTGCTACAGGAATCAAATGGATACCTTATTTGTATGTATGCTCATTCCCTTTGTCCTCTTATTGAGGCCATCCTGTCCCTTGAGGGTCGATTCATTGGCAGGACAGACTGAACCAGTGGGGGTGGTTGACCCAATTAGGTACAAAAGAGACAAGTGAAGAAGGAAAGTATGGTCCATAGAGAATGCAAAAATAACACCAGAATGTTTAGTGTGAATCTAATCTCAGAAAATTGCTCCCTTAGATGCTTAGAGTTCTGCTTCAATGGCCAGTTCATAGAACATAAGTAATTGAATGGAATATTCGAACAAGCATTTCTGTTTGCACTCTGACACGTGTAAAACATGTGCAAGTTTGAAAGGGTTCATTGCAAATGTATTCGTAAGAAATTAGCAAAGCCAATTACACTGCAATGAAAACAAATGTTGGTGAGTGGAAAATGTGGTTTCCTATTCCTAGTACTTGAGTATTAGGTTGAATTCTCTGACAATTCTTACTTTTCCATGCACCTCTACCATAATTATATAGAAATTACAATGTCCATTCTCCAATCTGTACTAAAATTATACCCCATCAGTCGGTGAGGAAGCTGTTGCTCCCTTGATAATGCTTTCCTTTATCTCCTAACCACTCCTCCTTCCCTTCCATCCTCTCCATGCTATGATGTCCTGATATTTAGATGGGGATCTAAGGCTCTGAATTAGAGTTTGTCAGAGAGGATACTCTGTTACAATTGCAATGGTTTATCCTATCGGCAAAAGTCTTGGTCCACCCACCTCATTAAAGATGAGTAGACCATAGGCTTTCGATCATCAAGCCCCTTGATGACGTCCTCCAGGGACCTGCCACAGAAATAAAAAAATGACCCACATAACAGATAGAAAACTTCCTGGGAGTTGGGGTAATTGTTTTATTGTTTATCAGAAACAAACTCCAGCTTTGGAAGTATTGTGTCTGATAGAAAAACAAAAAAGTTAAAACATTTGGTGAATTACCACCAGAACTGATGGTGGCCGTCCACTAAAAGTTGTGTACTTTGAATGGAACCACTGTGATGGTGGTTCCTTTCTAGGTACAGAGATGACCGCTGGGCGGGGTGGGGGGATCATCTCTAAATTTATTAGATGGTAGTCTGTCAGGGTGAAGGAGGTACTGTCTTTCAAAGCCTAAATCAGGCCTTCTATCTTTTGTCTTTCATTCCTCCCTACAATACATCTCCAATACGACTTCCTATACTCGCCTCTGCAGTCCGTAATCTCTATATTATCACTTTCTCTATTATATTTTGTTTACTTCTATTCATGTGCTGTTCACTTTGTACAGCACTCTGACTTCCTCTGTGCTTAGTTCCTGCTAAAAAGAACCTCCTATATAAATAAATACTTTTGTGGGCAAACTTCACCGAATCAGAATATGGGACACTATCGAACAGTGAATTTCTCTTGCTACAGTGAAAAGTCTAGATGTATTAGCAGTTTTCAGCAGTCATTAATTAGTTAGGGGTTGGAAATTGGGCATTCCCAGGTAAGAGGGATGGTAGGTGGCATTTGGAATAAGGACAACATTCACAAACTAAATAACCTTCAGTTTTGTATTTACATACATTTCCAGAGTCTTTTCCACTAAATATATATATATATATATATGTGTGCAGCGTGTGAATCAAGCCTTAAATTGGCTAATCCTTAAACAACCTGCTAATCAATAAGAACCTCTCCTAGCATTGCAATGGTCAAACCCACAAAAAAGGCTCAACCCTGGATGCTATCATAGCCCAGGGAGAAACATTAACTAACAACAGCATCCTCCCTTTCGACTGGTCGGACCACCACATCATTCTGTTCCACATCACCAGAGAGCCTCACGACCAAGCACACACACACAAATATCCCTTCAAAGAATAAGAAACATAAGACAAAATTCCTTAGTGGACCTCGAAGAAAGAATGAGGTCACTACTCCCCCACCCCCCATCAGATAACCTCTCAACAACTGACCTCACTACCCATTACAACTCAACAGTGCCCTCCATATACGACCAAGTAGCCCCTCTGAAACTGAAAAGGATGAGAAACACACCCCCAAGATCCTGGTTTAACAAAGACCTCAACACTGAAAGATGACCGCTAAAAGCCTCCGAAAGACTTGTGCGAACTAACCCATCCACAGCCCACCTTGATCAGTTCAGCAGGGATCACATAAACTACAAAAAACACATCACATAAGAAAAAAACACCTTCTTCCACAATGCACTAGATCAGGCCAAAAACCGCCCTAAAGAGCTTTTTAATATCATCAAGCAACAAATCTCCAAGCCACCACTAAATAACCCCCAGACCTCCAAAGAACGGTGTGACAACTTCTTCAATGACAAAATCACAAAAATAGTGCTCTCCCTTGAAGATCCCAACTAGCCTTCCAATGGAAACCCTCCTCCCAGAAAGGCAGATCACAACCCCCTTCTACCTCCATGACCCCCTCCCCCCCCTACCAATGATCATACCGCAGGAAATCAAAAGACACAACCTAAACCAAGGACCTCTCATAACTCCTAAAAGCTGGAAGATATTCAACCCAATCTTGGATAAGGACATTCTGGTCTGATGGCCAAATCCTCCTCCCACCTTGCGGATCCCCTTTCATTATTCCTGGTAATCTCAACAAGGCCCTATCTCCCCTTTGGACTAAGATCATAACAGCTCCCTGATGACTGGAGTGATGCTAGACTTTCCCAAACTTGGCAAAGTCATGCCACTCCTCAAAAAACCATGGAGCTGCCACAACGTCCTCAACAACTTCAGACCAGTCTCTAACCTCCTCTTCCTAGCCAAAACCCTAGAAAGATGTGTTCTCTTACAACTAAACCAACACATCAACAACTACTGTCTCCTAGAACCTCATCAATCAGGCTTTAGAAAGGGCTGCAGCACAGAAACAGCTATTCTGAACATAGTGGATGACCTACAAAAATCCCTGGACACAGACCGATGCTTCCTGCTCATACTCCTAGATTAATTGGCGGCCTTCGACACGGTCAATCACAAAAGAGGATCAGTGCGGAAGGGGTGGTCCTTCGCTGATTGACATTTTTTCTACAAAACTGCTCTCAGCAATTAAAAACAAGCAATCTGACCTTTGACACAATGCCAATCACTCGGGGTGTCCCCCCAAGGCTCTGTCCTCGTCCTTCACTGTTCAATATCTACATGGAGCCCCCTGGCTTTCATTCTCAACCATGCAAACACCAACTTTCACCTATACGCAGATGACACCCAGCTCTGTTTGGAAATCTCACTAGATGACTTGCACAGAAGAAATGCCACCCTCAAAGAAGTAAAATACCCTGCTATCTCGCAACCACCTAAAACTTAACCAAGGTAAGACAGAAATTCTTCTCATAACAAAGTCAGTGCAATCCCCCCAAATATGGGGATGGCTAAACTGCATAGATGCTCTTAACTGCAATCTAAGCCTAGCCAACTCCATCAAATCTCTAGGAATCACATTAGATCCCAAACTGAACACGAAAGACAATATAAAGAACAGTGCAAAGAGTGCCTTCTACAACCTTAAACTTCTGAACAAAATCAAACCTACCTACCGCTGAACGACCTCAAAACTGCAACAGAAGCAATGGTGTTGTCAGTAATAGACTACGGGTACACCACCCTCACAGGCACTGCGAAATCCAACCTTGCACCTCTTAGACCTACTCTCAATGCAGCAACCAGAATGGTCACAGGAACCCAAAAATATGATCATATCTCCCCTGCACGCAGAGAACTGAAATGGATCTAAATTGAAGCTTGCTGCAGCTTCAGAACTGCCTGTCTCACTCACAAAGCCCTCCACACCGGAAAACCAGCTTACCTTGCCTCAAAACTAAAAAAAAGGCAGGCCAGTCAAACCTAAGAAGCGTAAATACCTTACTCCTTATCTCACCCAAAGTCTACAAAAAAAACACTAGCTCGCTCCTTCCCAAGCAATGCCCTTAAATTTGGAACTCCATTCCAGTTCATATCAGGACAAACCCTCTTTCTTGAGCTTCAAGAGACAACTAAGGGATCTCCTCATCAACAGTCATCTTAACTAGCAAGATGGCAACCGACCATCCAGAAATGACCTCAACCCCTAAGTTTCCCTGTATACCTCTCCTGCAACCCTTCCTCACCCCCCCTTGCTCAATCTTTAACTTAACTTGAATTTATCCCTAATGTGTGATTTTGCTAGCTATTTGTATTGAACTTGCACTGATGTAAAGCACTCTGATGCCCTCTGGTCTTGCCAGCGTTATATGAAACTACATACGTAAATACATATTTATAAAATCATATATATATATATATATATATCTATCTTTCTTTCACCACTGGCTCAAGGTCGCTGAACCTTTTGGCGCTTCTCCCTCGGTGCGTGCCCCTCTGGCTGAGCCACGCCAGACTTACATTCTCCAATTCCTTCTGAATGAAGGAAACCGGGTCGCACTCCCAGATTAGGTGTTTATATTCTTTTTATTTTCGTTTTTCAGGAATTCAAAAGCCACACCAACGCGTTTCGCTCTCCCCTGAGAACTTGTTCACCGGGACCCTGTTTCCTTCATTCAGAAAGAATTGGAGTATATATATATATATATATATATATATTATCTACTGGCGGTCGCCAGTAGATAGTTATAGTTAGGACCTATTATCCATAGGAAATCCGCGACATTCTATTTGAAATAACGTTGGCGCCGGTTGACGAATCTGCGCGAAAGTTTCCAACTTGTTGGGGCGCTCCGCTCCTACCCTGAAAGTCTCGGGTTGATTCGTCAAGCGGGGGCCGAAAAAAAAGGGGGGTCCCAAAACGCGTTTTCCCCATTCATTTTTCCATAGGAACCTTTAGTCGCAGCTACAGCCCGAACTGCTGAACGGAATTACACCAAATTTGGCAAAGAGGTAGCCCTTGGTTCAGACTGGTGCCTTTTGCTTAAATGGTGTAAATCCGTTCAGTAGTTCCTGAGAAAATCAAAAGTAAAGTCACATATATATCTATGGCCGAGTAGGGTCCGAGTACCCTCCGCGCACCCTGCACGCACCGTCCCGATCACGAGCTGCATGCTAATTGGCTGTCAGCTGGCTGTCAACACTCCAAACCAGGAAGTGTTGGCAGCCATTTTGTCCCTCGGTAGAACTGAGGCACAAAAACAAGTGCGCAAAACGCACAAAGGGGGCAGGGTAGAAACACCCTGACCCCCTCCTAGGCCTGCTCAGGGGTCCCACAAGGACCCCCTGGGCAGAAAGCATTTTTTTTTTTTTTAAATCGGCAGGATGCGCTCGTGGATCCCGCCGAGAGAAAAAAAAAGAAACAAGTGCGCAAAACGCACAAAGGGGGCAGGGTAGAAACACCCTGACCCCCTAGGTCTGCTCAGGGGGTCCCACAAAGACCCCCTGGGCAGAAAAAAGCATTTTTTTTTTTCAAAATCGGCGGGATGCGCTTAGGGTGCGCGAATCCCAGTGATTTAAAAAAAAAAAAGAAAACACAAGAAACAAGTGCGCAAACGCACAAAGGGGGCAGGGTAGAAACACCCTGACCCCTAGGTCTGCTCAGGGGTCCCACAAGGACCCCTGGGCAGAAAAAGCAAAAAAAAAAAAGACCGACATCGTGCCGAGGCCACGCCCCTCCCTGCAGCAGTCTGCAAACGCGGCCCCTGGCGCGTTTTAAGAAGGGAAGTAATTCTCCTTGAATACTGGGGGTCCCTGGGGGCCAACTAGCCCACCAGGAACCTCCGGTATGCGCCAGGGGCTGCGTTGCAGAGAGGTGTACAGAGGCCACGCCCTATTTACACCTCTCTGCAACGCAGCTCTGTGGCGCTTTGGAGGTACATGGTGGGCTAGTTGGACTCCAGGGACCCTCAGTATTCAAGGGGACTTAATCCCCCAACTTAAAACGCGCCACGGGCGCGTTTGCACAGTGGTGAAGGGAGGGGGCGGGGCTTCAGGTGACATGTGTGCAAACAGGCCCCGTGGCACATTTTAAGATGGGGAATTAAATCCCCTTCAGTCCTGAGGGTCCCTGGGGGCCAACTAGCCCAACAGATATGTCCAGAAAGCGCCACAGAGCTGCATTGCAGAGAGGTGCAAAAAGGGGCGTGGCATCTGAACACCTCTCTGCAACGCAGCTCCCTGGCGCATACTGGAGGTACAGGGTGGGCTAGTTGGACCCCAGGGACCCTCATGATTCAAGGGGACTTAATCCCCCAACTTAAAACGCGCCACAGGGCGCGTTTGCACAGATGTCACCTCAGGCCCCGCCCCTCCCTTCACCATTGTGCAAATATTCCTCTAAAATCAGCCGAACTACGAATTCCTATTTACTCACCTGTTATCAGGAGAGACCTCAGTGCTGCATCTTTCAGCCCAGTACTGATCCTGAAAAGTAATTTTAACCGTACTTACCAGTAACTTGAATTTCCTTCCATAGGCTAACATTGACTGGTTTCACTTGGAAATTCTTCTAAGTGTGGAGTTTTGGAACTTTATAATATTCCTCTAAAATCAGCCGAAATACGAATTCAGATTTACTCACCTGTTATCAGGAGAGACCTCAGTGCTGCATCTTTCAGCCCAGTACTGATCCTGAAAAGTAATTTTAACCGTACTTACCAGTAACTTGAATTTCCTTCCATAGGCTAACATTGACTGGTTTCACTTGGAAATTCTTCTAAGTGTGGAGTTTTGGAACTTTATAATATTCCTATAAAATCAGCCGAAATACGAATTCAGATTTACTCACCTGTTATCAGGAGAGACCTCAGTGCTGCATCTTTCAGCCCAGTACTGATCCTGAAAAGTAATTTTAACCGTACTTACCAATAACTTGAATTTCCTTCCATAGGATATCATTGTCTGCTTTTTGCTGAAAAGTTTCTAAGTGTCGATTTTTGAAACATACAAATATTCCTCTAAAATCAGCCGAACTACGAATTCCGATTTACTCACCTGTTATCAGGAGAGACCTCAGTGCTGCATCTTTCAGCCCAGTACTGATCCTGAAAAGTAATTTTAACCGTACTTACCAATAACTTGTATTTCCTTCCATAGGAATCCATTGTCTGGTTTTCAGCAGAAAAGTTTCAAAGTGTTGATTTTCACAAACTACAAATATTCCTTAAAAATCGCCTGTATGACTTAAACGCATTCTTTCAACTGTTTACAGGAGATGCACCAGTGCTGGATCCAGGATCCACCACTGAGTAAGAAAAAGTAACGATAACACTACTTACCTGCTAAGTGAATTTCCTCCCATAGGATAACATTGGTGATTCTATGTGAAAAAGTTTCTAAGTGTTAACTTTTAAAATACAATAATATTCCTTAAAAATCACTACTGTAACCAAAATGCTTTTACTCAACTGTTTACAGGAGATGTCCCAGGACTGAATCTAGGATCCAGTCCTGTGGTTAGAAAAGTAATCCATAAAGTAACTAATTGCATTTAGCTAGAAATTCACATTGAGCTCAATGTTGCATTGTGTTTGAAATTGTGTTGCCCATTGCAACAACTGTAACTACTGTACTTAAAAGTCTATTGCCTATTTGCAAAGTATTTAAACTAAAGTAATTCATTCTGAGAAAGTATATTTTGTACTGTAATGTATAATGTAATTACAATGTAATTTAAAAAATAAAATATCTAAAAATAAATAGTTTAACAAAATTTAGTAAATCAGTATCAAAAAAATAAATATAACAATTAATACATTTAAACATTGTCATTTACAAAACCTTTGAAATTCACTGAAAAAACCATAGGTTTCAGACATGTTATAGTTAGGAATTAGCATTTAAAAAACCTTTGAAATTCACTGAAAAAACCATAGGTTTCAGGCTTGTTATAGTTAGGAATTAGCATTTTAAAAACCTTTGAAATTCACTGAAAAAACCATAGGTTTCAGGCCTGTTATAGTTAGGGTTTAGCATTTAAAAAACCTTTGAAATTCACTGAAAAAACCATAGGTTTTAGGCAAAGTTATAGTTAGTTGGACATTGCACTCGTACAAAACCCGTGAAATTCCCCCGTTATAGTTAGTTCAGCTAACTATAACTCGCGCCCGCAATGCACTGCTGATGACGTCACATATTACATCACTCATGACATGGTCAGTGACATCACTGATGACATCACTTATGACATCTCAAATGACATCACTGATGACATCATCCATGTGAGAATTTAATGCATCTTCTCACACCCTAATATAACTTTTGATACACCCACTCTAAATTACAGACTGCCATTCTCAAAACCATACACACTCCAATACCAATAAGTACATACCCACTCACTGATTCTTAGGTCTACACACACACATCTACTCACTCACCCGTACAGTCACTCATACTTACAGTCACTCAGTACAGGACTATCATATGCACTCATACACCTATATAAACACTCACACAACGCAACTCATCCATAGAGGTACTCACACCTAGTCAGTCATGCAAATAATTAATCACACTCCAATTTACTCACCTATACAGTTATACACACCAGCTCACTTACTCATAAAAATACTAGCACATTCTTACGCTCCTATGCAATCACTGATGCAAGCACACACTCATCCATATAGCCACTCTCACAATCACACACTCTCACTTATAGCCATTTATATACTCCAACACACATATATACTGCCTTTCACATATGTAGTTACTCACACATGTACCACTGAGATATACATTCAATCACTAACACACCCATACACATACCCACCCATACAGTCCATCACAGACACACTCTTGAAACCATGCACCCAGTGAATCACCCACTCACACATCTATGCACAGAGTCACACACACCCCACCCACACAAACACTGAGGCACCCATACAGATACTCAGAGAACCAATCCATAACCCATATAGACACTCATTTAGCTAGTCAGAAACCCATGCAGCTGCTTACACAACAACAGACAGACGGATACAGACATTCACACAGTTTAGTCACTCACCCATGCATCCAGTAAGATACGTTTAATCACTCACTTATAGACTCAGTCACGCACCTACTAAATCATCCATTCAGACGCTTATACACCCACTCATTCTTCAATACGCCTTTCCCTATATATATTAAACATATTTAAACTTTACAGAAACACACAGTGACTGGATGATGTCATCAGTGATGTCATCAGTGATGTCACTGACCATGTCATGAGTGATGTAATATGTGACGTCATCAGCAGTGCATTGCGGAGCGCGAGTTATAGTTAGCTGAACTAACTATAACGGGGGAATTTCACGGGTTTTGTACGAGTGCAATGTCCAACTAACTATAACTTTGCCTAAAACCTATGGTTTTTTCAGTGAATTTCAAAGGTTTTTTAAATGCTAAACCCTAACTATAACAGGCCTGAAACCTATGGTTTTTTCAGTGAATTTCAAAGGTTTTTAAAATGCTAATTCCTAACTATAACAAGCCTGAAACCTATGGTTTTTTCAGTGAATATATATATATATATATATATATATATATATATATATATATATATACACACACACACTGCTTTCATGCTTTCTCAAAAAAACCTGCCTGCTATATTCCTAAAACCTTGCATGAAACATTTACCATGACTTCAAATTTTCTTTCCTTTATTTCATTTGAATGACCCTCTCCTTCCCTTCCACCTTCTGCATGAGTATATAGATTACTCCAAGTCGTATGCCTTTCTATTTTGCTCTTGCTTTCTTTGAAACAACATCCATACAACCTAACAATATCTGTTCAGTCCATCAACCATTTGCTTCCCACATAACTCCCACTAATAATTACACCTCATTTATTAATATACTGAAACAGAAGTAAATGCATGGAATGATTTTCCTGACCACAAGCCTAATCCCAGTAGCCAACAGTAAGCAATAACCACTCAACTAATCATTAGCTTGGAGCTCCAAAGTTGCATGCTACTCTCTGTAAATCACTTTTACACCTCGCCGGTGGTAATAAGCGCTATATAAATGCAATTTCATATATATATGTGTGTGTATGTGTGTGTGTGTGTGTATATATATATATATATATATATATATTTGTGTAAATATTTATATGTATACATGTTTACAGACAGTATCAACATTTTTTTTTAAATTGAATAGACTTGTTTTGTTACAAAAATTAAATGATACTCATTAACTTATTTTTAAAAATCAACATACGTCACTTTTAACCCACTGCCATGTTTACTACCCCAAAAAAGTTTATATTAAATAATACATTTAAATGATTTTATAAATTAACCAAAATTTTATTTGAGTTTGTGTAACTTTTTATATTATTGGCTCCAGGTGAATATTAATTAGTTAAAATTTCTTTACATTTATAGTTTTCATTAAAATAATAAAATATATATTTTTGAAAAATAAACTTTATTACATTTACCCATACTTTCCCAAGGGGAGAGCTTCGAACATGTGGTGGAGATCTCCACTCTGGTGGTGGGGATCTGCACCTTATAGTAACTTTACACTTGTAAATTCATTCATTGGAGGCTCCTACCCATCTCAATAGAGGAAGTGGAGCCGTGCAAGTCTACACATAGGTGTAGATCTAAAAAGCAAAAAGATACAGTTACACCAAGGTATAGGAGTAGATCCACACAAGAGTAAATCTACATGAATACATTTACCTTTGTGAATTGGTAACGCAGTAAGAAGGATAAAGGGGACAGAAAATAAGCAAAAGTTGCCAAAGACAACTGGGGCTTTCTGATCCCCGGTCTTTAGTCACAAGAAAGCATATTTGCAGAAGCTTATGCATCTGCATTTTGGAGAGAGATTTACTTTAGCCAACAAATCAACGCCATACATCTGTATTTGTGGTTGCAGGAGTTTATTCTGGTTATTCCTTGCACACCAATGCTTGGTTAACAGAGGGGTTCTTCCATTCAGTACAAGCCTCGCCTGACTTTGGGTACTCGAGTTTGGGTGAAATATAATGATTTTATCCTCTAAGGAAGTTGTAACCTAGAAATTAAATCTCACTAACCCAATTTCAGAATCTACAGTTTAACTGCAAACAAGTATTTTTCTTTGCTCGAATAAATGAACGCTAACATTGCAGGTGTCGTAAAAATAAGTTTCCACAGGATTGCCAACATAAGACCTGTAGATTTCACTGTGGGCACAAAGGCCCAGCACACAAAAAAAACAGAAAACACAGGACCACGACATAGCATTTTCCCTGCATGCACAAAAACGGCGAGTTGTAAGCACAAAAGGTGGGAGAGGCATTGAATCCTAGGCAAAATATCATAGGGTTTAAATCCCACGCAAGAAGAAGACTGCGATGACCGAAATAGTAGTCCTTTCACAATGATGCTGTTATAGGTTCTTTTTATTCAATATTTAAAACACAGCAGCTAACGCGTTTCACCCACACTGGCTTCTTCAGGGCAAAAATATTGGACCACACAGTTCATAGAAGGAGTGGGGAGTTTCCTCCTGGAGTTGTCCCAGGTCAATCCACACTGAACTAAAATTGTCATCAATGACACCAAAAAGCCTGAAAAGTATTCAATCAATGAGATATTCAATCTATGAACTTCCGCGGTAACCGACCTCTTCAAGGACCAATGTAAATGTAATATAACACGGTCACTCGTGAGCCTGAAATGATTCGATCTACGGGCCACCGTAGTGGCTGTCCTCTTCACGGAGCAGTGTAAGTGCAGTGTAACGCGATCAATCGCAAGCCTTTTCAAACAGCCCTCCAAGAGAAACCTCGCACGTCGAGTGGATTGGCAGAGATAAACAGCTCTCTCTATTATAGATAATCACAAGTTGGCTGTGAAGGCCTCAGTCTACAGTGGATGAGAAAAAAGAGGCGCAGGCATAGCAACCATTTTGGGTGTTCACACTTAGGCAGATGACATTAATGTATGCCTCCTTTAGTCCATCAGCTCTATTTTATCTAATTTGTATTTCGCCTCCTTCCTTTCCTTCAACACGTTTTACTACATTTCCTTTCCCCTCTTCCTGCCTGTTAGGTTTTCCAATATCCCTTCTGTCCTGGTTCTTATATTGCAAGTTAACTTCTCTCTTTCTATTTCTTTTCATCACACTCTTAATTAACCCCCTATTATCCCCATGGTGCACGTCTCTCTTAGCTCTGCTCTGCTTCTCTTAGCTCTGCTTCTCTACAGTGTTGATAGAGGCTTAACATCATATATTCAACAATCTATAAATGACAATGAAGCACATGTTGCCCCACTAGGACAACTGAGAATAGTAGGTTTGCAAACCATGAAGGTTTACTAGTAGACTAGCAAAGTTACAAACTCAAGTCAGTCAGCTTCATCAAAAATCAATAACCACTTGGCTCAGTATAATCCAAAACAGGTCAAAATAGCAGGTCAAAGCAGCAAATGCAAAGTAAAGCTATTTAAAGATAATTGTAAAAAAAATGGGTTACTGGTTGAGGGGGTGAAACCCTACTCAAGCAGAAACTACAGTCCTTGTCAGGGTGTAGTCACAAGCAAACCCTAAATTAACCTTTGCTCAACCCTCTGGTAGCTTGGTACAGAGCACTCAGGCTTAAATCAAAGGCAATATGCAAAGTATTTATGCAGCAATTCAAATAGTAATAAAGTGAAACACAACACAAGAAAAATCCTCACCAATTTAGAAAAATCAAGTAAATTTAATTTCTCAATCCAATCAGTAGAACCAGAGATATCCAGTTTTAAAGATTTAAGTAAAAATGGCTCCAAAATGTCTTGACTGTGGTTATCTGGTCGTACTAGACCAGAACTAAGTCACCAGTTCTTGTTGACCGTGATGTTGCATGTGCCAGCTACAGGGACTCAGGCCTGCAGAAACAAAGTCCCTTTAATCCTGGTTGTTGAGTGATCCACAGTCCTGCGTCGAGGATGCGTCGCGCAGCAGAGGCAATGCAAGGTCCTTCAATGGAAGTGTGCCGGGCAGAAGCGGTTCCTGGGAATCTGTAAGGCTGTGATGTTAGGTCCTGCATTGTCATCAAAAATTCAGTTGATGTGGTGCTGGTGATGTTAAGTCCTGCGTTGAAAATGCTTTACACACCGACTGGTTCCAAAGAAGCTGTGGAGCTTGCAGTGCAGAGTTCTGCGTTGTTCTGCAGCAGTTCCGATGAGCTGCAATGCAAAGTCATGCGTCGGGGATGCATCACACAGCTACTCCGATGTGGAGTTTTGCGATGCGCCGCGATGTCAGTTTTGATGGGACTACAGCTGGGCTGGCAGAGCACCTTCAGGCCCACTTCCAATAGCCCCGTCAGGCCCACTTCCAAGAGCCTAGCACTTTGGTGGCACCACTTCGGAAGGCAGAACTCACTGCTGGCAGGGTCCAGGCGCTGGGTTTAAGGTTTATTTTTTTATTTGAGTTTTATATAGCGCTGGCTAGACCCGGAGGTATCAGAGCGCTTTACATGAGGTTCCACATTGTTACAAAGTTACATCAGTTACAAGATACATCTGTTGCAAGAAATCATTTAAAGAGCATAGTAGACGAGATAAATGGAGCGTAGAAGGGTAGGGGGGTAAGGTAAAAGGGTAGGAGGGAGATATGGCAGAGAGACGAAGGAAAGTCTGCCCAAAGACCGGGTAGGTGACGGCCGAGGGGGAAGTCCACAGCCCATCTCCTCTATAGCTATCAAGGTAGCTCCACCGGGCATCGGCCAAAATGCTAGGTCTCAACGGTCGGTGGTAAGTTCACAGATTCAATATCCTGATGGGGGATATGCTCGAGGTCTGGTCGATGTCCAATTTTTGTCAAAGAGTAGTAGCACATCGTGGTCAAGGACCACTGTTGCGTCCATCTTGGGGTCAGGCAAGGAATTCTGCCCCTGGTGTTCCATTCAGCCGGTCCCCATTTTTTATCTTTCCCCTATGTATTCTCGGGGGCCCCTAGGGTGTTCGCGCTGCTTCTTCATTCAATAGTGCATGTTACACCCCTAGCTGGACACCTAAGAAGTGTCACTCATGAAGAGTCAGAACAAGGTAAACAGTTGCAAGATTCAGCTGTAAGAGGAAATAGCAGATTCCCATGAACACAGCATTTACTCTCAGATTAAAAAGCGGATGGAACGCCAGCTGATAGGTAATATAATGGAAATATTCTGCTCTGAAATTCTGGTTGTTGGAGGTTGTTCCGTCACTGAGGCTCTGATCAGGAGGCCAGCAAACTAGCCCTTTGAGTCACTCTGGTGGTCCTGGGTTCAAGATGTGGGTCCAGTCCTTCTTACTCAGGCAGCAGGGCAGGGCCGCAGGGCAGCACAGTGGCAGTCCTTCTTGCAAAAAAGCAGCACAGCAGTCCTTCTTCTGAGTCTTTCACGGGTCCAATTGTGTACTGAAGGCTCCAATATTTACACCTGGTGTCCACTTTGAAGTAGGAGAAGGTTCAGGGGATTTCCACCCCCCCCCCCCCGAGGTGTCAGGCATCCTCTTCCCCTGGCCCCAGCTTGTCAGGGGACACAAAAGACAAGTGGCTAACCCTTTGTGTGTGTGTTCAGGCAGGGCCTTTGTGATGTGCAAGTTTGGTAGGTGACACCTCTGCCCCCTCGTAAAGTCAGGGTGGCCCATCCTGCCAAGACCTATTTTCCCTTTGTCTCACTGTCTTGGGGCAATACACAGGATAAACTGCCAGCTACACCTAGTCATGTGACCCAAGGGCAGGATGCAGGCACCAAATGGTTAGGACAAGAAAATGCCAACTTTCTAAAAGTGGCATTTTCAGAATTGTGACTGAAAATCCAACTTTACCCTTAAAGAAGGCTTTTTATTACAATTCTTTAGAAACCAAACTCGACCGACCTGCTCCTAATTGAAAGCCATCCCTTATTAAATGTAATAAGGAAAACCAATTTTATTCTATGGGAGAGGTAGGCCTTGCAGTAGTGAAAAATGAATTTAAGTGTTTTGCACTACCAGAACATGTCAATCTTAAAACTATATACAAATTTTTAAACACATTGCACCCCGACCGCTGGGGCCTATCCTAAGGGTGACTTATATGTATTAACAAGGAGGTTTTGTGCCTAGCAAAAGTTTGTTGTTTTTTTTTTTGCCAGGTCGAAATAGCAGTTTCAAAACTGCACACACATGCTGCAAAGATAGGCATGGGACATGTTTTACATGGCTACTTAAGTGGGTGGCACAATCAGTGCTGTGGGCCCACTAGTAGCATTTCATTTACAGGTCCTGGGTACATGGGGAACCACTTTACTAGGGACTTGTAAGTAAATGAAATGTGCCTATTGGGTATAAGCCAATTCTACCATTTTTAGGAAAGCGAGCACAAGTACTTTAGCATTGGTTAGCAGTGGTAAAGTGGGCGGCGTCCTAAGGCCAACAAAAACCAGAACAGCAAAAGTAGGAATGGTGAAGGCAAAAGGTTAGAGGGAAGACCACCCTAAGGCTGATAGGTCTAACAATAGTTATATGTAAATTGAGTAAGATTTGGTTCCCATGAATGAAAATTCCTTTAAGATTAATATTCAGATTCAGATGATGACAATAAATAAAATTTATAAAGTGCAAGGCTGCTCCGAGGAGTGTCCCGGCGCTCTTGATCCAGGGGGTATCTAAGACTGAGTAAGAGTTAAGTTTTCTCCTTTTCCTGAAGGTCTGCTCTGAGCTAGCAAGACGACAGTCCAGAGGCAGTTTGTTACACTCAGCAGGGCCAAGAAATGAGAAAGAATGCCCCACCCAGCCCTTGCTCTGTAAATTCTTGGGACAACAGTAAGGGATTTGTTAGAAGACCTCCGCTCCTTTGCCAGGCAGTACTTGTGAATTCTGTTGGCCAGATATCTAGGGCCTATCTGGTGAAAGGCTCTATAGGTCAGACCAGTGCGTTGAACACAATTCGTTTCTTCACAGGGATACAGTATAGCGAATAAAGGTAAATCAAGACCCGAAAGGCAGATTAAGGAGAAGTCGAGCTGCCGCATTCTGGACCACCTGCAGTTTCTGAATAGCATAGCTGGGAAGACCAAGAAACAGGACATTAGTGTAGTCCAGTCTAGATGTAATAAAGGCTTGGACAACCGTTTTCTTGGCCAGACCAAACAGTAGAACTTTTTTAAGGGTTTGAGTAAACCAAAACCGGTCCCTACCATGGACCTGACTTGAGGCTGAAACGATAACTGGATGTCCAATTTCACCCCTAAATTCATAGCTACACCTGATGAGGTGGGGTAAGCTAAGCAGCAGGTGTCTTCAAGTAAAGTCTTTAAAGGCAGAACCAAATGAAGATTCAGTATGACAAAGAAAGATAGATTTGCTTGAGAGTTTAACTCTATGAGCAGGAAGAATAAGCAATGGGGTCTCGAGTGGAAAGGGGCATCTGCTCTCAGAAGAGTAGATAGGTGCATCTGAAAACTAACTAGCTCAGCAATGCCCAATTAAACTTACAGTTTCTACAAAGATGAACCACTCCCTACAGTTCCTAAGAGGCAGGAACCAATCAAAATATAGCATTTCATTATAAGATGTTTTAATTCTCCTTCTCAGGCATCACACAAAGGAAGCTCACAGCTGCATGGCCCTCGGAAGATATCTAGTACAGCATGGTACAAAGTGCTTAATTTAGCTGGTGAATGCCAGTAGAGGCCTCCAGCCCTCATTTTTGGGGATTGGAACTTATTTTTCCTCATCAGAAATTTCCCAAGAACAAGAGAGGGAAAAACACACAAAGGTGAAATAAGGAGGAATAAAAAAATTGAAACCCTGTTACAAATGGAGAAAGCAGGGACCGGCTAGAGTGAGATAATTGGGCAGAGAGTGTTTTACAGTGGATTAAAGACGCCTGAGGTGGATTTAAAATGATGCATCTTTGGTGTTCAGTGTGCCAACATTTAATTGCTTGGGCTGTGAGGTTCTGAGCACTCAAGTTTTTGCAAATTAAGCACTCAGGACACATCATGGTCAGACCGTTCTGGTCACAGGTGCATGAAAGCAATTATTCAGTTACAGTGAAACTAACAATTATAATACTTTAAAACAAATAGCCTATTCTGACTACTGCAGTTCTCCTGGAGAGAGAGAGAGAGAGAGAGAAAATCACAGTAACATAGGTGTACAATTTAAATGTTAGCATCTGTTGTCAACTGAGGCCTACAATAAATATGGCTAACTTATCATGTTCACATTTTAACTATGGTTAACTATAAGATGAGAATCACTAACTAGGATGAAACTTAACATAAAATCACACACACACACATATATATATATATATATATATATATATATATATATATATATATATATATATATATATATATATGAATATATATGAATATTTTAATACACATTAGTACATGAGTTAAGCAAAACTAAAAATAATGACCGTGCATCACCAATATGCATAACTTTACTAAAATCCAAAGGTCTTGGTTAATGTCAGATCTAAAAATAGCGTCACAGAACATGTATGACACCCTTTTTCAATTTCGCAAATAGTGTTTTCTGCGCCCAGAACTGCAGCCAATTAAAATCACGGTGGCACAAATACAGTTTTGTTTAAATGTAAATTAGCATTTCTAACAAAATTGAATACTGTCATGCTTTGTCCTCGTCTATTTTTTCGCCTGTCTATAATTGGATGGCAAACACCTTTTTATGCAATGTGTATGTAAACACAATTGTTGGCTGCAATGATTTAAAATAACAGGCCTGTCATCTTTGAAGAAATCAAGAAACGCCATGAAATTAAATTGGTTTGAAGAGGCAGTTCGTCTTCAGGGCTGTGACAGCGTGCCACATCAGGAGGGTTTGCACTGTATGGGCATTGTCAGCCTGACATCTGGGAGCGAATTTGTTGAATTCTCCAAGGATTTGTTGTGACTAGTTTCTCTTCATTTCAGAACTGGGTCAGGATTGTCAAGACACACAAACCTTTGTTTGAACTCGGAACCAATGCACATTTTGTGTCAGCACTCATCTGTTTAGACATGCGCCAAGTTTGGGGATTGTTCATACAATGCAGCTTTTCTCTTAGAATTTCAAGAAGTGCAAATTTAACCAACTCTAAATTAGGAAAGAATTGAATACTCACTATGCTTTGTCCTTGCTATGTTTTAAGGGCACAAGGGTATATTTTCGGTATTGTCTGTGCTATTTTTATAGCACTGGGGCCTTAAAACTGCACAGAACATGTAAAAAAAATTGAGTCACTTAGCGCTACTACAATCCAATCCCCTTTTATTAAGGTGTAAAAATCACAATGCTATGGAAGGAATTTTTGAATTAATCTTAGCCACTGGCGATTACTCAGGACTGCAATTCAGATCATATTTTCTTCTCCCACCATAGCTAATCCAGACAGAGACCCACCATATGCATATCAGTCTTGGTCCTAAATCAGTAGAAACAGTCCAGCCCTAATGCGAGCCCAGGTCCTCTCTAGCAGAGAACACAACAGACAGGTTTCCATCTACTTAGGTTTCGTCAGTGTGAAATAGCTTGAGTCCTGTGGCACAGTGAGCATTTTTGTTATGGTGTGGCTCCTTGACTACGTGTCAATTTATTATCCTTAAATTCTCAGGATATATACGTTAGCAGTTTTTGAGTGTGTCTGCACTATGAGCTACATATAGACATTGTCAGTGTTTAAATACCAGTCTCCCATTGCACTACAAGAGTGCGTGAGTGAGCCCACCTCCATCCAAGGAATTTTGGGGTCGGGACTAAGAATATTTGGGGAAAATGGCCCAGAGTGTGCTTTTTTTCATCACATCTATGCGGACTAACAAGCAATAGGTTTCATTGCGAGGTCTAAAATGAAACTAATAGAATGTATCAACATGTCAAGGCCTGTCCGAAATAAGAGGCAACATGCACCTAGAGCAGCATATCATGTGTGTGTTTATAAGAAAACCTTGTGCTGCACAACAGATGCATAGTGGCAGAGATCTGCATCTCAGTGGGAAAAGTGGCCACGAAAAACTGTATGCAAGAGAAACCATATTCGCTCTAAATACTATGCTTGAAAAAGCGCCATCTCTCTTCCTGTGCCAGATACTAGTGAATCACAATTTATTTACCAGAAGATAAAATACTGCCACGATTTGTGCTGTGGTTATTATGTTAGGGTTTTTCTCAGATAATCAGCCTTTCAGTACTGATTTCTCGTATCTCAATTAAACCAAGGCTTCTCTTTGTGCCATGACGGCTTGATCTGTCGGGAGTCATGGAAGCGCGCTTGCAGATGGTGGCAAGACTGTCACAGGTTGTGTACCTTCAGGTTACTAATCAAACAGGCTCAGACCTCACATAGTAGAATAATCAATAATAGTATAAAAACTGTCATTATGTCCTTGTTTCCATTGCCTCAGTATATAAAGCACACATTGCCTTGTCAGTTTCCACATTGCACTAGCATGCATCACATGCACAAACGAACTAGAGTTTGTTGCACAAATGTTGCCAAAGCGCTATCCACTTTGTCTCAGTTTTAAAGCACGTATTGCCCATGTACATGAAGTACATATAGCCATGCTATTTCCCACATTTTCGTGACCGTTTGCGACATTTCTCAAGTATGTACAGCACATTCTCATGCCAATATCCATTATGTTCTCAAGCGTGGAAAACTCTCACTGTCATGGCAGTATCCATCAGTAGCTGAAGCAAAGTTGCCATGCTATTATCTACATTTTCCTTACATAAAACACCATATCCAGTTTCCTCGTTTTCCCAGTATGTAAACACCAACATATACCAAATTCGACAATACACTCGGTACGTAATGCACAATTGATTCTCCATTTTCCAAATTAGCCCAGTTATGTAAGTGACAAGAGGCATCCCTCCAAACTCAGTTGTGGTCCTTCCCAGTGTTACAAATGTTCTTAGGATGGCTTCAGACGTATATTGCATGCAATACCAGTATCTTCAATGAAAAGTAAGGGCGTGGGTTCACAGGTCTCGTCCTCCTTGACCCAAGATCCAGGTTTCCATTTTACATGGGAGTCCCTTGCTATAGCATTTATTTCCGTCATGGAATTTCCTGATTGTTGCTCACTGTTATGCTGCTTTTCCAGCATATGCCTGCATATGCGCCATTGATGAAGGGGCATGCTTTGTCTTATAGTTTTTAATTCCAGCATTGGATAATAAGGTAAGTATGCTGTTTTCTGATTCAGCGAGCAGCTGCCTTGTCTCTTTCCCTTGCATTGGGTTCATGTGAACAAAGAAGCTTGACACACAGCAATGCTGTGATTTAATAGCCAGGGTTCAATACACTCTTCTATCTTCGCCATCCTCTACATTGAACCACAGGAGCTCTACTCATGGATAACAGCATCGATATTCACCATTATGCTGATGAAACACAACTTTTCCTGAAAGTCTCTTCTGCTGCAAACATTCAACACCTCAAACACTGGCTTTGGCGCCTCATCCAGACCTCGATGTCAAGTACCTACCTGAAGCTCATTCCAGCCAAGACCGAATACCAGTTATATACCTAAAGCTGCAAACAGTGACTTGAACCTTTATGCTTTGAACCCCAACGTTCATAGAATGCCAAGTCACTTGGATCCACCTTGGACACCTACTTAACTCTCAAGGAACACTTTGCCAAAAGAAAGTGAGATTGTTTCTTCCAGAAAATGACGTCAGAACTGCTGTTTAAGCCCATGTAAGCTTGCACCTGGATGGTGGTAATGCCTTGCTCAATGGTCTCCCAGACTCTGTGCTATGATTCCTTAGAAGCATCCTTCTCATTGCACTAGGGGCGGAAAAATATGATCACATCACCCCCACTCTGATGGAACTGCATTGGCTCCTCTTGCCAGCCTGCACCATCTTCAAAACAGCAACATCCTATTGAAAGCATTAGGACCAGCACCTTTGCTTATCTTGTGTACAAGCTGACCATCTCTGGTGGCTCTCGGCACACCCACAGTCGGACCTTGGTCAGACCGGAGACTGAGAAATATAATAAAACAAGTCAGCAGGCCATTTTCATCTGTGCCCAGGATCTAGAACAAAATTCCCGTATACAAAAGGACCACCACAACACTGCTCCCGTTTAGGAAAGAGTTGAAGATACAGTGTAAGGAATTGGGTTATTAGTTAAGAGGGGTAAGAGCCCGACTCAAATAATAAACAAAATCATTGTCGGGGTGAGCCACAAAAGTCACTAAATAAACCTGAGCTTAACCCTCTGGGAGCTTGGCACAAAGCAGTCAGGTTTACATACAGGCAACGTGAAACGTATTTCCTACACTCAATAGTAATGAAGTAAAAACACAGCACAAGAAAAAAGCAAAACCATTTTAGAAAAATAGAGTATATTTTAATAAATAAAATGACACCAAAATGATAGAAAGCCAATAAGTAGTCCGTAGTAATGATTTTTTAAAGTTTCAGGTGAAAACAGCACCGAAAACCACAAAGTTTCACTCGCAGTTATCTGGTAGCACTGAACTAGGTTAAAGTTACAAGTTCAGGATGGCCATGATTGGTAATATCGAGACATTGATAAATTGTGAAGGACAGCTTGTGCTTTCAGGGGGCCCACAAAGGTGACCATCTTTTGTAGTATGACCATGATAGAGGCCCAATATGTAGCCGGATTATGGTATTCCCATACAGGTGGATAATGTCATCTGTCCGTAATCCACATCATCAACATTTTGCTGTCAGAAATATCGAGGACATGCAAAGTCTCAGGGGCTTTTATTGCCATTGGTGCAGGATCTTGAAGTAACTAAACTTGAGAAACATTTGCCTAAGACGTTTATCATGGGTGGTGAGGAGGTCTGCCTAGTCCTCATCGGAGCACGTGATCTACAGCCTGTCTGACCACGATGCCTTGAGAGAGAGGAAAACTGGAGTAGGATACTGGTATTCAAACCAAATCTGCTACAGGCTGGTGACCACTCCTTTGTGTGTGCCCCATTTCTGCAGGCTGTCCATTATGGGTGAAGTCTGCTTTGCCAGTGGGGGGAGCCCAATACTTTCTGGAGACCATGCAAGAGTTTCTGATAGTCCCATCAGTGATGAGTGTGCAAGTCAATTTGAGCTTGGGCAGCAGCAAAAGTTTTATACTCTTGGTCAGTGAATATGTTGGACCTCAGGCATATTCCTTTGGATTCGAATACCGTCCATAGTGTTTTTTTGCCATTTGTCAGCAGTGAGGCGTTCCACCATAGAGGGGCCTGGGAATGTAGTGCTGGGTTTATGTTTAGTAGTTTATGCACTGTATGCCACACATAGACTGCCGATTTGAGCACAGGGTGTTATTATTTTGTTGGGGTATCCGGTATAAAGCATTTGAATGCCCATGTATCGCACAAGAAGGGCTGCTTCCATATGCACCCATCTCGTAGTATCCAAGGAGTTGTGCAGGACATATCAAAGGTGCATACTTTGGGATGCAATCCAGCAGTTGTGTACATTAGGAAGCCTCATACCACTCTTTTCTGTTGCAGTGTGCAGTTGATCAAGTTTCAATCAGGGTTTATGCCCGCACCATAGAAATGTTTTCAGCGATTGCTTGATGGCCCCCATTATACGGTTCAAAATACGCAGGGCTATCTTGATGAACGAGTAATTCAGTCTAAGCATCATTTTCCTTTTGAGCAGTTAAGCCCCATAGGGAGAAATCGAGATGTGACCAGTGTGCAGACCTGCCTTTATTTTTGCATGTAGTGGCTCTAGATTAGATTCCACCAAGTTTTCCAGATCAGGGGAAACTTCTATCCCAAGGTATTTCAGGGTAGGGGGTCGACCATTTAATCCGGAGACTTTCTGTGGTTGCTGGTGTCGTCTGTGCATTGAGGGGCCCTTATCCCAGTTCACCTTGTAAACATAAAGGGTAGAGAAGCAGATAGTCAAATCCATGAATCCTTAAAGAGGCGGCTGGGTTTGTGAGTCTCTAAAATGTCATGCCCATAAATTGATTTCTTATGCACTTTCCCTGGCACCAGTATACCGTGAATGTCTGGTGTATCTCGGATTGCTATAGCTAACGGTTCCAAAGCCAGGATGAATATTAGGGGAGTTACGGAGCATCCCCGTCTCGTGCCCCGATGTATATCAAAGGGTATTCAAGGGTAGCCGTTGTAGGTGACTCATCACATCAGGTGTGTGTAAAGTCTCTGTATTAAGTTCATGAACACCGGTCCTGTACCTGTTTGTCTCAGCAATGGAACAAATAGTTCCACTCAACCCTGTCTGCATCAAGGGATGTCGCTAATTGTTCATCTTTGTCATTGTTGACCCAACAGAGAACATGGGCGAGGGCATGAAGATGGGATGCCAAAGTACGGTGGGGGACAAAACCTTTTTTGTCTTTATGCATAAGAGAGGAGAAAGTGTTTAAGCCAATTCACAAGGATTTTAGCTAGAATTTTTGTGTCAGCATTAAGAAAGGAAATCGGCCTATAGCTAGTGCATCTCAACGGGTACTTGTCTGGTTTAGGAATACCTATAGTTTTCGCATTATTAGTCTTGGCCAGTGTGATAGGTGTAGGTTGGTCTTTGGCGCAGACTTTACATAGTAAGGGAGCCATAATGCCTTTGCATTTTGTAGTACTCAGCCGAGAAACTGTCCATACATGGGAATTTGCTGTAAAGAAGGCTGTCAATAGCGTATTAACCTCTTACTCAGTTAAAGTGGTCTTTGGTCTTGGAATAGTTGGGGAATCTCATGTTGCATCAGAAATGAGGTGATGTTGTCTGGGGTACCAGTGCCCTAAGAGGAATATAAATCCTCTTAGTAATACCTAAAGGCCTCAAGGATATCAAGTTTGTGTGGAAGTGATGTGCCTTTTGCTCTAAGAAGCTGCTATGTCTGGAGGGCTTGGAGTCTACCTGCATTCTCTCCCTGTTTGTATTGCCCTTGCTTAAGGCTAAAGATGGCTGTTTACGCTCTGAATGTGTACACTGCGTTGAGGTCATATTTGGCTTGAAGTAAAGTTTGCCGTGTGTATGACGAGTGTGAAGGGGAGTATTCGGCTGAGAGTGCATTAATTTTACCCTCTAAGCAGGTTCTTTCAGGGAGGCCTCTCGTTTCCAGTGTGTTGTATCTCACATCATCTCGCCCCTAACAATTGTGTTTCCTGCTGCCCATAAAATGCCGGGGAGGTAGTTTTGATCATTAGGCTCTAGAAAGACCTGGAGCGCAACCATTTCTGGTCTTCGGGGAGTATGTAGTGAGACCAGTTCAGCCTCCATTGACTCCCAGACAGTCATACAATATAATGATCAAGGACCCCCATGGTTCTAATGGCAGTGTCTTGTAAATGGCCTAGGAGGGGAGCAGAGATCAAGAAGAAGTCTATCCTTGTGCGGGTGCCATGTACGCATGAGGTAAAGCTGTAGTCTCTCGTTGTGTGGTGGAGGAACCTCCACATAGAGAAGTCTGCCATCATGTTCACGAGAAGCCCTCTCTATGAGGCATTTTGGGTTAAGGGGTGACCTGATTTGCCATATAGGGGTCTTGGACTAGGCTTCAGTCACCTACAAGCAGCACCTTGATTTTAGAATGTTGCTGCAGAATTCAAACTATATCTGCAAAGGTCTCCTTTTTTATGTGGGTTGGTGCATAAATTAAACCTATAGAGGGAGGCCTTGTTGAACACATAATGATCTTGAGGATCTCTCCAAACATTATGGACTTTCTTCAGTAGGTGTTTTGCAAGCAATATGGCTATTCCACCCTTGCAATATAGTGTATTAGAATGGCTTTCTGTATCTCCTGTGATGAGTTTGCTACTGTTTTACTCTCAACCCACCCATTTCCTTCGTAGCTTCTGGCTTTTTGTGTCAGAAAAATGTTTCTCTTGCAAAAGGTCTATGTCTGGCTGCAGTGATCGGGTATAATTAAATATCTATTTTCTCTTTACTTATTTGGAAACCTAATTTACATTCAGGGAAACCACTGAGAAGTGTTGTCCCTGAGACATTTGCACATATTGGGCATTGTGGGGGGGTCGGTGGGAGGAACTTCAGCCAATGAAGGGTCATGTTCTGAGTCCCCCTTTCTCAGCGTGCGTACTGTGTATAAGTGCCTGTTTGTGCAACAAGTCTTTGAGGGGCGAAAAGGAGGTAGTGCTGACCAGTCAAGGTGATGGTAATACAGTAGTTAATAGCAAGATCTTCTGCCTCTAGGATCTAGAGATATGGTCCTACCATGGTAGTTAGGTGTCCCAGTGATACTAATTATCTGATAAGTGAATAAGAAGAGTTGCATATGAAGGTATATGTGCAATTATAAGTCACGTGGTCAGGTATTACAGAGGTTCTTCTTTGGCTGGGCAGTTGGATGTGCGGCAAAATGCGAGGACATGCCTATCTCAGGACTCTTATGTCAGCAGGTCCATGCTGAAGTAAGGGCTATCTAAGACGCAAGTCGGTAAGTGAGAAGAAAAGGGGGAAAATCATGATCCATTTGTGCAGGAAGGGCACTATTGAATTTTCCTACCAGCACAAACCTGTGTAAGTGCCCATAGGTGTAGGTGATGAGTCTAATGAGTTAAACAGATTTCAATAGGGTCCAAGATTTATCTGGACTTTGGTCCTCCATCCCAGTGTTTAGTGACTTCTGTGGGTCAAAGATGTTTCTCTGCCGGAGTAAGCGGTGGGTCGGTTGGGCGGCAGTTAGGCCTTGAATTATGAGTGTCTGTGTCAATCCCAATTTCCATCTCCGCAGTCGATAGTGCTTCCAGATAGCCTTGCAGTTGCCCAGGATCATTAAATTCAGTTGTCTTGTTATTGTGGGTAATGAGCATTGTTGTTGGATCCAGGAGGCCCTATCGATTGCTTAGGTGTTTAGATGAGCGAGTATTTGTAGAAATATTCACTGGGTTACCATGGTTTCCTAGGAGAAGTCTTGGGAGATGAAGATCTTGCTGTCTTCATAGAGAAATGGGCCTCTCTTTAAATCTCTGGGATGAAAGCCCAAGCTTACTGGTATTGTAAAAAGCAGGCAATTATTTTCCCGGGGCTGTCTTGATTCGTCTGACACCAGGGTCTAATTCTATGAGCGAACTTGGTAATGGTAGAAATTAAGTTAGCAAGTAATCCCATAGTGTCGTCCTCTTCAGCTTTTCAGGGACTCCAATGGTGCAAAGATTGTCTCTGCAATTCCAGTCCTCTATTTCCACAATTTTTAATTTTTTTAGGGAGGTACTAGTGATCTTGTTCTCAGTCTATAGAGGCCACCAATCGCTGGTCAATTTGGTCAAGTCTGGTTTCAGCACCCTACAGTCTGTTGCTAAAGAAGGAAATACCTTGCCTGATAGTTTAAATGTCTGCAGGGCTTTTGTCCGCTACCTCCGAGAGCATTGTTCTGAGTGCTGCAAGTTTTTTCATAATAAACTCCAGGACTGTATTCTGTTGGGCCTTGCAGTCCTTTCCATCTTTGCTTTGCTTTCCGAATACTGCCTACACAAAGAGAAGTTGCCTGGACGATTTTGACATGGTAAGGGGCTTCACTTAGGTCGATCTTTTGTACGGTGCAACAGCAGTTGGAAGTTATGAGGCAGTGTCAATAATAGTGTACAATATGGTGTTTCTCAATAAGGTCAGCCCCCAATAGCCTTTACTTTCAGACTTCCTAGGGCTCAGTCATTTCGTCTTGTTGAAGCCTCTTTTCAACGGCTGTCCAGGAGATTTAAGGGGCATACTGGAGCTGAGGGCTCCAAACGCAAATCATTATTTCGCAAAAGAAGGGAGCATGCCCCCAGATTCTGTTACTTTCATGTTAACTCGTTGTGACATGGCTGAGATCGGAGGCCATCCATTTTGGTATCCTTTAACTCCCCTCGGACGTCTGAGTTAAGTGGTTGCAGGCAAGTCTGAATTCAGGAGAATGAGGAACCTTCCGCACCCTGGGTATGAGTCGGAGTTTCCAACTATGCCGTCAGTGCCATTTATAGGAAGGCCCCATAAGTAGTGCAGAGTGAGGCATCAGGTTGTTTATAAAATTGCAGTTCCAGAGGACCCTCCTCCCCCCCCCCACCCCCACCCCCAAGGTGTTGTCAGTTCTGGTGGCTAGGGTAAGTTATATTTGGCTGTGCTTGGGGACCTCCGCATATACCCAGGTGGGAGATTGGAAAGGTTTGTGAAGAATGAGGGACAGGATCATTCCCCGCTCCTCATAGGCATGCTCTGGAATGGATCTTGTGCTTACCAGCTTTGAGTCAAGGGGTAGCAGCTGTAGATTTGTCACAGTTCGTGCCTCCAGCCTGTGGTCATAGTAGTGCAGAGGCTCTGCTGTCAGCGGTGCTCAATTTTTGCCCACCCGGGATGGAAAGCGGTGTCCATTCACTCTGCCCTGTGGCATTTCTCTGGTCGGCTATCACAGACAGCATGTGGATGGCACTACCAGGCTGGCCTCTCCTCGGTGTACTGAAGCAGGTCCACCTGTAGCACTGTCAGGGCTGCATTCCCTAAGTGTGTGGAGTTATCAGGCTGGCTCCCCTACTTTCTGGGTACCTAGAGCCCCTCCAAATGTCAGGGAGATGGCCCGATGGCATAGCCTTGCCAGGAGCTCCGCTAGAGAGATGCTATCTTTCTTGGGCACCAAACCTTGCCCCTCTCATGCACTGCTTATGACCTCACATACTACATGACTCATGACATGTTAAGTGACATCATTGTTTACCTCACTGATTATATTCAAATGAGAACATTGATGACCGTACCAATTAGATCAATCAATAATCCTCAGTATGGTGTAGACTTTCAAAAGGCAGCAGTAGTGTAACAACCTAAATTGATAGTTGGATCTTCAACAAGGCCATGCACTCAACCCCTGCTGCAGTACCCAAGCTGCAAGCTTCCATGCCATGCTCCCGCAGTAGCCTGCAAACTCTCTAGAAGCTTGCACAATACCATGGCGGGGAATCTTGCAGCTTGGTACAGCAGAGGTACTGCAGCACCTCACAGGGGGGCCGCGCTGGGTCTTGGGGGAGTGCCGGAATTAATATTTTTTTTTTCCGTTTGCGGTGGCAAGGTCCCTTTGAAACCCCCCTACATGGGTGTGGCGGCAGGGTGCGCCTACCCTACCACCTTATATCTAATTCTTTTTTTAAACTTCACCAAACAAGGGGAAGGAGTCCCCGAGTTCTGTAATTTCAGCTTTAGCATTTTATCAAGCTGATCAAGCTAGCCAATCGGATCGAACGGTAGTGTGCTACCTCCCTGTGTAAAGTAGTACCATATTCACCTACAGGAAAATAAGGTCCCTGGGCCAATGGTATTCAATTATTTGAATTTTCTGTTCCGCAGGACTCCCACAACGCCCAAAGGTCCAGATATCACAAACGCTTTCAGAAGATTAACTCCTTTATGACCACCCCAAGCACCTTTCTAAAGGCAAATATCTCAAAAACTCCTGAACTGGTTTACAAGTAGCTTAAAGTACACTTTCTGACAAAAAGATCTGCCTTTCTACCAAATGTGGTGTAATTCTGCTCAGCCATTTTTTCTGTATCAGATTGCAAATTTTCCTTTGAGAATTATGATAGGAAATCAATGTTTTGGAACCTCCCACCCCTTTATTTTGGCCCCCATTTGACTGATAGTGCAAAATGCTCCATGACGGAGTCAAGATGGTTAAACATTTTTTAAGAAAGTTGTGTGCAAATTTGTCAAACGGCACCAAAACAACAAATGCCACTGTGTAATGTGTGTTTATAATCACTCCTTTATCTCACAAGAAAAGTTGCCGGTGCTCAAGGTTTGCTTCCAAAATGATTTTATTTTTTGTCTGCCATGACGCTTTCGGCTGCTTAATACAACCTTGTTTACTGCTTATGAACCTCCAGTAATCCATATGGCAACATTCATAAGATGGAGATGCTGTCAAGACTAAAAATTGGCGTTTTGAGCAGTAGGCTACTGCTGTCCAAGTAGGCATAACATGAACAAGTAAAACGAGCATTTGCAATGCAATCGGTCTCGCCTTTAGGACCTTGTATGTATTTATCTCTGTAGCACATTAGCCTGGGTTCTGAAACATCGAATGTTCTTTAACATGGTGGAAAGTAAGCACCAAACTGCGTGACACGCCAGGTATGGGAACACATGGAGAGAAATATTGCCTTTCAGCGGGAAATGGTATATTCCAAAGCTCTGTTTTTAATATAAAATCATGGCCTTCGGTGGTCATAACACTGAAAATTACAAGATTTGAAAAAAATATTATTGTCTACGGGTGCTCGTGGAAGACAATTTCTACGGACTGGAATCTAGAGAATGCTAAAATGATTCTGGTATTTTACTGACCTCTGCTGGTAGTTTTCTATCAAGAAAGTTAAATAGAGGCAGTTGCCAGAAAAATTTAAAAAAGAAAGTCCCTCAGCAGAAAGCAATTCTGGTATTTTACTGACTTCTACTGGTTCATTTTTATTAAGACAGTTAATTAGAGGCAGTTGAACAGAAAAAAAAAAAGTCCCTATGCGGAAGCAGACCAGTCCTAGGGCTGATCTCCAGAGCCCACAAAGTACATACACATATAAGTATATACTAATATATAAGAATATACTAAAGTATATACAAGAGGTCTCGAATGCTTGACCTAAAAAGAAGGGGAGCAATCAAGGCTGGCAACCGGAGTAGAAACTACACAATAATTTATAATGTCCAGATTGCACATACTCTTGCTAGGGAGGCAGGCTGCATTCGGGCAGGCCCTAGTTGAGTCATGGCTCTCACATAGCCAGATTGGTACCCTTCACATGCAAGGGTGAGTGACAGAGCACTTGGTAGGTTGCTGTCCTGACAGCCTAAGGACAAATTAGCCAACCCTGTGTAACCTCTTACCCTTCCAGAATTTCTTCCCAGACAACTTCCACTTTCATTATTAGCAGAGAATGGCATTTCAGGTTAAAAAAGAGACAATGTGGTGAATAAAGACTTACTCTGCATCCATTGTTTCGTCTAAGACAGTAGCATGCATAGTTTTGGTAGTTTTCTTTTTGTTCATTCTTAGTCCATCTATTCTCTGAGCTGTGAGCCTTGCAAAAACAGCTTTTGTATGTCTCCACTTGTTAACTTTCTTTACAGAATCTTCTCCCTGCTACCCATGTACTCACTACTCCCCCACCCCATTAATTATGCTCTTACCTCTAAGAATAATAGTCAATAGGTGAAGTCTCCTGGCCTCAAGAACATCTACTTGAACTTCTGTGAATGTGGGCTCCAGTCAGCAAAGTGTGTTGATGGATTCTGCTGGTTACTGTATATCTCATTTGCCTTGGAAGAGTGGTGCCTTTGCCAGCCTTTACTATTCAAGATCTCTGGCTTTGAGGAGTGTAGGAAGATATTCAGGAAAATCAAACTAACCACTACTACTTCTGGGCTGTTCAAAAGGACTCGTGCTTGCCTTTCTGATTTCTGGGCACTTCTCCCATGCTACTGACTCTTACCATTGCACTGATGCAGCCTGCTTCGATATGCATTAGAAGTTAAGCCATGTCAAACCTTCCAACTGGAAAAAATTAAAGCTCCCCTTACTACTTCACTGTTGGTCGATATGACTTTAGTTACCCTTCCTGACTTGCAAAAGGCAAATCCTTGAGTGGGTCATGCGGCCCTTCCCCCTCCCTCAAAAATTGCAATAAATATTATTTTACGCTCCGTGCATCTGCATATATGTTGCATTCCACTACATTTTGTTTCTTGTGTATTTCTTTAAAAAACTATATTTAATCAAAAGCAAAATGTAAGGGATTAAATTTGCCCTAAGGTAAAATCACATAGAAGGGGCCTCAAGACTAATAGGAAGGTTGTTTGCCAGTATAAAGTCATTGTAACATTCCATTCGTGAGACAGTAAATAGTTTTTTCTGTTGTCGCTTTTGATGTGTTGTGGTAATAACATGGACTTTCACATTTTCATTGTAGTAATGAAGGTGAGAATATGCGTTTATTAGTGCAGTGCTCTAAATAACTTGCTGTTGAGCCACGTTTTCACTGCTGTGGTGCGTATATATATTATAGATATATCCATCTGTTTGCATTATGGTCCTTGTTTGGGAACTGTATGTCATGCAACATTTCCTACATGTCTTGAAATAGAATTAGGATTTTATTATAGACCTGTAAGAATATTCTCTGTGCCAGCTGTCAATCTTCTTTAGTTTTGCTCTGTTATTGTTTTACCTGCGGATTTCATGGATGGTCAGTGCTCTGAGAGAACCACAATATGCTGTACCTCTGACAGAGAACCGGCGTCAGTTGTGGTGTTCTCGGATAGAGGGAATGAATTCATTTTGGTGTGGCATCTAAAGAGAATCTAGCCCTGAGCTCCACCTGTCATGTCACAAACTGAAACTGATTGGATAGTTGGGGCAGATGAATCATATTTCTGAAGCCCGTATACACCTTAAAAATTGCCATCTTTTGCTCTTATGTTAGATATGATACCAAGAAAGAGGCATAAAGCCATGGTTTTCAACACTGCTTTTTTGCTGAAATTTTGATTGAATTTAAAGTTTGCTGAAAATTCTGCCTTTTTTTTTTTTTTTGGAGTTGTACAACTTTATTTTGGGAAAAGAGATTATTTGAGCAACACCAGGAGCATTGTAAACAGGTATAAATTTCATTCAAAATATTTTAGGAGGTAGTTTTTGTTGATAATCTTAGTAATACGATTTATATTCACCAGGCTCGTAAAACTAAATATTGAATGACAGCGATATTATTTCTGTATATCTTTCCTAATCCGCTGAGCTGCCTTGATGTCAGTACAGGACTATCTTGCTCTATCAGTTCGGATTAACACTGACATTTATGAGGTGTTCGGTGTCGAGGATGGCATTCCCTTTCAGAGAGCAAATTAAACATTATAAATGTGCCATGGACATCTGTGTAAGGCAGACGCAGGCAGCAGCGACTCTGCAGCATTGGGCTAGTGCTGTAACTTTATATTCCTTACTTGATCTGCGTCATGAGGCCAGCGCTAGAAAAAACAGATGGTGTGATGGGATGAATACAGGGATACGTGGAGGGGTATTGAGCCAGGTTGGGTTCCTCCTCATGGTCATTGCCAATTATACAGTCTGGAAAAGAGGTAAATCCGTGTCATCCGCTACCTACTTAAAATACCAAGAGTTGGCAAAGCCAATGTTCTGGGTTCAATATGCTAAGGCATGCAGAGTTAGCACATTACAGCGAGATGCACTGGCCGGAGACAGCAGGTGTGTGAAGGGAGGAATCAAGCTGTAAAGAGTCCCTCATGCAGTTAATTGTGAGCATTTGAATGGAAGGATACACGCAAACAACCAATTGCATAGTGATCAATAGCTTCAGCACACCTGGCTGTGTAGGATCGACAGTGGTTGTAGAAACAACCTACAGTGGTAGGACAGGCTTTTCTATCTGTGTATCACCAAGGAATGTTGTCTACCAGCCTCTCCTGAATAAAATAGTCTGCCGGTCCCCTGCTATCATGTTGTTCACTTCATCCTAGTGGGGCATGGATGTCTCGGGCTTGCATACTTACTGTGCCTATAGTAGGATAGGCATGGAAATATGTGGTGTTGAATTTCGCCATGCTGCAATCAAGTTGTAATCTTTAGTGTGCAAGTGGTAGTGGTACATTAGGTGGTGTTTGGGGGTAACGAGCCAAACAATAAATGTGAATTGTAAGTCTCCACCAAAGCATTCCCGAACCTTCAGGGTGCACCAAAATCTAGGGTGTGGAGATTAATAGACAGATGATTCCTTTGTAGTGTAGAAAAACCCTTGTCCCCTTCCTTCTCTATCCATCCCCCAGAAGTACTACCGTCAACAGGTTGATAGTGGGCTGAGTGAAGAAGCCTCTTTCTCTTTTGTACCTTTGTTTAGGTCTTCACTGAGAGGGAGCTCACAACCCCTCTATCCTAACTCAACAAATACTGTTGCCTGGTATCTATATGCAAAGCTCAAGAACTGCCTGAAATTAGCCCCAGAGCTTGAGCTGTGAAGTCCAGAAACCCTGTTTGGGAATGTTCAATAATTGTGGGGCAGAAACCTTCATACGATATGCCAGGATTTCTCATTGACTAGCGACGGGGATCTCATAGCAATGGAAACAGAGAAACTCTGCTTTGCTTCAGGACTAGCATCACTGACTGCCAACTATGGCTGGGTTTGAGAATAGGAAACTGGAATGGAAGATCTGCATCTTATCGAAAAGAGCTGTTTTGCAACCACCTTGAAGGAATGAGCCTATTGACTGCTGGAGAAAGATACAAGAGGTATCTCTGACTGCAAGAAGGAAAAGGCTGCGAGATGTGAAGTATCTTGAAGAGCTGTGTAGAAGGAGCAAATGTTAGGCAAATGTAACCCAGGGATAGATTTGAAGTGCCAGGTTGAGGGGTGAGAGCTTGCGACCGTGGCCTCGCTTCAGTGTGCCTTAGAGTGAAGTGACTCACTCCCTGAATCTGTGCCTGTGGGCATGGCACAGTGAATTTCTCTCCTCTGACCAAGAGACAAGAATAATGAATCCTGGGGATAGATGCACCTTTAATGCACCACTGACGACTCAGTACTACAAAAGAAGTGCGGCTGCATGTGACAGTGTTAGCAACCTATACAATAGCACCTGTGATATTTTGAGGCTAACGAAGTCATCACTGTGGCAACACTATCTTTGATTGTTTGGGAGGTGGCTATGAGTTTAGGCACTAGGAGTATCCCAAGAAGAGGATCACCATCGTTCCTGATGAGAACTATTGAGCGTACCATCGGCCGATCTATGTCTGTTCTGCCCATCCTTACAAGACTGGAGGTGCAAATCTGAACCCCAACGGAGGCAGAGGCTCAGGACAGTACATGGCAGCGTCAGCCTGGCTGCTGTCAAGGACTGTGTGAGAGTGCGCTCACTGGCTTTTTGTACACTGTCAGCATGAACCCCTTACATAGGAAAGTCGGGGACAGCCGAAGTTCACATTAGATGATTGCTTCAGCAGCAATTTACCCCCTCTCACGCCAGTGTAACTGTCTGAATTATTGTGCCCTCTAATTTGTGTGTGCAGTGTTAAGTTGTATGTTTATGATTGAAGTATTTTTTCTTTTTCAGTAAAAGTACTGGCTGGACAATAGTGTATTAACTAGGGGTCTCTGCTTTACTGAGTTCTAAGTCTCGGAGCCCACACCACCCCCCTGAGTAAGCATTGGACTGCTCAACTTCCCTACTGTGAGGGGCAAGTGCTAAAGGGGTGCTCGGTTTTGTGCTCAATAGTAAGGTAATGTCCCAGTGGTAAAAGGCTGTCATTGCTACACTCTGAGCTGAGCTCACTAACCCTTATCTGCCTTGGTACTCCTTAAAAAGTTCCCACTGAGGCATTATAACGAAATGCTGGTTAGCTAATCGTAGGCCTAGTAATCCTAACGCAGCCTTTGTGGTGTCTACAGGAATGGCAGATCTTGAAATTGCACTTCTTCACCATGCTGGAAATATACATAGTCCTAGATGGAACCTAATCAAACTTGCCACCTAAATTACTCAGTGCTGGTACTGGGTTCACCGCAAGAACCCATAAGCAGAAGGTATTGCAAACCGGTGCATGTACCATTTCGTTTTATTTTTCCTGGCCGCAGGTAAATTTTATTCATATTTCTTTACAAATGAGTACTGTGAGTAAGACTACAGTCAGGTAAGCAGGTATATCTGTTTAAAGGCATAAGAACGATTCTCCATTAATTTTTCCTGAATTAACTGTGACATTTACTTGGAAAAACGACATGAAGCTATGTAATCTGTACAAGTCCATAGGTAATCTGCACGTTTGTAGTTATCTAGAAAAGTGGCCCCATTGCACAGTAACTGTGAAATGCTAATTTAATATTAAAACACTAGAGCAAAGGTGTTTTTCGTAGGAGCCCCTAAAAGCAGAAAAGGGTGGTTAAGTTCATCAATTAAAGTCAGAACTGTTAAAGAAATGTACAATCTGCTAACATGGTATACATAAAAAGAATTATATGGTACAAGTAACATATAGTAAGAAAATAAATTCCTAATGAAGCCTGCTTGTAAGAAATGTTTTATAAACTTACATGGTATAATTTTTAGAAATTGTCTTAGTCTGGAGTTCCCATAATTTGAGTAGTACTGAGGTGGAATATATAAAAAGGTAGTGCCTGAGGCCTGCAGATTAGACAAAGATATCTGCCTCATGTACTTATCTCACTGAACTAAGTAAAGTCTTATTTTTTGTCAGCTGAAATAGAGGATTCCTTCTGGCATTTATTCGTAGGTATTCTGTAGGCCAGCTGCATGAAATTGAAATATCATTGTCTAGCATTTAATTGACTTTTCGTGTCATGTGACTTTCTCCTAGTAGAAATTACTGTGACCTTTTAGACCCACCGCATCCCAGAATTATTAGATGGGCTCAACCTGTCCCTTGAATCTGGTAGCTGAATTCTAGATATTTCTAAACTTTGGTTATCACCGAATGGTATTGAAATACAGTTCGTTTGGAATTTACACAAGCTGATTTGGCCAGAACTCAAGAATTATAGTTTTTTTCCCTCGGATTGGTGTAGCATCAGCTCGTGATGAAATATTGTTTCAATGAAGATAGGGATTCAGGTATGATCTAGTGTTAATGGGGCCAAGGCGGGGTGCCAAGGTCCTTGGATCAAGCTACTACATTCCCTAAGTCGTGGTTGGAGGATGAATTTGAGGCAGAGTTCTCTTGAGTGTCCACTAGACAGACTTGTTTATGAAGTACTTTCATATCCTTGAAGTAGATAGCTAGGCATGGCCACAGTTAGGAACTCACTCTGGATGTATTGTTAATGAGCTTTATATTGAGCAGGAAAAGGTTACTAGATGGTTTTTAAGGTGGTTTGATGTGCTCAACATGGCTCGTGGCTCAATGGATTCTTATCGCAAGAATTTCTATGGGCAGTTGTAGTACTCGATAGAGCACATGCCTTGGGGCTTTGGTAGCAGAGTTCCAGTGCACAGAGTCATAAACCCCACAGCATCAGTCCAAAACAATAGAGGCATTTTCTGATCCGTGCCAAAGCTACCAAGGGTTGATTTTCGTTAAATTATTGTAACCTTTACTGGACCGAACAAGAATATAGTGACCCTATTACTTGAGGTGGACTCACATCTACCTCAACTAATTATCAGTTTTCTCACAGACTCATTGAAAAAGATCACATAATTTGTGGCAATAGTAGGGTAATACAATTAAATCAAAATGAGCGTCCCACATACTTCTGGCTCAACGGTCTTGACTTGCTGGAGAACAGTGTTGCTATCTGCAGTCCATTATGGTAATTATCATAATTTTGCAACTTGCTTCTATTTGGAAACCCTAGTTCTTCTCTCCATCTTGTGTGCAAAATAAGTGTGTTAAAGGCATCTAGTGTATTTCGCTTGAGTGATGTTACACAAGCAGCATTTCTGTGGAAAGCTATACCAAACTGCCCAAACTTTACCTTATCAGCCTATTCTACTCTAAAATCAGTATCCATGAAATTCAGAATAGATCCCAAACTTTGTGTGTCCATTTGAAAGGTTTCGATCTGTGTTCTGCAATCTGCTCATATTACTCAACTCGTACTGCTGCCCTTTGGTTTCTATTTTATTCAGCGGCGTCGCCCCACTGCTTTTTAGCAGTGAAGTAAAGGAAAAATGACTGGACATTATTATCATTTTATTTGTTCCTGCTGGGGCAGCTTTGCAGTGCAGGTCGGGGCTGCTCTGACAACAGGAGCAGGGGGAGTGGTGAGCACACTTTGTAAGTGTGCATGAATGTTTGGTCGGCCATCTCGAACGGGCCAAACATTCATGCGCACTTTGCATGTTCTCCACCCAGGCTGTATTGCAGCCTGGGTGGAGAACATGCCCAGGCTTCCACTGCCTGTCTGAGCGCTGAACCACAGCACTCAGACAAATCACAACTCTGCATTGCAGCGTTGTGATTGACTATGGGGAGCCTAGGTGTGCTTCCTGTTCCAGGCCGAAGCGAGGGACTGTGGAGGAGAAACGGGATGAGAAAGCGCAAAAAAGTACGTTTTTTTTGTTAACACTTGATTCCCCTCATCTCCCTTCCAACCCCTGCCTCCTCCCCCCCCCACACCAACCCCGAACAGTGCCGGCAGCCACTGATTTTATTAGTCACAACGTTTTCTCAGGTGTTTACAAAGTAAATTGTGTGGTGCTATTTAAGACCAATAAAACACATGCATTAAAAAAAAAATTGTACTTTGTATTTACAAGTCATTTTCCTGAAAATGAACCATAACTCTAAAAATGGGATCTGAGGTTAACTGCCCTTGCAACAAATGGACTGCAAGGGAAAAAGTACTTGTTCCTGCTTACGGGGTTATACAGAAGCATTTCAGTGGTTGCTTTGTCTGTCCTAATTATGCTTCCAAAGTAGGACTCCCTGACGTAGAGCTCACAAACATATTGAATGCCTGGTATTTATGTTTATCTTGTATACTGCTCTGCAGGACTCTCGCTTTCAGTAGGCGCACTGTAGCTGTGGATTCCTGTTAAATTATTACAGCAGGCCTTTGTAAGAGGTCTCCTTTTTACAGTATGTCATTTTTACTTGTATACTTAGCAATATCAGCATGCTGCCATAACTCAACCATTTCTCATAAGAGCTGTTTATCTAACTTTTAAGGTAACTGTTAGAAATGGGATTTCTGGTTGGCTAAGGCTTGCGCCAAAGCCAGGCAGAAACCACCACTCTAGTCAGGGCAAGGGAGTTACACACCCAAGATAACCCCTGCTCACCCCCTTGGTAGCTTGGCACGAGCAGTCAGGCCTATCCCGGAGGCAATGTGTAAAGCGTTTGCGCAACACACTCACAACAGCAACACACTGGGCACACCACAAAGGAAACTCCACACAAGGTTATATAAAAAATAGCCTTTGTATTATCATAAAACACATTAGATCATAATCACACAATGTACACTGTGCCAACTGGCACTAGGCAGTATTTACAGGGGACTATATACACCTGACAGGGCCAATTGGGCCACTGTCAGGACCATCACAAAGTGGAAAGAGTAAATGTAGAACTTGTAAAAAAGGTAGGTCACAACCAGTAATTACTGACAAATACTGTACTCAGCATTATCCTGCCACATAAAAGAGGGGGACACCTAAATCATATCAGGCATGAATCTCATTAGGCATAAATCTACATTAGCATCACACATTATGCACCAACCTCATACGTAAAAGCACATTAGGCAAGAATCATGGTGCATAAACACATTAGGTAATAATCATCATAAACACAGGGTGCCCCAATCGGGGGCACACAACCTGGAACTGGCCCCCAGGCCAACTGGCCTCTCACAGGGGCTCAAATGCCCAACGTCCATAATGTCAGGGCTGGCTGCAAAAAGCAGCGAAAGCAAAAGTGCGCAAAGCGCTGGGGCAGGAGTGTCTCTCACTCCTCTCTCTCTCTCTCTCCTTCTGAGGAATAAAATGCCCCCAAGCGTTGCAGCTGCCTGCGGTCTTGCAGGACAGCTGGGGAAGCCACCAAAACAGGCACTGGCACTACTTGTGCCTCACCAACCCGGGGCCCCTGCAGGGCTACTCCGGGAAGGCGGGAAATGAGGCAAGAATGCCCCCAAGGCACTGCCGCTGCCCACTGTCAAGCGGGGCAGCGGGAAAGAAAACTGAGCACGGCACCTGCAGTGCCCGAGGCTTGGTCACGGGGGCGGGCACCGAAAATGTGCCCCGACATACCCCCAACCACCATAACACTGAGCCCCACTCACCGGGACTTCACTGCGCTCTCCCCGGTCTCCGGCGGCGGGACTCCTCCGGACTTCTCCTGCGGCGGCGTCTTGCTCCTTGTCAGCAACGGCACTTGCGGGGCTCTCTGCACGTATGGGAGCCCTGCGCCGCACTTGAGCCTCGCTTCACCCGGTCCCGCTCCTCGGGACCAGGACTTCGCTCTGGAGCCCGCGAGGCTCCCGGGCTACTTCCGCCTCGTCACGCGGCCCCGCCCACAATCAGGCTTTCCGAATGCCTGTCTTCCTGTTTCGCCGCGAGCGGCGGCCGGCGGCTTCTCCTTCTGTGCAGCTCGGTGCCGCGGCGGTGATTCCTCTCAAGATGCGGGGTAGGCACCCGTGAGGACAATAAATCAGATAAGCAGGGTGGGCACCTGCTTTCAAGGTACCGATGCGGGGTGGGCTCCCGCTCGGTTTCCAACACAAATTAGCGGCGATAACGCGGGGTGGGCTCCCGCTGGTCCCACGTCAAGTAGGCGAATCCCACACGGTGCAGCTTCGTGCTGCAGGCCACCAGCAGTCCTCCTGGGGCAGAAACACAGCGCTCATAAGCCCAAAAAGTCAAGCGCTCTTAAAAGGAAAAATAAAGCGCTTACAAAGGCAAAAGTCAAGCGCTCTGCAAAAAGGCAAAATAAAGCGCTCACAGGCGCTGTAGTCCAAAGCAAGCCCTTTAGGATAAAAGGGGGGCGGCAAAGGGCTGGGCTCAGGCAGGCCAGCTCACAGGGCCCTCCAGCAGGGAGGCAGTCCCTAGTGGCGGTTCCTCCTGGAGCCCAGCAGCAGCAGGCCCCCTCAGCAAAGGAACAGCTCAACAGAGAACCTCTTCATGGGGTCACAGCCCCTTCTTTTATACACCTTTTCCTTTGTCTAAAGGTGCAGGGTTTAGGGAAAAACCAGATGCAACTGGTTTGGGGGAGCTTTGGAGCACTTTGTTTTGCTCAGCTCCTCTCTCCTTTCACAGGACAGGCTAGGGACATCAGACGCACCACAGGGGGTGGAGCCAGCATTGTGGAGGGAAGGCACAGCCCTATTCAGGTCCCAGGTGCAACTCCTCCCTCCCATCTAGATGCAGATCTCCCTATTCACCACTGCGCTGACTCACCCTGCCCCTCCTGGAGCCACACACACCTCCCAGCCCCTGTCACTCACAAGCCAGACATGCAATTCACATCAGGCAGGCAGACACAGAGCACACATAAATGCCAACTTCTAAAAGTGGCACTTCTCCACTAGTCACAATAAATCTGCGCACACCATTACGCAGCATTTATTCTCACGAGTTCGCACATACTAAACTCGCCCCTGCACTCCTCTCACACCAGGAATTACCATGGACACTCATATCCCCCATGCATTCCTATGGGTGGGCAGGCCAATCTCACCACACGCACTCAGCGTGCGCCCGCACTTTACACTGGGACACAGTGCTAAAGTGCGCAGAGGCCTAAAACCACCAACACTACACAGGGAAAAGGCTAGGAGACAGGCAAAAAGTTTAGGGGTGAACCTGCCAAAAAGGGCCAAGTCCAACACAACCCCTTCCAGCCAAAACGCAGGGCGGACCAATCACCACCGTGATGGGCTTCCCTGCTTGGGGCGATAGAACACGGACGCGGGCCCGCAACTGCAGGGACACCCTCCGGTTCTACGCCACGGTGAACCCATGTGGTTCCTTCTGAAAAAGCTGTCTGGACCAACTGGGCTACCCCACTGGTACTCCCTAGCTGTCCGCGGCCAGGACCAGGCCCTAGGCCATCCAGATGCCACTGGTCCTTGCCCATTCACAGAGTGGGGGTAGTAACCCCTGGCACATAGTAGCCATTCTCCACTCTTCCCCTCATCAGGGCAGGTCTAGACTGCCACTGATCCTCCAGCCTAGGGTCTGCACCCTCAGGCGGACCAGAAGTCACGGGTGAGGCTCTCCTCCCCTACCTCTTCTTCTAGGGCTCCGCACTCTCCTCCTTGGAGAGGCACCCTCAGAACACAACTCTCCCACCAGTTCAGGACCTCTCTCCAAGAACTGGTCTCCCAACCTAGGGTTTAACCCCTCAGGTTGCACCGGGGTCAGAGGCGAGGACTCCCTCCCTCTGCACCCCCTTCCAGAGTTCTGCACCCTCCCAACTGGAGCGGTACCCCTGGAAGATGAACCGGTCAGGACACTGATTACAGATGTCCCTTCCTCCAGATCAGGCGGATCCTGAACCTGGCCTCCCAACCTTGGGGCTGAACCCCCGGCTGAGCATTTGCCTGGCACACCAGGACTTCCGGGGCGCACTCAGCAGCCCCCGAGGGTAACACATGACTCATGTGTTGCGTGACAGTCTGCGTGGCGCAGACCTCCCGACCCCTGTCCATCTGACAGTGCGCAGAGATCCCCCATGACAGAAGTGGTGTCACCATGGTCACTTCTAGGAGACTCAGCCCTTCTGGCTGGCCCCTGACCCACTGGTTCTTCCACTGGGGAACACATCCCCCTCTCACCCCTCAATCCGGACTTCTGTACCCTCCCAACTGGAGCGGCACTGCCAGACACCAGAACCACTGGAGCTCTATTTACAGATGCTCCAGGTTCTCCAGACACTAGGAGATCCTCCTCAAATGGACTAACAGGACAGCCTAGGCTCCCAACCTGGTGTTCCCTGAAGAAACCATCCAGGTTCTGAGACTGGGTTTCGGGCACCTGGGGACACTCAGTCCCACACTCACTCCTACTCCACTGAGACAGGACGTGAGCCCCTACACCCCTCCCACTACACTGGGACCTAGCTGGGCTACACTGAACCTCTTCCTCAATACAGGACTGGAAGATACCTGAACCATTACTTTCGGAATCACTCCCCAATGCCTCATCAGAACCTTGGGCCTCCACCCAGAGGTCTGCCTCTCGTGTAAACTCCCATAGTTCAGAAAACCCACCCTCCAACAGGTGTTGGCGCAACCCCGGCAAACAACAACTGAGCAGGTGCTCTCTGAGAACCAGATCGAACAGTCCTTCAAAATCCTGTTCCGTGTTAACCGTTACCCAATCAGCCAGTGCATCATTACATTCATCCGAAAAATCCACCCAAGACTGGTGAGACAGTTTCCTACTGCCCCTGAACTTCAACCTGTACTCCTCTTCTCTGGAACAAGGTACCATATTTTGGGAACTGGGACTTCCTGCACTGGACTGTATATTGCTGCCACCACTGGACTCCACCCTCACTGGGGAATCCAGAAAACTACAACTGCACTCAGGGGATAATCTACCCTCCCGAGCTAATTTCTCTCTGGCGAAGGCCCTCTCAGCCTCCGCCATCCTCTCCTGCGCTAAGACCCTCTCGGTCTCTAGCTTTGTCTCCTCCACACTCAGCTGCGCTATCTCCCTGGTATGCTCTAACCTGAGCTTCTCCAAAGCCAGCTGATGCTCCCTTTCTTCCCTCCTATCCACCCACTCCTCTGGGGACAGGAAAAGGGATGGGGCACTGCCCCCGACACTGGACCCAGCAAGGGACTCCCTATCTATGGGGTCCTCACTATCTACTGGCGTCCCTGTCCTGTCACTTTCTTCCTCCTCTTCAGACTCCTCAGGGCCCCCCTCAGACCCACCACCCTCTTGGCGTGCGGCCAGGGCCCTCTTCTCCTCATTGCGCTCACAGTCCCATTCATCCTTTTGCCATTGGATCAGGTTGTCCCTCAGTTTTGACTGGGTGTCCGACCCACTCACTGCTATGTCTCTCTCCTTACAGAAGTCCACCAACTCCCACATGCTGTATCTAAACAGACCACAAAAATTAAAAGCAGACTCCATTTTGGCAGGACGCTCAGGGACACGTGCAACACAGGAGACCTAGGTTTCTGAGCTGAAGCAAGAGTATACAATTTACAAATGACACTTTTAGGAGAAGAATTAAAACAAAACTCAGAACAATAATCCCCACACACGTGATTATCTAAATGTAGAGTTTGTAGTGCAACCAGTTGTCGCTGTGGTACTGCGCAAACGCAAGTCCAAATCCCCACCGCTGACAACCAATGTTAGAAATGGGATTTCTGGTTGGCTAAGGCTTGCGCCAAAGCCAGGCAGAAACCACCACTCTAGTCAGGGCAAGGGAGTTACACACCCAAGATAACCCCTGCTCACCCCCTTGGTAGCTTGGCACGAGCAGTCAGGCCTATCCCGGAGGCAATGTGTAAAGCGTTTGCGCAACACACTCACAACAGCAACACACTGGGCACACCACAAAGGAAACTCCACACAAGGTTATATAAAAAATAGCCTTTGTATTATCATAAAACACATTAGATCATAATCACACAATGTACACTGTGCCAACTGGCACTAGGCAGTATTTACAGGGGACTATATACACCTGACAGGGCCAATTGGGCCACTGTCAGGACCATCACAAAGTGGAAAGAGTAAATGTAGAACTTGTAAAAAAGGTAGGTCACAACCAGTAATTACTGACAAATACTGTACTCAGCATTATCCTGCCACATAAAAGAGGGGGACACCTAAATCATATCAGGCATGAATCTCATTAGGCATAAATCTACATTAGCATCACACATTATGCACCAACCTCATACGTAAAAGCACATTAGGCAAGAATCATGGTGCATAAACACATTAGGTAATAATCATCATAAACACAGGGTGCCCCAATCGGGGGCACACAACCTGGAACTGGCCCCCAGGCCAACTGGCCTCTCACAGGGGCTCAAATGCCCAACGTCCATAATGTCAGGGCTGGCTGCAAAAAGCAGCGAAAGCAAAAGTGCGCAAAGCGCTGGGGCAGGAGTGTCTCTCACTCCTCTCTCTCTCTCTCTCCTTCTGAGGAATAAAATGCCCCCAAGCGTTGCAGCTGCCTGCGGTCTTGCAGGACAGCTGGGGAAGCCACCAAAACAGGCACTGGCACTACTTGTGCCTCACCAACCCGGGCCCCTGCAGGGCTACTCCGGGAAGGCGGGAAATGAGGCAAGAATGCCCCCAAGGCACTGCCGCTGCCCACTGTCAAGCGGGGCAGCGGGAAAGAAAACTGAGCACGGCACCTGCAGTGCCCGAGGCTTGGTCACGGGGGCGGGCACCGAAAATGTGCCCCGACATACCCCCAACCACCATAACACTGAGCCCCACTCACCGGGACTTCACTGCGCTCTCCCCGGTCTCCGGCGGCGGGACTCCTCCGGACTTCTCCTGCGGCGGCGTCTTGCTCCTTGTCAGCAACGGCACTTGCGGGGCTCTCTGCACGTATGGGAGCCCTGCGCCGCACTTGAGCCTCGCTTCACCCGGTCCCGCTCCTCGGGACCAGGACTTCGTTCTGGAGCCCGCGAGGCTCCCGGGCTACTTCCGCCTCGTCACGCGGCCCCGCCCACAATCAGGCTTTCCGAATGCCTGTCTTCCTGTTTCGCCGCGAGCGGCGGCCGGCGGCTTCTCCTTCTGTGCAGCTCGGTGCCGCGGCGGTGATTCCTCTCAAGATGCGGGGTAGGCACCCGTGAGGACAATAAATCAGATAAGCAGGGTGGGCACCTGCTTTCAAGGTACCGATGCGGGGTGGGCTCCCGCTCGGTTTCCAACACAAATTAGCGGCGATAACGCGGGGTGGGCTCCCGCTGGTCCCACGTCAAGTAGGCGAATCCCACACGGTGCAGCTTCGTGCTGCAGGCCACCAGCAGTCCTCCTGGGGCAGAAACACAGCGCTCATAAGCCCAAAAAGTCAAGCGCTCTTAAAAGGAAAAATAAAGCGCTTACAAAGGCAAAAGTCAAGCGCTCTGCAAAAGGCAAAATAAAGCGCTCACAGGCGCTGTAGTCCAAAGCAAGCCCTTTAGGATAAAAGGGGGCGGCAAAGGGCTGGGCTCAGGCAGGCCAGCTCACAGGGCCCTCCAGCAGGGAGGCAGTCCCTAGTGGCGGTTCCTCCTGGAGCCCAGCAGCAGCAGGCCCCCTCAGCAAAGGAACAGCTCAACAGAGAACCTCTTCATGGGGTCACAGCCCCTTCTTTTATACACCTTTTCCTTTGTCTAAAGGTGCAGGGTTTAGGGAAAAACCAGATGCAACTGGTTTGGGGGAGCTTTGGAGCACTTTGTTTTGCTCAGCTCCTCTCTCCTTTCACAGGACAGGCTAGGGACATCAGACGCACCACAGGGGGTGGAGCCAGCATTGTGGAGGGAAGGCACAGCCCTATTCAGGTCCCAGGTGCAACTCCTCCCTCCCATCTAGATGCAGATCTCCCTATTCACCACTGCGCTGACTCACCCTGCCCCTCCTGGAGCCACACACACCTCCCAGCCCCTGTCACTCACAAGCCAGACATGCAATTCACATCAGGCAGGCAGACACAGAGCACACATAAATGCCAACTTCTAAAAGTGGCACTTCTCCACTAGTCACAATAAATCTGCGCACACCATTACGCAGCATTTATTCTCACGAGTTCGCACATACTAAACTCGCCCCTGCACTCCTCTCACACCAGGAATTACCATGGACACTCATATCCCCCATGCATTCCTATGGGTGGGCAGGCCAATCTCACCACACGCACTCAGCGTGCGCCCGCACTTTACACTGGGACACAGTGCTAAAGTGCGCAGAGGCCTAAAACCACCAACACTACACAGGGAAAAGGCTAGGAGACAGGCAAAAAGTTTAGGGGTGAACCTGCCAAAAAGGGCCAAGTCCAACAGTAACCTTCTGTTTTCAATTAACTTTGATTTGCAGGAGCGCTTGCCTCGCTCTCCTGCGGTGGGTTTTTGTAGTTGTCATGGCTGCTGAAGATTTGCATAGCATATTACCTAAATCCTGATTAAAATTAGGATCCTAATTTAAACTCTTTTAGGCCAAAAGTTGAGTGTGGCACATTGTCTCTGTTTTACTGTTAGATGAGGAAGTGCTATATTGATTCTGGTTTTTGATTGTGTTTCTCTTTCTTTTGGTTTGAAGGCTGCTGCAGTTTTTTTCATCTTTTTCTGTTCATGTTGGGAAATCAAAGTGGGCCTTGGTTCGCATTGTCTACCTGGTATGTAATAAAAGCTGTTGCCACCATTACTGATGGAAATGTGAGTGTAGTTTGGTGGAATCTCATTAGATGTGTGACTGTGTAGTTATAGTTAGGTCAGAGTTGCCATAGGAAGAGCATTTTTTGTATCACTAAGAACTTTGGCGCCATTTGACGAATCTTTTCAAAGCCTCTACAAAAAAATTCTTCCATCTCTGCTCCTTCGTGGAATGTCTTGCACCAATCGATCTAGCATGGCCAAGAAAAAAGGGGGGGGGGGGGAGATTTCAAAACATTGATTTCCCATGTAAATTCCCACAGGAATGTTTGCTCCCTAATGCAGAAAAGCAGCTGAATGGAATTAAGCCAGAAAGTTAGTACTTTATTCAGAAAATGTGTTTTTTGTGATTCGGTGTAAATCTGTTCAGCTGGTTTTTGGAAATGTACATTTAAAGAGAGACATGGATTCAGCTTGAAGAGGTTAAAAATTATCTATACTTGGACAGGTGATCCAGCTGGAGTGCTGTGTGCAGAATTTTCACAATACAAGGCCTTCTGAATGGCCAAGGAAGCTTTTTCTCCCGTTTGACATTTTGGTCTGGTGGAACCGGTCCCAGTTGTGCGGTACCAAGCTATCTGATTTGTTGGCTACACCTCAGAAGAAAATGTTGTGGCTGGCATTACAGTACTTGGGTGCTTAGTCCCTGTTGGAAGATCCCCAAACTGATGTGCAGGGTTTGGGCAGGGGTGGAGTCATGTCACCCTAGAATTTGGCAGAGGTGCCTACCTTCTGGAACTTTCCTCTCTTAAAACTCCTGCACAATGGAGAGACTTTTGAGAGCAGTCTAGCCCTGGGAGCAACTAGCTGTGCCACCTTCCGTTCCCTGTGCCTCTGTCTGTGCAGGGAGTGGGGATGCTCGACCCAGGAAAGACTTGCCCCTTACCGACTGTGGATAGGAAACAGAATGCCAGCTTCAGTGCTGGTACAGGACCATGTTGGTCAGTCAGAGAGTTGGCCGAGGTTGTGCAGGATGATTCTGGATGTCCCTAGATAAGACCATCGTGGATGCCCCATATTAGGGGCCGAGGCATCTGTGTCCAAAAAGTAAAAGGTCTGTGCCAAGAGCACATTTACCCAACTAAAAAAATGAAAAAGCATTTTTACCATGATGCAAGGCTGCTCGCACAAAAAACATTGCCCAAAGGCAACCCCACGCACCAGAAGACATTGGGACTGTCTAATATTTTGCTTGCAGTGCCCAGGAGAGCAGAGGTACCACTGAACAAATTGTTGATGGCGGAGGGCTCCTAGAGCAAAGGTGAGCCCCCTCCACTCAAGAACCCCTTTCAAAAGTCTAAAGTGGCCCTAGGTCTTACTGGGGTTGAACGGATGACCCCAGGCAAAGTTTTACTAAGTTTTGGGTACTCTTGGACATGGAGCTTTTAACCTGATATTTCTAAAATGCAGTCCTTTTTATTGGTTGATCATAAGACTGCTTTGCATAATGTGCAAAAGTAGAAAGAAGACTTGTGCACACAGTCAATTGCACCTTGAAATGCTTTATTAGCAATGACAAAGTTAACACTGATTAATTGCACGCACTAATGAATAGCATTGAAAGATGGTAACATTCTTAATGGTTTCAATGATGTATTGGTTTATTATGACATATTTCTGCTTTTAATATTGTGATGGCATTGACAGAGTGAGTAGGCCTGCCTTTTGACTACTACAACCCCTTATGTTGTATCTAGTAGACGTCTTGAGAAATCCTGGAGAAACAGCAAAACCTCGGAAGATCGGACCACCTACAAGATCGCCATGACAGAATACCACCAACGCATCAGATCCACCAAAAGGACCTTCATCCAGAACAAAATCCTCGCCAACTCCAGCAACTTGAAGGAACTCTTCAGCATCATTCAGGAATTCACCAAATCCCCCAGCGAAGCCTCAGACTTAATACCCTCCCGGGACCTCTGTATCAAACTCGGCTCCTACTTCCATCTGAAAATCAAGTCCCTCTACGACCACTTCAACGAACAGACACCAGACACCAAAAACACTCCTTCCTCCAGCAACGCCAGCCAGCCTATCATCTCCACCTGGACCCCGGTCAACACCGAATACACCACCACGACCATGAAGAGCATTCACTCAGACAGCACAGACCCCTACCCGCTGCACATTTTCCACAGAGCTGCCGCCACCACGATAGCAGCCGAGCTACGACGCACCATCAACGCCACCTTCGAATCCGGCACATTCCCTGACTATTGGAAACGCGCAGAAGTCAAGCCCCTCCTCAAGAAGCCCTCCGCAGACCTGAAGGACTTCAAAAACTACCGACCCATCTCTCTCCTCACCTTCGCAGCAAAAGTCACTGAGAAGCTCGTCAACATCCAGCTAACGAACTTCATCGAAGACAACTCAATCCTCTACCCTTCCCAATTCCGGATTCTGCAGCAACCACAGCACTGAGACCGCCCTCCTCGCTGCCACAGATGACATCCGCACTCTCCTCCTACTAGACCTCTCTGCAGCCTTCAACACAGTCTCCCACCACACACTCACCGCCAGACTCCACGACGCTAGCATACAGCGAACCGCCCTAGACTGGATCCGCTCCTTCCTTCCCGGCCGAACCCAAAGAATCAGACTCCTGCCCTTCCTCTCTGAACCCACAGAGATAAACTGCGGAGTACCCCAAGGATCATCGCTCAGCCCTACGCTCTTCAACATCTACATAGCCCCCCTTGCTGCCATAGTCCGACATCTTGGACTCAGCATAGTATCCTATGCCGCCGACACCCAGCTCATCCTCGCCCTCACAAAGGATCCCCACACCACCAGACTCCGCTTCCAGGAAGGAATAAAAGACGTCACATCCAGACAGCTGCTGCTCATCCAGAAGTTCAACTCTGAGAAGACAGATGTCCTCGTCCTCTGACCCACCCCCTCAGCATGGGACAACACCTGGTGGCGCACCGCCCTCGGCAACCCCCCCACTCCCATGGACGACGCCCGGAACCTCAGCATCATACTCTACTCCTCCCTCACCATGACCCGACAGATCAACGTCGTCTCCTCCACTTGCTTCAACACCCTCCGCATCCTAGGCAAGACCTTCAAATGGATCCCTGCCGAATCCAGAAAGACCATCACCCACGCACTCATAACAAGCAGACTGGACTACGGAAATGCCCTCTACTCCGGAATCAATAATTCCCTGCTCCCCAAACTCCAGACCATATAGAACACCGCGGCCAGACCCGTCCTTGGCATACCACGACATGAACACATCACCCAGCACCTGCGAGACCTTCACTGGCCCCCTGTCGAGAAGAGAGTAACCTTCAAGCTACTCACTCACGCCTACAAATCCCTCCACAACACTGGACCCCAATACCTCAACGAAAGAGTCTCCTTCCACGTACCCAGGAGAGACCTCCGGTCCCCCGACCTCGCCGAAACTCTGCGCATCCGCAGAGACAGAACGGGTGGAAGAGCCTTCTCCTACATCGCAGCAAAGACCTGGAACGAGCTCCTGATCAACATCAGATGCTCCTCCACTCTGCACACCTTCAGGACAAGCCTCAAGACCTGGCTCTTCGGCTGACTCGGAGCTGCACGCCCCCTCCCACCCCACCCAGCGCCTTGAGTCCCTCACGGGTGAGTAGCGCGCTTCACAAATCCCTGATTGATTGATTGAGTATATGTGGGGGGTATTGTGGCTTTAGAGTTCAGAGCTCGCTAGCTCTTAAGAGGGTGTCACTATAAGTATGGGAGCCATTATGTATACATTTGTAAATGTATGCCTAGTATTAAGTATTGTGTGCATAGTGTGGGTATAATAAAGTACTTTTTACTTTTATAATTGAAAGCACTTTTTGGAGAGTGCATTATTGGAAGTTTTTTGCATGCCTAAGGACCAAGGAACCCTGAGGTTCCAAGCTGTATCAAGTGGGGTAAGAATGGGGCCAAGCCGATTGGGCCACAAGGCAGAACTTTTACTGAGGGAGGACTACCCATCTCATAGACCTCTGTCCTATTCAAGTTAAATCTAAATGTGTTTGTGGCCATCCAATCCGCAGTGGCTATCATGCAAGTTTGAAAGATTCACGATGAATCCGGTTGGAATACACTCAGACGAATTAAGATCAGTGTGTCAGCATAGAACAAAATTCTATATGAACTGATCAGAGCTGCAAGTGAGGCCCTGTTGCAAATAATAAGAGGTGGAAAGACTGCCTGGAATGTATTGGTAAGGGAAGAATTCATCCTTTCCAGGGCATCCTGGATGAATCTCACCTTGCAAAGCCCGGTGATGATGGCTTCAAAAGAAAAGCGACTGAGAGATCTTAGCCATCACACTATATCCAGCCTGATGCTTATGACATCCAAGGCGGTCGTGAGAGCTGTCTTGGTCCATTGAGTGAGATGGAAGTATGATTGCATAGGGTCAACAGAATCTGAGATTTCCAGAAATTGAAGTAGCTGAGAATTTACCGACTTTTCCAATATTTCAGCAGATAGATGAAGTAGAGACTTGATTCAATAGTTTTTGAGGTCCAGATGATTGGTGGTATCTTTCTTTGGTGGTTATATTACTGTTGCCCATGTAACCAAGTGTTGAGGACAGTACCTTCAGATAAAGAGAGGTTAATATTGTGACGACGAATGAGTGCAGCAACTTCATCAGTTTTCCTAAGTTGCACTGGGGAAAGGGGCTGTGTTTCTGGATGTGATAGAATGGAGATCAACGGTGACCTCTGTAACTGTGAAATGCTTCCAGGTGAGAGAGGGGGGTTATCCGAGAATAGGGTTGTATCTGCTCAACAGAGACTTGTGGTGACTACAGGTGCTGCACTGATAGGGGCTGAGCATAACCATTGCTGGTAACTGATGGATGTGAAAGTGAATGCCTTTTGCAGAAACTGATACAACTAGTACTACTGGGTAATTTGCAGACACTGAAGATGATTTTTGCACCAATGAAAGACGGGGCTGCGATTAATATTGACAGACGGCTCTGCTGATTTGAGGCAGTTTCAGAGATGGCTACTAGGGATCCTGGCACTATGAATCAGTGACATTCTTGGCATCAATCACTGGAAACACATTTATGTAGGGTTACATTATACTAGTGGAAACTGATAGACTTTGCAAATATTTGTAGTGCATTTTCTACAAGGCACCCTTATGCAGTGTACTGATCCTAAAAGGATCCTGTAATATTTTTTTACCCTAGTTTTCACAAACAAAAAAATGAGAAATTGACCATTTTTGGTAGTTAATCATTTCCAGATAATATTTTCTGTCTTTCTCTTTCGCTGAGATGCAGTTGACTTCTTGAGCATCTGCAGTTTGCAGCTGCCTCTTCCAGATCAACTGCCAACCTTTCTGCTGGTGCCTGGGCAACATCGGTTACCAGGCACGCTCTCCAGGTATCTATGCAGCGGAGCTAATCTCCTCCCTCTAGGGAGGTTCCATTCATGGGTGAACTAGTCGAGGGCCTATTTCGTTGCTAATTGGCTTGAGTGAAGAAAGTGTCTTTCTAAATGCAAGCCATGTGGGATAAGCTTTCGTAGAGGATCTTTGGCCCTCATTATGACCAAAGTGGAGACCCTATTGCGCTAACACTTGGAATTCCAGATATCACGAGTGTGATAATTTCTGGGTGTGGTTTTACTACATCACTGTGGGTTTTGGTGTCTGGAATAGGGGGGAAAACGTGGATATTGGCATTTCCTCACTGATTTCTGTTTTGCTCACTATGCAGGGTATATAGGCAATGGTATATAGGGCAATGGTATATAGGGCAACTGGTATGGTGGGCAATCTGGCTGTGCCAGAAGGGCTGGAGTTAACACGATGTGGGCACATTTTATGGTCTGTTGGTCCGGCTTTTGCTGTTGATTTCCCTGATATTACCACAAAATGGCCTGCATTAAGCACAAATGCATTCGGTTTCCCATACCTTCCACTCCACCTTTACAGCATATCTTTGCGAGTGCAAAACTGCCCTGATTTGCAAATGTGGGCTACTTGTTGAGCTGTCTGATTCGCAAATGGAGACCACTTTAATTTTAGTACCTGGACCTATTTTCAGGCCTAGTCAGACCCGGATTCCCTGCGCTTTTACCCTGATAAACTCCATTTGGTTTTACCAGATAAAATATGACAGCGGTACACGTAAAGGAGGGTTAATGCCGCATACTTTAAAATCCCAGTTCCTAAGCCTTACTGGCTGAATAGGGGCTTCATTTGGAATCATAGTGAGGGGCTTGGGGGCCTTGTTCAAAAAGTTATTTTTTCTTTGACTGCATTTTCTTGCTCAAGAAACTCTCCCCGCTTTCTGCCAGTGCAAATACTCAACGAAACTAGAAATACTTGCTGCAATTGCCCAACTATTACTGCTGCATAGCCAAAAAGTAAATGCGACAGAAGACGGCAATCAGAATAGCAATGTTATGCTCCTTTCTGTTGGATGAGCAAGTAAGGTCACCACTTTACCTTCTTGAGGACTGGCACGCATCGGTGGTATGTCAAGCATAAGGTAGCCTAAAATCTATGCTTCGAAGTCTGGTGTTCAAAGCCTTCGATTTGCTTTCATAAATTGTGAATCCTACAATGAAAATATTTTTTATTGAGAAAAAGGTATAAAACGTTGTAAACATTGTCCAAACCTTTGTAGTGCGGCTTTTCTGGCTTCTGCATGCTTGCTTCTTTTTGTTTTTATTGCCAATATTTGTTTTCGCAAACAAAACGTTAACAAGAAGGATGGGGCAGAAGTATGCGCAGAAGTGGTCCTAATACGCCGCTTTCTGTTTTGTCTCATCCTCTGTGTTTTGCGATTTCTGGAGAACAGAAGTATAGTTTTTTTCCTTCAACAATTTTTATTACCCAAATCAGTGTTCCTCCGCCCTATCATACTGCCGTGAATGTGCAAGACAAAACGCTGTGACACGCGGCAGTGCTGTATATTTCGTCATCTAAATGCGGAATTGTGAAGTATCCATTTCGATGTGTATTTCACACGTCTGTTAAAAAATAAAACATTTTAATTACAGATAGGCATAACGATGTGTGGATTTGTGGCCTGCAGCCTTAGTTGTTGAGATGTTGATTAATGTTGGACAAACGGCAAAATATGTTTAAATATATATATGAAATAGCAGCGCACCACTTCAGATTATGACATCAATGAAAGGTCATTTTGACCTAAACACCATTAGCCCACGTTCCACCTCGCCTGTACATAATGACACACATACTTAATTATTTTGAAATTGCTTTATCAAAAGGACTGTGATTGCAAATGTAGAGTGTTGTATTTTATTACTGTCCTGTGTGTAATGATGTCTAAAATTATTTTCTATCGATTTTACAAGATGTCCCTTAGCAACTCAGAATTCAAGTTTATGAGCAGAAATATTGAGGCACATTCTACTATTTTTTAGCAATATTTCCCTCTTTCAAACGTTTCTTTTTTTGTATATTTTCTTTCTGTTGCTGATGAAACCAGCAAAATGTGGAAGCACTTTAAGTACGGGGTACATCCCATGTCATAGTACATAATGTTCATATATTTAGTGCACGCATCCTCAAAATCGAACACTTGTGCTAGGTTTGGGTGACGGAATTCTTTGGTGTTACAGATTCGTGGCTGGTTCAAGGAGCAATGCCACGTAGGTAAAGGGAAATTTTGTTGACCCCTCCTATGCCTTTGATAATATATTTCATAATTGAAGAGTTAACCTAGTGTCCCTCTGCTGATGGTGTCTTAGGCGGCCGCCTAGCACTGCTTTTCAGTAGAGCCTTTCTGCAGAAGGAGAGACGTGTATCATTCTTTAATTCCCTGTGCATGCAGACATGGGGCAGAGGTGGGGATAAACCCCAAATGCATTAGGGAATGCCTCAAATTCATAAAGAAGTGCAGTCTGCCCCAAGCTTAGCTCCATTACAGAATATGTGCCTCTCTCTAGAGGAGTACACTTTGTACACAACCATTAGTTGACCTATAAAGAGGACATTCCGAGCGAGGTCTGTGGGAGGGTGTCGGGAGCGTGTGGCTGGACGCATAGGTGGAACGTCGGCAGTGTCTAGCCTGATCAGTATTATGCAACTAATTCTCTGCTGTGGAAACACCGAGTAACCACCATAGACAGATCTCTCCTCCTACAGTCCAGCCGATGCAGTGGATGCAAGAGTGGAAGAGCCCCGCGAGGCAGGTGTAGCCTGCCTACCTCCATCGTGAACATAACTGGTAGAAGAGGCAGTCGTGTCTTATGTCCCTACTTATTGCCCAACCATCTGCAATCTCCGTGACTGTCCTTACCTGTGTCAACAGCTTGAATTATACTAGAGCTACTCTTGGCTGTATCGTTCCTCTGCAGAGGTGTTTCTACTGCTGCATATTATATATTGTTGCTCAGAAAATGTTGAGGCTACTTTAGCTATGATGTGAGTTTCATCCTTGTTTACGAAATAATTTTAAAAATGTTAACAAAATCAGTACAAAAATAAACACCATTGTCATCGTTTTGTCTTAGTTTGTGCAGTAGGGCTGCTTTATCAAAATTGTCGTTTTCTTTATCTAGTAAAATGTATTACATTGGAGGTTCCTCTACTGTCTCCATGGTAATTCAAGAATCCTGTTACTTCTCTGCATCCTTTATTTTTTTTTGCAGAGTTTTATATAGCGCGAACTTGACCCGCAACCGAGCGCTTTACATACAGTTACTTACATACACGTTACATGAGGACACACATTCATTTTTGTTAGGCACGGGGAGATTAAGTGATTTGCCCAGAATCACAGGATGTTCAGCGTCATTACCGAGACTCGAACCCAGTTCCCCAGGTCTGAGGTCGAACGCCCTAGCCGTTAGGCCAACTCCTCTCCCCTAATCCTTGCTTGCTCTTCACAGCCATGGCATGTTGTGATGTGCTTTCGGGTGGGAATAGCATCCTCACATGTTCTCTTTAGTCTCTTGAATTCCATTCTACTACATTCTCGTCTTTGCACACTTGCTTTTCTCATAGCTAATAGCTCTGCTTCTGCCTGGCCCTAAACTTCTTTTACCTATGATTTCTTCCTTATGGCCTTTCATGATACCCAAGACTTTGTCTCGTGCAGGGCCACCTGCATCAGTAAAGATGCACTTTTCTGTTTCAGGGTCTCTTTTTCTGTTGCAGATATTGTTCTTAGAAAGCCAGTTATCTACCCTTGTAAGCCTTGCATTGGAATTTACTCGTTTGGACCTTTGTCAACAAGACTTATATTTTGTGGAACAGCCAAAACACGTGAAATAGAGTAACCCTAAGATGTGCACCTTTGGGGCACCATTTGTTCTTAACCAGATTAATTTTCATAACTTATCCAGAGTTATATATGATTGATACAGATAATGAAATTGGATGAGTTTAATATAGTATTACAGGATTCTTTCTATTTCTGCAGGAAGTTCCTGCTCCATGCCCCATCTGCCAATTCTTCATTGGGGTCTCAATTCCAGTTATCTTTCTTTCAGGTTAGGTACTCCCACATCCTCCCTTACAGCTTGACATAGTGTTGCAACTGATCTACCTCACCCCGTTAGGTCCTTCAGTGCCTTCAAGGAATAGAATTCTTGAAGCATTTGAGGAACCCAAATTTCCATATAGTTGACTGAGCCTCTTATCATACAGAAAATGTCCTCGCAGCAACTGCGGTGCTTCCCTAAATGTCACAAATTTAAATATATATTTCATCCATTCTTCACCTTCATCTTGCCCCCCCCCTTTTTTAATGTTTACAACTTTGGCTGCATTTACAATGCTCTCCATGTTCGTCAAACCTCAAAGAGGTTCATTCTGACCACTTAATCTTCCACTCTGTCTTTTTCTCAAGCCTTTTCCATAATGTTCTTCTTTTATCAAGTGCGGCAGACCCTCAATTCTTTTCAAACAGAGCCTCAGGTTTCTGTGCCCCCAAAAAGGCCAGCATCAACTTTTCACATTGTGTTCAACTTCAAACAGTTGTGATGCAATTTGGAATTGGACTTCATGGTAGTATTTCTAGAAGTATGTGGGACCTAGCCCCCTTGTTGATAAAGGAGTTTTGGCAGCTCCCTATGGACTTGTTCCAACAGTAATTTGAAGAGTAGCTTGTCTACTTTGAGGAATATTGTGCTGAAGGGAATGCAGATCAGAACCTGCAATACATATGGACTGTTAGCATACATAATCATTTTTGACATGCTATCCAGTCCAGCACGTAGAGTGGCAGCTTTACACAAAAGTTTACTTATCTCTGTAGACCCTTATGACCCTACACATATATGACCATGTCATTCTTTTCTCCTTCTAACCACTATCTGTACCAAAGTATATGGATTCTCTCCCGATTCTGACAGTATTGAAGTCTGGCAATTCATGAACAGTTAATGTTCATGAAAACCATTGGGAATAGTAGTCATTATCCCAGTTCATCTCCAGCCCTGGAACCAGGTTAAAAATTTGCATTTCCACCAGATTTGTGGGTATCACTACCCATGGAACGTTCATTTAGACCAATAAGTCATCCTCATACTTGGATATCGCATCTTTTTTCTACTACCTTGATATCAGTCTCAGCCAGTGATCTATGTAGCCTGCCTACCTCCATCATTACCACAACTACAGATGAGACATGGGGGTAGTAATTTCTTGTGTCCCTACTTATTTCTAAACCATCTGACATATTGGTGCCTGCCCTGAATTGTGCCAACCGTTTGGAATATAATAGTGCTACCCACTTCGAAAAATGTCCTCCGAAATGCATGTGTTGGAGGGCTCGGAAAATGAATGGAATCTAACACCCTGCCAGTGTCTCAAGATGCCACTTCACGTTTATTCACCTGCTCTGCTCATTCCTTGGGACCATGCGCTAGTCTTCCCAGGTTCATCTTTGCATTTCTACCAGGGATAAACCAGCACTAGTCTTCATGAACTATGTTGAAAGTATGTTATATGAATTCAAGGCTGGTTGTCCTTTACTTGGTTTTGTGAAACATCTACCACTACTTCCCTCAGTGATCCAGATAATGTCTCTGTATCAGCTCTTAATCTCGGTAGAACTCTGCTGCTAGGTTGTCTGTCACCACAATGTAATAATCTGCAAATAGCCGCTGTAAAGGTTTGCTTTTCTAGGCAAGCCAAGCACCTCTTTTTAGTCTCCCGTCAGCCCGGTGAGTTTGGAGTCCTGCAATATCACATCAAACTGCTATTTGCACAGGTCAGCAGCTACGGGTATAGCTCTTGCCAGTAAACGTTAAAAACTAAATTCACATCTTTGTGAGTATACGATATTGTGCCATATTTTCAGCAGACACATACCAAGGACCTCCTTGTGGGGTCAGCAATCCCAACCCTTGTGCGGTTTGACGTCTTTCCATCCCTACATAATCTCAACCTCCTCTCCCTAAGCTCAAGCTTGCCCAAGGTCTGGAGGTTATGTTCCATTCTGTCTTTTTGTTCTGATGTTTCATTTATTTGTGTTTTATATAGCGCAAACTAGACCCGAAGGCATCAAAGCACTTTACAGAGTTTGTACAGATAGCATTTACAGGAGGAAATAGACCAAGAAAACATATTAAGTATACTATATAGCTAAATATATACATTGAAGCAATACACATTAGAGGGTGGAATAGTAGATCAATAAAGTTTGGGGTAGCGAAGGTAGGTTGTAACAGGAGTTGACAGGCTAAAAGAGCTGGTGAAAAACAATATTCAATAAAACATTAACTCTCTCTAGTAGAGCAATCGCTAACTATGGATGGCAGACCACCCTAGAGTCAAAGGTAACTCACGGGTTTCCCACCAAGTGCCAAAAGACAGCTTGGAAGTTTCCCTAAGTTATTAAAGCCCAGCGGTTATTCTAGACTGGACTGCCATGGGCCTCAAGCAGAGGCATTGTATAAGCTGTCCACCAATAAGTCAAGCTCCACTGTGGCTACCCAGGATATACTACTCACCACAGAGTTGCTAATCCTTTGTGGTTGTTGAAGCACAAATCCCTACTAGCTGCTCTCGGTTTGAACTACTTCTGCTCCATGTCAGCCACCAGGCGTCCTAGCCATCACTAGTCAGAGGCACTCACCCGGTGATTAACTTCCCCTGGTTGATGGAAGCCTAGTTCTCACAGTCAAACTCTGAGATGCCCAGTGAGTATGTCCAAGCCCAGATAAAGGCGTCTCCAAGGGTAAGACTATCAAAGCAACTGTCCGAGACAAAATGTGTGATGTGAGGTCTTTCTCTGGCCGCGTACGTTTAGTCTCTTTTCCTCAAAATGTATCTGATAATGTTTTCTTGGCTTCTGTTATCTTTTGAGTAAATTCCCCTAATTCCCAATCTTTAATGCTTCCCACCCTGATGATCCTGTGTGCACACTGTCCATAAACCTTTCACTTTTTCACCCTCACTTTTCAGAGACTCAGCTGTCCGCAAGCTTACACGTGTGTGCAGTCAGTTTGATGCATTTCAAGTCCCTTTTCCACATAAGGAGGATGAATCCATCTTGTAAACATAGACCTGCCACTGTATTTTCTGGAACTGTAAAGGAGTTCCCAGTTTTCCTTGGCTACCGTGTGAGCTGTGTACTGAAGTGTAGGCTGAATCTGGGCACCCCTCAAAGAAAATGTGCAAAATGTTTTTTACATCAAAATGATTTGGAACAAATGGCTGTGCTTACCATCATGGAGAACAAACCAATGTATTCTCTGTAGTAGGGTGCTAGTATTTAGAGGGATTGGCGCTGTTCCCATGTACAGTGATTATCTTTGACTGCCGATTGATTCATTGAGTGGTATTGTCTGGGTTTCATGATTAAAGCAGCACACTAATGTTTCATCTGATTGCACCAAAGCTGTCTCGGTTTGAGCCTGTAGTGGAAACTACTGAAGAAAAGCTCTGCTTGCAAAAGTTCTAAGTTTACCATCAGCCAGAAGATTTAACATGCTGACTGCCTCAGATGACTGCATTGCCAGCATTGCCCATCTGGAAATATTATTACCCACGTGTTTGAGCCCTGCAACATTTCATAATTGTGCATTTCCTTGAGGGACAGCAGTGGTGTATATCAATATTTATACTTTCATGAGCAATAAAGCCAGAAATACAGCCTCTGGCAATCCTGCACGGATCAATAAGCTTCATTTTAATACGATGTACTTGATAGAGAGGGATTGAGTTCTGCAATTATGGTCTGCAGCAGGTCAGTATTTAATGACAACATATAATCGCTAATGATTTCAGCATTTACTGCCAGGTTTGAGTAACCCGCAAGCCTGGCAGTGCAGGAGTTACACCTTCGCTTGCATCACAAACTCACATAAGCGTTGCTAGAAATAGGGGTCTCTAGTTAGCAGGTTTGTACGCTGTCCAAGTAGGAACCCTTCCTTCTAGTCAGGAAAAGGAGATTACACATCCACGATAACCTCCTGCTCCCCCCTTGGTAGCTTGGCACGAGCAGTCAGGCTTATTTCAGAGGTAATGTGTAAAGTATTTGTGCATAACGCACACAGTAACACAGTGAAAACACTACAAATGGACGCTACACCAGTTCAGTTTAGAAACATAAAGTATCTTTATCTAAACCAAACCAGACAAAAACAACAAAAATCCTACATACACAACTTAAAATATCACTTTTATAAGGTTTTAGCAATTCTGTCAGAACTCTATGGATGCTGTGATTTTACACAAAGTACCACAAATGCGTCAAAATCCACAAGGCAAAACAGCCGCTGAGGAGGGAAGCATCGGTAATACACAGCGTTGCGTTGGTTCCTAAGGAAGGCAATGCGCCAGTTCTGCTGCATGCAGGAGAAGTCTTGCATTGAATCTGGACTGTAGGGGGAAGCGAGGTGTCGATTCCAAGAGGGTTTTAGTCTGCGGGTGTGTTGGAAAAACTTGTTGCACAGTGGAAATTCGGACATGCTGGAGGCTGATGCAGCGGCGGCAAACGGGTGCTGCGTCGATATTTTTCAGCCACGGTCCCACGATGAGTTGATTCTTTCAGCTGCACAGCAGGGCATGTGTCGGAGTCACTGCGCTGGTCTCAGACTTCAGAGACACAGTGCACTGAACTCGGGCTGTGGCTGTTTCTTCGGCCGGATTCAGATGTTACGTCGATTTCTCTAGTTGCTCGGCGTCGATGTGTGGAAACTTCTCCCCCACTGTGGTGCTGAATCAGAAAAACAGGCGCTGGAAGGGTGATGCGTCGATTTTGATGGTTTCAAGCAGCAAATCAACCTCCAAGGGCCCAGAACTGGAATTGGCACCACAAGGCAGGTCAGAACTCCCAGCAGTGGAGTTCAGGAATTCTGCAACTGAAGTCTTTGATGGCCCTGAGACTTCCAACTGAAGACAAGCAAACACAAGTCCTTGGAGAACCTTGGAAAGCAGGATACAAAAGCTCAGTCAAGTTCCGTCACTCCCCAAAGATAGAAGTAGCAACTGCAGGCCAATCCAGCAAAGCAATACACAGCAAAGTGATAGTACTCCTCCTGATAGCTCTTCAGCTCTTCTTCCTCTAAAAGTCTGGGTTTTAGGTCCAATACTTGTACCCCTTTTGGCCTTTGAAGTAGGCATACTTCAAAAGCAAATCTTTGTAGTTTACAAGTTCCTGCCTTGCCCAGCCTTGGCTCCAGACACCTGCAGGGGGTGGAGACGGCATTGCGAGAGGACAGGCACAGCCCTATTCAGGTGTCAGTGACAACTCCTCCCACCACTCTAGCTCAGGAAGACCCATCAGCCTGGTGATAGGCCATCAGAATATGCAAGAAACACCTCAGCTTCCTTTGTGTGACTATCTAGAGTGAATGCACAAACATGCCCTTGTCAGTCTAATAGCAAGGGCATGTCAGCCCTTGTCAGTCTAAACCAGACGTTGATGCCACAGGCAAGCAGAGGCACAGGATGGTTAAACAAGAAAATGCCCACTTTCTAAATGTGAAAATAATAACTAGGACTCGCGTCCTAGACACGAGGTGCAATACTATGGTCCACTACAACAGTGGAAAATATTTAAACAGTACAGAGTAAAACATTTCAACAATGGAAACAACAAATCAAAATGTTGAAGTAAGCAAGGTTTAAACAGAGCGTACATAGGTGACAGAAACACTAGTACACGGCGTGTTGCTCAAGTCGATTTAATGTTCATGCGAAATGAGTCTTGAAAAGAAATGTTCTTAATGGAAATAAATTCAGGTTCAACAAATAAACTTCTGGCGCTGTGGCCGATCCCAATGCATTTCCGGCATTCACAATTGCCCTTCGTCAGGGGATTCTATAAACAGGAAAAACTACGATCAATATCACGACGTTACACAGTATGAAAAAATCTTTAAAAGCAGTCTCTAAATGAGCTGGACATGCATACTGCTGAACACATGAGGAATAGTAACTGGAGCTCTACCCACAAAGGTGTGTAAAAGTCAAACAGTCTATGAAATGGACAACCGTTAGGCCTACGATAAAGAAATCCCCCAAACCTATGAAAAAGAAGGGGAAACAAGTGCGACTAAAATGGAATAAATCCGGAACTAGAGTGCAGAAATTACACATGCATCCAAAATGTGCGTCAAGCAACCAAAGTGCCCGTAGAAATGGACGTGGTCTATATGTTAAAACGCATGCTGAGCTGCAATAGTGTATACTTCAAGCAATGTATGGCCCCAGGTGCCCAACAGGCCACAGAAGCAAGTCAAATACCTTCGGGCGACATAGCCAGCTGAAATACGATAGTACGGTGAAAGCGAAGAGATCCTCTGAATCACTAGGATTAATCAATCTATAGTGGAACATGGAAAATGAATGAGTGAAGAACGTACCACTGAAACCATGGTACCTCAATCCCTCAGAGTGAGACTCACCGTGGCTAAGTGCTGAAACAGGCATATAGACGAAACCGTCCGAGACGAGCAAGAAATCCCAGAGACCCTGTGGAGACATGACCGCATGCGGAAGTGATGAAGGTTAAAAGCTCAAACTACCAGCGACACTGAAAAAAGACTACTGTGTCATGGGAGGTACTGAACAATAAAGTACAATTACGGGAAATAAAGAAAGGCTCAGAAAAAAAACATGTAAATCACCGCAGTCAAAATAAATTGCCCAAGAGTAAAACGTGAAAACAAAAGAAATAGCCAGATATAATACATAAACTCAACCCCGATCTGCATCGGAACACTTAACTGGAATAAAGTTTGTGAAATAGCAAAAGCAGACAAACAGTGGTACAACAAACCGCAATTGAAAACTATGAGTTCACACCAACAGTAACGAAAACACATGTTGGAATATAGTTACTGCATAAAAGAATACAACCTAATTATACAGTTGAAACAACACTCTCAGGAGTTGGCTAGAGGAGTATTACGACAAAATACACAGTGAAAGCTGTGCAAACAGTGCATTCGGCAAATTACAAACATGTAATAGATAATACTATCTATAACTCAAATACATGACTGTGTAAGTGCACGATGTGGTAATGCACCACAACATCTATGATGCAATGTACTAATTGTGACATGTAATACATGTGTATAATACATTAACATGCTAAGATGGCGTGTACAATACATGTGAACAAAGAAACCACAAGCATGAAAAAATGTTGCGGGATAGCTCACGAGAGAATAACTGAACATAACAGGAAAACAAACGAGTACAAGAATTTAAACAACACCATCTCATAAACAATACACTGCAGTGCTAACATAATCACTCAGTCATAATGTGAAAAAGTATGTGTAAACCAATGTGAAAAAACGATCTCCTGCAGAGTAACTACTGTTTTGTGTGATTTTAGTAAACGTGAATACTGGCATGATGAAGAGTGTGCACTATACTGCCGTGTGAGCCCCTACTCACATGGCAGTTAATAGATACACAGTGTGCATGTGTCCAAGCATGGTAAAGAAGTGCGCAAGGACCCAACTCTCAGGTATGTGGGAATGACCAGGTAATGAGCAAGTATCCTGGAAATAGAGGTTACAAAAAGCAAGAGAGTTCCAGTTTGTCGTTTAGACCTTTGGGAATAAGAGTATCAAGAAATCTTATCCAGTAAGTTTCACGTTGAGTTAAGAACTTCGACATGTCTCTATCTGCCTGTAACTTCACCACCTCTAGAATCGTGAACCTCAGCTGAGCTATCGTGTGATTGTACTCATTCCAGTGGGTGGCTAGAGGTGAACTGGAGGTCTTTGTTCTGATCCGTCTTTTATGTTTAGTGATACGTGTGCAGAGTATCCTTTCGGTTTTGCCGACATAGAATAAGCCGCATGGGCATTTAATGACATAGATAACATTCTGTCCATTGCAATCTGCTGTGAAATTCAAATGAATGCGTTTCCCTGACCATGGATGAGAAATGATCTTGCCGATCAGTACGTTTTTACAGTGAAAACAATTGTGACATTTCAACATCCATTTGTGCTCCACAGCAGTCGATCTGGCTTGCTTAGTAAGTAACTCCTTCAAATTATTCGATCTCTTATAAGCGAATAGTGGAGGGTTGGCAAAAATCCCTTGGAAATCAGGTTCTGACTCCAGCAGTTCCCAACGTTTCAGGATAAATGCTTTGATCATGGGTGAATTCGTGGAAAATGTCGAAACAAAAACTTCTCTGGATATCTCTGGCTTGGTTTGTTTTTTCAATGGATCCTATCTTTGCAGAGACTGTACACGTTGTTCCGCTCTATCCACCACTTCCTCGGGGTAGCCTCGTTCCAAAAATTGTTGTTTGAATTCACATAACGTGGTCGCACATTGCTGTGCATCTGAGGTGATGCTTTTAATCCTAGTAAATTGTGAGAAGGGTAAATGCTGTTTAAGGGCCGGGGGAAGAAAACTGTATTATGACAACAAGTTATTGCGATCAGTGGGTTTTTTGAAAACTGAAGTCCGAATGTGGGTCCTCACAATCTCCAAGTTGACATCCAAATAAGCAATGCTTTGTTGATTAATACTGTATGTGAATTGTATCCTCGGGTTCTTACAGTTAAGTGACGACAAGAGAGTACCAAACTCTTCGTGAAAGCCTCATCCAATAAAATATGTTCCATTTCAAATTTCATCATGAAAATATTGGCATAACTGGGAGCCCCAGAAAAACCCATGGAGGTCCCATTGGCTTGAAGGTTGTAACTCTGTTTCCACTTGAAGTAACTGTGGTATAAACAAAAGTGCAACAACTCTAGTAAAAAAATGGTGTTCGCTTGCATCTCACCCTGTTTTAAAAGTGCCCATTCTATCGTCTCCATTCCTTCAAAGTGAGGCATGGACATGTAGAGAGCTACCACATCCACTGTGCATAGCCAAATCTCTTCAAACTCCGGTAAACAGACATCCATCAAAAGTTGTAGAAGGTGTGTGGTGTCCTGTAAATACAAGGGACCAGCTTGTACTATCGGTTGCAGAAAGGAATCAAGATAGTGGCCAAGAGGTCCATGTACTGACCCACACCCTGATACAATGTGTCTAAAAGGCGGATCGTGTAAATTCTTGTGGATTTTCGGGAGTATGTACAGCGATGGTCTGGGAGGATGTCGTGTGTATAGAAATTCCTTGGTTTTCTCAGTAATCCAGTTCATGTCGATCACACGTGAAAGAATACTCATGAGAATTTCCTGGAAAGTCACGGTGGGATCTTGGGGTAACGGTAGGTAAGTAGATTCATCCTGCAAAATTGCTTCGATCTTACTCTCCTAGAACTGGCGATCCATGACCACCAGTGCCCCACCCTTGTCGGCTGATGAAAAAGACAATGTTTCATTCATCCTCAGAGCTTTCAAGGCTGATTTTTCCCTTTTTGACATGTTCTGGTGTTTGATGGTATGAACCTGTAGTTTCGACAAATCCTTCTTGACCAGTGTTTCGAAGGTGTCAATGACCTTATGCGAGATGGGAGAAATAAACGTGCTCTTCGGTTTGAATTCACGATAGGGAGAAGCGTCTTCTTTCTTAAGACTCGTGTCAAGGTTGGCAAAGAAGTAGCGAAGATGCAACTTCCTTGTGAATTTGTACAGCGCAATTTCGGTCTCCAGTGCCCTAGTGTGGAAAGTCAGCACACAGCAACACACACGCCAATACTGATGTCAGTTAGTCATCACTCCACATGATCACACGTGACACTTGATGTGACCATAAATCATAATTTTATTTATTTTAACTTTCACTTTTTTCATTTGTTTGTGGAAATATGTTTTCATAAATTTTGTATTCAAATACCCATCGGTTTTCTAAAGTAAAAAATCAACATACAAAGTTTCACAGAAGAATCACAGCATTAATATGGATCAAATTTCAAAATACTCCACAAACTACATTGTTGGACAAGACATAGACACAACATAGACAATACATTCAACATTACAAAAACAAATATGATAAGCTCGAGTTCTGTATTTCATAAGCAAGTACCTTTACAATAAGAGACAGATAAACAACGCCCTGCAGGTTGAAATAGGATATTGTTTTAACAAAACCAAGAGTAACCTTAGTCAGGGCCGCAACCAGACAGTGAACTATTCGGGCTCACAACCATATGTCATAATTTTGTGTAGTTATTTAACAACTTTATCCAAAGTGAGCCAGCGTAGTCTATTTTTGAAGCACACTTGTGTGGTCAGGTGATAGTCAACACGTTTCGAACACAAAGGTATAATTTGACCGGGTTCTCCTCAGAACTCTTTGAGAGCTCTCTTTGAGATCAACAGATCTCCTCTGTTAGATTTCTCCTTGGTCAAGTTCAGCCATGATAAATAATTATATTCCAATATTTGTTTTGTGAAAACAAGTCCGCGTATGTGTGCAGTCTTTTGTATTGTTGGCACACTGGGGTCCACTGTGTACTCTTGTTCTGGGTTGCTAATTGACAGAACGTCGGCGCTCGCTCTCTTTAATTAAGCAGTCTTCTGTCTTGATATTGCATCTGCCTCGTGCGCGGCGCCTGAGTCCATAGCTCTTTCTCTCTGTCGGAAGGAGCATCCAGCTCGTAGCTTGTTTGTAGGAGTTTCCGAGGACGCCACGTGATGCGTGTCAAACTACAAAATAGTGTGGAAAGTCGGCACAAAAGAGACACCTTTATCCAAGACGGCTATTTGTGAATTAGTCAATTCAGTGGTTGATATGTTGATCACTAATGTTTCTTTTGTCTTCTGGTCGACGCGCTTGGTTTTGCTGAATCTGTGACCTCTCCGGGTTTTGCTGCGTCTACCAATGATGTTGCCGGTGGTATTGGTGGATTGTTGGCTGTCGGGCTTGTCTCTGAAAAAGACACCTTCAAAACGTTGGGTGTGCCTGATGTAACATTGGTGTCTACAGAGATTGATGGTACTGAGACAGGTGGAAGAGTCATTTGTGTCTCACTAATGCAGACTATGCTCTCCTCAGATGATGTCGTACCTTGCTTCCTGAAATTGCGTTTCTGTGCATATACTTCAGCCCATGAATATACTTCGTCCAGTTTGTAGTCAATGGTATCCCTTCTGAATTTACGAATTTTTCGTTTGTGGATCTCCTTGGCATACGAATCTAATTTGATATTGATTTCTGACAAAGTAGACTCCCAGATGTCATCTTCCATACGTTGAGTCAAAGTGTCCTGAAACTCTTTGATTTCTTGTTCTAAACCCACGAGAACTTGGGAAAGTTCCTCAACGATGAGTAATATAAGGTCTAGGGAACATTTATTAAGTATGGCATACCATTTATCCATGAACTTTCTGTTGAGTTTAAACATCATTGGTTTGATGGCCAACCGAAGTCCTCTTGGTATTCTGCTAGATTTGTGGTATTGTATCAGAGTGGGAGCATAGACTATTTGACCTTTAAACACCTTTGTGGGTAAAGCTCCAGGTTTTGAATCATGCACAGTTACTATTCCTCATGTGTTCAGCCGTATGCATGTCCAGCTCATTTAGAGACTGCTTTTGAAGATTTTTTCATATTGTGTAACGTTGTGATATTGATGGTAGTTTTTCCTGTTTATAGAATCCCCTGACGAAGGGCAATTGTGAATGCCCGAAATGCATTGGGATCGGCCACAGTGCCAGAAGTTTATTTGTTGAACCTGAATTTATTTCCATTAAGAACATTTCTTTTCAAGACTCATTTCACATGAACATTAAATCGACTTGAGCAACACACCGTGTACTAGCGTTTCTGTCACCTATGGACGCTCTATTTAAACCTTGATTACTTCAATATTTTGATTTGTTGTTTCCATTGTTGAAATGTTTTACTCTCTACTGTTTAAATATTTTCCACTGTTGTAGTGGACCATAGTAGTGAACCTCGTGTCTAGGACACTAGTCCTAGTTATTATTTTCACTTTGAATTGGGTGGCCGAGCAGAGCCTCCCCACCAGGTGCACACTTCAGATTGTAACTTCAGAGCAATTTGTTTTTCATTGTATTACATGCTGTTCACTTTGAGTGCAACCCAGCTGTTTTTCTCTTCTTCTCTACTTTCTAAAAGTGGCATTTTCAAGCACACAATTTAAAAACCAACTTCACTAAATTATGAATCTTTAAATTCTGAGCTCAGGGAGCCCAAACTCAAAATCTCGAACTCTTCCCAATTGAAAATTACATTTGTAAGATGTTACAAGGCAGCTCCAATGATAACCTATGGGAGAGATAGCCTTTTCAATAGTGAAAAAACGGAATTGGCAGTATTTCACCATCTAGACATGTAAAACATACCAGCACATGTCCTACCTTTCACATAGACTGCACCCTGCCCATGGAAGTACCGTGGGCCTACCATAGGGGTGGCTTACATATAGAAAAAAGGAAGGTTAAGGTCTGGCAAGTGAGTGCACTTGCCAGGTCGACATGGCAGTTAAAACTGCACTCACAGACAGTGAAATGGCAGGCCTGAGACAAGTTTACAGTCAAGTTTGCGTGGCACAACCAGTGCTGCAGGCCCACTAGTAGCATTTGATTTACAGGCCTTGGGCACAGATAGTGCACTTTACTAAGGACTTACCAGAAAATCAAACATGCCAATCTTGGATAACCTATTAGACTCACAATTTATACAGGGAACACTTGCACTTTAGCACTGATCAGCAGTGGGAAAGTGTCCAGAGTACCTAAACCAGCAAAAACAAAGTCCAGCGCACAGTCAAAAATACAGGAGGTAGAGGCAAAAAGACAGGGGAAACCACACCAAGAATGCCGGGTCTAAAAGGCGTCGTCTTTCTTTTGTGTTGAAAAGACTTTCTTTAAAACCTCAGAGTACAACAAAAAAAAGGTAAACAATAAAAATAAAAACAGTTAAGTAGAAACTCCAATCATCATCTTAATCGAACCTCACTTAAGTCTTTAAATGTTTGAGGGAAAAGAGGGAGAAGAGAAAAAGAAAAAAGTCATACAGAAAAAAGAAACATCACTTATACATATAATAATAATAAATAATGCCCTCACCAATTACCTAAATATCTAAAAAGGTGCTAGCAATTAGCCTTAACAGCATTTTTAGAAATTAATTGTAAAGTAAGTAGTAACAGAAAGCAAATGCATTCATGGAGGCTGAAAAATGTCAGACAATGTACAATTAGTTGATGAAACACAATGACCAACTTGATGCAAAAACGTATTCAAAGTTAACCATAAGAGCTGGACATTCTGAGAAGGTGAATAATGAGCAGTGTATATAGTAGCTAACTTATGATGTGAGCAGACTCAATCCCACCAAATCTTATGTGATAATTTAGACGAGGTTTTCCAATCAAACGCAATTTGTTGAAAATATCTATTAATTTATTCTTTGGAAATGAAGGGATAAAATGAGAAGTTAAAGTGCCTAAAAAAAAGATGCTGGTTATTAAAAGAAGCCTGTAAATTAAAAATCTTTTTTAATTGGGACCAAACCCTATGCCGAAAGAAAAGTGTACTAGGACAACTAAACAGCATATTCATAAGGTCACATTTAGGAAAGTCACATGACCAACATTTCGGGAGTTATCTGGTGAGAATTTGGCACATTATATAGGGGTGAATATAATCTGTGATAAAGAAAAACAAAGATTGTGTAATACTGGCGGATCTAGAGATTTTATAAAGACATGACCAAACATTATTCCAGAAGGATGCGTTCCAGTTCTCACCAAGGTCTTTTTCCCATAAAAGTTCTGTTTTGGACTTAGTTCAAGAGGAATCAGGAAAGGAAATAAATCTATAGGGAAAGCTCTAGGGCCAGTTTTGATGAAAGTGGTTAAATCAGATCAGAGGAAGACAGAAATAGAAGTATGTTGTATAGAAAAATAAATATCCAGGACCACATTCATAAGCAGCAGAAAACGAGTATGAAAATATCGAGGACAGTGGAAAACACGTCTAAAAGGGGGAAAGCGATTGGAGCACCATTGTTGAATAACTGATCAACCCAAATAATACCTTTATCTTTCCATAAAAGCCAAAGGAACAAAGAAGGAGTTAGGATAGTCTGAGAGAACATGGATTGAATCAAAGAAATGGTATGATGAAAAATGGAAGTTATAAAGTGGAGATTGAGAGGAGAAAGATAAAACGTCTTTAGGAGTAAAGAGATGTAAATGAGTTGTTTCTGCAGTCAACCATAAAGGCAAAAAGGGAGAAAGCGAGTCTAAAGTCCAGAAGGATGCTTGACATAAACCAAATGCCGTATGCTAATGATAAAAATCTGGAAAGTTCACCCCTCCTCCTAGCTTAGGTTTTTGAAAGAAAGAAAGATAGAGATACTCTTGATTTCTTATTATTCCATAAGAATTTAATAAGCATAGAATTTACATAGTTTAAGAATTTCTTAGGAATAAGAACTGGCAGCATGGAAATGAGATAGAGTAAAAGAGGGTCATCATCTTAATCGAATCTAAGCGACCCCACCAAGAGAGAAATAAGAGATTTCAAGAGGAGATAGTAGTCTCAGTTTTAGTAAGAAGTTCCTTAAAATTAAAGTCGATGGAGTGTTAAATCGAATTTGTGAACCAAATACTCAGGTATTTAATTTTAGAGGAAGCAGCCCATTGAAATCTAGTGATCATGAAGGGCTGTTTTATGGTATTTGTGTTGAGTGGCAGAATTTCTGTTTTATCCTTATTGATCTTATATCCAGAAACATCAGAGAAAAGGGCTATTTTGTGAAGTAAGGCAGGCAAAGAAGTTTCTGGAGAAGAGATAAAGAGGAGAACATCATCGGCATAGACTGCCAATTTTAAACGTTGATTACCATGATGAAAGGCATATATAAAAGGATTAAACCGAATATAGGATAGAAAAGGTTCAAGTGCCAGAACAAATAGTAAGGCCGAAAAGGACATCCCTGCCTAACGTCAAAGGAAAAGAAGTAGAAACTTTACCATTAACGAGAACGGATGCACGCTGAGATTGATATAGAAGGGAGAGGAGAGCTATAAATTTAGAGCCAAGTTAAGGATTTTAACATAAAATCCCAATTTATCCTATCAAATGCTTTCTCTGCATCTATTGTGATTGCTGCAAGGGGAGAGTTGAGAAGGGGAGATTTACTAAGTATATTAAGAAATAACCTGGTATTGTGTGATGCTAGCTGACCTTTAATGATGCCCGACTGCTCTTTCCCGATGAAAATTGGAAGAGAAGATTCCAAATGGAGTGCTAAAAGATTAGCATAAACTTCATAATCTATGTTTATACCAATAAAATGGGTCTATAATTTTTACAATCAGCAAGGTTTTTGCTATCCCTATGGATAAGACATATCGTAGCTTCCTGAAAACTGCCAGAGGATGAATTAGAATTAATAAAGTGTTGAAATAACCAAAGTAAGTGAGGAAGGAGGATATTGGAGAAATGAAGATAAAACTCTATCGTAAAACCATGTGGTCTTGGTGTTTTCCCTGACTTTAATGTTTTGAGCGTCTGAGAAATTTCATTAGCATTCAGATTAGCTTACAATGAATTGAAGTCCAAATCCGAAAAAATAGGGCGAGGGAAGGATTGTAGATGATCTCAATGTCAGACTGTTGGATTGGGTTTTCTGTGGTATATAAAGTTTCATAAAATTTAACAAACACCTTCAAGATGTCCGTATGATTTGTAATCGAGATGGCTGCTAATAATAATATAGGGGAGACAGCCAGATAAAAAAGTACCATAAGCTTCTCATGCCAGACTGTAGAAAAGAAACTCTTTATGCTTCAGAAAAATAATAGAGGAACTAAGTGCATAATATACTTGTTAGAAATGGGGGTCTCTAGTTGGCAGAGGTAGGTACCTTTGTCCAAATAGGGACCCTTGCTTCTAGTCAGGGTAAGGGGGATACACACTTTAGATAACCCCTGCTCACCCCCTTGGTAGCTTGGCACGAGCAGACAGGCTTATCCCAAAGGCAATGTGTAAAGTATGTGTACCAACACTCACAGTAACACAGTGAAAACACCACAAAAGGACACCACACCAGTTTAGAAAAATAAAGTATCTTTATCTAAAATAAACAAGACCAAAACGACAAAAATCCAACATACACAGTTAAAAATATGACTTTCAAAAGGTTTCAAGAACTTGTACCATAGAAAACTATGGATGCGTGACTTTTCACCAAAGTACCTGTAGATGCGTCAAAGTTCACGAGCCAAACTGCCGCAGCATCGGAAAACAAAGAGATGCGACGCTCCTGAGACCTTGGGGAGGCAATGCGACAGTCCCGCTGCATGCAGAGGAAGGGTTGCGTCGAATCCAGTCTGTACGATGAGTGATGCGTCCATTCTTCGTGACGGTTCCGGTCCGCGGGTGATGCGTCGGAAGAACTTGCCGCACAGGTACGATGCGTGGAAATCCGAGGATGCGTCGGCGATCGATGCGGCGGCGCTGCATCGGTCCTCTTCAGCAGCAACCCCTCAATGCAGCGAATCTTGCAGCGGTGACAGGCGCTGCAATGGTTTTCGCAGCGGCACGGCGATGCGTGGAAATTCTTCTCGCGCCGTGGAGATGCGTTGAGAAAACAGCCGCAAGAAGAGCGATGCGTCGATTTCTGTAGTTCTTCACGCTTCTTCTTTCATCCAGCTCCCAAACAGCAGCAACAATCTCCAGAGGCCGAAAAATTGGTACAGTCACCACTTGGCAGGCTAGAACTCACAACAGCAGAGTTCAGGGGAGCTGGGGGTGAAGTCTTTGTGTCCCTGAGACTTCTGAACAGGAGACCAGCTCACTTCAGGCCCTTGGAGATCTCCTTCAAGCAGGGGACACAGCAAAGTCCTTCTCCTTTCCTTGGCAGAAACAGCAACTGCAGGCCAACCCCAAACACACAGCAAGGGCAGTACTTCTCCTCAGTCTCTCCAGCTCTTCTCCTTGGTAAAGGTTCCTCTTGAATTCCAGGAATGATCTAAAGTTCAGGGGTTTTAGGTCTAATACTTATACCCCAAATTGTCTTTGTTCTCTTTGTGCAGGGGGCTCTGAGCCCAGTTCAAACCAGTTCAGCCTTCACTGGTACAGTATGACCACAGGAGGTGGAGACACCATTGTGCAAGGAAGACAGGCTCAGGTGGAAGGTAAATCTCCTCCCACCACTCTATATGCAGCCAGGGTCCATTCAGCTCAGGTCTGAGTCATCCAGGAAGGGCCAGGCATACCTCAACCCCCCCAGAGGCTGTCTACAGGGAATGCACATTCTCTGTCACACTGAAACCAGACAGTCAATCCACAAACTGGCAGAGGCACACAGGATGGTTGAACAAGAAAATAGCCACTTTCTAAAAGTGGTATTTTCAAACACACAATTTAAAAACCATCTTTACTAAAAGATGCGTTATTAAATCCGGAGTTCAGGGATACTAAACTCCATTTTTCTATATTATCCCTATGGGAAGATATGCTTGTAAAATGTTACAAAGCCTTCCCCATTCTGTCCTATGGGGCAAGATAGCCTTTCAATAGTGAAAAACGAAATTGGCAGTATTTCACTATCAGGACATGTTACACACACCAGTACACGTCCTACCTTTCACATACACTGCACCCTGCCCAGGGGGGTACCTTGGGCCTACCATAGGGGTGTCCTATGTGTAAGAAAAAGGAAGGGTAGGGCCTGGCAAGTGGGTGCACTTGCCAAGTCGACATGGCAGTTAAACTGCACGCAGGCACCGCGGTGATAGGCCTGAGACCTCTTTTCAGGGCTACTCATGTGGGGTGGCACAATCAGTGCTGCAAGCCCACTAGTAGCATTTGATTTACCAGCCCTGGCACACTCGGTGCACTTTACTAGGGACCTACTGGTAAAACAAATATACCAATCAGGGAGAACCAATCACAATATCAATTTACACAGGGAGCACTTGCACTTTGACACTGATCAGCAGTGGCAAAGTGCCCAAAGCATCTAAGCCAGCAAAAACGAAATCTAGCACAGCATCAGAAACACAGGAGGTAGAGGCAAAAAGTCAAGGAAAACCACGCCAAGGATGCCAGGTCTAACAGTACTGAAATAGTACAACATAGCAAGGTCAGTAAAATGGAAACAGTACTGGTCGCTTAACAGCGAAGCTCAATCCAAAAGAATGAGAAGAATATGCAGAAGAACTCCAAAAGGCCATATTATTCAAGAAGGAAAAACGTGCACCCAAGTATTGTGTAGCACGCTATTATGAAGTAGGAAGTCCAGTGCAGCTAAGTAGCAGGCGGTACACAAAGGTGCAGTAATCATATCCTCCAGTTCCAGTCAACTGCAAAGCTCAAATAGAATGATGAGAACATAAGCATCCTTTATTATTAAGAAGAAACTCCAGCGTAGCTAAATATCATGCAGCGGACAAAGGTGCAGTCATTACTCGCGCTTCAAACCACAGCGCGATAAATAGCTACGTGCAGCTGAGGTGAAGTCAAAATGGCTATCGCAAGTAAGGCGACAGCCTCAATGAGGAAGAAAAGAAGCAGGAAATGCTTCACCCGAGTAGAAAGTCGAGGCATCCTCTGGTATTCCGCTGCTCGCTTCACCTGAGTAGAAAGCGAAGCCCAGGCATCCTCTGGTATTCCGCTGCTCGCTTCACCTGAGTAGAAAGCGAAGGACAGGCATCCTCTGGTATTCCGCCGGTGTTCGATGCCTAATATCTCTGTGAAGAGACTACGAATACGCAAGAAAAGCATAGTTAGCTCTTCCGTGTGGTGGCGCTCCCAATTCAGACGGCCTTTTTAGGTGGCGCGGAAGCCACGTCCTGTGGCGTTGTCTTTCTCATTTAAGGTACAAGTAGTTTCTTGATGCTCTAGTAAATATTCCAATGTATTGACACTGTGAATAATGCATTTGTAGGTAAACTGATTTTAAGTCTGTATTCTTTATTCAGCTGGAAAACCCATAAAGGATACATAGAATTTAGAAAACCGTGCAGATTAATACAAGGATCACCTTGAAAATATCAATCTGTAATAAATAAAATGCATTCACCTGCTTGGCACCATAGTGAATAAATACAGTCCCATCAAGGTTCACCTTTTGTTAGTCATCGAATTACTTATTTTAATTAAATGACGAATAAAACTAGCAACTGAAAGATACATATTAAATTAAATGAAAGTTCAGATAGCAATTCCATGCTATCTAAAATTATGCATAAGCAATAAGGGTACTAAAACCGTTTCCACAGCACTTTCTAAAAGTGACAAAAAATGATAAAATGTATTGTGAACTGATGAGTTGTCATAAGGACAAAGGGGCAAGTTCATCTTTCAGGGCTGCTTTTTCTGGAAAAATTATTAAAACATGAACAATATGAATCTGTTCGAAATGGGGTTTCTGGTTGGCCAGGGTATGCACCTAAGCCACCTAACACCTAATGCACCTAACACCAGTACATGTCCTACCTTTCACATACACTGAACCCTGTCCATGGGGGTACCTTGGGCCTACCTTAGGGGTGCCTTACATGTAAGGGAAGGTTTGGGCCTGGCAAGTGGGTGCACTTGCCAGGTGAACATGGCATTTTAAAGTTGTGCACGCAGACACTACAGTGGTAGGTCTGAGACACATTTACAGGGCTACTCATGTGGGAGGCACAACCAGTACTGCAAGCTCACTAGTAACATTTGATGTACAGGCCTTGGCACAGAACATGCACTTTACTAGGGACTTACCAGTAACAAATATGCCAATTGTGGATAACCAATCATGTTCACAAGTTATACAGAGAGCATATGCACTTGAGCACTGATCAGCAGGGGTAAAGTGCCCAGAATCCTATAGCCAACAAAAACGGGTCAGAAAAATAGGAGGCAAAAGGTTTGGGGATAAACGTGCAAAAAGAACTAGGTCTAACAGAATCTTTTTAATAAAAACCTATGGTACAAGTTAGTTACCGTAGTCCGGTATTGTTTAATCAAATTAGTTGTGATTGGGACATAAGAACTGACAGTTGTTTTTTTTTTGTGCTTCAAATAGAATTCTCGCCTCATGTTTTTGGCTCAAAGATGCCTAAATCCGATGAAGTGAAGACTTCTGGCAATCCTATCCTTTCAAAGCCTTCTTTGAGATACCTCATCCAGGGAACACTCTCTCCATGGTCAGTGAGAGGCAATCCAAAATATAGTATGCATACAACGTGCGATTCGCCCCTATTTAACACCCTCCCCACAATCTTGTCTAACAGAGTGACCAAACACTGATTGTTGATCAGCCACAGAGTAGTCCTTTATTTCACATTAACAAGCACATTATTAACTTTGATCATTTATTCAAGCATAAGCGACAACAATCATATGTTGAAAATCTTAAAACAATCTTATAAAGGACCAAAAGATGCAAACATATTCAGAAGGTTACGTTAGGCAAAAGACTATTTACATTATAAACATTGCATTAACCATCAAGACATGCACATTGTGTTGAACACCCCCTGTGCTCACTGTGCCAGCAGGCCCCAACTTTCACTGGCCCCTGAGTACCACCCAGGGCATCTGACCGCATTGATGTATCACACTGACCAGCAGTCTTTAGTAGCAACTTTTCCGACCTCCATCCCAAAGTTAACTACCACACCAGGGCACCGCATAATGCATTGGCTCCACCGGGGTTCCTGAACACAGGTGCACCCCCCAAAAGTTCCTTAACACCGGCATCTCGGGTAGGGCAGGAGAGTCCCGGACCACCAGCAGGCCAGTCCCCCCTCCCGCCAGTCCGGAGCTCCACTGAATGCTCGCCCTGTCAAAGGGTCAGTATGTCCGTATAAAAAGTCCAAATCTCAGTATCCCCCGCCATTTTGCTGCCAGGGACACCGCTGACCCCTTCCAAACCCTTGTCCTAGGGATGGGTAACTTGCTCCCAGTCCACACCATCTGGAGACGCTGGAGGGGACAAAAATGGATGGCCCTGCTCCTGCTTGCCGCTTATATCGTCTTTGGGAATCCTTGTGCCATGTCACTGGCCGGCCCCGTGCGGAAATCGCTTCCGGTGCACCGATGGGGGAGGAATGGCTCCCGCCCAAGATGCAACTAAGGGCGCCATGCCCCCGAGGTGCGGGTGGCGCCAAAACATTCGCATGATGAAGCAATGTTTCTTGTTTGCTCCACATAGATATCTAGAGATCAAGGAGGCCAAGCTCGACAAATACAAGTATAAGTGTTAGGCATGGTTCACATAATCAAATGCACTTGTCAGATCCATAAATGGCAAGTGCAATGAGCCTGCTTTAGCCATGGTTTATTTGGGAGCCAACAAATACAAAATATGTATATTTAAAACTTGGGGCAGATTTCAGAAAAGGTTCTCTGATGCAAAAATGGAATGCGTGCTCTATTGGGTACCCCCCCTCCGGTCCCCCGTAGATCACCCATTTCCCCTGCTGCACAACACGCAGTGCTCTATTATATGCATTACTGTGAGGCCCCTCACCCAGTGCTCCCCTGAGGAACATCACCTTGCAGTATATTGGTAGAGCAGCCCCCCCAGATGCAGATCACCTTATACTGGCTGTCCTGCTGCCCCTCATACAATGTTGTCCTGCTGCACCTCGCCCGATGCTGTCTTGCTGCACCTCGCTCCATGCGGTCTTGCTGCACCTCACCCCGTGCGGTCTTGCTGCACCTCACCCCGTGCGGTCTTGCTGCACCTCGCCCGTGCGGTCCTGTTGCACCTCGCCCCATGCGGTCCTGTTGCACCTCGCCCCGTGCGGTCCTGCTGCACCTCGCCCCGTGCGGTCCTGCTGCACCTCGCCCCGTGCGGTCCTGCTGCACCTCGCCCCGTGCGGTCCTGCTGCACCTCGCCCCGTGCGGTCCTGCTGCACCTCGCCCCGTGCGGTCCTGCTGCACCTCGCCCCGTGCGGTCCTGCTGCACCTCGCCCCGTGCGGTCCTGCTGCACCTCGCCCCGTGCGGTCCTGCTGCACCTCGCCCCGTGCGGTCCTGCTGCACCTCGCCCCGTGCGGTCCTGCTGCACCTCGCCCCGTGCGGTCCTGCTGCACCTCGCCCCGTGCGGTCCTGCTGCACCTCGCCCCGTGCGGTCCTGCTGCACCTCGCCCCGTGCGGTCCTGCTGCACCTCGCCCCGTGCGGTCCTGCTGCACCTCGCCCCGTGCGGTCCTGCTGCACCTCGCCCCGTGCGGTCCTGCTGCACCTCGCCCCGTGCGGTCCTGCTGCACCTCGCCCCGTGCGGTCCTGCTGCACCTCGCCCCGTGCTGTTCTGCTGCACCTCGCCCCGTGCTGTTCTGCTGCACCTCGCCCCGTGCTGTTCTGCTGCACCTCGCCCCGCGCGGTCCTGCTGCACCTCGCCCCGCGCGGTCCTGCTGCACCTCGCCCCGCGCGGTCCTGCTGCACCTCGCCCCGCGCGGTCCTGCTGCACCTCGCCCCGCGCGGTCCTGCTGCACCTCGCCCGCGCGGTCCTGCTGCACCTCGCCCCGCGCGGTCCTGCTGCACCTCGCCCGCGCGGTCCTGCTGCACCTCGCCCCGCGCGGTCCTGCTGCACCTCGCCCCGCGCGGTCCTGCTGCACCTCGCCCCGCGCGGTCCTGCTGCACCTCGCCCCGCGCGGTCCTGCTGCACATCACACACTAGTGCCCTCGTGGACTTCACCATACACTTTTTGCTGCACACCATCCTATGCTCCGCTAATGTGCACAACCATATAGGTCCTCCGGCACAGTGTTAAATGTGATTGCTGCTCTTTCTGCATTATTCTTTAAGTTTGTTGGTCTGTGTTTATCAGTGCTTAATTTGAGCCGGTGGTTTCCGGTGCTTGGCACCGGCACTTAATTGTCAGCACCGGTGCTTGTGACAGCTTGCCACAAGGTGCCGCTGTTTGGCTAATTTAGAGACGACTTCAACAACAGCTAATTAGTGATGCAATATACTTTAAAAAGGTTTGTTACCTGCCACTCAAGTCATTCTTATAGCTTTGGGGGCCTGAAATAGTCCGAATTGTCACGCTTGTAGGAGTGTGATGGTTAGAAGTTGTGTTGTTACTATCATTGCAGCATGGCAGGGGCAATATGTGGTGCAAGCTGCAGTGGCCTCCTGACGAGAGCCTTGGCACTTATTTTTTTTACAAATTAAGCACTGGTGTATATAGATGTCTGCATGCTATATTAGTTTGTGAAAACCGGCATCTGCGGCTGTATTGGTTTGCGCGCATGTATTGACTAATGCTGCATGCCTCTGTGCATGTAATATAAACAAGCATTGGCATAGCCAATAGGTCTCGCCTTCGGGACCTTATAAGTGATATGGAGTAAGTGTAAGAGCGGCAGTGGTACAAATGACTGGATTAAACAGTGAAGAAGCACCATAGAACATAAGGACAGCCGGGGGAATTTAAGGACATTTTGCGAAATTAGAGGAAGTAGATTGAAGGAGCAGTTCAGAGTTTGTTAGATTGCAGGGTTAAGCAGGATCAACCAGAAGAGTGGAAAGATTGCAATAGGTTGGAGGACTGGAGTATCTGTAAGAGAATGTAAGACGACGCAGTTGAGGCCTTCGCCGTTTGTAATGAGACAACTGTTAGGGCAGTAAAATACAGCAATTATCAGGCACAGTGGGCCCGTCGGGGCTCTAAGCCCCGGCACCACTGCACCTTCTGCACCAATGGTAGCCACGCCCCTGGTTCTTAAGGGGATACGGGGCAGAGGCTGTGGTTTCGGATAGGCTGTCGGTGGGGTGCGTGGTTGCTGGACATGGGGTCACAGGTGGGTTGCTCGGAGGCGTGGTGCTTTAGTGGTAGGCTGGGTTGGTCTGAGGTATGCGGGGAGTCAGCAAGGGTCAGGGTGCATTGCAAGGGAAGTCTGATGGATTCAAGGATGGGGGAAGGAAGGTCCGTACCTGGCTGACACAATGACCGCGTCCGGCTCATCCCATCGTAGCCCTGGCAGCTCCCGGAGCCTCCGCCGGGAGACAAGGAATAGCCCTGGGAAGAAGACTCCCCCCGCCACCAGCACCATGGTTGCCGCACCAGCCGGAAGGAGGCGGGGGGCAGGGGGGCAAAGGTGGGTACTGGAGGAGGGAGTAACTGAGAGGGTGACTTGGGAGATGTAGACGAATGGGAGCAGAGGGCTATAAAAACACAGGAGGGGAAGGAGGGAGAGGGGATAAAAAGATTAGAGCAGAGTTAGGAAGTGGGAGGGGGAAGGGAAAGGGGTGAAGGGTTTAGGGGAGAGGAAGAATGGAAATGTGCGATGGAGAAGAGGGTGTGAAAGGAGAGATAGGAATGGAGTGAGGTGAAGAGGAGAGTGGGGGGATGAGATAGAACGGAGGAGAGGGAGTCAGAGAGTCTGAGGGTGTCGCAGTCCCAGACACGGAGTGCTAGCTCTGCTGTCCCGCGCCCCTCGGCCCCCTGCCTCCTCCTCAGCCCCTCCGGATCTCGGGCACCCTCGGTCAGGTGCAGGGGGCGGGAGGGGGCGCGCCTTTCTTTACAGCGCCAACGCACCCCCGGGCCGGCGACTGCAGCAGAGAGCTGGGAAGGCGTGCGAGGGCGCTGGAGACGGGGAGAAGCATTGGGCGAGGAGACGGTTGCGGGAGCCGAGGAGATGGCACTGCAAGGGACCCTGGCACTGCACTGCAGTGTGCTCTGCTGTCAGGCCAATGAATTCGCACATGCATCCCGTGGTCAACCCCTCCCCTTCCGAAAAGGGCCTGTGTAAATTGGATTTTTTTTGTTAGTGAAATGAAATAAAAAGACGTGCGCATTGACAGACAGGCCATTATTAGAAACAAAGGCAAATAAGACACCAGAAAGAATAGTTTACTAGACTGGATGCAGAACGCAAAAATTATATGCACCTGTTTCGTAACAAATTGCAATTATAACAGTAAATCATTTGAATCCTGGAGCCTTTCAGGCGCGGCCGATCAAACGGCGAGCGATGGATCCCCCGCCCGGCGCCGGGACACGCGGAGGCCGGCCGTGCTCGCTGGAAATTTCAATGTACAACACTCGCCTGTTTTAGGGAACGAGAGCGCGATTGACAGGGCATGCATTCCGGCAGTGAACATACATAGCAACCGCCCAGCCTGCCGAGCGTAACGATGAGATGGAAAAGTAAACAAGGCGAGTGGTGCGCGCGCACTGCTAAGAATGTAAAGAATGCAGCTGCCACACTGCTAGCCGCTGCTCAACGCTGCTCGCTCCAGAGACCCCTAGGCCATGGGAGTCAACGTTTAGAGAGAAGGCGGGACATGCACCCGCCTTTGGCCAATTGCGGGCTTTCAATTTTTGAAAGCCACACGCAAAGGCCAATGGAATGTTTGGGAGGAGGCCGACCCACACGGAGAAGTCTCTTGGAAGCTGGAGTGATTCCAAGAGGCCCTCTCCTAGAACAGCGCATGCGCGCTGCGCTAGGCGAGACCTAAACATGCAAAAGACTATTAGTTATAGCAATGCTTCTTTGAAATAAAAGCAAAGTCACGATGGTTTGTACTATTTCTGCTTTTCAGAATTTGTAATAATTTAGCAAACTGATTTTGTCTCACACCAACTTTCATCTTTCACATTCTAAAGGGCAAAAAGCTGTCTTTGTTTTGGAAACGAACAAAAAAGTCTACCCATGCAGTATGGACTGGAGCAAAGCTCATTATGTTCATTCCTCATCACACAAACAGAATGCACTCTGAAAAAATAATTAGCTGTATCTTTGGATCAGTGTAAATCATATGAAATCTGCCCCCTCACCCCCAGTGTATTAATTTCATGTGCATTAACACTGAGTATGTATCATCGGGACACACACTAACGGTGTTTTGCAAAAGGTACACTGTGTATTCTAGGACAGGCCTTCTTTTTTTCCAAGTCAGACGCTATTGACTAGGCATCTGTTCCTAGCAGCTCTGTGCCAGACCAGCAGTTTATGAAGCACAAAGGGGGCACTGTAGAGCACTGCCATGTGGCGGGTTACTTGCTGTAGCCTAAATATAGCTAGGCAATACATTGCATCCGATGACACAATAATGCAGACTTCATTTGTAAATAAGAATCATGGGACATGCAGGCAAAGCTGTTGTTATTCAATGTAATAGTTGTTCAAACCAGTAGGGCCAATGTAATGATTTGAGGTGGTCTTGGTTCCGTGATATTGTGTTGCCCCTCACCTTGCGTTTCTCATATTTGATGTTCTATGAGTAATACAGAGCTCTCTGATGATGGTTCCCTAGGCAGTTGCCTAGTATTGTTTTACTATATAACACTGTCTGAGAGATGCCTTGTTGATTGAATTCAGACACTAGTGGTGGAACCTGAAGTGATGGGGGGTGGTAGGCTTAGTCTGAATGATACCCAAGTCCTGCATATGTGATGTGCATTTGGTGCTGGGGCAGATAGGTAAGCCTTGAGTAGTTGTGATGTGTCTGTCCCTTTGTCAACCCTGCATACTGTGCACATGAGCTAAACGGTGTGGCCAGAGTTTGTATGGTCAGTGTGTTAGAGAAGTTGCAGCACTTAGTGTGCTGCAAAATGCAGCTTTGGAAACAACTGCACCAGGGGCGGCTCCTCTGTTATGGTGGAGGAGCATCGCCCCCCCACCCCCACTGCTGAAAGGCAGCAGAGGCAAAGGACAAAAATAAAATGGTCATAAAACATTTTTATCATCATTTTATTTCTCGTCCTGCAGGCTGCGAGCCCAGGGAGGGGCATACTGAGCTGAAGCTGCAGCAACAGGGAGGAGGGGGAAGTGGTGGACGCTGCTAAGTGCGCATGGTGGTTTGGCTGGCCCTCTGGGGTCGGCCAAAACATCATGCGCACTTAGCCTTTCTCCTACCCAAGCTGTGTTGTACAGCCGGGCGGAGAACCAACACAGGCTTCCAGTCCATGTATGAGCGCCAAACCAAGGCACTCAGACCAATCCCAGCGCTGCTCTCATGCTGCAAATAGTATTGCCAGCATGAGAGAAGTGCTGGGATTGGGAGCTGGGAGCCTGCACAATGTGCATCACTTCCTGGACGGAACGCGAGGATCGGGAGCAAGGCGGCAGCCGTCGGAGTAGGTAAGTGCTATTTTGTTTATTCCTAATTCAGTTTTTTTTGTTTGTGTTCCCCCTCGCCTCACCACTTTGCAATATGAGTGGCCGCTACTGAAATGCGTGGTCTTGCTATGGACAGCATTATAGTCCATTCTTCAGAATCCACTTTCCATTCTGTCATTGGATGACTGTGTTGTCAGTTTCAATCTTGTGCATTTAATTTGTTGCATTCCTGTTTGTATAGTGTTCATTCCTGCACCCCCCCCCACCCCCCACCCCCCATGAGCATTGCCCTTTTACATTGTTTGTCATTGGTGGACATCTTGAGTCTTTGCATAGCTGCAGTCTAGCTGCGGACAACTTTGCTTTTGGATGCCCTGGCCCCTGTGCCCTGTATCCCTCCTTTCTCCTTCTAGGCCACTATTTACATTTCTTAATGCTAGGCTGGTGCATGACACTTTTCTTGAGGCCCTTTCCTTCTCCTACTGTGATGTTCTTCACACACCTCTGTGCTCGGAGGGTCCTTGATGCTGTCTTTTTCTTCTCCCACCGGATCGCTCTTCATGTATGCCTATGGTTTCATTTTGTGTGCAGCTCCTGTTGCTTCCGCCCTTCCTGCTGGCTTCTCCTCTAATTGTGCTAAGCGATTTCCATTTGTATGCAGCTCCTGCTGTTGTCTCTTTTTGCATTGAGTTACCCCTCTCGTATATGCCTGGTGACAGTGGCAGCCGGCATGGGTTGCGGGGCGGGGCCGGCGCTGGGGGATTCGAAATATAAATAAACAGCCTCTGCTCCTGCTGTCCTCGTTGGACTCAAGGAACAGGAGCACAGCCAGGCTCCCCTAACCAATCGCAATGCTGCAATGCAGCGTTGTGATTGGTCTGAGCATCCTGGTTCGACGCTCAACCAGGATGGGGTCTTGGGCATGTTCTCCACGCAGGCTGTAATGCAGCCTGCATGGAGAACAGGGAGAGTGCACATGACTGTTTTGGGCGGCCCGAGAGGGCCGGCCAAACAGTCATGTGCAATTAGGAGTGGGCAAACCACTCCTCCCCTACCATGCTCTGAGAGCAGAGCAGCCCCGCCCACCCGCCGGCCCGCAAAGCAGCACGGAAACCAGTACTGACGGAAACATAAAATGATAATAACTCAATTATTATCATTTTATGTTTCCCTTACTTTGCACTGCTTAAAAGCTGTGGGGCAACGCTCTTCTGCCATAGCGGAGGAGCCGCCACTGCCTTGCGGTTACATCTTGTGTGCAACTCTTGCTGTTTGCCCCCTATGCGCCAGCCTGCTCTTCTCCTGGGCAGCTGGTGGGTTCATTGTGTGGCCATCTCTTGATGATTATCCCCTTCCTAGTGTGTCACCCCTCTGATACGTGCCCAGCTGGTTCATTTTGTGTGTAGCTCCTGCTGTGTGCTCCGCCTCTCTCATGTGCACCCAGTGTGTTTATTTTGTTGCTGCTCCTGCTGCTTTCCCATTTCCTGCTGCGCCACCCCTCCAATGTGTACACACATCCCACAGGCTTATTTGTGTGCAGTTCCTGCTGCTTGTGCCCTTCCGGCTGTGTCACACCTCTCATGCACACTCGGTAGGTATATTTTGTGTAGCTCTTGTTGCTTGCCCCCTTTCCACTGGGGTTCTCATGCACGCCTAATAGTTCCATTTTCTGAGCAGCTTTTGCTACTTGCCCCCATCCTGCTTCTTTCATGCACACCCAGTATGTTCATTTTGTGTGGAGCTTCTGCTGCTCTCCCCCTTCCCACCAGGCTGCTCCTCTCATGCGCTCCTAGCGGGTTTATTTTGTGTGCAGCTTCAGCTGCTTGCCGCCTTCCCAGTGGTCGAAGTGGGCGGGATCGTCAGGGCACGGCGTGCCCCTACTTTTAAAAATGTTATAGAATCCGTTCCCGTACATTTTTATTTTAAAAATGCATTCCAGGATGGCAGAAATAGCCAAGGCCTAGAGATAAGGCTCAGCGTTCGGGACGGGTGGGGTGGGCAGAGAAAGACAAGGACTCTGTCTTCTCCTTGCCCAGAGAAGACCAGGTCAGTGCCCACTTCTCCTGCTCTGCCTCTGGCAGCTGCCCCCCCCCTTCTCTTTTTTCCTCTTCTTCTTATTCCCTCTCTTTCTCTCTCTGTCTCGCTCTTCCTCATGTGCTGAAAACTGTGGTTTCAAGAAAGGGCTCTTACCCTCTCTTTTCTCTCCTTTCCTTCATTCGTTCACCTGTGAAATGGATCCAAAAAAGAAAGAAACACTTTTGCTGGAAATGCCGTCTTTTTCCGACATCTTTCAATTCCAAAGCGCAGCCATCGGAGCGGAGAGAAAAAAGGTTCAGAATATAAAAAATAAATAACTAAATAAAGCATGACAGAGTGGTTGCAAAGTGGCCAGATTGGTTTATTCACACCCAAACACATTAGCGCCACCTTACAGTTTGCGCCAGTGATGCGCTACTTTCGTTTTCTCGTCTTTCTGTGAACAGCATTGTTTTCCCTGGGTGGGGAAGAGCACCATTCCTGGAGGTGCTGCAATACCTGGTTGATGTGTGGAGTGGAAAATGTTTAATTTTATCCTAATCAGCTGTTTGCTTTATTTGCCTTTATAAAATGTGTAAATGTGTAACGCGGTTCTGTGTTCAGGGATGTGGTCTTTTTAAACCATACTGCTTATGGATTTAAGGATGTAAGGGCCCTGTAGTCATGTCCTTAACTTTTCAGGCAAAAACACTCATTTCTGAATAATGAGTGTAAAAGCATTAAGGAGGTAAACATGTTGTTCCTGCTTACATTTCACATGCTTTACTTAATCCTGCATTCCCTGTGAGTGTTTGATTTTTCCAGAATGTTGTAACTTTATTTTCAGGCAGCATAATACTTTTGTATAGTGCATAATTTGAATTGAGTCACATCCAGGTGTCTATAGCACAGCACAATTAGGTTGTAACTGAAGGCAGTGCGAGTTTCTCTCAGTGGGGCAGTATGGTGTTCAATAGGGAAGAGGATGTGGCACTATGGCCAGAGCTGTCGTATTTGGAACTCAGGAATCCGGTTCAGCCTTTATGACCAGTCCACCAGAGCACATTCCCATGTTAGACCTTAGAAGACCCCGCTAGACTTTAGAAGCCCTGGTGTCTTAACACCAGCAGGTGGACTATAGTGGTGGCAAGTGTGGGCTAACCTTGAAGGCCTGTCCACCACAATCCATACTGAAGTTCTCCTCCAGTCTTGCGGACAGGCCTATGAAGCAGCACACCCTAGAGCAACAGTGACTCTGTCACTAAGGTCACAGGACCCTTGAGGCTAGTCCGCCTCACCCATTGGTACCTCCATTGGCCTTGTTTCAGCAGAAGTAGTGCAACTCACCAGGGATCGGCAATGCAGGATTTGCAGGCACGATTGGAAACGTATCCCACTTTGTGAATGTATTTTATTGTCAGTAACTCATATTAAACCTTAAATGAACATGTGTATCCATTGGTTGAATTAAATAACGTAATCCGCTGTATCTGGTCAGTAAAAAATGCCAAACACATACTAAAAAGTAGGATGTTTTGCTCTTTCTGGCCACACCTCTGACTCCGCCCACTGACCTAATCCTTTGGTTATTCTCACTCTCTGATTCTCCACCCACAGTTCCCCTACTTTTTTCCGCACTTCGACCACTGCCCCTTCCCTCTGGGTTGCTCCTCTCCTCTCATAGGCACCCAGTAGGTTCATTTTCTGTGCAGCTCCTGCTGCTTGCCCCCTTCCCACCGGTCCGCCCCTCTCATGTGCACCAAGCGGGTTAATTTTGTATGCCGTTCATGCTGAGGCATGCTGTATGAGCCATGGTTTTATGCATAGTAGTTCATTCTTTCTAAGCTGTGACAGTTACACCCGGAGATGTGCCCAAAGCAGGATTGAGAGATCTCTGGTGCCCATGGTGTGCTTTCCCCTTCCCTCTACAACTAATAATACATTTAGCTTGTGACACCACCATCCCACTACATTTACATTGCTGCCCGATATGGAAAGGGCAAATCCCAACTGCTCAAGTTTGCCGATTGTTAAAAGTCCCACTTCCGCATACAAATCACTGCATTCATGTTGAAATGCGACTCTTGATCAGAGTTAGTACTGTAGAACTAAAAGTTCCAAGCTACAAGTTTTCACAGTTCTATACAGAGGAGTCACCCTCCAGCATAAAATGGGTAATTTGTGATCAGAAGTGCAACGTCTAAGACGATTCTGCGTACATGTAGTACAGCACAGACAAGTGGCTAAAAGCTTCCTGTGTTCCAAATGCTGCTGTTTGAGACTTTTACTGTGAATGTCTACAGCGGGGGTGTTAACCAATAGTCTACACAAAGAACCAACTCCCCATGAGCGGAGAATCCTAGTTCAATCAAAATATTGAAATAGTTTGTCTAAATAGACTGAAGTAGATTAACTTTGAAAGTTTTTGCTACTTTCTGAGAATTATAGCAAGTATCCTTTATTTAATCAATTAAAACATTCTGACAGGTCTCTTAATGAGCTTAATAGTGTCTAGTAATTCGTTTTTTGTATTGCAGTTATAAGTGCAAACAAAATGACATGGCTCAACCTTGCGCCACATGTGAATATATTGACCTAGTACCTAATTTGTCCAATCCAGTTGTCCTACAGCCCAGGGACCCCTGGAATCTTTTCTGTGTTCCTGCTAAGTGAAAGATATTTGTGATTCTAAACTACAGAGCCTCGGATGACTCTTCAGCTAGCATGCACTACCCTTAGTCCAAGGTGAAAATGTTTTGAATGTCTGGGCCCAGTCACAACTTTGTATGTTTACTCAAGTTTCACTAAAGAGTAAAAATATAGAAGAAACACCTCCTGAGTCATACAGTTACGTTTTGCAGGCATTTGCACCTGCGCGTTGAATGTCCTCAAATGGCAACTTTTCTAATACGTGTGTTCTCTGCCCAAGGAGATGATAAAGTGGTGACCGTTAGCAAGAAGACCCACAAAGTTGTAAATTTGTAGTAATTCTCAAATCTCCAAACGTTTTTCACTCCACTTGAAACAGATTCACTCTAAATAAAGGAGAGTGTGAGTGTGTAATTAGGTTGGAAAAATCCTCCCAAATGCTTATTGAATGGTGGTTACGGGGAGAGGATTTCTCCTCCAGGAAAATATCTTCCTGGTTGAAAAGAGAAAAGAAAAGACAATGTGATGTGGATTTTATGCTTGAGATTACGATGCATAAGGAAAGTATAGTTGAGGTTGTGTACTTTGTGCAGATGTGCTGAAACTGTTTTCAAGGTGGTGAGTCCACCTCTTAAAATCCCCAAAACTCCATCTGAGCCTCCCTTCCTCATTCCTTTTTTTTGAGTTTGAGATCATTTTTAGGACACTCTCCCCCAAAAATCCCCTTTTACAACCTCCTCCTTTAAGTCCCCAAACTCCCTCCGAACCTCCCTTCTTCATTACTTTTTCCTCATTTTGTGAACGTTTTATGGAACCCCCCCAAAAATTAAATTTTGCAACCTCTTCCTTCACAACCCAGGATGCCAGAATCTAACCACACCTTCTTCAACTCGTGCCATCTTCAGTTTAAGATAATTAATTTATAAAATATGTAATAGACCTTTCCTTTCTTATTGTTATATAATATTTAACTGCTTTGATAAACCTATTTAGTGAAAGTATTTAGCATAAAAATCGAATTATGCCTTTTAATGAGTTTTACTACATATCGTCTTTACTACACTACCTCCGAATTCCTCCAATACTTTCTTGAAATGATTTCTTTATTTTTTTTCCCACTTTGGAAAATTGTGGTTATTGACTTCTGTCTGCTTCTTCTGGTGCTCACAGCTGTCATTCATATAGTGAAACCTGTCATTCAAATACATACATCTTCCACTGTGCAACTGAATTCCTACTGTTTTCAAAGTTAGATAATTCCTCAGTGGGTTGTAGCCATAAAAGCAGTAAAAACCTGTTATATATTTCCTTGCAAATAGAAAGGAATTGGGTGCACTGATTTACTGCCCTCCTTTCTTTGTGTTTCATAGAACTTTTATTTGTAAGTTTCATCCATTGTTATGTGTTTTTTGCATTTGGAAAGCTTGCCACTTTAGCAAATGTTTTGTCGTTTGAAAACCTTTTATACATCAAGCTCGCTATCTACAACCATTTTGAGAGTGAGGAACTGTTAGTAGCCACAAATATCTGCTAATATAGATTTAGCACACTATAGCTTGTGAACCAACCCTGGAAAAGGCACAGATAAGCCTTTAAGACTACATGGTTTAAGCATTGTAGGGACTCTCCCAAACTGATGTCCATGAGGCATGTCTCTAGTGTTTAGGTTCAGCACAGGCCTGTGGTAACTATGCCCAGATGAATCTGAGCGCCATTTGTGAACTCAAGGTGGAGACCTGCAAGACTCCATGCAGGTCCTGCTCCAGGCCAAAGTTGAGAGTGGAGACAAGCTCCTGTCCTGAAGTCGTTCTACAGCAGATCACCTTTGCGGTTGAACTCTTCTGCTAAGTAAAAAGAAAAAAAAATATAAGAAGTCCAAGTGGGACTGTGCCCCTTCCCGCCAATCTCGGGAAAAGGCGTCACAGTGTCAATGTGCCTCAAGGTCTCGTTCCCTTTCTACTGAGGAGTCGATTTCATCTATGGTCCCAATGAAGCCCAAGTTCTCGGGTCTGTCTGCAATGTTACAGCAAGTGGAAGTCTTTCAAGAGGCCATGCTGCACATCTTTGGCACACTACCGACTCCCTCTAATGCGCCTACAGACCCCAAGGATCAAATGGGCCTCCAATAAGGGTACCACCGATGGGATGGGTCTGCCCTTGGTGCCGTCTGTACCCCTTGAACCTTATTCAGGTTCTGCACTTGCGTCGGTGTGGACTTTGACATTCACACCAGCACCACAGCAACCTACCATGGTCTCCGAATCCATGCCAAATTCATCTAAATCTTAACCGAGGCTGTGCCTAGATTCGGATGTGGCAAAACCCCTCAATCAACCACTATTTATTTACCACGCTGTCACACACAGACCATGCACCAACTTTTTGGCTCTGACTCTGACCAGAGCCAGCCAATTGGAGATAGCAATGGAGGGGATAGGGAAGAGTTTGCCACCCATTATGTTGAAGACAATCAACACGTGCTTACAGGATGCAAGTGGGTTGGATATCTTGCCTGATATTGGGTTATTGTCCTCATAATCTCTTTGCAATGAGGATAATTTGATTGGCCTGAAGGCATTTCTGACGACCATCAAGGGCAAGCTGGTTCAGGTTCTCACAGACAGCACCATGTGGCACTGCAATAAGCAGGGCAGGGTGGGGTCTTGGGCCCTGTGCTAGGAGGTGCTGTCTCTTGAGCTGGCTGAGCTTTAAGGGCATTTCCCTGGTGACACACCACCTGGTGGGATCTTTAACCAGAAGGGCAGATGAGCTCAGCCACAGCCACCTAGCAGATCATGAATGGCAACTACACCTGGAGGTGGCACAGGGTATCTAACAGCAATGGGATGAACCCTAGCTCGATCTCTTTACCACTGTTGAGAACATGCAGTGTCAACGTTTTTGCGCACTGGAGTTCCCAAGAAGGCACTCCCTTCCACATAAGACTCCTGTACGCCTTCCTGCTGTGGCATCTCCTGCCCTGAGTTCTAAAGAAGGTCAGGAATGACCAGGCCCAAGTCATCCTAGTGGCGCCGGATTGGGCCAGGAGGGTATTTATCCAGAACGTCTAAATTTGAGCATCTGTCCTATGATCAGGCTGCACTTCAGCAGGATCTTTTGTCACAACCGGAAGTCTATTTCTTGCACCTGGGATTGCGTTCACATCACCTGCACCTTAAAAGAATAAGCACAAGTTTGAGAGAAAACCATGCCTGAAATTTGCCCTCTGACTTTCAAGTACAACAAATGCCACAAGATTAAAAGAAAAATTGAAGGTCCTCTTTATCGCGCCTTCTCCTTCTCATCTCCTTCAATACATTTCCATGGTATCTAATGCTTAGACTAAGGGTTTAAACTGGCTGATGAGAACTCCCCTACTCTAGGGTTTGTTGTCAGTTATGGAATACTCTGCCCTTATTTTTAGGTCAAGCATTCATGGCCTCTTGTATATACTTTAGTATATACTTATATGTGTATGTACTTTGTGGGCTCTGGAGATCAGCCCTAGGACTTGTCTGCTTCCCTTAGGGACTTTTTTTTCTGTTCAACTGCCTCTATTTAACTGTCGTGATAGAAAACGACCAGTAGAGGTCAGTAAAATACCAGAATTGCTTTCTGCTGAGGGATTTTATTTTTTTAAATTTTTCTGGCAACTGCATCTATTTAACTTTCTCGATAGAAAACGACCAGCAGAGGTCAGTAAAATACTAGAATCACTTTAGCATTCTCTAGATTCCAGTCCATAGAAATTGTCTTCCACGAGCACCCGTAGACAATATCTTTTTCAAATCTTGTATTTTCAGTGATATGACCACCGAAGGCCCTGATTTTATATTAAAAACAGAGCTTTGGACTATACCATTTCCCACTGAAAGGCAATATTTCTCTCCATGTGTTCCGATACCTGGCGTGTCACGCAGTTTGGTGCTTACTTTCCCTCCATGTTAAAGAAACAGTAGATGTTTCAGCACCCAGGCTAATGTTCTGCATAGCTAAATACATATAATGTCCCAAAGTGAGACCGATTGCATTGCAAATGTTTGTATTTCTTGTCCTGCTTTTTTCCTCCTGATTGTTCACACAAACATTTTGTTAATATTTATTTTAAAAAGTCTTTGATTTCATGTGCATGTGTGTTACTGCAAATGTAATAATGTGGTTGTGTTATATGCATGCATGTAATAAGCGTTTTAATTATTATAAATATTTGGCATCTATGATTTCAGCGTTTCTTCCAGAATCTGAGAACTGCGAATTTTTTGTTTTCTTTATTATCCCAAACCGTGAGATTAAAAAGAGTGTTGGTTTGTTTTCCTTTCTGCGGTGTTTTGACTAACTTGTAATGTTAACTGTCAGCATTACAAGCTGTTTTAGCCTAACTAAAACATAAGTGGTATGTGTAGTAATAAATAGTCTGTTTATCTGAGACTTTTAAATCAACACAGCTTTCATATTGTTGCATTAAATGATAGAATGTGTTTGTCGAATTATAGTCGCTCTAACAGCTAAATTATTTTCATTGCTACATGTAGTATGGTATGTGTTTTTTGTTAAGATTTCTGTCTTTTTTGGTCCATATTTCCTTCGTGAAAATGCTATCATCAATGTTTCCTTTGTATACTGTGAAATAATGAGTTTGCAAACATTGTATTGTAGGACTTACTTGACAAAAACTCACGCTTACATTAGAATGTCTGTAAGATTTAAGCTACAATAAATGAGATAATACACTCGTTAAAAATTAGCCCATCTGAAGCTATTTAAAGAAATCTATTTTAACTCCCTTGTTGTCACTGTCCACAGCCTTCGGTCTCTGAGTCATGGTTGCCAGCATGGAGAAATATTCAGAATAAAACCTACTTCCTCTATTTTTCAATTTTTCTAAATAAATGCAGACAAAGGAGACGCATTGTTTCAGTCTCCATTAGGTCTAAAAAAACAGCAAAAACGGAATGTTTTAATATTTGATCATAATCCTCGTGTATTGCAAGGCATAAATGAACCTGGTCTGTTATACAGCACATACTTTTGCTGAATATTAAATTGAAATGACAATAGTTGTATAACACTTCTAGGGCCAAATCCTTATTGTATCTGCTAAAATTTTGCACATGGATAAAAGGGAGCTCGGTGCAGGTTTTTGGAAAAATTGCACTGCTTACATCATGTGCACCAACAAATTGACTATGATTCAGCGCATCCGCTCCGGGTATAACAACTCAGAAACAAGAAGCAGTGCCCACAGCTCCGTGGTCCTGAGCTGCGCTGTCTGCAGAGCATGTGCTCGCTCATGGAGTTACAGAGCTAGCATATAAATGGAATCAAGCATCTGCAACGCAATAGGTCTCGCATTCGCGAGAGTTTAAGCTATTGGCTTTGTAAATGACAATGCCTATTCTTTATCTGTTTTGCTAATTAACACATAAATAAAAGGCATAGTTATTTACAATGCCAATAGTTCAAACTCTTGTAAATGCGAGACCTATTCAAAGGAGCGGCCGCCATTGTCCCAAGCTGCTCGGAAAGTTAAGGCACGAATGGCGCACTGAATGTTACAGGAAAGCATGTCGTGCCTGCAGTAGGAGAAACTCATTAAAGAAGAGATTGCTTGCAGACTAAAAAAGACGAACCGTGTAACAACCGAAGTAAAAGGGCAAGTCCTCATGGGAGGATACAAATGAAGACTAGGTGGTACTGAGGAGGGACTAACAAGCCTATTAACGAATCAGAAGCTAGCATTTGCGAAGGTCAATGACACAAGCCAATGACAAATTTGGGCGGGGATTTAATTCCATACTCCAATACGGCATGCTGCAGAGCGGTGCATGCGCTGTCCAGGCTCAACCTAAAAAGAGCACTCTTGAAATGAGAGCACAGCTTCAATCCGTGCTCATTTTTTAAGCGCTCGCTGTGTCTGCAGAATATTACTTGATTGATAACTTTAGGCCAAATACTTAATCACATTGCATTTTACCAAATAAACTCAATTTTTATATTCATAAAAAGAGTGGGCCTAGCAGTAAAACGAATTCCCCTGTAGGTCTGAGACAGTGAAGAAGACACGTTTGGATGTGTTCTTTGGACATAATCCTTTTCCAGATGTCTAGAAATGTCATCATTTTACATTTGACAAATAGTTCCCCACTCTTGCTTCCATGTGCAGTGCTCCATTGTGGTCTGTGGTGATTGATTGTTCTCTCAAGGTCTGCTTGGTCCACTTTACAATCATCTTCATACTGTGTTTTTTTAATCTTACAGGTAAGGTTAATGGATTGATTAGAGACCACACCATGAGTTCTCAATGACACACAACAGAAAAAGAGTGTAGAAAGTGACAGACAGGTAAGACGCACCTTTTCTAAATAGTCTTCATTTTCGTTTTTTCTTGTTAGTGTAAATAATATCTGTGCCATAAAGTTCCAGAGATCAAAAACCTCCTCTCCTAGGAAAATTTGAAATGTATCTGGTTGAGTGACATTTTGAGTAGTTAATGTAATTTGCATTGACTGAGTTGATTCGGTTTTAACAGAAAAAAACGAATAGACTGGTGAAAATGCAATGACAAAAAGAAGTATATCTAGTCATGATTTAAATAAAATGCTTGCCTTGTTTGCTCTTGTGAAATCTTGAACATTCTACTTGGAGGTAATGATTTACTAGCAGAAGTGGTAGTTCTGCTCTGTGGTGCACAGTACTGTAAAGGCTCTCGTGGGAACGGAAGAACACTGTTTCCTTTGATGAAATGAGCTATTACTAAGATTCTGGGAAGCACTATATACGTTTCTTGCATTATTAATAGGAATTTTATAAACCACATGCATGCATTAATCCTCTGTGGTTTTTGGAGAAAAAAAATTAAGAACCTCTTTTACTATGTCAGTATTGTTGACTTGAACAGTACACTAGGTCCAGTAACTCTGTAAGGCAAGGTTGTCTAACATAGCCCCTGAAGAATCCCGTCTTTGGCAGAATTTCGGTATCAGTTAGTTTCATTAACATTTATTCCATGTATTAATGAATCCAGGATTTGTAAAGTTTGGCAAATCATCCGTGAGGGTCTCAAGGCACTGAATTGTAGGTAGCAAACACAAGGAGATGATGGACGGAGCGCTGAAACTTTTCAGACACTCTCCCCCAGTCACAGATCTGGGTTGAATCCATCATCATTCTTTAGCTCACTTTGCCACCCCAGTTCAGACACAGCTATATGCAAATCAGTCTTGACCCTGTGCCTCATGGGAACAGTCCAGCCCGAACTGCCAAGCCATGTCTTCCCTGGACCGGAAACAAGCATCCTGGGACCGGTTTCGGGCTAACAGCCCTCATCAGCCAGGCTCGCTTGATTCCAGTGACAAAGTGAGCAAGGGACCCACGTCTGTGCATACCCTGCCAACTTAGGGCGTACAAAGCAAACACAAGGAGATGATGGACGGAGCGCTGAAACTTTTCAGACACTCTCCCCCTAAGTTGGCAGGGTATGCCCAGACATGGGTCCCTTGCTCACTTTGCCACTGGATTCAAGCTAGCCTGTCTGATGAGGGCTGTTAGCCCGAAACCGGTCCCAGGATGCTTGTTTCCGGTCCAGGGAAGACATGGCTTGGCATTTCGGTCTGGACTGTTCCCATGAGGCACAGGGTCAAGACTGATTTGCATATAGCTGTGTCTGAACTGGGGTGGTGAAGTGAGCTAAAGAACGATGATGGATTCAACCCAGGTCTGTGACTGGGGGTGAGTGTCTGAAAAGTTTCAGCACTCCGTCCATCTCCTTGTGTTTACTGAATTGTAGGTACAGGGAGAATAAGTGAAATGCCCAGAATCACAGGATGTGGTGTTGATGCCGAGACTCGAATCTGGTTCCCACCGGCTCCGAAGTCGGCAGCTCAGGCTGTTATGCCACATCCTCTCCCTTACATTTGTTTAAAGCAGATATCCTTAAAATATGTTATGGTTCTGGCCCTTCATTACTTATGTTGTTCAGTGCTACTGTAGTGAGTCTTTACTTCTCTGTGATAGCATGCTTTATAGTAATTTGGATAAATATTACTCCAGTCCATTGTAATTGTCCTGTGATCTTTCAGTGGTTACTTTCATCTTAAACTATAATTCTCAGGTTGTCTACAATGTCTGTTTTATTCATGTATTTATTTATTTACAGCTAGTACCATATGTTGCAAATTAGGACAGGTTTTCATTTTGATACATAGAACAATGGAAGGATCAGTTACTTATTACACATTGCATCATTTGTACAATACAGACTGCAATAGGGCGTCTTGGCAACTTCTCTAGCAGTACATATTTCTTAAGTATGTCCATGCAGGAGGCTAAGAATGACACAGACAGACCTGTTGAATACAGTACAACCTGAAGTATAAAGAGTAACACAGCCAAGGGGTAAATGCTTCATAGCATTACCTCTACAAAATGCGAGAGTAATGTATCCAGTCCTGGCATTAAACTTTGCATTCTTGAATCCATAGTTTTGTTTTCCTATTGTAATTAGAGGGCTACAGTTCCAGAAATGCAACCACTAAATGAACTGTGCCTGTCATTAGGCAACATAGTACCTGTGCCTAAAGCAAACTGGTGTGGTGCTTATGCTTTGCATACAGAAGTGTTGGTTAAATTAGCACGAGTCGGGGACCTGTAAATTGCAAATGCATTATTGAAGCTCTAAAGACTGTAGCATAAAAAGTTGGAATTAATAAGAAGATAAAGGGAAGAAGTCTTACTCAGGGTCATCTTAAGGATTTTTAGGGGGGCCCCAGGCAGGATAGGTTTTGGGGCACAAGGTTGCAAACAATGTTGCTGTCTTTTTTTTACCCATTTTCATATAATTAAAGCTTTGTGATTTCCAAACAGTATTGAATTATACTTTAAACCTTTCGAAATGGAGGAAACCAAAAGAAAAGCTAATTGTTGAAGCTGTCTGGCACACGCTAGCCTAAGAGTCCCAAAAAGAAAGCTTGATGCAGCGTTGATAAAGCCACTTCTTTTTACAACATGCATCTAGATTTTTTTCTTGTGCAAAAGTTTTGGAATTTGCCTAACCAGTCTATTCCTCCACTTGGAAGAAAGCACTGGTAAATAGTTATTGGTGTAATGCATACTTTTAAATATGACATGTCTAGTGCTCGGAATTGTAGGCTTAGTTACTAGATTTTCGTTATCACATATAAATGCCCTTCACAACTGGCATTCTTGCTGCAGCGGTGAAAATGAAAGCACTCCTCTGAGGATTCACAGCACTCCATTGGGTAAAAACTGATATGATTAATGTCTCCTTAATCTTCTCCTCCCTTCTGCCTTCTTTCTATGTGTACACTTCTTTGGCTAGAAAGTGACTTCCGACTTTACGGAGTACTGGAATTTGGCATGTGCAGGAGAAGTACAGAGCAGCAGAGCGCATAGCATAGTGAGGCCGGTGAAGTAGTGGGACAAGGTGGAAGAGATAGGGGGAGACGTAAGGTAGAGTAAGTCAAGGGAGTCAGAAAAACTACAGAGTTGTAGATAGGGGGAAGGGAGGTAGATAAAGAGGTAGGGGCATAGTCAAGGTTTTAGAATGGAGTAAGCGGTTCTGTTCTTTAATGTAAATAACAAGGACCCCTGCAAGGAATAAAGAACCCTAGGGCAGGGCAATAATATATTTGAAAATAAATCCCTAGGCAGTCATATGGTCAAATTCAGTCAAAGACTCGTGTCAAAAACAGGCATGATGCAATTAACTCAGTGTCAACTACAGACATAACTTTTATAAAAGTTTCTATTTATTATTAATCTCATTTAAAAAAACACACAGACAATTCTAGACATACATGTGTATATAACTCATCAGTACAAACAACATAAATACAATGAAATATACTACAAAAAATCCAAAATTGGGTACGGTAGAAAATTAATTAAATTGATAACAGGATTATAAAACCAAAATTGATTGAACAGTGGCTACAAGATGGATCTTCTTTTGGTTTTATAATCCTGTTATCAATTTAATTAATTTTCTACCGTACTCCAATTTTGGATTTTTTGTAGTATATTTCATTGTATTTATGTTGTTTGTTTTCAAACTGTAATGATTGAATTATTGTACTGATGAGTTATATACACATGTATGTCTAGAATTGTCTGTGTTTTTTTAAATGAGATTAATAATAAATAGAAACTTTTTATAAAAGTTATGTCTGTAGTTGACACCGAGTTAATTGCATCATGCCTGTTTTTGACATGAGTCTTTGACTGAATTTGACCATATGACTGCCTAGGGATTTATTTTCAAATATAGCGGTTCTGTTCTTACCTGAGAACTAGGCTAAGATTTTATCGCTTATCTTACCTCAGACCTACGCGAGATTTTATGTATGGTCTGTAGACTTTGTGATGACATTTGAGCGATGAAGAGCTTCAGCTAGGTGTATGTTATATGCTCTTCTTTTCTTTTTTTTTTTTTCTCTTTGTTTCCTATTTTATTTCATCTGTGATATAAAAGTCATTTCATACCCTCTTCAATTTTATATTCTCTTAAACTGAGCCTAAACATGAGCCCCATGCACGCAGTCATGTACATAGGATGATGATATCACATGAGCAACTATTTCTTCACGGTAAGACTATGCAGCAGCACTCTACCACACAGGCTACATATATAGGATGCATGATCAACAAACTATTTCAGGCACAGCTGCGGCTGTCTCATGAAACGTCCTGTGTCTACACAAAGGCATAGAATGGAGCTGAACTCATGTTGCATGCAAAATGTTGTTTTGTTTACAGGCTGTGTACTAACTGACTAACACTATGCATTAGAACACGAGCTGCAGACTGCGCAGCCCGAAAACAAGCGGTTGCCGCTGAATGCTTTTGAGCTGTGTTATCTGCAGCTCATTTTCTAATTGATAGAACTGCCGAGTTAGTACCTATGCTTTACTCTGCGCTACTTCATGAGAAACAGGTGCACACCCTATGTGCTGGCTAGAAATATGACCGTGATAAGTTCAATGGACTTCACGTCACAAACAGTGCGCACAGCCGCAGAACAGAGCTATGCCCAGTTTTATTTTTTAGCAATTCTTGTTAGACCTGGCATCTTTTGGCAAGCTTTCCCCTGTCTTTTTGCTTCTGATCTCCTATTTGACTGCTTGCTGACCTTCGTTTTTTCTGACTTTATGACTCTGGGCAATTTACAACTGCTGACCAGTGCTAAAATGGATGTGCGCGCTCTGTAAAATGTAATGGTATTTGGTTTCTCCATGATTGCCATTATTGGATTTACTCCTAAGTCCCTAGTACAGTGCACTACTTGTGCCCAGGGCCTTTTAAATCAAATGCTACTAGTGGGCCTGCAAAAGACACACGAATGATGGACAGAATGTAAAGCAAATCAAACATTCACCCCCAATCAAGAGACCTGGGTTAAATCCATTGTTCTTTTGCTCACCATGTCACCCCAGTTTAGACCCAGCCATATGCAAATCAGTCTTGACCCTACTCCTCATTGGAACAGTTCAGCCCGAACTGCCAAGCCAGGTCCTCCCTGGACCAGAAACAAGCATCCTGGGACCAATTTCAGGGTATCACCCCATATCAGCCAAGTTACCTTCAATCCAGTGGCACAGTGAGCACAGGACCCACGTCTAAGCATATCTAGCGCACTTAGGGAGAGAAAGCAAAGGACACACAAATGATTTTCCTTATCTTGTGGTAGTCTTTGATTCAGCTAACGCTTGGAGTACTAATATTGTGACCAGATGTCAAATAATTTAGCGAATCATCGTGCTTAATCGATCTGCTTCTTTTGGCAGCAAACCCATTACTCCTTTGTTGGAAATCTAAAAATCCCAAAGTGCTTCAGTTACAACACACAGGACTGGAGTTTGGGCTATGCAAATTGTCACCATCTGCATGTAGAATAGAATTGCTTTTGCAAAGGCTGCCTCGTTTCCATTCCTCCTCGTAGTTCGTATTTCATCTGCGAGAAATTGGGGCTTTCCTTTCTGGACGACCATGTTGAACTTGCTCATGTGTCCTTCTTGTCAGCTATTTGCATACCATTTTTAATCAGTTTATCATAAGGCAATCTCTGAATTGTGACGATGGCATATAGATTTCCTGGTGATACTATGCAAAGCAAACACGATGGTTTGAGCAGACCTTCTGTTTTTGAGAACCCTGTCTTTATTTCTAAACAGGGTAGGTTTTGATCAATTTCACATTTTTAAAGAACAGATGCCTTGATAGCGAAAGTCATGAATTAAGCTAACTGACTGTAAGACAATGTGTAGTCTTATAGACCACCGCTGCCATTGAACCGCCCCTGCTGAGTGCAGTGGGCCACTGGCAAAGAGATTTTTTATTTAGGTTTAAAATGGGCTCCATCCATTACATGTTATATGTCCCTTTTGGGCAATACAACCTTTCCAGCATGTTTGCATGGCCTTGTGATAGGTTCTTTAACCAGATACCACTACATTTTACATTTTTCTAAACAAAGAGATTCTTAATTCCACTGCTAAAACGCTATAATTTTTCTAAAAGCAGACCAGCGCTGTGTCCTCTGCAGGTGCTAAAGGGTGCCCAAGTTTGTTTCACCTTTTGGATGTTTTTTAAAATCTATTGGACTTTGTCGCAGTTCTATGCCTTTTTGGTATTTATGCATTGCTAAATTAACTATTGGTACTTTTTTATGATTATTTATATATCACCCTAATCAAGTTTTCATTGATTGATTGTCGCGCTACTGTTTTTTATGCGAGAGCATGGCTGTAGACAACATGGTTTCCTTGCCTGTGAGCTTTGTTTAATGATGCAGCCGCAGGCATCTCCATTCACAAGGTTCAGCCATTAATGGTTGACTCCACTTCGAACCATCTTCCTCGTTGATGTGTTGTGAAGCAGCCACTCGCACCTTGCAAGTAAACTTCTCACATCAGCAGCTTTTCTCAGAAATGTGCTGCTGTAACGTGACGTCATGTGAGCGTTTGCCTGGAAGAGCCGACTGGTGATGCCACCAGCCAGTAACCTGCTGTGTTGGGGCACAGAGTCCCTGTGGGTGAAAGCATGAAATGTGTGGTGGTCATTAAATCCTTTCATATCAGCCCAATAAATGCACTCCAGCTTTAAATTTGCATTAGCCACAATTATTCTCTGTGAGCACTAAAATGTGAAAGGTCCTTGGAGGCCATTTTGGTCCAATGCTAGTGAGGGAGTGAGTTTCCTGTAGGCTATTGCAGCCAGTTTCTTGCGTGCCTGCTGCAGAGCAGTCGTGTTTTACACCACTGTTCTTAACAGCTGAATGTACACTGTAAGTCAGAGTGCATCAAAAGTGATTTGCCGAACACTGCTACCACAATAAACTGATAGATTCAGTTTCCGCGGCTTCTTGTAGTACTCTGCTTACATCAATTTCAATATTTTTTTTGCACATATATATCCTTTTCCTATTCCAAACTTTAAACACTTGACAGATTGCCTCTACATATTGTGTACCAGTTGCGCACATACTATTTCGATTTAAATTAACTGTGCAAGGAAGTATGAGAAACCTTCTTGTAATATGATTGTGAATAGGGATACCAAAAGAAATTTTATGAGAGATGGGCAATTTTTTGGGGGTTATTCGACGGTAACTAGAAGCCAATTGCTTTGGTAATCTGAAAAAATATTACGAAAACTCTTTTGCGCACCATAGATGAGTGAAAAAAAAGCGAAGGCAGCTAATGACCTGCCCACAAACCAAGAAATTCCTCGCTCGTGGGCAATTTGAGGAGTTTTCTGTTCATGTAGTTCTGCCATTCCATGTATTGTTTCCTAGCAGCCATACTCCGGGTCGGACTGGGTTGGGACAAAAAATAGGCCCGGGCACCAAAATAAACATGGCCCCCATTTGTGATCTAGACAGCTAAATAAAAAGGCCAACATTTGCAAATCAAGACAGTTTTGAAATTGTCAAGAGATGCTGTACAGGTATTTCATAAGGTATGGAAAACTGCATGCATTTGTGTTTGCTGCAGAGAATGCTTGTGGCAATATCGGGGAAATCAACAGTAAAAACCATCCCATCAGACCATCCAGTGGCGGCTCCTCCGCTAAGGCGGAGGGGCGGTGCCCCACTGCCAGCAGCAGCAAAGAAAGGAGAAAAAAAATGATAGTAACGGAATGTTATTATCATTTTATTTTTTCCTCCTGCTGCAGCAGTGCGTGAGGGGGCGCAGCTGCAGGGGAGGAGTGGTAGACACTCTTGTGCGCAATGACTGTTTGGTCGGCACTCTCGGGCCGCCCAAAACAGTCATGCACACTCCCCTGTTCTCGATGCAGGCTGCATTACAGCCTGCATGGAGAACATGCCCAACCCTAAAATCCCTGGCTGAGCGCCGTCGACCAATCACAATGCTCCATTGGAGCATTGTGATTGGCTTAGGGGTGGGAGCCTGGCTGCCTGCTTCCTGTTCCGCCCTGGAGTTGGACACAGGCAGCAGAAGAGAAGGCGCGGGACCCGGTGGCGGCAAAATAAGTTTTCTTTTTTTTTTTTTTTTTTTTTTTTAAAGCAGCCCGCAAGCCAGCCAGCCCCCCCATCACCACTCCCCCCCCACCTGCGAGCCTTGCCGGCCGCCCCCTGAAAACAGGCCTACAAACTGCTAAAAAACAAAAATGGCTCACACACTAATGTGTGTGTGACCAGCCCCTTGGGTACTGCTTGGTTGCCCTATGGGCCAGTCCGACTGTGGCCACACTGGTGGGGAATCCTGGGACTGCGGCTGTCATGTATGCTCACTCCCCTTACCCACATCATCCATGAGGGAAACTAATGTATGGGCCTTAAAAAGACAATCTGGCGAATAATACTGCACTAGATCATCGAACAAAGCAACATTCTAGAGTGGCTATTGCTGGTGATTGTGAGAGGTGCAGGACTAGGTAAAGAGAGCTGGGTTATTTTCTCCACACTGGATTGCCCATTATCTGTCCCTAGCACTGCATTATTGTATTATATTTCTGCTGCTAAGCTAGGGCTAGAAATGTGGTCTGATTTCTACTGTTAATGACTCTCATGATATGGAATACATAGGACATTGAATGCTGAGAGGAACATTTCTGTCCCATGTCAGAATTACCCATCCCATGTGCAGGGAAACTGAGTGTACGGCAGGAGCACACCATACTGCAGGCTTCTCCTTTGAGAGTCTGGCACGTGCTTATGTCTGCTCTGGCTCCACCCAGTGACCGCCCATGCACACCTTGCTGAAGTCTCTCCTTTGAGAGTCTGGCACATGCTTATGTCTACTTTGGCTCCACCCAGTGACCGCCCATGCACACCTTGCTGCAGTCTCTCCTTTGAGAGTCTGGCACGTGCTTATGTCTGCTCTGGCTCCACCCAGTGACCGCCCATGCACACCTTGCTGCAGTCTCTCCTTTGAGAGTCTGGCACGTGCTTATGTCTGCTCTGGCTCCACCCAGTGACCACCCAAGCACGTTTTGCACATAAAGGCACGTTTTGTGGAGTAAAAACAATGAAGGCCTTCGGTGCATTTTGCACATGGACATTTTTCTGCCTGTGTAGGTCCAGATTCACAAACGTATACTTCATTTATTACGCATGGTATATTCTGATATTCCTGTGAATTGTGTCTTCACCCTTGTGAATGACCATAAGTATAATGTATGTTTGCTGTAATTGCAATGTTTAATAGGTATAATTCTTACGCTAGGGAATAGCTTTATGTCTGCCCCCATATCTATGAAACCAGTCCTTTCACCAGACTACTGTGCACATATTTATAAATACGAAAACTAGGAGACTTGAAGGGTAAAATTACCTTGAAACGTGTAGGATTTATGGATTATTGTTTCATCACCAGAGACTCTAGTCTAGCAGATATTTTGCCAAGTAAACTTCTAAATTTCATATTTACGAGGGAACATGCTCGTGGTTACAGTTTACATGAAGGTAACTCGTTTAAGTGCCTTAAAAGTGACCTGCGGCATTTGTAGGCGCGTTGTACAGAAGGCAGGATTTTCCTCGGATTTACAGATCACACGCCGTGGGCAAGCCTGGGGACCTGGAGATAACATATGAAGCCGAACCACTTACAGAGGCATTAATTAATCATCAGGGATAATACGTTTCAGAGCGAGACTGTTTTCCTCAGCACTATTCCCCTGGCTGTTTGAAAGTTGTTTTTAAGAGGAGCTGCAGGTTCTTTTGGCGTCAGCAGTGAAATGCTTCGCTCTGGTCTTCACCTTTTTTTTTTTTTTTTTTTTTTTTTTTTTGAGTATTGCCCGTCTGTTTGCCACATATGATGGACAAGCTCCCAACCCCACCACGCCATTAAAAAACGTAAACATTTAGGAGCTAAAAAGCTGGTGTTCTTTTCAAGACTTCAGTGGGGGCAAATGTAAATCTGAAAAAGTGAGGGTCCTATTCACAAAGGTATTTTATTTGGAGCGTATCAAGTAGTCTTCCAACAGTTTCTTTTACGTACTTTTACATGCCTTTGTGATTATCCGCAGATCATCTTCATGAATATTCATGGACAGTTAGTACAAACAGAAAGGACTGTGCCCTCTTTGAAATTTTATTGATAGGAAGTTGGATGTTTCGGCAACTCACGAAGGCATTTAAAAGTACAGAAAGGAGTACTCCTGGATTAGTGCCTCCCATCCTCATTACTGCATTTGTGAATCCGTGGCTGCTGGGCCGGGACGAAGTGAGGAAGGTTTCGCTGTTTTAAGGAGAGGCAGGCACCATGGCCTTCAGAAGGGCCCAGCAACCTGGGGGAAAGAGGAGTGAACGTAGGCGGCTGGCATCAAGTGTGGAGCGTGCGTAAGGTCTGGTCCCTCTAAACAGGTTGAGGTCTGCCATTGGACTGATGAAACGCTGATTGGCGGATGGATCCATCCCTGTGTTGTTGAGGATGTTGTCTGCTCCTGTGGTAGATGAGGGTCATGCTCTTCATCTCTGAACGTATGGTGTATGGTCCTGTGAACTTGGCTAGGCTTAGTTCCGGGAGTAACAAGCAGGTACTTTGGAATAATGTGCCAATTTGAGCAATAGTAGTAGTGAGAACTCTTTAAATATTTGTCGTCATTGTAAAGCTGTGGTGGTCCCTTTGGAAAGCATAAATTGAATAGTGAACAATGATCTATTGCCAAATAATTACACATTTCAGTGGAGCCCTTGCAAGTCTTCCTTTCAAGGAAATCATAAGGTACCCTACCTCATAAAGACAGGCAGCAGAAATAAGCGGGAACCATCTGTAAGAGAACTCCCCCCCTCCCTACAAAACCAGTCTAAAAAGGACACTGAAATTATGATGGTGACTTTAGAGGTTCAGCTAGCTAACGCTTTAGGCCAAGACTCAGCACAAGTTGAAAATTGAAAGCTTCCCGAAAGAAATGAAATCAGAAGTGAGCACACAAAGTTCACTTCATATTATCTTTCAAAGAACATAAAAGGGGACATTGTCTCCCTATGGGTTCGAGTGAATGACCTTGAGAAAAGAGTGAATGAATGGTCTGAAGAGCAGCAACAAATGTGGGGAATGATTTAAGATTTGGAAAATAGGTAATCTAGGAACAACATCCTCATATAGGGCGTACTACGAGGAGCTCAGGACATACAAATCATTTTCAGCCAACACCTTCCTTCCGTCAGGTCAAAGCCAGATGACGCACCTCTGAAACTACATCGAACCTGTTGTGTGGATCATAGGAACTGTAGCAGCAATTCCCCCCCACCAGACATCCTGAAACAAGACCACTCTTTGGAGGAAAAGGTGAACCTGATGAAGCTGGCCCATACAAAAGCATATCTGGAATTCTAGAACTGCAGGTTACTCTGAAAAGAAGGAAAGAAATTAGATTCATAACTTACAAAGATGTCATACCAGTGGGGGCATCCCTTTTGTATCATTCTGTCAGGCAGGAAAAGAAAGTGATTGCTAAAATGACTAAAGCCCTTAGAGAGGCACTAAATCTGAACAAAGAACCAGATCTCCATTCGGATGAGTCTAGTCGAGAAAGTGGGAACCCAGGAAAATGGGCAGGCATGTGGTGGGATCAAGCAGGACACAGAGAAAACCATCAAAGGAAGCCGGGGCAGTTGGGTGTTCCTCTCCCCATGGGAAGGCTAGGGCTTAAGTAGAGGTTGGGAGGGGCTGGAAGATTTGTAGTTGAGACTTAAGAAATATAACGTATAGTGATTCTTTCTGGGGTAGGAAGCTACGATATCCCTCCCTCTGATCACCTTCTTTATTTTAATTGTTGGGGTAGTTTTTTGGGAGAAGCATTCATTGAAGAGGGAATGCTTTATCTGTTGGGTTCTATGTGTTTGTCCCCACACATTACTGCCCATTTGATGCACATGCTGTGTCAAGTACTAGCCTTTCTCTCATTTAAATGTGGAAAAGTATCCGCTTTAATGCTAGAGGACTCAGTGTACTGGCTCAAAGTCTAGCAGTCCTAAACATGCTTTGTGAAACTAAATTTGAGCTTTGCCTATTACAATAAGCCCATCTTCTTAAAACGGATTACTTCCAATTCAGATCTAAGTGAAATACTGATGGTGTTCTTTGAGAGTCTCCCAGCTTAAGCATTGAGACAAAATCCATACATTTTCTCAGGGAATCACAAAATGTGGTTGGGGCGGTTCACAACTCTTTTGCCACAAGGGTCACCCATGGGGTATTGGCATCACCTCTGATGAAGCACAGTGCTCTCTGACACTCCATATACACTGGAGTTTCCCAAAATACACAGAGTAACTTCTGTACACCTTACACTAACCAAGGGAAGATTCTGACAACGGGCAATGCCACAACGGTGGAGAAAGTGGTTGGTCGTGCAATAACAGGGGACACCTTTAACTTAGTCATGGATGGGGTGATTGATAGGTCCACTTTGAGATCGGCACACAGCAAGTCGATAACTGAGGAAGTTAGTTAATGGTTTGTTAAGTTAGTTCTGATAGACTCATGGCGAGCTTTGCATCTTGCTTCCATTGGCTATTCATTTTCAACTGCATGTAAAACATATGCCAGACTGGATTGCTTCCTACTCAAAACATCAGTGTGCCTGCTACTTGTTAAGTGAACAGGCAGTGGAGGTTCATTGCAGGGATATGAAGAGATAGGTCATTTAAGGACGACCTTACTTGGAGTGTTAGAGAATGATAAAGAGGGAATTAGCACTATATGTGATTCATTATAAGCTGCGCTTAGATTTATCTCAGCCTCTTAAAGAATTGGCAAATATAAAGCAGACCTACATCAAAGTTTGAAAGATAAGCTTAGAGAATTAGAATGGATAAGTAAGAGAACAAACTGTAGAAACATTTGAAGGAAAATCAGTGTTTAGCTCTGTGGCAATGGTTTTGGATGTGGACAAAGCAGATAACTCATTACTTAGACTTAAACAAAAATACTACAGGGGTAATATAGCTGACACCTGCTGACCTGCAAACTTCAGGTAAAGAAAACAAAAGATAAAGTGTAGCCGGTGAATAACCCATATGGCCTCTTTCAAAATGGCAATAAGCAGATATCCAGAGCTTTCAGTGATTTTTACAGAAAATTATGCAAGTGCGAACCCCGGCCCCCAAAAGGTAATCTCTAAATCTAAATTTATTTCATAGTTCGAAACATTTGTTTCATCATCAAAATACACACAAAAACATTACAATTCCAATCCAAGCAGACAATAAATATTACAAATCTAAGAGCAGACACAAAAAATAAGTTCATAAGTTTAAAAAAAGGGGGGAAAATGCGGAAACGCATAGTCCCATAAAATGACTGCTACTATACAATCAATTGCCCAAACAATACAAAACCTGCATCTCATATCTAGAGAGTCCTTGGGTACAGACAATAGCACCTGAACTATGGACCTGTCAACCTTAAAGAAAAATGTCACTGTGAGAGGAGGGGACGTGGCCTTAGAGGGGGTGGGGCATTGTGGCCAGAACTACCTAGGAGGCACTTCTGCATTCTCCCCCACCAATCCCCCTCCTTCTAAAAACAAGCCTGCTGAGGTTGGTGCCAATGTCCTGGAGTGTTTTCACAACCCTTAATAGGCGTCTGCTTCTAAAAGGCTCCAAAAACAAAAAAACAAGCAGGAAATCCACTCTTTGCAGTGGTGTCCAGTTCGTTTTTTTTCTGCCACTGTGTGATATTGGCTCCTCACTGGGTGATTGTGTGAAGGGAGCTGATATTGTTTGACACACAGTTATACCATGTGAGTTGGCAGGTCTAGAACCATCACACACATAGACCTTCCAATTGCAATTTTAGAGCTGATCTACTGCACAACTTAGTTGAAAGTGGCTAAATCACCAGGCCCTGATGATTTTAGGTTTAGATTTTAGTTAGTTTCAGCGCTTCGTCCATCATCTTATGTTTGCTTAGATTTTACAAAACCTTCTCCGACGCACTGGCTCCAAACATTCCCAGATTCTTCAATTACTTGGTTAAATGGTGGCTTCATCAATGTGGGATGCCATGTTTGCAGTTTATCTAAACCACTCAAGGACCAAACCATGTGTAGCACTAATAGAACATTATCCCTTTTTAAATGTAGATAATATGATGCTTGCAAGCATTTTAGGTGCTGAATTGGCCAGATGCCCCCGTTCATGACCAGGTTACCTGAAAACAACCCTAAGTTGGGTATTTTATCCAGTAGGTGTTAATAAATGCAACACATGCATGCATATTTGTTGTTTGTGTTTTACAGTGATCCCTAGCCCACTATACATACACATACACACACTCTTTAGTAATTGGCAGGGTCCACGGGTTGCGGTGAGGACGTTAACAATGCAATGAAGGTTACACCAGGAATTGCCTTTGAGTTTATGGTTAATTTATGAATAATTCATATTGTGCATTTAATTTGCTCCTAATTGGTGCATGATTTGGCTATGATGTCAAAGATGACTAAACTATCACAAGAGACTGGTTTGAGACCCTTACATATTTTTTTAGTGTGTATCGAATGCATGTAGCACACAGTCGGGGAGTCTAAAAGCCTTGAAAAAGACCGTTGCCTTGTATGGGCTCAATTATGTGTCGAAACATGCTGGTAAGTAAGTAAGTCCGTTTTTATATAGCGCTGCTACTCACCCTTACGGGTCTCAAGGCGCTGGGGGCCGTAGTGGAAATTAAGTGAGCTATTGCCCAGAGTCACATGGTGCTGAGCTGAGCTGCCGCCGGAGCCGGGGATCGAACCGTGAACCCTGGGCTCCGAAGTCAGCTGCCCTGGCCGCTGCACCACACCTCTCCACCTAAGAATGAGTGGTTAGATGAACCATTGTACTTCATAGGATATCCATGAACACAAAATGTTTTAACCACACCAAGGGTTCCCACCAAATAAAGGGTAATCCAAGGCTATACACTGAGATATTTTTATATTTTATCTGGTCTTCTAGTTTAGTCTAGGAACTATTTATCTAAGAATTCCCATGTTGCCTGATGCTGCCAGAATGGTACTGATCTACTGTGTGGATAGGTCACCGATGATGAAGCATGCCATAAGATGTGAGCTAGGCGACCTTTTAAATATCGTTCCAATATCTTTGGGATCCCTTCAGGTTTAGTACAGATATAAATAAACACGAGAGGATTCTGTTTTTTTTGTCATTTCCACTTGAGCATTAGTAGTGAAAGTATGTACAGGATGAGAAGCTGGACAGATTGAAGGGAGAAAGAATTAAAGTGAGAGCAGAAGGATGGATGGAAGAGTGAATGGATGGTTGGATTAAAGGAAGGATACCGGCATGGCTGGGATGAATACTTAATTGGTTCAATGTAATTAGAAATATGATTTCAAGTGAAAGGCAATTTAATTTTCTGGATACACCCATGTCTTGAAATCTGTAGCAGTCACTGTTTTCAATGAGTTAATTTGTGCAAATCATTGGTGTCAGCCTTCGCGTTAAGATTTCTGCACCGCTGTGAAACTGGCACCTTTTTTTGAGATCCTTGTGTCTGTGATGCTTGGGTCTGCGATGCATGTGTTTGATCTGCAGAACTGTTTTATTTGCAAGTTGGCTAATATTTTGTAGTCAGCTGTTACCTATATACTCTACAAACCTCATGTTTTGGAATATCCACAAATATAATGCCATTCTATTGCCTCTATTGTGGTCTTCATATCTCCAAACTCTTAAACCTAGCAGTTAAATATAGAGTTTCAGGTGTAACTGTATTTATTTGCTTTCTCAGTTACATATACCTTTGCCTACATCCTTAGGATGATGAGGTTGCTGTGAATTGTGTAATGTATAAGAATCCATAACACTCCCCACACAAACATCCCTCTCCACACACCTCTTCCTCACCCCAATAGATAAACCCCAGGCCATTCATGTCAGATTAATACACTTTATTTGTGTTAATTGAGATTTGAGTTGACACTGGTTCCTGCCATGTAACTCTCATATTGGTTGTCTCAGTTCTTGGGACATCTACCCCCAGAATTAGTTGTGCTACTCTTCAATAACGTGGACAGGTCAGTTCCTTAAATTCCCAGGTCATTATTGTGAGAAATGGGTTCCAGTCTGTTTCATATGTTCTCAACTTGTGTTCTATTGTGAAGGTGACCTTTTACATGGCTGATGTGTGCCACAGCCTAGCAAGTCAAACTTGTAAGGTCGGTGGTTCACTTTTTCCTCAGTGTACCAGTATTCCTTGAATTGCAACTACCAGTGTTATGGTGAGCAGTTTTCCCCTGAAGGATATGTGGGACCTGCTACCCAACAATTGGAATCCTAAAAGAACTGTTCACAGATCTTTCTGGATTTGCACCTCAAATGTCTTTTCCACTTCCTTAGCAATGTCTTCCCGACACCTCTTAAATTTGCGCAATGGCACAGTAAATGAGTCAATATCCCCGGCCCTGCATCCACTATAGCACTCTTATGGGTGAGGATTCTTCCAACTTCCCCCTCCCATCGTTTTTGACCAAGGGCTTTCCCCTCTTGTGTTGAGCCTATTAAGTGTTTGTATAAGACTGAGATAATCTCATCGTGTCTACCAACTTTCAAAAAGTTTTTCAAAGTTTATTGGTCGCTAGGCGTCATTCTTAACCGATGTGCGAAGGACTCAATGTTTGATTTGTAAATAGATTCTTTTGGATTCAGTAAGTTTATATTGTCTTATAAGCTCTTTGATAGATTTCATTTGACTAGTAGACAACAGTGATGCCACCATCACACACCTATATCTCCTCCATTTATGAAAGATCTTTTTGTCTTTCAGAGTGGTGAAATCCGAATTTAAAGAGATAGATGTGAAAGGTGAGGGAAAGCCCCAGTGCTCGTAGAGCCAGCGTTGCCTTGCTGACCAGGGCTGAATTAGATATAAAGTTAGTTGAAATACATTTGGTATACAGTTGTCCCTGAAAACAAGAATGAATTATATGTTGCATTGATATTTATAAAAACTTAGAGTTTTAAGAATCGTTTACATTTCAATCTTGCATTGTCTTTCCCTTTGGCCCTAAGTAGAGGTGGGGTCTATTTTCCAATCCGTGGTCAGACTCCCATTTATGCAGGGATTGAAATTCCCAGATTTGTGGTAAATACAGCACCCCGCAATTTGATCAGGTTAAACCTGTTGATCTTTACCGGGTGGGGGAGGGAGCATGTTGTAATTTCTAAAACATTCAGATTTGGTACAGAAAACAGCAATGTCCTATGTTACGCCTCATCTCCCTATGAGAATGTCGGAGTAGGAGGTATTTACCACACACACTAAATACCACTCCCTACTTCATAGGTATTTACTTGTTGATATACTTACCTCACCTATCCTGGCCCCCTTGTAAAGTGGGTCTTAAAACAGCTCTTCACAATGTGGACTTTATAAAATAACAAAGAACCCCTTATCACCACTCTTTGATTCCCCAAATGGAAGACTTTATAGCAATATCATTGCAGCAGAAATTGAAACAAAACGGGCCTTCAGTAAGATTAAAATTAGTTCTCAGGATCTGGCCTTTGCAATGTTTTAAATGTCATGTAATATTTAATTTTGACATTTAATCTGCTGCAGTCTAAATTTAAAGCTGACTAATGGCTGTCAATGACTTGTGTAGGCAGTTTATGAAAAGCTCTCTTTGACTCCAAGAATCCGAACGAGGAAAGTTAGCCAAAATGTTTTTCTATATTCAGCACATAAGGTCAGTCATAAGTGTATGTCACAATTTATCGCAGGGGAAGCAGGCCTGTCATTTATGCTCAATAGTCCTCCCACTTCCGGAGTTTTTTTTAGTAGAAATCACCCATATATATTTACTTTAAAGTTATCACTTATTTCCTATGGCCAAGCATCTCTTGGTTTTAAATTAAAAAAAATTCTCAGTTAGCATCATAAAGAATTATTACTAAGTATTTGCCACATTATTGATTTAATTTCATGGATAATTACAGTCCTTGACTGTATTGTATTTTCCGACATTCATATTCACTCAAAAAGCGACACACATGTCTTTCAGAATGTTCTGCTGCACATCTTCTCAGTTTGGGAGTAGTCCATGCCGAAACACTGCCATGGCCTCTTTCTTGAATCAGATAACTAGCTTTTCCTCTTTGGCAGCTGTCTTTTTCCTTAAAATAGATGCCTAACGCGACACAGCAATAAACATACTAAAACCAACACTTTTCTTTTCAGAGATTTTTGCTGGTCAACCTTCAGTTTTTTCCTCTGCAAAAAAGCTACATTTCAGAATCAGTATGCAAATAACATGTTTTTGACGACGTTATTTGAATGATCAATTCCATCTAGAAAAGCAAAAACAATATTTGCATTTGTTTCACATACTATTTCACCCGATATACAGGTGTGGTGAGACTGAACATAGCGCTCCATTCAGAAGGGTCATTTCGGTCTGACATGTACGTTTACGGCTAAAATTACCTTTTTTATGCCTGCCAGGAACCCATAAATGGATTCTCTCAAGGCATAAATGCATTTGCAAGTGTGGATTTCTCCTCCAAGAGTGACAAATCAGCAATAGTAAATTCCACTCAAGGTGTGGGAAGTTGGTGGTCCAAGGCGTGGTTTGCACTGGAACACCACAAACCTTACAGTTGGCAGCACTCCCAAACTCCTCCTAGCTCACTCCTTTCAACACTGGAAGCGGTCACAGATTTACACTAGCCATGGGCTGGAGTAAGACCCCTTCAACGATGCATAGGGGTACAAATCACCCCCAGGCGTGGTGGAAGTGTAGAGGAAGGGATCTCTCTATGTGGAAAAATGTTTTTCCCCACAAAAATCAATGTGCATTTGCACAAAAGGCCATTCCTTCTGTGCACCATTCTCAGGTATGGAGAATTCCACACAGGGGGAATAGGAACCGATATGAAAAATCACATTAAAAAAGTCCCAGCCTCCATTTTCCTACATACTTCTGTAAATAGAAAACCTAGCTAAACTACTCTCAGATGAAGATGCAGATCTCTGCCCATCCTCTATTGTCTTTCGCTCGTGTCTATCTGAACTCTTGCTAGATGTTGAAGAAGGAGAGAGCCAAGCTTCTCTTAGGGTACGCTCTACTAAAACCTCTGCAACTGCAGCTTTACCTGGCCCATTCTGGTTTTATTTTGGTGATTATATTGTAGGGAGAACTTGTTTGTCCTCTGTTATATTGTAAATAACTTACTTGGAGGAGAGCAGTATTAAATCAAACATAAGATCATAAAATAAATACCCCACCCTTTAGCCTAGAATCACATCAATAAGGTGATGGAGCATGCTACTGCATGGGATGTCTTTGAGGAATGAACTGTGCAGGTGGCTGGCATCACCCACATACCGGTTATTTACGGGAAAAAAGAAGAGGAATACGGCTGCTGACCAGACACGTGTGGACAAGTAATGAAGCGCTGTACAACTGGAGGAACAGCAGATCATTCCCTTGACCCCTGAATGTAACACCCGCAAAAATCCTGCAGTTTTGTGCGTTGGATCAAGTCCCCTCCTCTTCTGCCCCCCCACCAAAACACTCACTGTTGAATGGCTGCATGCTGCATCTGGCTTGCATGGCCTACTTTGACCCAAAGACAAGGGCACTGTATGATATCTGTTGCAGATACATGGACATTTGGTTCTGCACTATCTACTTGCTACTGGGGCCCGAAGCCCTCTGAGCATGCCACGGGAGGACAAAAGTAAGTTCTAGGGTTTGTGGAAACCGTGAGGTCGCATGAAAACCCCTAGTGCCTTGCAAGCAACATGCAAATCAGTGAATGCAAAAAAACTTTCATGAGCACACTGCCTTGAACTTATTGCTAATAAGCTGACCAAACAAGTCACAGTTTACAAAGAAAGTTAGACCTAGGACGGCATTCGTGGTTGGGTGGAATTTGGCCTGACATCCCCCTTCCTCCCCAGGTTTTCCTATATCATGGGCATCAGTTACTCTGAGGGTGGGTCTACTCCTTGGGTTCATCAACACGTTTCATACTGTGTGAGGAAAGGGCTTCCGGATCTGCAGGTTCTTTCATTTCATGTTGTTTACAATTGTTTAACAGAACAACTGTACCTCGGCAATCTCCAAAATTTATATCATTATTTTAAATAGTGTAACCAGTTTATAATTCAAAAAACAATATGACCGCTCACAGGAAACCAGTCCAAGAAATACATTCTGCAAAATTCTATTTAATTACAAATGACAATGTTTCATTCAAGTTTTGGTAACCCAATATTGAAGATACCATCCAAAACAAAGACATATATTGTTTTACAAGAATGCTATTATTGCTTGTTGTCCCACGGAGGTCCTATTCTTAAAATCTCCCTGTTGGCAACGATGGAAACAGCCGACACGTGTTTCGTTACGATTGTAACTTCTTCAAGGCTTATACGTACAAAACTGTCGATCCAAAAGGTTTGGATAGTCCAATATGTAAAAATCTCGCTACTTAAGAAACAGAACTGGGAGACCCTTGAATTTGGATCATGTCAATCTCTGGCCAGTCAAGGGAACTGTCCCCAATAAGAAAAGTGGAATAAGGAAGGATGTATCCAGCATTTATCCTCCCACGATAGGTACGTACTCTATTAAGTGTGTCCCCCACTTTATGTAGGTGGCGAGTGTGTTTCGGAACAAATAAATTCCTATGAAGGTCTTGTCAGTGGGGTGAAAAGGCGAGGGTTATGATATGCCCCTCTATTCCCGACGCAATCGCCGTATTTCGGCGTTGTGGCTACAGTCAGGCAAAGATTTGCCTGACTGTAGCCACAACGTCGAAATACGGCGACAGTTTTGTACGTATAACCCTTGAATAAGTTACAATCGTAACGAAACACGTGTCGGCTGTTTCCATCGTTGCCAACAGGGAGGTTTTAAGAATAGGACCTCAGTGGGACAACTAGCAATAATAGCATTCTTGTAAAACAATATATGTCTTTGTTTTGGATTGTATCTTCAATATTGGGTTACCAAAACTTGAATGAAACATTGTCATTTGTAATTAAATAGAATTTTGCTGAATTTATTTCTTGGACTGGTTTCCTGTGAGCGGTCATATTGTTTTTTGAATTATAAACTGGTTACACTATTTCAAATAGTGATATAAATTTTGGAGAGTGCCGAGGTACAGTTGTTCTGTTAAGCTCTGCACAGGAGTTCTTTGGAAATTCCGTGTGGTGACATCCGTGGTAGTGGGGTGTCTTTTGTATCGTTACCTTGAGTGGCACCAATACTGTTCTGATATAGACAAGTTTAAAAACATATCGCTTGGAATTGATGTGCTACTCTACATACCACCACTACCTTCTTTGTTTCTTGTTTACAATTGTTCTTATGACTACGAAAATGGATTGCCCTCTGATTGCTCAGGCCAACTCCCTTTAAACAGGAATAATATTTTCAAAAAATTGCTCTGTCTGCTAATCTGATCCTGCTTCCTTCCTTTCTGATGCTGGCACACCCTCTCCCTCCACCAGACATATTGGTTGGCAGTTTCTATACTTTCAAGGTGGCTGGTTGGCACTATTGGCTTTGCCAGTGCTGCCACTTTTTAAAATCATTGGACATTTTCAAAGCAAGACTGATTGCCTTTATTTAATGCTTGTTTATATAGTGCTTCAGACCGCAGTTAGCTCCTTCTGTAGGTGTGCTGTAAACAGTCAATTAATACGATTTTACAGAGCACTTGAATTTTTCATCGATCTTCACATGATTTCTGCCTGCTGTTTCCTTATTGATTTTGTGTATAGATGACAAACTCTTATAATCACTTTGCACATTTTTATTATTTTGTTTTTGTAGTTTTCAAAGAATGTGTTTTTTTTTTTAAAGAAAGTTTCATTTTTAGCCATAGTCTTATACAGGTGAATCCTGCTGAAACGACGATCGTCTTTAGATAGGTTTCTCAGATTTTTAACACTTCTGCATAGCACTCTACCTCCTTGTGGCTAGGTTGGCAGTATATAAATAATAAATACATTAACACATACATGTAGCCTGCACTCACTCGTTCAGTGTATCCTTGCCTTGGACCCTTTACCGTGCTCTTCTGCATGTGGCTATGTTTGAGTTCTACAAATAACAGATTCATATATCACTAACTTCTCAATGGACGAAAATCCTCTTGTAAGCCTGGACTAATACTAGCCAAGAAACACCGGACCCTGAGAAATCCAGGAAGGAGGGCTCCTGTAGTGGTGAGAGGGGGCCTCGGCTGACATGAAACACAAGCAGGGTTTGTGGTCGTCTTACTGTACATCTTCATTACTGAGCAGGAGAGATGCATTTGCTTGTAAAGCATCCACTGTCCATCGCTATTGATTCGCTCGTATTATTGTCAGTGGTGAAATGAATGTAGTGCTCACAGCCCAGTGGCGAGCTGCTGTTTTTACTGGTGTAGTTAACATCGATGTTTTACATCTACAAATTGGCTTTCCGTTGAAGGGGCAGTGCCAAATGATTTGTTGGACGACCGCTTTCTCAAGCTCCCACATCTCGTTTTTCCCTCCTGTTTATGTTGGTTTCTTTCAGATAGAAGGATGCTCTGTTTGTTGTGTTGGAGTATAAAATACAATGCATTTGAAAACTTCATGGGAAGCATGGACTTCTCTTTGGGGGAGGTGCGTTGCCCACCCACCCCCTCAAAGACCACCATAGTCCTGCATTCTCAGTTTGGTAGGCACGCCTGGCACATCTCAAGTGGGTGCTGCAGTGTCTGTGTTGTGATTCGCCAGCTCTTATGGCACAGGAATGCACAAACGCCTTAGGACGTGGATGGGATTGGTCCGCCCAAACCTACCTCCTCTCATAAAGGCCCCAGGCCATGTGAAATCAAGCAGCATCACTGACCTGCGTTGAGACCCAGGGGCTCTGCAAAGGCCTTCTGCAGGGAAACCTCACGTGCCAAGTTATGCTTCTCATCCCTTCTTCTTTGAGAATAGAAGTTTGCACTTGTTCATTTTTTGAGCTCGTAGCAGGAGCCTCACCGACTCAAAATATCAAATATCTTTGCTGTTATGGGAGGTGGAGAGAGGGCAAAATATTCTGCGCTCCACTGCCCGGCAGCTCTGGAAAGGGTGAGCGATAGAGATGGACACATGAACAAAAGTACACACTTGAGCATCCTTCCTCTTGCGTTAAGAGGCAAAAAAGAGCAGAGTTGTTATGTATTTATTCCTGTTTTACTTTTACCATTTTCTGTTTAGCCCACTAGAAATGATAGCATTGTTCTTTGCTTTCTGGTTCCACTTCACAAGCAACTTTGAAAAGGACTCCAAAGAGTAAAATAGATGAGGTGGGTTGTATTTGGACGACCTTGATATTCTGGACAGAAAAAGAATCCATGTTTAGAAGGGAAGCCATGTACGTGGCCTGGAACTGGTGCCTGCAGGTGGTTGCCTGTGTTTGGAAACAGTATCAACGTCTGGAAGTGGTGCCTGCAGGCGCATGCCTGTGTTTCGAAACAGTAGCAACATCTGGAAGTGGTGCCTGCAGGCGCATGCCTGTGTTTGGAAACAGTATCAACGCCTGGAAGTGGTGCCTGCAGACGCAAGCCTGTGTTTATAAACAGTAGCAACATCTGGAACTGGTGCCTGCAGGCGCATGCCTGTGTTTGGAAACAGTATCAACGCCTGGAAGTGGTGCCTGCAGACGCAAGCCTGTGTTTGGAAACAGAAGCAACATCTGGAACTGGTGCCTGCAGGCACATGCCTGTGTTTGGAAACAGAAGCAACATCTGGAACTGGTGCCTGCAGGCGCATGCGTGTGTTTGGAAACAGAATGAACGCCTGGAAGTGGTGCCTGGCAGGCCTCATGCCTGTGTTTGGAAACCCTATGAACGTCTGGAAGTGGTGCCTGCAGACGCAAGCCTGTGTTTAGAAACAGTAGCAACATCTGGAACTGGTGCCTGCAGGCGCATGCCTGTGTTTGGAAACAGTATCAACGCCTGGAAGTGGTGCCTACAGACGCAAGCCTGTGTTTGGAAACAGTATCAACGTCTGGAAGTGGTGCCTGCAGGCGCATGCCTATGTTTGGAAACAGTATGAATTTGCAGCCGTGGGTGGCACGCTGATCACTGACTTGACCAGTCTGAAGTCCAAACTCATTGTCTGAACTGTCACAGTTTTCACTGGCTGCAATAACATTTAGGGGGCAGTAGGTGCTAGGTGAAACTGTGTGACGCCCCATCAGGGCCTCTGTTAGTACTGGGTACCCAGAGGGTCATTCCACACACCAAAAACTAAATGCAGCTCCAGCTGCTCCAGTCTAACAGGATTTTTCCTGTAACCCTCCAGGCCAGTCCATCTGTGTGCTTGTAGGGCAGTGCTTAATTTGTGTCGTGGTTGGAGGCAGTAGGCACCTGCACCGTTTTAGGGGCTGGAGTTTATTTTTCGTGATCAGACTTTGAGCCAGGACTTGAGAACGAGAGACAGAAAAGACAGAACAGAGGAGGGAGAGAAAGATGAGAACTTGACAAAGGGAGAAATCAGAATACGAAAAAACTGGGAGTGTGATAAAGCGGCGTTATGCGAGAACCTTGACATTCAGCGACAAAGTGCTGAGAAAAACTTTGGGTCCATTTATTTATTTTGGAAATTGAGCATTATTATATCGGCACTCCATGCCCTTTTAAATCAGTGGCTCTATCGCATTTAACAAGTAAGATCTGGTAATTTTCTCTGAGTGCCGTACAGAGCGCAGAAGAAACGACATTTCTGCGCAGAGCCCTGCTTGAATGTCGAACCCATGTACCAGGAGTGCTTATCTCTGTCCGCAGTCACAGACAGCACATTTTACCATATGTCAAACTACTTTGTCGCGCGCGCTACGGAGCACATGCTTTAGGAGTGCATCGTTTTACGAAGTGACGTAGGACCGCGCGAGTCGGCCGGAAGCGCTGAACTTGGTCAAAGGATTGCATTTCACTCATACTGGGCAGTCTGCAGTATTGGCGAGGACGCTTGTCACCACGACGTTGATTAAATGGATGCATGAGCTTTAACCAGCCTTCGTTGACTTTCTTAAAATATATATTAACTAGGCTCCTTTAGCACTGTCGAGGCATAAAAGAGTTACATTATACCATTAGTTTATGAAAGTGCTATTTTGAAAAGTACTACATTGTGATTCCGTATAAAAAGTCAATAAGTAAGCCAGGAGAGAATTGGATGAGTTCCTTCGGTTATGCCCAGTCAAATGAAATTCAATGTTAATTGGGCATTTCAAACGCAGCCGTATATAAAAAAAAAAAAAACCTTGAATATTCTAGACTAATTTGGCTTTTACTGAATTTCTGTATTCATATTGTTTTAACTCTCCGAACCACACTAGTTCTACAAACGTACGCTCTAGAAGTGGTCGTTAATGGTCTGATGAGGCTGCGGGAGCTTCCTGTCCCTTCAGTGGGATAATAAAAACTGCGGTGCCCTTGAGCTGTGAACAGATCAGCCCATTACATCATATCTCTTATGTTTATATGCTGCTGGAGATGTCGCATGCAAATCTATTATTTTGAAACATAATACTCTTATCTACAAAGCACAGAAATGTTGTTAATAATAATTTATTTTAATATAGCGCTACATAATTTCTCCAATTCCTGAGCGCTGTTTATAGCAAGTGATTTTCACCCTACATCAATAGTGCTCCGTTTACCAAATCAAAAGGATGGAAGATCGTGCTCACCTGGCGGTAATGCGCAGTAGTGGCAGGGGAATAATGTTACACCTGGCAAAAGGCACTCTTATTACTTTGTGACAGCTTGTCTGATGTCATAGGTTGCTGAACAAAGAGTCACCCCATAAGCACTGTTCGCTTTGGGCATCAGTTTAGATTTAGTTGGCATTTAGATAGAAGAACCTTTCTTACACTGAAGCTGTTATGAAATCATGGAAGGTAACATCTGAAAAAGTTATCAGGCCTACACAGCCTGCTTATTATTCTACCTAGTGCTTAATTTGTGCTGGTGGTTGGCGGGTATTGGTGCTCACATTTGGGGACCAGGACTTGTTTTACCGTCAAACTTTGACACAGAGCAAGAGAGAAATAAAAGTCACAAAGAGAGCAGAAAGTAGAGAAAGATAAAAAAAAAAATTAAAAGGAAGTAGAGGGCACGAAAAAGAACATGCAACAGTGAGGTAAATAAAGAGTGTATGATGATGGAAGAGGCATAAGGTGGAATTAAGACTAAGCAACGCTAGTATCCAGCATTCGGCAGCCCCAGCGGTGAACTCTTAAGAAAAACATTTTACAACTTAAGAACTGCCTCTACCGTGGCATCACATATGGACTGCTCATTAGTTTTGTCATGGAGGTCTCTCAATTCTTACTGCCCTTCACAAGTATTTGTCTTTTTGAACTTTTGTTTTTTTGTACGCACCACTTCTGTAGATTTCAGTCTTACAACTAAACTTTTTTTTAATGTTTGCCATCTGCCCCTTGACCAAGGCACATCAGTCCCGTTCTGAGTAAAGGACTTACTTTATATCAGAGGCTATTGTCTCTTTTACTGACAACTGATGTTTCAAATTGTCCTCTTCTTTATGTCTTGCTTTTCTTCATGAATAGTCTTTAGAAGTGGTCGTCATCGAGATGCTGTTCTAGATTATCTGTGGTGTGGCTGAAGATGGTAGGTACTGCCTAGCTGACGTTACATGCCCTTGTTGTTACGTAAAGCAGTGCTTGGTGCAGACACCTTCTACCAACTGTTACACATTTGGTTTCTGGTTGGCTGAGGTATGCACCCTGTCCAAGCAGGAACCACAATCCTAGTCCGAATTGGTCATAACACAACCTAAATTATCCTGTACTCACCCTCTGGTAGCTTGGCACAGAGCAGTCAGGCTTATCTTAAGAGGCAATGTGTAAAGTTTTTGTGCAACACTTCAAACAGTAAAACAGTGAAAGCTCCACAAAAAGACTCCACACCAGGTTTGAAAAATAGATCGATTTTATAAATAAAACCAGACCAAAACAACAAAAACCCACTGTGTTTAAGCCGAGATATGAATTTCTAAAGAATAAATGTCAAAATAGCGCTTAGAAGCAATCAGCCCTCAAATGAGTTATCTGGTCACACTAGACCAGGGCAAGTCAAAAGTTCAGTCCGACCATGATGGAGCAAATACAGGGACCCACTTGGGCCCACTGAACTAACGTATCTTGATCCAGGATGTGCCATCATCGATGAGGATACGAGGTGCTACCAAGGCGCTACGTCGGTGTCGAGCCATGCAGTGGACGAGATGCATCAATTTTCTCCACACAACTGCAGCGATTTTGGGTCCGAGTGCTAGAGCTTGGTCTGGATGCGATGCGTGGCTGCTGGTCCTGCAGTAGGTGATGCGTCGGTGCCGAAGGGGATATGCTGGTTCCAAGGACAATACACTGGGTCTGCTCCACACAACGATAATGAGATGCACTGGTTCCCAGGGTGATGCGTCAGGTCTGCTCCCCACAACGATGAGGATGCGCTGGTTCAGACTCATTTAATTTACAGGCCGTGGGCACATGTAGTGCACTTTATTAGGGACTTATAAGTATATTAAACATGCCAATTGGGATTAAGCCAATGTTACCATGTTTAGGGGAGAGAGCACTTTAGCACTGGTCAGCAGTGGTAAAGTGCTCAGAGTCCTAAAACAATCAAAAATTAGTTCAGAAAAATGGAGGGAGGCAGACAAAAAGCTGGGCGAAGACCACCCCACCCTAAGGCTGTCAGGTCTAACACCACAAGATTATAAAAGCAGATGTCTGGCGGTAGTAGTGTGTGACAAGATTATATGTATATTGAAGCAGACTTACTGCAGTCGAGGAACACATCACAGTAACAGCAAAGCAGCACAAGATTCCAAACCAACAATAACACAACACCAAATATACAGTACAATACAAGGCAACAACAAAATGAAAACAACACTGACGTAACACAGCAATCTGAAAGAGACACGTTAGTGACAGATTCCTTACCTTAGAATATCCCCAGGCGTCGGACTGGATCCGAAAAGTTTTCTGCGTAGCAGTACCCTTGCGCGTCGGCAGGCGGCGTCGTGCGGCTCCGCGTTCGGCGTCGTGATCGCCGGGATGATGTCGCGGCCAGCACCTAGACGCCGCCCCTGCGCGCTGACGTCAGTTCTTCTTTTTCCGCGCCAGTAAGCGCAGATCCGGGAAGAGCAGTGCCCTAGTCACTTTTTGACTATCTTTTTTGTGAATTTTTTCACTGTTTCTTCAACGAGTCTTCACGACTCCTAAGGTGTTGTAGGGATGCCCGGCTTTAAGCCCTGCGAGGAATGTGGTCGCATGATGTCGATCATGGACCCGCATCTCGAGTGTCTCTTCTGTCTCGGTCGAGACCACGACACGAAGTCGTGCCCTGACTGCCGGAAACTTAATCCCGAAGGCTTTGCGAGAGCAGTCTCGAAAGCTCCTCGAGGTCCGGCAGTCGGCTCCGCACCAAGCCCCGGTCCCGGGAGAGGTCGAGGGGCCGGACGCGGAGTCCCCGCCGTTCATCGGAATCCAAGTCTTCGCGCTCCTCCGGTAAGTCGAAGCACAAGAAGTCTAAGCGGCATCATCGCTCTAAGACTTCGCCTCGCCGGTCTCGCGACTCGGCTGAGGTCCCTGTCGGCACCGTCCCCGCCGCCCCGTACGTGCCTGTCGAGTTACCCCCGCATTACCCGTCCTTCCCGGGTTCGGGGGCGACTCAGGCCCAAATACAGGAGTTCCTGTCGGCCATGGCCCGCCTCTTCGGGCCTCAAGGTCCCTCCGGTGCGCCTTCGGGCCCCGCGGGCCCTGATGGGGTTGCTCCGGCGTCGCCGTCGACTCCGGTCCTGGCGTCGCCTGTCCCACCGGCCTTCATCCCGGCTCCGGCCCCGGCCTCGATCCCGGCTCCGGTGGTGCCGCAACCCCCATCGACGCCGGTTGACCTAACCACGCCGACGCCGATGTCCCCGGTGCCGTTCCCGACGCTGTCCGGGGCTCCGGACGGCGTCGTTCCCCAGCTCTCTCCGGCTCCGGACATGGAGCCGGACCGACGTCGCCCGACGCTGGTTCCGGCGCCGATGAGACCTTGGGTCCCTAATGTCCCTCCTCCTCCATATTATGAACCTGAGGAGGACCAGGAGAGCTGGGAGGGGTCTGAGGACTCTCTCACACAACAGTGCGAGTTTGACCCGGACTGGGTTGAGGAACTTGGGGATGCCAGTGGTCTGGACACCTCCCCTGACTCTTGCATGCTGTCTCCTCCCGTGGCTACGGAGGAGGGGGCTAATTTTGCAACGGTGTTGCGTAGAGCTGCTGGAGCCTTGAATCTCCAGTTGCCTACGGTGGCCGTCAGGACTAACCTCCTGACAGAAGTGCTTCAGCCGGCGGCCTCCTCTTCGGAGACTGTGCTGCCGTTCAATGATGCACTCACTGACGTTCTTTGGGTGCCTGGTCCAAGCCCACCACAGGGGCTCCTGTGGATAGGAACGTGGCCCGACGCCATCGCCCTGCTCCGGGCGACCCCCTGTTTCTCTCCCAACACCCCACCCCTGAGAGCTTGGTTGTCCAAGCCTCTGCCTCCCAAACCGCCTTCCCTACCGCCCCTCAGGATAGGGAATCCAAGCGCCTGGATCACTTTGGGAAGAAGGCTTTCTCTTCCTCCAGTGCTGGCTTGCGGTCCGTTAACACCGCTTGCCTCTTGGGCCGATATACCCACTCTCTGTGGGTCTCGGTGGCGACTGTTTTGCCGCAGTGTTCTGAGGAGGTCCAGACACTGCTTACCCGCGCCATTGCGGAAGGGCGAGATGCGGCTAAAAACACCATACGTTGTGGCCTTGATACCACCGACTCGCTGGGCAGATCGCTTGCAACGACGGTGGCGCTGCGTCGCCACGCCTGGCTGAGGACCACTGGTTTTTCGGTGATGTCCAGAATACACTCATGGACATGCCCTTTGATGGAGTCGGTCTTTTTGGATCAAAAGCAGACCATGCGCTGGAGCGTTTCAAAGACTCGAGGGCTACTGCAAAGTCCCTGGGCCTTGCTGTTGTGCGCCCTCCGCTCACATCTGCTTTTCGCCCCTTTCGTGGCCACAGGAGGGGCGCCCAGTCACGTCAGCAGCCCGGCCACCGGCCCGCGCAGCAAGCGCCTTCGCGAGGACGTGGATACCGCCGTGGCGGTTCGGGCAACCAGCGTGCGGGTCAGGCCACCACCTCCAACCCGTCCGCGGCCTCCAAGCCCTCCTAGTCCCTCCTTTCAGGTGCACGGCATGCCAGAAGGGGGCAGGGTCCGCCATCACCTTCACCACTGGCGTCCCATCACCTCGGACAGGTGGGTCTTGGACATTGTCCGAAGGGGCTACTCCCTCCCCTTCGAGACCACCCCCCCAGCCATGCCACCTCAATTCCACCGCATGTCAGGGGATCACTTGGTGCTTCTACAGAAGGAAGTCACGGCCCTCTTGGCCAAGAGGGCCGTCGAACATGTTTTGACCCCAGAAGTAGGACGTGGTTGCTACTCCCACTACTTTCTGGTGCCCAAAAAGGACAAGGAGGACATGCGTCCTATCTTGGACCTCCGGAACGTCAATCGCTTCCTCCGGAAGGAGAAGTTCAAGATGCTCACCCTAGCTCAGGTCTTGACTGCCCTCGACCCTGGAGACTGGTTGGTAGCGTTGGACTTGCAGGACGCTTATTTCCACATCCCCGTCCTGCCGGCCCACTGGCGTTACCTACGGTTCACGGTAGGCCTCGAGCATTTTCAGTTCACCATGCTCCCCTTTGGCCTTACCAGTGCCCCTCGGGTGTTCACGAAAGTGATGGCGGTGGTCGCAGCTCATCTGCGCCGAGCTGGGGTTTGTCTTCCCCTACCTCGACGACTGGCTGCTGAAGGCGGGCTCGTCCCAGGCAGTCGTCTCCCACCTCCAGACTACGGCCGAACTCCTGCACTCGCTGGGGTTCTCCATCAATGTGCCGAAGTCGCATCTGATTCCTTCTCCACAGCTCCTTTTCATCGGAGCAGTTCTGGACACGACGCAGTTTCGGGCCTATCCTCCCGAACGGCGAGTCCGGGATATTCAGGCTATGATTCCGATCTTTCAGCCTTTATCCTGGGTTTCGGTACGGATGACCCTGAGGCTGCTGGGCCTCATGGCCTCCTGCATCCTGCTGGTCAATCATGCCAGGTGGCATATGCGGGCTCTGCAGTGGGACCTGAAGTTCCAGTGGGCGCAGCACCAGGGCAACCTGTCCGATCACGTCCAGATCTCGGAGGGGACTGCAAAACAGTTGCAGTGGTGGCTCACGGACCGGCAATGGGTCATGGGCAGATCCCTCTCCCTTCCCCAGCCAAAGCACACAGTTGTGACGGACGCGTCCCTTCTGGGATGGGGCGGTCACATGGGAGAGGCGGAGATCAGAGGCCTCTGGTCTCCGGCGGAGTCCTGGCTCCATATCAACCTTCTGGAGCTCCGGGCGATCCGACTTGCACTCAAGGCATTCCTTCCCTCTGTCAAAGGGAAGGTAGTGCAGGTGTTCACAGACAACACCACCGCCATGTGGTACTGCAACAAACAAGGCGGGGTGGGGTCGTGGACCCTTTGTCAGGAGGCTCTGCGCCTCTGGACATGGCTGGAACTTCAGGGCATGTTCCTGATGGTTCAACACCTGGCAGGTTCCCTGAACGCCAGGGCGGATGAACTCAGCCGCAGGTGCATGATGGATCACGAATGGCGTCTTCACTCGGAAGTGGCGCAAGGACTCTTTCTACAGTGGGGAGAGCCTTGGTTAGATCTATTCGCCACCGAAGAGAACGCGCAATGTCATCAGTTCTGCGCGTTGGAATTTCCAAGGCTGCACTCGCTCGGCGACGCTTTCGTCGCGACTGGAGTTGCGGTCTGTTGTACGCCTTTCCGCCTATACCACTTCTACCCAGAGTGTTGAAGAAGATTCGGCACGACCGGGCCCAAGTCATTCTTGTGGCTCCGGACTGGGCTCGAAGAGTTTGGTATCCCGAGCTACTCAGTATGAGCGTAGATCCCCCGATCCGTCTGCCTCTTCGGGAGGATCTTCTGTCGCAGCAGCAGGGGACGGTCCTCCACCCGAACCTGTCCAGCCTCCACCTGCTTGCGTGGAGATTGAGCGGCGGCAGTTGATTCCTTTCGACTTGCCTCCCGAAGTTTGTGATGTGATTCTGGCAGCCAGGCGTCCCTCCACTAAGGTGGTATACGCCTGCAGGTGGAACAAATTTGTGGCATGGTGCACAGCAAAGGCTGTGAACCCCCTTTCTGCCCCTCTTTCTGAGGTCCTTCTGTTCCTTCTTTCTCTGGCCCAACAGGGTTCTGCCCTGGGTACCATCAAGGGTTATCTCTGTGCTATCTCGGCCTTCTTCAGGCTCCCTGATCAGCCCTCCCTTTTCAAGTCCCCTGTTAACAGGTTCTTAAAAGGCGTTACACACCTCTTCCCTCCTGTTCCGTTTGTGATGCCTCAGTGGGACTTGAACTTGGTTCTTACCTTTTTAATGTGCGCTCCCTTTGAGCCTCTACATAACTGTCCTCTTCGTCTTCTGACTCTGAAGACTGCCTTTCTGGTGGCCATCACCTCCGCTCGGCGGGTGAGTGAGCTCCAGGCTCTATCATGCAAACCTCCCTTTCTGTCTGTTCATCCAGACAAGGTTGTTCTTAGGACGCGTCCGTCCTTCTTGCCAAAGGTGGTTACTGCCTTCCACATTGGGCAGACCATCACTTTGCCTACCTTCTTTCCGCCTCCGCATCCTTCCAGAGAGGAAGAGAGGCTCCACCGTCTGGACCCAAAACGTGCGCTCTCCTTCTATAGCGACCGCACAAAACACTTCCGGGTGGATGACCAGCTCTTTGTTGGCTACGTGGGCGCCAAAAAGGTCGGGCGGTGCACAAACGAACCATCTCCCGCTGGGTTACCTTGTGCATCAAGGCCTGCTACTCTTTGGCTAAGAAGGAGCCTCCTGTTGGGCTGCGTGCCCATTCCACCAGGGCAACGGCTACTACCACGGCTTTAGGCCGCGGTGTTCCGCTGCAGGATATCTGTCAGGCAGCTACGTGGGCCTCGCTGCACACGTTTACAAAGCATTACTGCCTTGACAGTCCGGTCCGGAGGGACGGCTTCTTTGGCCGTTCTGTCCTCCGGGACTTCCTTGTCTGATCTTTGTTCGCAGACCCACCACCGGGGTTGGTATTGCTGGGGTATCTATTCTAAGGTAAGGAATCTGTCACTAACGTGTCTCTTTCAGATGCACAAGTTACTAACTTGTGTAACGATATATCTGTAAGAGACAGTAGTTAGTGACAGATTCCTTACCGCCCACCCATCCTCCCCGTTCTGCAAACTGATTTCTAGGGTTAAGGACATCCCTTTCAGGGCCCTAGTATTTTTCAGACACCTATGTCCGCTTCTTGCATGGCTCTGCGTTCCTGGCGCGGAAAGTCGTGTACAGAACTGACGTCAGCGCGCAGGGGCGGCGTCTAGGTGCTGCCCGCGACGTCATCCCGGCGATCACGACGCCGACGACGGACGCGGAGCCGCACGACGCCGCCTGCCGACGCGCAAGGGTACTGCTACGCAGAAAACTTTCCGGATCCAGTCTGACGCCTGGGGATATTCTAAGGTAAGGAATCTGTCACTAACTAGTGTCTCTTACAGATATATCGTTACACAAGTTAGTAACTTGTGCATATAGCACATAAACACAACATAACACATCAACCTTAAACAATACATTAATACATCAACACAAAAACACAATACAACACAACTTTGCAGCTGCGTTAGGTTGTATGGTGTTTGTGTGTTCTGGTGTTGTAGTGTGGTGTTGTTACTCCGGCTACAACAGTCTCAGACAATGTACACATCTGTGAAATGCCATAAGCTGGTCCGAAAACAGCCCAGCAAGCCTATACATGGAGGAGACTCACTTAAAGAAGCCGGTGGTTAACCCCTTGAGTGCTTATGATGGAACCACGCGGTACTAATTCCCCGCCTGTGCGGGCGAATTAATGAGCGGGCGTGGTCATGACGGAACCATGCCGTCATGAGCACCGAAGCGCCGCGCTCACCCCCTAGCCCCCCCACGCCGCGGCGGGAGTCGCGCCGCGGCGAAGGGGTTAAAGAGCGTGAGCCAAAGCCCTTTTGTGTGCTGTGTTTTGTGTGCTGTGTGTGCTGTGTGCTGTGCTGTGTTGTTGTGAAATGAGTTGATGTTTAGTTGTTTGTAACTGGACCTAAATATAAGGCATCAAATGTGGATATGATGCTAAAAGAGACAACTGTGTGAGCTACAGTGAGGGATAAATGGTAGAATGACAAACAGATTTCTGAACTTTAGTCATGTACAATAGGAATGTAAACTTTTAAACAATAAATGCACATGCATATCGTATATCACATATTCTGGGCTCATTGCCAGTATACTGTTGTGACATTTAATGGCAGATGGCTGTGTGTTGAAGAGCCAGCCAGACTATAATCAATCTACACAGAGTACAAAATATAAGGTGAGAAAACCATATCATGCAAATATTTGTTCCTCTGAAAACTGCCATGTAGTAAGAAAGGAGTCCCAGCCCGTTATGCAGTTCTGTGGTTTATATACATTTCAGGTATCACATCATTCGGTGCTGGAGCCTTGATCTGTTTTCTTGTCAGAACTGCAGTGAGCTTGAAATCCTTTATTAGTCTTTTTATTTGTGAGGTGTTTCTTTTACAATGTAAACCAAGGCATGACTGGGAATGGAAGCCTGCTGCCACGTGCATCTCTGATGGCAGCAGATATCGACGGGGATGTATTTTTCACAGTTTACATGAAAGATCAGCCCTGCATGTTCTCATACAGTCCTCTGAGTGGCTGAAAGAAGCATGGCGCCTCTTCATGACCCCAGCAGAGCGTTCAAGATGGGAACTGAAAGGCTTTATCCGGCGCCGAGTGCAAAGACGTCCTCGGTATTAATCAGCAGAAGAGAGGTCTTTCTAAGGAGCACGGAGACCAGGCTGTGGCTCTGTAGCACGAACCAGCAAACTGCGCGTCATATTACAGAGCCGTACAGTTTACCTCGTGAACAGGGGCTTTGACGATAGGTATTTCTCTGAGGTGCGTTTTAATAGTCCGAGTTCCAATTCCAATGAGTTTACGACTACCTTTTGAGTTGATTCCCAGCCTCCATGGGCTTAAAAACGTTTCTTGGAAAGTGGACAGTTGTAGAATTCCAGGAGTAATCCAGCAGCAGCTTAATTTAAGACTTTTCACTGAATGAATGTCTGTGTGAGTGAGTAATTCACACACACCTGCGAGTGGTGTTCGTATACATTGACAGGGAGGCTCAATCTGAAATGCTCTTTGTGCAACCCCAACACTAAAGTCATGATCGAAAAAATGCACAATCAAGATGTGGAATTTACCATAGACCTCAAATACAACAAAACGTTTGTGAAATCAGCACTAGATATGAATGCAGGATTAGAGTATATAAACTGGGACAAAGCAGCAAAGTTCAGCATTCATTGGCAAAGCCAATGGGCTTCACTCGCATTGTGATTTACATAGCATGCCTACTGCCTTTGCCAATGTTTGTGTGCAGCTAAAGGAGGCCACTGTGCTTGCTGAACAGCAGCAGCGGTCAGGAGGCAGGGGAGAAAAGCCACTGGGCACACTCACGGTGTGAGCAGCGTCCTTGTGACAGGGTGGAACGGTTAACAGCCTTGCTCACAGTGTAAGCGGCACTACAGCAGCAGAGGAGAAGTACTGCCTGTCGGTTACAGTATGAGCAGCATTCCAGCAGCACGCGAGAAGAGTGGCTCAGCCGTGTACCAGTGGCAGGGGAGCAGAGCTGGCAGGCTGGGATTAAAAGAGGAACAGGCGCCCAGAAGCGAAGCGGCGTCGCAGAGGCAGGGGAGAGGAGTGTTTTGTATTGAATGTTTAAGTGACGGTAGTTTTCAGAAAAAAAAAATCATGTGTGATGGCTGATCTGTTTTTTAGATTTGTGATTCCTTAGCACATGTACAAAGCATTTCCTAAATGCAAAACGAGCATTTAGGAAATGCAATTACCATCGACTCAGAGTCGATATTCCTTTGTGCGTCCCAGTGGAGGTGGAAGGCTACATCCAAACATCATAGTAAGACATGATATTAAAACATTTGTTTAGGCTGATAAAAAAAGATTGACAAAGCCTCAAGCCAATGGCTGAAGTGTTCTGAGCCAAAGAAGCTAGTGGCTAAAGAAGGCTGCCCCAAGGTCCACTATATCTGCATATTATATACATTTTTAAAACACGGTCTTGACTTATGGCAGACATAACAACGAAATTCAGCCCATAGAGTGTGTTATACTCCTTTTTTCCCCTACTTGAATTTTACGGGGCTTGCTCGGCCCGGGCGGCCATTTTGTTATTGCCACGCGCTCTTTCCGGTCAGCGCTCTAGTCGCTGCACGCCGTCCTGCCACAACCCTACTTAATGGCCCCAGATCGGACATGCAGCAGACGCGCCTAAGGCAAGCCCGTCTGCGCCCTAACGAGGCCAGGGGCCTCGACCCCTGCTCCGATTAAGAGGATTACTATTAGCTACTCCCACAAACAGTTGTTGGCTCTCCGTAGTATGCCGCGCCATGATTGTATGTTAATCAATTTGGAAACTACTGGTTTTAGTTGTACTTATTGCAGCTTTGCATTTGATACACAGACTTATAAAGAACATAACTCTCTTACTACCACTCCCCTTAATAATAATGCACAGGAAAATTTCTTTTTATAAAGCAGCAATTCACTCAACAAAGAATTCACCTTTTTCAATATTAACTGCCGCTCGCTTCCTAAGCACAAGGCGGATATCTTTGACCTCCTGATAAGTGAGCAGCCTGATGCTATTTTCCTTACAGAAACATGGCTACATGGGAGCTCTGGCCCTGATGTAGCGTCTGCTTTGCCTTCTAACTACGCGATAGTGAGGAAAGATGGGGAAATCAAAATGAGGGGAGGCATTGCGGTTATTTATAACAACTCGTACATGTGTAAATTTGAAGATTTACCCTTTAGGGATGCAAGGCCACTCTATTTAAACTTGCCTTGGCCCCCCAGTTTACATTCTCAGGGATTTTGCTTTATCGCCCCCCTGGGCCTGCAGGGCCATGGGCTGCATCATTTCTTGATTTTATTGCTCCCTACCTTTTGGACGCCGCCAATTTCACCATCCTGGGCGACTTGAATCTTCATTTCGATGACCCGACATGTGCGACTAGCACTACTTTGATCACCGACTTGGCAGCAATGAATATTCTGCTCTGTAATTCAGGTTCTACCCATGTGGCTGGCCATCTATTGGATCCCATTTATTCCAATTTACCTAATATTCTTTGTTCCCCAGCTCTTCCAGTACTCAGGTCAGATCACTTTTTGGTCGGCTTCCGGGTCAAGAAAGAACTGCCGAGCCCATCCACGGCCATTTTGGGTACTAAGTCCAAATCGAGAAACTGGGGGAAATTGGATATTGAAGCTTTTAACAAGCTCCTATCTAAAAACGCCCCTGCCTTTAATCAAGTCTCTATGGCAGATTTGGATACTATCCAAAATTGGATTTTAAAATCCATTGATGCGTGTCTCCAGCCTTCTACTAAGAAGGTGAAGAATCACCGTCCCCCTGCCCTTTGGTTTTCCGAGAGGTTAAAAATGGAGAAAAGCAAATGTAAAGCGTTAGAAAGACGCTGGAGGAAGAACTATGCACCAGAATCCAAACTCGCATATAAAATGGCAAAAAGAGACTATCATTCTCTCTGTAATGCTGCCCTAGCTGAATATGTGAGCGCTACCATCTCTAACGCGCAAAATAGTTCTAAAACTTTGTTTAAGCTAGTTAAAGAACTGTCTGGTGCAGCTAGTCAATCCACCCCCCCCGTGCCTACTGAATCACAATGTGAGGATCTTGCTAAGTTTTTTCTTAGTAAAGTGGAAAAAATATACTCTGCATTGTTAACACTATACAGCAGACTATGAACTCTCCTCTAATATCGAGAAGTACTGACAGCTGGACTGTCAGACTGCCGAACCTACCAACAAACTGGAAAATTGGTCACTAATAGATACAACTTCTTTTAGACTGCTCCTAGACAGTCTTAAATCCGGCTCTCCTAGAGATCCTCTCCCCGTCCCCGTGCTGCAGAAACTTGAGCTACCCTCCCTGAGGTTAATCATGGAGCTGCTTAATGCTTCCTTACAGGAAACAACTGTTCCACCTGAATGGAAGCACGCCATGGTCCTTCCACTTCTGAAAAAAGCCAATGCTGACCCGGCGCAACCGTCCAATTTTCGGCCTATTTCTTTACTTCCGGCTTTTTCCAAAATTTTGGAAAAACACATTAATCTACAACTGACTCACTTTGTTGATTACCAAAAGTTTCTGCATCCCTCACAATCCGGTTTCAGAGCAGGTTTCTCGATAGAAACTACTCTTCTTGGAGTTACAGAAATGCTGCGAAACAGTTTGGATGCTGGAGACACTGTGGCACTCATATTACTGGATCTGAGTGCCGCTTTCGACACAGTATCTCATACCGTGTTACTGAAAGCTTTACAATCAGTGGGTGTGGTTGGCCCTGCACTCAATTGGCTTGCTGATATTTTGGTAAACCGCACGTTTCAGGTTTTCTCTCCTACGGCCAGTTCTAAAACCCATGTATCACCTTATGGGGTACCGCAGGGCTCCATTCTCAGCCCTCTATTGTTTAATGTTTATGTCAGGCGTTTGGCGGCTATTGCTGAAGATGCTGGGTTGTCCATTTTCTCTTACGCTGATGACACCGAGATAATCTTCTCTCTTTCTGCTGAAAGGGCGTATAAGTCATCATCTCTTCAGTCTGGATTGAGGAAAATTGCATGCTGGATGCAAGCCAACTTGCTTAAACTCAACGGCGAAAAGGCGGAAGTGTTAATTTTGGGGAATAATAAAGATCTCTGGGGTCCTCAACACTGGCCTTCTGAAATGGGTGCTCTTCCCCAACCTACGCATCAGGTCCGCAACTTAGGCTTTATCATTGATGACCAGCTAGCAATGAAGCAACAAGTGGTGAAGGTGGCCTCGACCTGCTTCACCATCCTTAAATGGCTCAAGAAAATCCTTTGGATGTTGCCCGGCTCTACTCAAAGAACCGTGGTCCAGGCTCTTGTCACTTCTTGACTGGATTACGGCAACATCCTGTATCTAGGAGCCAATAAGAATGTGATGCGCAAATTACAGGTGGTGCAGAATGCGGCTGCTAGACTGCTTTGCCAGGTTCCCAGAATGGCTTCCATCTCTGGTTCTCTTCATGACCTTCATTGGCTCAGGGTTGAGAATCGCATTAAATTCAAAGCCCGGAGTTATATGTTCAAGATCAAATCTGGCAAGGCACCTCAGTACCTGAACGCTCTAGTCCATCCATACTTACCATTGCGCCTTCTTCGTTCCTCCACTCAGGCTAAATTTTCGGTTCCTAGGACCAGACTGTCGCGAATGGGTGGTCGGTCCTTCTCTTGTCTGGGTCCTTCTATGTGGAACTCCCTCCCCATGTCACTTAGGAACGAAACCGTTTATGGGAACTTTCGTAAGTGTTTAAAAACTTGGCTGTTTAATCAATAGATTATGTCCCTTCCTTCTGTTCCTGTCAGGCGGCGCCAAGAAACCTTCGGGTAGCTGTGCGCCTTATAAGATTAAAATAACATAACATAATCACAAGAGCTTCCTGCCTTCCATTGTAGGTGCATTATCCAGTGGCATGAACCTGCTTTTGTAACTTGATGTCTTGTTACCTGAATACATATGAACCCAGGCTAGAGCATTTTGCATTGCTTTTAGACCCGGGATTCCTGGTTGACTGAGGTAGGTACCTTAGGCCAAATAGGGACTCGCGTTTTCACGTCAGGGAAAGGGAGGACACCTTCTGAGATAGCCCCCGCTCACCCCCTTGGTAGCTTGGCACGAGCAGCCAGGCTTATCTTCAAGGCAAATGTGTAAAGTATTTGCAACCACGCTCACAGCAACCCAATGATGACACCACAAATGGACTCCACACAAGTTTTATAAAAACGAGTATAAAGTTTATATAGAAAGATATACGATAAGACCACACAATATAAATCCAACATATGAGTATGTGTAATATTCCTCCTGGCTGGTGGTTAGGCCAGCCAGCCCTTGTAAGTTCTGACGATATTAATGAGCACTTCCAAACATTCCACTGTAGTCCTAATACAATATTATGCAGTTCGTAATGCTAGAATCAGGCACTTTGCAATGGAAAAATAATGCACTGCGTAACGCAACAATCAGGCACCCTGCAATGGAAAAATAATGCAATGCGTAACGCAACAATCATGCGCCCTGCAATGGAAAAATAATGCAATGCGTAACGCAACAATCAGGTAATTCGTTATGCAGAAACAATGCAATACGTCATACGACAATCAGGTAGTTCGTTATGCAGGAATAATGCAATGCGTAATACACTAATCAGGTAGTTCGTTATGCAGGAATAATGCAATGCGTAATACACTAATCAGGTAGTTCCGTATGCACAAATGATGCAATGCGTAATACACTAGTCAGGTAGTTCATTATGCAGAAATGATGCAATGTGTAATACGACAATCAGGTACTCCATCAACAGTTGCCCCCAAAACGGGTATGGAATAACAAAAGTGCAGGTCCGAGCTCCGGCCCCGGTACTGCCACTCCCTTGGCCAGTACGGGCCTCGATATGAGCCAAAGCAGAGGCTGGCGCTGCCGAAATGAGAGAGAGAGAGAGAGAGGCCGAGAGCGTCTCCCTCCGAGCCCGCACCCCGCCCCAAGCGTCGACACACGTTACCTGGGGGGCGCGAACCCACTCTCTTCTCCTCTTCCAGCGACTTGGGCCTCAGATACAAACTTTGTGAATTGGCAACGGCGGGCTCGGGCCGGCGGCTCAGCTCTTCCGGGGCTTCCGGGCCGCTACTGCTACGAAGATCTCAGGCTGCCACAGGGCACACGCACACAGCGTCGCTGAGACTCCCTGGAGCTTCAGGTGCACGATCACCGGGCACTCCTCACGAAGGTCTCAGGCTGCACGAAATACACGCACACAGTGTCGCTGAGACTCACTTTAACTCCGGGTGCACGATAACAAGGCAATCCTCACGAAGGTCTCAGGCTGCACAAAGCACACGCACACAGCGTAGTTGAGACTCACTTGGATTCCAGTGCACACAATAACAGGACGATCCTCACGAAGGGCTCAGGCGTCAAAAAGCACACGCACACAGCGTCGCTGATCCTCGCTTGGACTCCAGGTGCTCACGATCACAGGGCACTTCTTACGAGGGTCTCAGGCTGCAACAAGCACACGCACACAGCGTCGCTGAGACTCTCCTGGAAACTTTTGTGTTCCGGAGTTTCCGCAACACGAAGCCAGCTCACCTCGGGCCCTTGGGGATAAGTTACTTCAGGACACAGGACAGCAAAGTCCTTTCAAGCAGGGGGACACAGCACACAGCAAAGTCCCTTTAGCCTTTCCTTGGTCAACAGCAAACTGTAGGCCAGCCCCAGAACACACAGCAAGGGTCAGTCCTTTCCTTCAGTCTCTTCAGTTGTTTCTTCCTTGGCAAAGGTTCCTCTTGACCACGAAGTAGCTCCAGTCTTGTTCAATCTTTATCAAGCCATTCTCCAAAGTACAGGGGCTTCAGCTCTCATAGTTATACCCCTCAATGGCTTTGAAGTCTTTGTGTTCAGGGGGCACTGACCCCTGTTCAAACCAGTTCTGGGTACCTCCCTGCCAGTGACACCTTTATTCCTTTGATTAGTGGGGGTCTGGATTCTCATTCACTCAGCAGAGATGGGACCATTGCTTTATGGCTGCAACCCAGGCCTCTTCACCTCTAAGGGCTACTCCTCCCCCTACACTGTAGATGCAGGTCAGCCTGTTGCTGTCTCACCTCCTCCCCTGGGTCAAGATATTCCCCAGATCCTATCACTTTCAAATCCAGACAGTCAATACACAACCAGGCAGAGACGCACAGAAATGTTCGAGCACAAAAACCCAGCCACTTCTAAAAGAGTGGCTTCTAAACACACAATGCAAAAACCACCTTCATAAAAAGATGTGTTATTACATTGTGAGTTCAGGCATACTAAACTTCACCTCTCCATCTTAAGCCTTTGGGAAGATAGGCTGGAAAACATATTACACAGCCTCCCCATTCTGTCCTATGAGCAAGATGGCCTTTCAACAGTGAAAAACGAAATGGAGATTATTTCACTGTCAGGACATGGTACACACCTTAGTACATGTCCTACCTTTCACATGCACTGCACCCTGCCCAGGGGGTACCTTGGACCTACCATAGGGGTGTCTGATGTGCATAGAAAGGGAAGGGTAAGGTCTGGCAAGTGGGTGCACTTGTCAGAACAACATGGCAGTTTAACAAACTGCGCGCAGGCACTGCAATGCCAGGCCTGAGTTCCCTTTTTATGGTTTAAATCTTTTATTGATTTTCAAACATCAAAAGAAGAACAGACCCACCTGCTCCTTAAAGAGAATGCAATACAGACAGCATGTGTCAATCATGAAAGTGTTACCAAGTAATGTGCTGGGAGCGGGTCTAAAAAAGGCCTGCAGTGGGAATAAAAGAAACATAACAGTTGCCCCCCTCCACCCCCATTCCCCCCCCCACCTCCTGTCCACAAATCGAAAAAGCCCCAGGGAAGGGGAATGGTGTTAAGCCTAGGGCACATTATCGTATCTTTGGTGGAATCTGTGTATCTGCTAATCGGAGGAGCCGAAGGTATCGAGGACATGTCAATTCCCGGAATTCGGTTGTAAGCAAGGTCAAGAAGGGCCTCCACAGCTCCGGGAACTCATCCCCCCTGCCCGCCAGAGTGAGGGATAGTTTCTCCATTCCCATTATCGTCGAATGTCTTTGAATCCAGCCTGAATGGGGAGGAGTCTGGGGTGAGCGCCAATGTGCTAGTATATTCTGGGTAGCGGCCCCTAGGGCAATGGCGATTAGTCGGCCCCTCTGGGATTTCAAGGGATATGTTAACGGGTTGGGCAGTCCGAGGAGAATGTACGCTGGGAAGCGTGGAAGCTGAGTATCAAGATGAGTCTATGTCGTCAAGGATTGGTGTCCAGTGTGGTTGAATGCGGGCACAGCTCCACAACAGGTGCTCCAGGGTTCCCACCTCCCCACAGCCCCTCCAGCACAGTGCGCTAAGGTGGGAATCGAATTGGTGCAGGCGTTCTGGTGTGTAGTACCAATAAGTGGCGACCTTGGTCAGCGTTTCGGTAAGACCCGTGTGATAGGCTGAATGTCGGGCCCTGTAGTATATGCCGTCCCACTCCTTGTGAGACAAAGTCCTACCCAGCTCCCGCTCCCATCGTACCCGGCCAGCATTATATGTATGGGTGGTGGTTGCTAGTAAGTGTTGATAGAGGTCAGAGAAGTTTTTTATCGGAGGTTCGGGTGATCAGCCACTTCTCATACGGGGTTAAGAAGCGCTGAGCGCCAGGTTTGACCTGTGGTTGGAGTGCCCAGTGTCTGAGCTGTAGATATGGTAGGCGCTCCGTCTCCGGGACACCATACTGCGCTCTAAGCTGTGGGAATGGAATGATACCCTCTAGATCAAACAGATGACCCAGAGATCGGCATGGGGTGGAGCGCCAGTTCGCGAACGCTTTAGGGTCTACCCCCGGGTGAAAATCAGGGTTGTTAAACAGTGGAGTCAGGGGGGAGGGGAATGATGTCAGCTTGTGTGTGGTAGCGGTGCAGTCCCATGCTTCCATAACCGTGCTCGTGATGTATGAAGCATAGAGATTAGGTGGTCTGTGCTTCTTCCGAAGGAATGGGACACCCTGCAGGGGCATGGCTGCAACCGCCTGGTCCTGGAACAGCCAGTGTTTCCCGGATTCCAGGCGGTTTCACTCCACCAGGTAGCGAAGCTGTACCGCATAAAAATAACGCTGTAGATCGGGAATTCCAACCCCTCCACGTTCGGGGGGCAGAACTGCGATCGCGTGCTTGAACCGTGGTTTATGGCCCTGCCAAATGAATTGTGCCAGGTCGGACTGGGTCTGAAGGATCCAGCCAGCGGGAGGGCGTAAGGGAAGGGTCTGAAATAAGTAAAGGATCTGGGGAAGAATTGTCATCTTGATAGCTGCTATTCTACCGAGCCAGGAGAGGGGGTAGTGTTTCCATTTGCCCAGTTCCCTTCGAATGTGGTTGCGGAGCCTATCATAGTTAGCAGTTACAGTGGCTGGAATGGTGGAGCCTAACTGCACCCCATTGGTAGGGGACCGCGGTGGTAGACCATTGGATAGGATGCTCTTCCTGTATGCAAGCCAGCGTATTTGCCGTTAGCGAGATATTAAGGGCAGTGGATTTGTCCATATTAATTTTAAACCCAGAGACCTGCGCAAAGCTGTGCAGTTCAATAAATAGTGCCCGCAGTGACGGAGTAGGGTCAGTGAGAGAGAGCAGAATGTCATCCGCGTAGAGGCTTATCGTATGGATATCTCCGCCAAATTTAATCCCATTGATGAGGGGATGACGTCGGACTCTTAGCGCTAGGGGCTCCATGTATAGCGCAAAGAGGAGGGGGAGAGGGGGAAACCCTGTCGTGTACCCCTGCCTATGGGGAAGCGGGAGGATGTATGCCCATTAACTCGAACTGTTGCCTTCGGTGAGCGGTAGCAATTCAGGATGCGTGTGCGCATCTTGTCTCCGAGGCCAAATCTCTGTAGTACTTGTTCTAAGTAGGGCCAGTGGACCCTATCAAAGGCCTTCTCCGCGTCGATTGCGAGTAGCATGTATTCCCCCTGTGGGCGAGATGCCTTTTCAATGAGGTGCAATATTCTCTTTGTATTGTCACTCGTTTGCCTCTGGGATATAAAACCCGCTTGATCCGGGTCCACCAGTTGGGGCATGTGGGTGGCAAGACGCGTCGCGAGGATGCTTGTATATAATTTGATATCTATGTTTAAGAGGGAGATCGGCCTGTATGCGCTGCAGAGAGTTGCGTCCTTTCCGGGCTTCGGGATGACGACGATCGAAGCCTCCAGCATTTCCTCCGGAATGGCGCCTGTATGTGCGAACGCGTTAAAGAGATCCCGCAATAAAGGGGCCACCTGATTACAGAAGGTTTTATAGAAGGCTGCGGAGTACCCATCCGGGCCAGGTGATTTGCCGAGTCGGAGGCGAGCGATCGCCGCAATGATTTCTTCCGTCCCTATGTCTCTGTCTAGGTGGGCGGCCTGTTCTTGGTCAAGAGTGGGAACTTGCGCCGCCTCCAGTTAATCAAGGCTGCGAAGTATGTCGAGGAGTCACCCGAATAAAGCTCAGCATAGAAGGCTCTAAAGGCCTCTGCAATGGCTACATCGTCCGATGTGAGGTCCCCTCCAGCAGGGCGGATGGTTTGCACCCCCTGTCGCTGTCTCGCTTCCCGCAATTTATGGGCCAGAAGCCGGCCTCCCCTATCCCCTCCGGTGTAGTAGGAGTGTCGCAGGCGAAGGGCCGCATATTTGGCCCTGTCCTGGTCTAGTGCCGCGAGTTGCTTTCGTTCCGTGCAAAGTTGGCGCCAGGCCCTAGCTGCCCCAGTGCGTTGGTGCATCTGCTCCAGTTCAGCGACCCTCTGAGTAAGTTCAGCTCTTTTTTGACTGCGCTCTTTGTTAATGGCTGTGGAGATAGCTATGAATTCTCCCCGTAAGACAGCTTTGAGAGCGGTCCATTGTGTCGCAAGTGAGGTATCTGAGTTAGCATTAAGGGCTAGGTAATTCGAGATGGAGGATTTAATCTGGGTAGTTATGGAGGCCTGGTGTAATAGGGAGTCTCGCAGGCGCCAGTGTCGCTGAGGTAGCTGCATGTGTGGTAGTGAGAAGGAAGCCATGACCGGAGAATGGTCCGACAGGGACGCAGTGAGGATATCGGCGTCCGCGGCTAGCGCTTGTAATGGAGTGGAGCATAGGAAATAGTCAAGTCTAGCATAGGTCTTGTGGGCTCCTGAGTAATAAGTATATGCCAGACTATGAGGGTGGAGATAACGCCACAGGTCGACTAGCCCAAGTTCCTGGATGCGGGTCAACCCCGAGCGGGAGAGAGCCCCAGCTTGGCTAGTGCGCTGACAGGAGCGGTCGGTGATGTTGTCGAAGACAAGGTTCAAGTCACCCCCAAGGAGCAGGCGCCTTTCCGAGTTGGCTGTGGCCTCAGTGAGTGCGTCGTGTAAGAATTTGTCCTGGCCTTCATTAGGAGCGTACACTGAACCTATTATAAGGGATACCCCAGCCACCAGAAACCGGTATGTGAGTAGGCGGCCCCTGATCTCGGCCTCCCTCTGTAGCGCCTTGCCCTGGAAAGAGCGGGAAATAAGTATAGCCACCCCTGCCGACTTAGTGGAATTGGAGGAAAAGAACTGTGTGGGGAAAGCTCGGGACTTCATCCTGTGATGATCTTTGCGCAGCAGGTGTGTCTCCTGTAGGAGACAAATATCGGCGGTGGAGTGCTCCAAATAGTTGAGGACCGCCCTATGTTTGATGGGGTTGTTGAGTCCCCGGACATTAAGGGTCAGAACCCTAAGCAGCCTACGTGACATCTAGCGTGTGGAGTATGTGTGGGCTATGGCAGGGCACCCCAGGAGCAAGCCCATGGAGCGGTACCAGTGAGCAAGAACTGTGTAGAGTTGTTTCCCAAGCCGTGCCAGTAGTAGGGAGAGGACTGTGGACAGGAGGGACCCACCTAAAAAAATTACAAAAAGGAAAGATGAATAGAAAAGAGGGAAAAACCAAAACCCCCAGGGAGAGGGTTCCCATGACTTGTCCCCAACGGGGAACAATTCGAACAAAGTTAAGTGGTCCAAATAGTCCGTCGTCCCAGGACGACTGGTCAGTCAACCAGATGGGGGTCATCGTGTGGTCGGGTAGAGGGATCGGCCCACCCGCCGCTCCCCCGCAGCCAGCAAGGATGCAAGTGAAAGGTCCGGTATTTCCGGGAAGGTCATTTGGTGGCTGTGTCCCCTCCGGCCAGGGCCTCAGTGGCCGCATCAAGGGCCGCCTGCTGACCCCTGGCTATCTCAGCCCTGGGCGGCCGCCTGGGACGCCGTCTCCCTCCCCGCCGTTGCCACCCTGACGGGGAGATCTCGGGCCCCAAGGCGGTGCTGCGATCGTCATCTTCTCCGCTCGGCTCCGTCAGGCCCAGCGTGCGATATGCCTCAGTGAGAGAGCGAAGCTGGTGGAGCTTCCCGTTATGGCGAAAAATGAGGCGGAAGGGGTGCCCCCAGGAGTACGATGTTCCCTGTTGACGGAGATGCTCAGTAACCGGACGGAACTGACGGCGCCTCTGCAAAGTGATCAGGGCAAGGTCTTGGTAGAGCACCGGAGACTGGCCTTGAAATGATATGGGATGGAGTGATCGTGCTTTGGCCAGTATAGCCTCCTTAGTCTTGAAGTCCTGAACACAAACCAGGATGTCCGCCGGCGGGGCGCCGCCGGCCCGGGGCGGCCCACCTCTATGTGCCCTGTCCAAAACCACATCAGACTCCTGCGCTTCCCGTAAGATGTGGCGGAAGAGTCCCAGAGTGAAAGCAAAGAGGTCGTGGGTGTCCTCTGAAAGCTTGACCCCCCGGATCCTGATGTTGTACCTTCGGGACCGGTTTTCCAGGTCCTCCATCTGGGTCTGCAGGTCGACGTTTTGGTCCTGAAGTCGGATAACCTCTTGCTGGAGTGTGGTCAGGTCCAATACTGTGGCATCGCTCTTCTCCTCGAGAGAGGCAACCCGTTCCCCAACGCTATCCACGTCCCGGCGTACCTCCCGAAGTTCTGTGGGGAATTCAGCCTTCACCGATTGAATGTCCTCTCTGAGAGTGAGGAATAGCGATTCAAGGAAGGCTTTTGTGATGGGTTCCTCGCCAGTAGCTGCAGGGCATCTCCCAGCCTCCGCCCCGGGGGTCGCGGACGCCATGTCGGGTATGGATTGCGAGCGGCCAAAAATGTCTTTGAGGGGTTTCACTTTGTTGTTCCTTGTCTTGGACATTCTGTCACTCCCAAGCCAGCAGTTGCCCGTCCGGGCACGGGCCCAGGAGGGGTCTCCTGCGGGCGGCTGTCCCCCCCCGAGCAGGCGGGGGTTCCTCGCTGTTTCCTCCGAAGTGAGAGCAGCCCCTCAGTGCCGGCCGCGCAGCGGTGTCCCCCGTCAAATCACGTCCGCGCTGATCGCCCTCTCACGTGGTCGTGCTAGTGCTGTATCCCAATGGTGGGGGTTAATGTAGTGGGAGTTGCCGGTGTATCCGTGTCTCCTGACCTAGGCTAGGAAGGCCGCGGGCCCAACGATGTGTGCAGGTCTTCAGACAGGGCAGGCGCCAGGCGTGAGTATTGGCACAGTCAAGGTAAGCAGTAATGCTGGTGGAGAGGCCCCCCTCCACTGACACAGGGCCGTCCCTCCACCGCGCCTTTCAGGCCCGGCTCCGCAGCGGCGGCCGAGGGTCACCTCAACCCTGCTTCTGTCCCCGCCTCTCGCGAAGCCCTCTCCTTACCGCTAGTGCAGGCCGCGCAGCTCAGCGACCTCGGCGATCTCCCCCGGGCAATGCGTGGCCTCGTCTCCGTCGCTTCTCTACCGGTGGGCCAGCAGCTCTCCCAAAGGGCAGACGGCCTTGTCAGTGCACCGGCGGGGGTCTCCGCAGATCTCGGTCTAGAGACGACCAGGCCAGGGCAGCGGTGGGGCCGATCCCTGAGCCCGCGGCGCTGCGTCGCCTCCGCCCAGGCACCCCTCGTCCCCCGCGGGCCCGAATCCACCCCAGGCCGGGGGATCACTGCGGCCCAGAGCCTCTGTTAGGCCCGGGTCCCTCCTTTCTTACTGCTGGTAGCCGTTGGAATTTGCCTTGCGGGCCTCTCCCTTGCCGCTGCGGGCGCCTGAGGGTATCACCAGAGCAGGGGGGGGCCCTCCAAGCCCGGCCGGGCAGCGGGCGACCCCCTCCGGTAGCGCCGAGTGTGGCCCCTTCGGGTAGCCGGACCGGCCGTCCGCTACTCCGCTGTGGCTATTTCACAGCCTGGCGGGCGGAGATGGGGCGCCGGGAGAAGCGAAGCTTGCATCGGTGGTCCGGACCTGGGCCACCGCGTTGTCGAGGCCGCCCTGACGTAGGGCGGCTGGGTCCGTCACCTCCGCGCCGCCGATCTCGGCCCCACGGCCAGCGCCGCAGTGCAGGCCCCGGGCCCAAACCGGGTCCGGAGGGTGTGGTGGTGCCACCGGATCGGCTCACGCTGCTGGGGCCCCCGGGGGGCCGTGCTGTGCTGGTACGGGCGGACGGCGAGCAGGAGCCGAAATTCGAGCATCCTATCCCTCCGCCATCTTGGCCACGCCCCCTGAGTTCCCTTTTTAAGGCTACTTGTGTGGGTGGCACAATTCGTGCTGCAGGCCCACTAGTAGCATTTGCATTACCAGCCCTGGCACACACAGTGCACTTTACTAGGGACTTTACTAGTAAGGCAAACATACCAATCATGGACAACCAATTACCATTATACTTTACACAGGGAGCACTTGCACTTTGACACTGATCAGCAGTGGCAAAGGCCCAAAGCATCTAAGTTGGCAACACTATGTCAGAAAAGAGGTCTGGGGAAAAGCAAAAAGTTTAGGGAACTTTAGCCAAAAGGGCCAAGTCCAACAATTGCCCTTAGCAAGTGGTGTAAAGGTATTTTTTAGATTGGTTGTTTGGAGAGGCAAATGTTGTTATTGCACTTGGGAAGCCTTGCAAGTGTGGGTGCATGTTGTACTGGCAGCAGAGAGTTATATGAACTCGAAAGGTAAGTACACAAGTTCAATCTATGTAATTGTGTTCTCTGTGTTTACTGTTTCATCATGAGCCTCCTAAAGATCTTTAGGACTTTCATTGGTAAACTTACAAACAATTACATCCGCAATTGGACTTGTGTGTTTGATGTGTATGTATTGGATATATGTGTGAGAGACGTAGAATTGCTATTTGTAAAGTCATGCCGGTTACGAGTCCTTCACATAAAAATGAATAGACTTAGGCCAGCAGGTTGTAGAGATTGGGTGAGTAAATAGAAAATACTTGTATAGTGGATTGCCGTACACTGAATGAAGTTCTGGGTTTGGAAGTGTTGAGTGCTTTGAGGGTTGAAAAAAAGATGAACTTTTAGTTTATTGCTCGAAGGAAAGTGATAGGGACCTCTGTACAGTGAAGAGTTGGTCTGTGCTTCATTGCAACCATCCTCACTGCAAGTAGGCGCAACCATTTATTAGAGTGGGGAATTTAGGGTGTAGATAGGCCTGGCATTTTGATTAACATCCTGAGGAGCGTTCACTTCAGAGTGGGCGTGAGGCAAGATAGCTGGGCAGTATGGGAAAGATTCTAATTTTGGTCTCTTTACTGCACTTGCTGTTTGTGTGTTAGTATATTGTGGTCAGCAATATCAACATATAATATCACATCCACTACCTCACCTACCAACATGTCACAAGGGAAATACAGATTTGCATTTTTTAGCTACAACTACACTTACTCTTACAGATACATGTGTGTTATGCAGCGGCGGCTCCTCCGCTGTGGCGCAGGAGGATGGCTGACCCCTACCAGCACCCTCAAAAAGTTGAAAAATAAAATGATAAAACGGGTTTTAAATCCGTTTTATTATTGTTTTATTTTTCTTCTAAGTGTGCCAAGTCTTGGGGGCGGGGCCATAGGATAACAGGCAGTGAGGGGAGTGGTAAGTGCACTGCCTTTAGTGCACATGTGGGTTTGGCCAGCCGTCTAGGGCCACCCAAATCCACATGCGCACTGAAGCTGTCTCCAACCCGAGCTGCGTTGCTGGGTTGGAGCCACAGGCACAGGCTCCCAGTCTCCCTGGGAGCACAAGTTGAGGGCAGTCAGGCCAATCCTTACACTGCTCTCATGCTGTGAGAGCAGCGTCAGGATTGGCCACAGGGGATTCTGGGAGCCTGTCTGCAGAGGAGCAGAAGAGCGCAATGCGGCTGAAGGTAAGTTCATATATATGTTTTCGTCCTAGTCCCCCACCCCGCCACCCTGCCCTAACACCAACAGCCACTGGTGTTATGAACAGTAATTATATACTTACCTTGCAATGTAATGGCAAGTTAAAGTAGCTGATGCGATACTATTGCACTATATGTTGCTTGTGATACAGTTTCCCACCATCTACTATTGTATGGCTACTTGCTGGTAGTCTACCAATGCCTACATCCTTGGATACACTGTGCCTGAAGTCCATTTTTTGTTTTTTTAAGTTCTGTTTATTGTTATAAACATCAAAACAACAATACATAAGAAAAATAAAGAAAACAATACACTGCCATGTAAAGACTTATACAGATAGGGACAGTGACCCATCATCCCACAATCGTCTCCCCATCCCCCTCCGCTCCTTCCCTCACCCTGCCAGTGGCTACAAGGGAGGCAGGTTGATTAGCAAGCGATAACTCTACACCAGCCCCAGCAATAGACATGCAGGGGTTACCTCTACGTTTGTTCCATTTCCCCCATATCTTCATCCATTTTTGGGGACATCCTTTCCCTTCATACGCCATCTTTTCTGCGAGCATGCACCAGTCCATATCATTTTTCCAGTATCTCAATTGTGGCGCTTGCTCCGCCCTCCACAAATGTGCAATGTTGCCTTTAGCTACCATCAGTCCCAGTGTTATCCAAGTTCGCTGCATGCGGGTTAAATCCACCGTGTCCCAGATATTAAGGAGGCACCACTCGGCAGTAGACTCCATGTTACAGCCACATACATTATTCATACAATTGATCACAGCTGTCCAATAGCACAACTCCGTATAATATGAAAGAATGTGCCTGCTTGACCACAGTGTCTATGACATTGTGCATCTATGGCTCTGCCCCTTTTTTCTAAGGTACAGCACAAATAATAGGCCCTGTGTAATATTTTGACTTGTACTAGCCGGAATCTGGAACATAAGGCAGACTCCCGAGGGGATGTCCAAGCCATTCAGAATCCTCAAGACCTTCCAGATCCCACTCCCATTGTGGTCTCAAGTGACCGAGGGTGTCAGGCGAGTTGGTAATTATCTTTTGATGAGTAAGTGAGATAGCCTTACAGGGCATATGGGTGTCAAGTAGCCGGTCCTCCAGTGGGGTTGTTTGGGGAAGCACCTCATGTGCTGGCAGTGCCTTTTGTAATGCATGTCGGATCTGAAGGTAACGGTAAGATTTAGTAGGTGCTAGCTGATATTTGCTTTGCAAAGGGATGACCCCCTCCCGTACCTAGATGTCCCCCACTTTCGACAAGGCAATGAGAGCCCACTTATCAAAGCCAGGCTGTGTCCCTAGAGTGCCTATATTAGCTGTGTCCCACGGGGGGGGGTGGCTTGGGTTATTTTTTCCCTCCACCCTAGTGCTTGGAGAGTTGTGTGCCAAATGTTCAGTGTAACTGCTGTTGGGCCTTTGAAAGCTGTGTGGTGCTGTCCACCATATATGGCCATAAGATGGCACCCTGGATGCATTGCTAGTCTATCCATGTGGTAGGCTCTGTTATCGGGAGATGCACCCGGTAGTTAACTGCCGTTAATTGCGCTGCCAATAGTACTTTTGAATGTCTGGGAGGCCAATGCCACCATCATACCAACCTCTTGTCAATTTTTGAATGGCAATCCATGGGGGGCTCCATTCCAGAGCAGTGTGTGGGTCTCGCTACCAATTTCTTTGAAGTACAGGACTGGGACTGGATAAGGATTATTGCTGCAGTCCATTGTTACCTCTACTACCCCAGGGGAATAATGAGATGGTGTTAGTGTGCCCTTTGGGCCATCCCTTGCTTCTGCTTGTCCTTGAATGGAAACATCTAAGGCTTAGATTGTTCAGTCTGTAGATCACAATCTCCTGAACCACCACTAAGCATCCAGGAACCTAGAATCTTCTTAGCAATATAGTGCCTTGTATAAGTGTTGATATTCACGTTCCCATATAATACATTTGGATTTACTAAATGTAATGCACAGTAATTTTATAACCATTACTGCTCCATATTTCTGTACTTTGGCTAGCATTTCTGCCTCAAAGGCATCCCTCAAAGAAATATTTAATCAATTGCAATGTCATTTCATTTAACTGTATTAAGTAGATTATCATTTTTAATGAACCATGGCAGCTGTGATATATTAGACTAAATACAGAGAGATTGACTATATGTGTAAGTTACCATCAGGATTTTGGAACAACTGTTCTATGTGTGTTGATGCAGTCAGAAGAATTTGCCATTTTTATCTAGCTGCATGTGGTATTTCGTATTATTGTAGCTCTATTTTTGTCAATGAGAATAGCACTGGTTTATCACTGAGATCTTGCAGATTAATGGAATTCAGATTGCTGTTGGCCAAGAGAGTGCATTTATTAAGGTCAGTTACTATTCGGTTTTTAAATTAATCTCATGTGTTTCCCCTCACATCTGGCTATGTAGAAGGTCTCTATTTGTTCACACATTTTGTCTCAGACAATTGCTCTGCTAGTCTTACCCATGGAGACTCCTTTATCTGGGAAGGGATCCCTTGGGGCTTGGACATACTCACTGGCATCTCAGAGTTTGACTGTGAGAACTAGGCTTCCATCAACCAGGGGAAGTTTTTCACCGGGTGATGCCTGTGACTAGAGATGGCTAGGACTCCTGGTGGCTGACAGAGAGCTGCAAGCAAGAAATTAAGCTTCAACAACCACAAAGGATTAGCAACACTGTGGTGAGTAGTCTAACCTGGGTATCCACAGTGGAGCTTGACTTATTGGTTGACAGTTTATACAATACCTAGATGCCTCGGATTGAGGCGCATGGCAGTCCAGTCTAGAATAACCGCTGGGCTTTTATAACTTAGGGAAACTTCCAAGCTGCCATTTGGCACTTGATGGGAAACCCTTGAGTTACCTTTGACTCTAGGGTAGTCTGCCGTCCATAGTTAGAGATTGCTCTACTAGAAAGAGTTAATGTTTTTTTAACATTCACCACCCGCAAACTTTATTGATCTATTCCACCCTCTGTTATATAGTGCTTCCCTGTATATATTTAGCAATATTGTATACCTTATGTGTTTTCGTGTGTATTTCCTGTAAATGCTATCGGTGCAAATTCTGTAAAGTACTCTGATGCCTTCGAGTCTACTTCACGCCATGTAAAACTCGAATAAACACTTGCGTGGTAGAGGTCAGAATGCACCACAACCTCTGCTGTGGGAGTCACTAACATCTCATTTCTTGAGGAAATGGCATGAATTATTCAGGCAGATGTGAATGAACGTGTCTCGCATTTGTGGCCAAGTTCCCTTGAGAACGCCCCCTGTAACATAAAAGATATCCATACACTTCGTGCTCATCTGAAATTAACTTAGAATTCTGAAGGATGAGTATGGTGTGGTTACGAGTCTCTTTTTACTTTTTACTCTACTCCGAGTGGGTGGGTGCACTGATTTTTAGGTCTTGCATAAAGATAACTTTAGCAGTCTGGCAAGAGCTCAAGACACTGCACAAAACACCCCACTGCACACATAACAAACAGAGGCAAACACATATAGATAGAGAAAGTGGCTTTTGGATAGCTCCTCTCAGCCGTTGGCTAAAGTGGTTCAGTTGACATTAGCCATTTTCTGCCAGGTTTGCCCATCAGTTTTGGTATCCGCCTACAGCTTTCACAAATGTGGACTATTTAAAAAAAAAAGTAGTTTACGTACATATTCTCATTAGCGCGTTGCTTACAAAATATTTTTTTGTCTGTTGGAAGGGTAGTTTCACTCTGAAATTTGTATCCGTTAACTCCCCTACTTCCACCCCCATATGCTTTGTCCAAGTGCTCTCCCAACCATCCTCTTCCCATGTTTTATTTTTACTTTTTTTTCGGAGGACCCGGTACCTACAAAGTGCTGCAGGCCATGCCCTTCACTTTTAAGTGCTCGGTGCACTATGTTTTTTATTTATACTATTTCGTTCCAACATTGCTGTTGGAACAGTAAAGTAAAAAAAAATTACCTTTGCCATGTCATGATGCGCATGTTTCTCGAGGTGGCCAACTTGGAATACTATTCCTAAATGGCTACAGAGTGCGCATGCGCCGCAATGCATTAGCCTGTCTGCATGTTATGCATGAGCATGCTTGCATTGTGATCTGGTTACCGACATTTTTCACTTTTTATTTCACTTAACAATTCCAGCATGACCAACGGCATGTCATAACAGAGAATTAGAAAATAATGAGCTCCACAATGCAAACAGGCATTGTCAAAGCCAGTAGGCATTGTCAAAGCCAATGCTTGTTGTATAATGCCGGGCAGGCTGATGCTGGAGATCATCCAGGTCCCCATTGCTGTGAGGCAAGTGCACGTACATGCAAACCCGACACGCAAGTCCGTTTAACGCATTCCGGCAATCTCATAAATTTAAAGGCTTTGTGCGCTCTGCTGGGATTTAAACCTGGGAGTTACAGGGTTCCTCAAAGCTAAGTATGTGTTAAACTGCTGCTATAGCTGCCCCTACGGATTACATTGCGCAGTCATCAACATCCACAGAAAAGTGTTGGCCAAACAACAACATACAAAAAAGCAAACATCTTGGACTAGGAACTTGGTGTAGTATGTTTCTTTTCGTAGCGTGTTCAACAGAATCACAAATGCTTATTGATGATAACCTTCAGACGGTATTCTGATTACTCTGGGATAAGTTGGCTTCAGGAGTATTAATTTGTTACATTGCCCGGCATGATGTGGGCATCATGCTGTAGGGTAGAGTTACATAGGTTAGATGAAGTTTTATAAAGGTCTATTGATGCACCTGCTGTGCAAGTCGACACACTGAGATAGTTGATAATTGGGACAATTCATGTGATTTGAATGATTTTTTTTTGCTCTGAAATTGAAGCAATTGGACCGATTACAGATGTAAAATTGTAGGCTGTGTCCTGGTGATTGATGCTTCATTTCTTCTACTTTTCCTCATGGTCCTGTGCACCGCGGTTAGTTTGGCTGTGATGTTGGCCTGGGCGGGCAGTATTGCATGACCTTTTCCTCTAGATATGTAGGGGCAGAAGTTCCAGGTTTTTGTCAGTAAAGCAGAGTATTTTCATGTTAAATCTGGACTGCAGGTGGAGCCAGATAAATTTATGATGGAATGAAATGCCCGCCGAACAATCTTTGAGAATGATAAGTTGTCCAGTGGTACCCTGGACATTTTGTAGCAAGGGCATGCTGTGTGAGTCATGATCTCCTCTCCTTAGCATGCCTTACCCAGGCCCGGGCTGCCTGGTTTCCCACTGAGCGTTTCCCCGGAGGGCTGGAGCCCTTGGAGGCTGTTTTTTAGGGCAGAAAGCCACTACTGGCGCCTCTGTCACCTTCTCCATCTTCACCAGATAATTTCAGCTGGTGGCGTCAGGAGAGCGAGTGAGAGGAAAGAGGAAGGAAGGGATCAGGTACTAGTTCGAACACTTTTTCCAGGGCTGCTTTAGGTTCTCAGTCCGGCCCCGACTTCCCTACTGTGGGTAGTGTTCTTCTGGTTGTGTGGCTTCGGTGAAAGCCTGGTTGACATGATTCCCGAATGTTGTACGGCTCCATGTGTGTCTGGATTTGGGCAGTGGTCATCGTTTCAAGGATAATCGAGTAGTGTGGCCATCCTACAAAGGAGTAGTAATTGTTCAGCTGTGCCGGTCCACCTGAGCCCGATCTCTAGAAGGAGATGATCACTGCGAGTTTTCAGGGTCATCGGGCTCAGATTTCGATAGAAAGAAAGCTGTTGATAAATATGGTAAAAGAATCTGCGTGTGCTCTGGCAATGCCGGTGCAGTAGAGTTATCCTGACTCCATGCAGCGTCTGTGACTTTTTATTACTGTGAACCCTTCTTACCTGACAAGAATTTTTTTCCTGACTATATTCTGGGGGTTGGTGGGTGCAGGTGGCTGTTGTTGAGAGGTAGGGCAACAGCTTCCCTACTTGATTGCACATTGTAGATGAATCGCTCAGGATGTTTCAGGTTTCTTTGGCTGAGGGGTAAATGAGGCTGTTCATTGAGGAGAAATGAATCTTTACTGTACTTTGAAGAAGAAGGGCTTTCTCATCACTGCCAGATCAGGACATATGGTGCTTGAGTGCTTCCTTCTGAGGGATGCCCTTGGATCTACAACATTATTGCCTTTGCTCTTCTTCGCTTCCTACTGATGATGTAAATTATCAGAAGCATCTGTTTAGAGGAAAACCCCCGAGTAACGAGTCTTTCAAAAGGCTTTTAAGGGTCTGCATATGTCTCGGAGGCAGCTCACTCTGTTTCCAGTCGTAGACGCTGCTGCTGCTTATCCGCCAGAATAAGGCAGGGAGGAGAGCGGTAAGCAGGCAGAGAGCCTGTGACATTCACTTTGTGTAATGTACAGATGATTGGTGCAGATGCAGAGTGCCTTCAAATACATTTCAGTGCTTGTTTATATATTTACTCACTTTCGAGTTTTCTACTGCGCAAACTAGACCCTATGGGTGTCAGAGTGCTTCATATCCAAGCATACATTTACACCAGCATTTCATTTAGATAATGGCTGGTAGCAAATTACATGATTCAGTAGAACTCTGAATAATGTGCATTGGCTTTGAAAGAATGAGGATAAGGCAAATATATTTTTGAAGTGGAATCGACCTGTGCAATGGCCCTGCGTTCTACTGTGTTAAATCTTCCTGTCAGCACGATTTGGGTTGCCTTTGCTTTTCTTTTGTCTGCACCGTGTGTTCTGGCTTGTTTTAAAGAATGCAAAAATTAATGTTTGTGTCTTTTACTATTTAAGCAGAGCCTTGAGTCACCTAAGCGTTGTACTCGAAAAATCTACCCAGTCGCATCTCCATGCAAAACAAAAGAAAAACCAGCGGCCGTAAATCAGTATTCGAGTCAGGAGAAGGGATGCCTGGAGTTCATATTTCAAGGAGAAGCTGAGAGGTGTTTAAATAGGGCGGCTCTGAGTAGATTTATGAAGACAAGAAGACTACTTCTATGAATCGCAGCAGACAGGCTTTTCAGCTGGTCAAGGAGACACTCGACTGCTTCTCTCAGGGTCATTATGTTCAAGAAAAGAAATGCTGAAAGCAGCTTGGGATTATGAGATTGAAGTTCTCAGTGGACTTCATGCTTCAAGCTTTGTCTATCTTAAAATTAAAATGGCCATATTTTAATACAAGCTCTTAGTTGAAGTTTAGCCACTTAGTAGGTACTTAGCTACAATGATTTGTTTTGGCTCACACAGTGTAGTAAATATGTTACCTGGTACTAGAAGTTATGTCTCCTGGTTGCATCATTGACATTTTATAAGCCTGACCTCATCTTCCTGGCACTTTGCTTGAAATGTGTGCTCCACATACAAAGGGAAAAAAGACAAGTGGATTTAAGAACAGATTTACTGATTATCCTTGCAGCACCTCACTTTTACAGGGAACTTTAGGCTCCAATACGTAAATTCTGATAACGTTGCCCCACCTGGTCTGACCGGCGGCTTTGGTCCAGGGGACAGGCTGAGTTCCTGGGAAAACTAGGGGGCACTCATTGTGAGGCTCTGTGAGAAAATGCCACTTTTTGTGTGGTTACCTCCATTTTACTAATTCATATTATTGTTGTTTTTAGACTCCACACAATTGAGAACTGCTGTCCAGTTTGTGCTCTGACACTTAAAACATGTAGAAATTGGCTAATCCCTGATTGGCGTATTTAACTGTCCTATAAGGCCATTGTATATATTGTGTAGAATTTGCACCCATGGCATGGAAAGTTAAATGTCACCTGTGAACTAAAGCACTTATGTGCAATCCACTAGTGAGACAAAGGAAAACATGGTTTCAGGGCCTACCATTGTAGCCTGACTGCTGTATTATAAAACCTGTAGTGCAACCTGTTAAAATAACTATTTTTGACAGGTAAAAACCTCACTTATTAGTAAGTTGAAAATGTGCTCTTCCTGCGGGGCACCTGGGATCTTTTGCCTATTTATTGAACCCTATTTTTATTCGCTCTGTGCACTTTACCCCTGGTAATCAGGGATAAAGTGCTCATTCTCTCCCATGGAAGCATGGTAAAATTAGTATATATTTGATTGGCACAACAGGTTTACTGTTAAGGCCCTAGTATATGGTACTGTATGTACCCATGGGCAGTAAATTAAATGGTACCCGTGGGCTGCAGCATTCATTGTGCCACCCACTACAATACCACTGTAAAACATGTTCCCAGGCCTGCCACTGCATCCTGGGTGTGCAGTTTTAAACTGCCATTACGATCTGGCAAAATAAACCCTTTACAAGGCCTCAAACATCCTTTGCAATGCTTACAAGCCACCCCTGAGGTAGGCCTTAAACGCCCAAGAGGCAGGTAGCATAATATTTGAAAAGTAACACATACATATTTATTTGTTTTACATGTCCTGGCAGTGGAAACATCCTAAGTTGTTTTTTACTGTGGCAAGTCTTACTCCCCCATAGGAAAACATTGGGTTACACTATAACGGTACTTAGTTTCAGTTTCGGTGCAGCAAGTATAATGATTCAATTACTCCTTATTATAATTTAAAAGTTAACTCAATGCTCAAGTCGAATCTTGTTACTATTTTGGAAATTACACTATTAGAAAGTTATTTTCCTGCCTAAAGCCAAAATGGCATTTCTGTCAGTGTCCAATGTCACATCACTGCTAATGGCTCCCCTGTGGTGAGATGCTCCCAGAGAGTGGACAAAGGGCTCTGCGTGTGGGGAGGGAGATTCCTCCCTTGAAAGGATGGCCTGTTGGGTGTGCCCAGCCCATTAATGAACTTCAAAGGATTCCTACCGTGTCACTGGCAGATGAAGCTCACACCTAGGCCTTCCTCCCTTTTGTCTTTCTAGTCTGACTAGAAAGACAAAAGGGAGGCAGGCATAGGTGTGAGCTTTAGATCAATGTCGAGGGCATACCAGGCACATTCCTCGAAATTCCCACGCTCTGAGCTTTCCCACCTTCGTCAACAACCGCACTGAAACCCTGCTTTTCAGCAACCCACTGTCATCAGTTCCTCCTTCAGATCCAGCTTGTGATGCCACTGACTCGTTGACGACCACTTTTTTCCACAAATGTTTCGAAGTCAGAAGGTAAACTTCCTACCAGGACGAATCTCGTCCTTCTATCCGAATGGCGATCTTTTGCGGTCTGCCTTACATTTTCACTTTGACTCAGTCCAGAGTGACCAGATAACCATAATTGACACTTTATACTTTTTGGAGCTATTTTTAATCCAAACTTTAAAAATTCATATTACCAGTTCTGCGTATTTCTTTTTTTTTTTTCCATTTTGTTTATTAAAATATTCTCAATTTTTCTAAATTGTTTTGGGATTTTTCTTGTATTGGGCTTTCTGTTTATTACTGTTTGAGTACTGCATAACTGCTTTACACATTGCCCCTAAGTTAAGCCTGACTGCTTTGTGCCACGCTACACAGGTTTACTTAGTGACTTTAGTGGTTCGCACTGACAATTATTTTTTTTGAGGTGGATTGTCACCCTCCTTAAATGATACTACAATTTCTTACATATCAGATACCCATGTTATAAAGGATAAAATAATATGGTAATGTATGTGATGTAGGGAAGTACAAGTGGCTTTATTACAAGAAAAACATTGGCAATAGAGGATGAGGCTCTAGAGGTTAGAAAATTGTGATGTTTTTTAATCTTTGCGAGATGGTCTTGTTGTAGTTGGTGATAATATTAATAAATCATGCCTCAGCTTCTTACTGAAGATCAGCAAAACCTTGTCTGATTGATACTGGTCAGAATGTACAAATATCTGATATAATGTTTGTCTCACCTATTCTGCATAGTTCCATCAATACCCTGAATATATACCCTCCCGATTTCATTGTTATAGCTTTATTCGTGGGAGAGTGTGTGGTTACACCTACATTTATTCTATATTAGGGAGTTATTTGAACATTTCAGAGACCAGTATGAGGAGACTGGAGAGCACATCTAAGTTCTTGGTGGGCCTGACACTGCAATGTTCTGATGGTGAACTTTAGGCTGTGCCATGGTTCACAGTCAGAATATTCCTTTTATTCCATGACTCAAGAGGCTAGACCATGGGTACTCGCAAACATTTCCCCGGGGGCCACAAAGTACTGTCTGTGGCTTCTCGAGGGCCGCACAGGGGAGGGTCGGGGTGTTGAAAGGTGGGCATAGAGGGACGCAAAGCAGATGCATGCTAAAGATAAGTGGTCTACAAAACCTTCTATACTTCTTTACCTTTAGTTTAGTTATTCTGCAAATAAAGTATGCCTGTTTTACAGCTTTCTGAATGTTCCGGCTCTGTCAAGTGAGCAACAACCCTGTGCTGCTGTTCACCAGGGGGCCGCAATTAAAGGATAGGAGGGCTGCACTTTGAGTATCCCTGGGCTAGACCATACCTTTTTTCAGCAGCAAGTAGCAAAAAAAAGATCAGAATATTGTGACCTCAGTCTATTATGTCTTGTCATGCTTCTGATTATGATGAAGTTGGTAGATTAGGTACCACCGACAAGAACTGCAGGTTAGGGCACTTTTGGGCATGTTGTTTGAAAAGAGAGATCTCTCTGAACTCAGTGAGGGAATAGTGGATAATCAGCATGGCTGGATTGGCCATTGAGGGCATTTTGACATTTAAGGCGGGCTAAAAGCTGGGGTTTCTTTTAGGAATGTTTTGGCTACATAGTCCAGCCCTGGAAATTCTTAAACAATGTTTTAAAATATTTTCTTTCTGTGGTCAGTGTGAAAACCTCCTCAATCCCAGCCCTTCAGATGTAGTGGATGTAGTCACCTTTCTCTCAAAGTACAATATACTGATGATTTAAATATTTTTGCCAGAGCTGGTTTTAATTTCCTGTGTGGGCCTGATGATCGGGCAACTCCTTTGGAACAGTTTCAGTGGTGCTGGGAAATAAATGAATGATTTTGACTTAATGAGGCAGGAAAGCACTAACTGGAAAAGTTAGTCAACTTGGGAAGATAAGTGACATACATAGTTTACAAGCATTAAAAGTGAATTAACAGTTTAAAGAACAACCTTGTTCAATGCAAGTGACACTTTAGCAACAACACAACTATAGTGCATATATTGCTAGCTCCCATTATAAAGAGCACACCTTTAGTTTGGTGAGTAAAGGGAATATAGATCTGGACAGTTATGACTATTAGAGACATGATAGGAGATGTTGAAACAATGTCTACTAGACATTAATCAAGCTTTTTTTGAGAAAGCTATATGCACAGCAGATCCAATTTGACGTTGACCTGTAAAAAGTTCTATTGGATAAGGACATGTCTCTTCTATTTCTACTGGTGACTGTTCGAGCTATTGAGTTCTTCTGGTTTCTTGACAATATGGATAGAGGTAGATCACATGACGTGTAGCTTCATGTTGACTATATCAATCACTTTCTCACTTGATGAGCGAGCACCTGTGATGCATCTGTTCAAATCAGGCAGAGTTTTTTTTAATTATTATAATGTATGTTTATTTTTGATTCACATAGCCATGTATAAATATATGAAACTGTAATTTCTGCAATGTGTTCTACTACACACTGCCGCTTTCTAATAAAATCTTTGAGTTCAACACATTTACAAATTTAAATTTCTTACAAATAATTGACTCATATTAAAATGTAAACAAAAAAAATTATCTCAGAACATTGTGCCACTCGACAAGAGCACAGTAAATGTTCCAAAAATTCTTGGACTTCATGGAAGTGTCGGCAGTGGTATTAATTATGAGAGACACCAGTCCAAGCTCCTGTCACATCAAGCAATGGAAGATGTTTTGATTTTTTTCGCTCATAGAAGTAAGAAGTTAGATTTAGTACATTAAGCCATATCAAACGGAATTTGTGTTTACCAATTCCTCATAGATATTAAAGCCCGCAGAATTAGAGATTGCTCTGCTAATAGTAAAGAACAACATGAATTGAAGACCTGCATAGCTGCCAAGGTTTCAGATTGCTTATGTGTGACATTTCCAATAATTAAGTGTACTTATGTGTGACATTGTAGTGCAAATGAGTGACACTGCGAACAACACTTTCTCACATTCGAAACCAAGGAATAAGGTCCATTTAAAGAGATAAATATCAGAAATGAGCGCCTTCTGAGCAGTAAGACGACCCACAGAAGGCCTAGGAACTGTTATAAACCCCCTGAAATGGAGGGTCACTAACTGATTTCGCATTTCTAAAGTGATCTTACTGTAGTGATTTCTAGAAAGAGCCTGGACACCTTGTGATGACTGCCATGACTCCTGCCTGATCACTTTTGGAGAGAAATGATCAGGCCCTTATTCTGTAGTGACTATGGTATGCTAGAGAATTTAGAAACCTCTCAGCGATTAATGAGAAAGAGGTCATCTCAGTCATGTTCGTTAGGGTTGAGACTAGACCAATATTTTACCAGTGTTTCACCAGCCTGGTAGGTATTTTTATGCCAATGCAGGTAAAAAATGGGGAAAGCTCTTCAGAATTCATATTTTTTTCCCTTTGAAATATAAACCTGCAGCTCCAAATACATCAACAGTGTTATTAAGTTGTCTAAAATTGTCATAAATGAGTTTTAAAACATGGCACCTCGACAGAAGGCCTACATTAAAAAAAAAATACAGAATGACTCGGTATAATATTGAGGCTTTAAACTGTTTCAAATGGCAGTTATTTTTCTTTGCTAAAGGTAGCAGTCACTGACAGCTAGACATCCCTCAGTCAGGCCCCGAATATGGGTTTTTTGGGGGCTGAACTGTCCCTAACGCCAGTCGTGCCTGCTGCGCCAGCTGTCATCGCTAATCTCAGGTCAAGGCCCTGGAACATTAGATGCTGGTACGTATCTTTGATTATAAGGTCATTCTGGACTGGTAGGTGGGGCGCCGGATTCTATGAGCACTTTTTCTAGAAAACTGTGTGCTCGGTAGGAACCGGATGGTTTCTTAAATGTTTTGCCCCGATTCCTCCGTGCTGAGCTGAGTCCTGCTAAGAGTGAAGGCCAGCCACTGTCTTTAAAATCAGAGAGCTGCGACGCTGTTACTAACGATAAACTATTTAATAACCGTAAAATAGTTTTTTAAAAATTGCCGACTTGCAGACCATGTTTTCTCAACAATTGTAATCAGTATTTAGCAATGAAATGCTTTATGTGAGCACTCACCTGTTGTGCCAGGAACGTAAGTCTGGTGCCTCTGTACTGGGTGCAAGGCACCTGACGACCTGCCTTTACCGTCGGGTACGCAGGGCTCGGCCTGCCCGCGCCATCCAGAAGAAACAGAAGTAAAACCACAATGCACGGGGGTGGGTGCAGCTGCAGCATGGGGGCCCTCTAGAGTGCGCAGCAATGTGATCGGAGGTGGCCGCTGGCGGCAATATGGGCAGGCAGATCCTGTCGTGCTGCGCTCCGTGCACACAGCTCCACTTTAACCACCATGAGTCCTGTGCAGCAGCAGGGTGAGGAGAAAAGGTTGAATCCAGGCTTGGACCGGCCGCATGAGCCATCCAGTGTTGACTGGAAGAGAAAAGAAGGCAAGTGCTCGCTGGGCCAAGCCCAGTGGTAGACTCGTCCAGGCTGATCAGCTGTCCTGACTCCTGAGAGTCCCGGGCGGCGGCGGGGCCATCCTATGACAGACTGACTAGTGTGGATATATATTTGAATTAAGCATGGGAGAGGTAATAAACAACCGCTGATAGCAGGCGGTGACCCGGGCTGGTGCGAGCTGCAGCAGGCAGCGAGCGCTGAGAGCAGCACCGCGGCCTGCGCCATGATTATTTGCAGCACTCCGGCCATGATACGCAGCGCTGCCCGCAAACTAGCCACACGCCTTGTAGCTCCCAAAACAAACCCCGCGCTCCGGCAGCAGGATGTGACGTGACGTCTCCTGCGATGACGTCAGGCCAATAGTGAGAGCCGCGCCCTGGTACTGGAAAGCGCAATCATGATACTGTAGCAAGCAGCTGAGTGCGGCTGCCAACAGACTGCTGGAGCAGCACGCGCAAGTCAGAGGCGGTGCACTGCCACAGGCTCAGCTTTAATCAGGGCTTTTAGTGACAGAGCTGACACACAGCATATGCGTGACATTGCATTTCAGTGCGGTAATGCGGAGTACCACACTGAAATGTGTTAGTGTCACGCCTGATGCGTGACACTTGGCAGGACTGGACCTAGTGCAATTATTAAAATAGATTTCAACCCAAAACCAATTTCCATTATTTCGGTTGACATACTATTAGTGTAAATCCAAAGATCCTCTGCAGTAGTGGAACCTCTAAGGACTCTATCAGTTGTCTTGGACTCAGGAACCAAACTGGGGCACCATAGAACAAAACTGAAGTTAATTCTGAAGGATACACATAGACTAATCATTGGGGGAAACAACTGCCAAATTTGAAATTAAAAAGCCACATATCATTGCATGTTTCATTGACTCAAGAAGTGCCCTCCACTTAAGCTTCACTTTAAATATAGTTCCTAGATGTTTGTCTTATGACATGTTCAAGGGCACATCCCTGAATAAACCATCAACCTCAAAAAGTACTTTGACCAAAGGTCATGATCTGACTTTAAATCATTTATTTCTTAGTGAGTTGTTCTGTCTGTAGGTAGTCTTTACATTAGTGTCAGCAGTTTGATCACACAGCAACAAGTCTTCCAGTGCATGATGTAACTGGAACTTTGATTGTTCTTTCTTGTTGACAATGTCTTTGGAGATTCTTTAATGACAGCACTGAATATTTTAGAATTGATTCTGTCCTTCTGGATCTACTGATCTGTTGAGATTGGATTTTGTAGACATTGTAGGCGATTCCAACTCAAATATTTATGGGGCACTAAAATGTATAATTTATTGAACTCAAATGACATGGATTTATTAAGCTACTTAAAGTCCTGTAGATCACTATTCATATTTTACTTTGGAAGTGCAATTCTTGGGTTGATTTTAGTTCATAAATTAGCTGATGGCTGGTTGGTAAGGTGATTTACAAGGACCAATCCAGGTACATGCCAAAAAGAAAAATGACCATAATTTTTTTTTTTTTGTTCCTACTACTGGGTTACTTAAATGGTGAGGATCAGCCCTAAGCAGTGTTCTACCTAGGTGTGTGAAATGCTTTTGACAGCATATGCAAAGTGTTTAAGAGATTTGGTTTGGGAACTGCATTTCTGGTTTGAGTCCCATGGCTATAGAAGGACCTCCAGGATGAATCAAAACAATCCACGTTTTAGTCTTGCGTGGCCAATACACAGGAGGACCAGGTAGTGCTGCCCATGTGCTCTTTCATTTCACTTATAGCTGTGGCTTACATTTTCAAAAAACATACACAGGCTTTAGAACAATTACATGTTTTCCCATCACAACTTCTTATGCCAATCCAATCCTGAATTGGTCCTGTGCAAACGTAACTAGGCAGGGAGTGATATTTCCTTGCCCTAAAAATTGCCCAGTCTCTTTTTCATTATTTGGCATTCTAATTAGTATTCTGACTAATTGTTCCAACAATACTAGAGGCCATGAATGATCGGGGAAATACAGGCTGAGATTCCCCATGGCTTGATGGGTAGAATGACACTGGTACATTGAACATTTGTTATTTCATGCAGAATGCCAATTAATAAAGGGCATCAAAAAGAAGGTGATGGATGGATGGAATGCTTGAATTAATCTCAGCCTCTGGCAATCGCTTGTGCTGCATCCCAATCCATCGATTTTTGCCCAACATGCCTCCTCAGTTTGCACCCATCCATATGCAAATCAGTCTTGACCCTGTTTCAATCGGAACGGTAAAGCCCGAGTTGCCAGCCCAGATCCTCCATGAACTGCAACACAATACTGTTTTAATCCGTATTAGGGCATATCAGCCAGGTATAGCTTGGTTCCAGTGGCACTTTGTTGCCTTGACGGATATGCCCAGACAAGGGTCACTTGCGCACTCTGTCACTGTACAATCAGAGAACAAGGGACCCCCTCTAAAGGACGAATAAGGTCTGGGAGTAAGAGGGGAACTGAACAGACCAATAGAACCAGAAAACACTCCCCTTAGACCTATATTTCTTTTTACAAAAGAATGAATCTAGTATGGTTATAAAAATATGCCACACATCAGATATTTATAACATAGCGACAACATCATTATTTTATGAAATCATATTTATCATTGACTTCTTTTTTCCTTTTTTTCCCAATGCATTAAATGTCATTTTTTCTCAATAAATACAAAAACTTTTTTAGTGTTTTTTATAAAAAATGTATATACATATAAGCAATCGTACAAAATAAAAAACAATTTTATTGATCCCCAAAATGACAAATCTACTTAGAACTCATACATTCCATAGTCGTTCACATTCATACAAGACACTTATGCACATCTGGATTAAATGGGAAACATAAGATGTAAATCATTTCCACCAAGATGAAAAAGAAACAAAAAGGTCTGGACACACGAGGTCGACGCGCTTTTCGGTGGGTTAACACAAACGTGAACCACCTTCTGCAGGACCTTGTCCAAATTGGGCACAGTATCACACAGGCAAATACAACAAGGGGAACCTAAGGAACAATGAATGGTGGAATTTATTGACCCATACACTTGAACCACAATTTAAACTCTATGTTCGATCAGACCACTACGTTGCACACCAGCATTAATGCTACAGAAACAAACCGTTTGTGATCCCTTCACCGCGGTGATACTAATTGTGATATATAAACTTCTTAATCATAGGTGCACATATTCATGGAGCCTCTCATACTCACTGTGAGGTGCTCCAAGAAATAAGAATGAGATGTATTAGTGCAGTGAAAGTAAGAGGCAAATCTTCAACATAGAAATTAATAGAGCCCCACATGCAAGACCTCCAAAATACACACAGTGCGATTTCACCTTTTGTTGTCTGTAAGTTTTGGAGTAAACTAAGGCTTAACTTACAAGTTTCCTATAATGAAATTCCAATATCCAGGACTGGAACGACAGGGTCTTATATCGAGGGTAGTGGCCACTATGCCTTATTTTCTACAATGGATAGAAGATGTCAAATTACTCTTAAGCAATCTCTCAAGGACCCTAAGTACTGCATACCAATATGATAGTGAATCCTTACCGAGTATTAGAATATATGTGAGACCTTCAACGTATCTTGTATAGATAATAGCAAGACCATGGAAAGGATAAAACTCGCGGATATTCTAAATAGGGAGATACTATATAGTTGTGAGAACAATTCCTAATCCTAGGATGACCTATGTATATATAGGGTCATTGTGTACTTATACTTACATATTGATATGTATTCCTCGATCTGTAATCTCTATATAGTGTTTAGTTTCTAACTGAAAGACGCAGTCAGCCACCATAGGGGGTACAACCCCACAAGGTGGTCAGAATATTCAATGAATGAAGCCAGTAATAACAGTTCCTAAAGACAAAGTAAACATAAATGATAACATTAATTGTAACGATGTATTAATAATATCATCATATGTGCAGGCTATACCTGAACACCCCATACCAAACGGCTCTAAGCCTGCTTGTTTCTGGCTTGCAGGGGCACAGCCTAACTGCCCAAAATTGTTAAAGGAACAAAATTATAACATAAGATCTATTATTTGTAGCATCACATGATAACGGTAACCCGGTACCCACTAAATGACAAGCCAAGCTACTTAAGGGGGCAGACAATACCTACTAAGTCGCATGCCGAAGGCTATAAATGAACACCCCATACCAAACGGCTCTTAGCCTGCCTATTCCTGGCTTACAGGAGCGCAACCTACCGATAATAAAGGTAACCCAGTACCCACTAAATAACAGACCAAGCTAGTTAGGGGGCAGACAATCCCTATTAAGTCGCATGCCGATGACTCCCCAGAATTGACGATGGGGTCCTTCAAAATGCTCCGCGTCCCTCCACAGTTGTAGAACTTAGCGATAATGGGATGGGTTTCTGGTTCTATCACTCTGTCACTGTAACCAGGCTATACCTGGCTGATGAGCCCTAACAAGGAAGACACCGGTCCTGCATTGCTTGTGTTCAGGTTCAGGGAGGACTGGGCTGGCAGTTTGGGCTTGACTGTTACCATTGGTGCAAGGTTAAGACCGATTTGCTTATGGCTTGGTTCAAAATGAGATTTCATGGTGTGCAAAAAAATGACGGGCTGGGATGCGGCACAGAGTAATTACCAGCAGCTGAGATCAATTCAAGTATTACATCCATAACGTTTTCCTGTACTTTAATGTGTCTCCCCAAGTGGGACGGGTATGACCAGAGCTGGGTCCCATACACACTCTTTCACTGGTACCCAGCTATACCTGGCTGATCACTAACAAGGTTGAAACTGATCCTGGGTATCGTGTGTACTGGTTTAGGATGACCTGGGCTGGCAGTTTGGGTGGACTGTTCCCATTGGAGCAGGGTCAAGACTGATTTTGAGATTGCTGGTTCCAAATTGAGGGAGCATGGTGTTCAATATAATGATAGACTGGTATGCAAAATTGTTGGACTTGGCCCTTTTTGCAGGGTCATCCCTGAACTTTTTGCCTTCCTCTTCACCTTTTTTCTGACATGGTGTTGGTGGTTTTATGACTCTGGGCACTTTTTCACTGCTGATCAGTGCTAAAGTGCATATGCTCTCTTTTGTAAATTGTGTTATGGATTAGTGACTCCATGATTGGCTATTTGATTTACTTGTCAGACCCTGGTACAGTGCACCATGTGTGCCCAGGGCCTGTAAATCAAATGCTGCTGGTGGGCTTGCAGCACTGGTTGTGCCACCCACAGAAGCAGCTTGTAAAGTGTCTCAGGCCTGCCATTGCAGAGCCTGTGTGCAGTCTGGGACTGCCATGCTGACTTGGCAAGTGCACCCACTTGCCAGTCCCTAGACCTTCCATTTTCTACATATCAGACACCCCTAAGGTAGGCCTACGGGCAGGGTGCATTGTAAGTAAGAGGTAGGACATGCCCTGATGTGTGTGGCATGTCCTGATAGTGAATTACAACCAATTTCGTTTTTCACTATTGCAAGGCTACTTGTCCCCATAGGCCAGAATGGGCAGTTTGGTTATAACATCTTATAATCCTAACTGACCCAGGGAACATGGTAGAAAAACGAATTTAGTAGTGCCTGAACTCAGAATGATAAAATACACCTTTTAGTGAAGTTGGTTTTAACATTCTGTGTTTGAAAATACCACTTTTAGAAAGTGGGTATTTTCTTGCCTAACCATCCAGCCTGTCTCTGCTAGGTTGTGTATTGCATGTCTGTTTTGTGAGTGACAGGAGGGCTGGGGCTCCAGCAGTCTGATGAGTCCGGGCTGGGCTGAATAGGACCTTGGCTGAATAGAGAGTGGGGTGCGGAGATTTCCTTTCACTCCCCTGAGCCCTCATAGAATAGAGAGTAGGGGGAGGAGATTTCCTTTCAGCTACCTGGGCCAAGTCTGCTTTCAACAATGCTGTCTCCACCTCCTGCCAGGAAGCTGCACAGAACTGGTTTTGGCTAGGTACAGGCACCCTCTGCCTTTAGAGGGCAAAGGATTTACTAGTATAAATATTAGGGCCCAGACCCCAAGACTTTAGATCACTTCTGGGAAATCAAGAAACCTTTGCCAAGGAGAAGAACCGGAGAAGCTGAAGGAGTACTGCCCCTGTGCTGTTTGCTGTTTGGGGTTGGCCTGCAGTGGTTACTTTCTGCCAAGGAAAGGAGGAAAAGGACTTTGCTGTTTGCTTTGTCATCTTGAAGAAGATGATCTCCAAGGGCTTGAACTGAGCTTGCCTCCTGTCTGAAGTCACAGGGACACAAAGACTTCACCACCAGCTCCCCTGAATTTCCTTGCTGGGAATTCTAACCTACAGAGAGGTGTCTGCAGCTGTTTAGGACCTCTAGAGACTGTTTGTCGCTGGGAGCGCGACGCAACGAGGAGAAGCGTGTCGCCGCCGCAGCAGTTGCCGTCGCATCGCCAAAGAAGCGTGCCGCCGCCGCAGCTGTTCGCCGTCGCATCGCAGACGAAGCGTGTCGCATCACCGGAGAAGCGTGCCGTCGCCGCAGAGGTCGCTGTCGCATCACCGGAAAAGCGTGTCGCAGGGCTTGTCGCGGCTCCAAAGATCATCGATTTTGACGCACGGCCGTCAGGCGTGCACGCATTGCATCCACGTTGTCGCATCGCATCAAAGACGCCATTTTGTCGCATCGCACCGGATCATCGCATCAAGGCGCCATCTTGTCGCATCGCACCGGATCACAGTAAGAAACCGACGCATCACCTCCTCTCCGGTAAGGAACCGACGCATCACCTCCCCTGCGCTGCAGTAAGGAACCGACGCAATACCTCCCCCGAAGCAAGGAACCGACGCATCACCTTCCCTGCGACCCTTTTGTTTGTATTGCGTGACGCATCCAAGGTACTTTGAGAGTAAAGTGTCGCATTTACCATCTACATTGAACTAAGCTATTTCTACCATTTTATAGTCATATTTTTATTACAGTATTGTGGATTTTTGTCGTTTGGTCTTGTGTTAAGTCTAGTAAAGATTACTTATTTTTCTAAACTGGTGTGGTGTCCATTTGTAGTGTTTTCACTGTATTACTGTTTGTGTTCACAAATGCTTTACACACTGCCTCTGAGATAAGCCTGTCTGCTCGTGCCAAGCTACCAAGGGGGTGAGCAGGGGTTATTTTAGGAGTGTATCCCCCTTACCCTGACTAGAAGCAAGGGTCCCTATTTGGACAAAGGTACCTACCTCTGCCAACTAGAGACCCCCATTTCTAACAGAAATGAATAATTACCAGTTGTTGAGATTAATTCAAGCTTTCCATCCACTTTTTTGTATTCTTTAATGAAGTTAATAAAGGCAACATTTCATAGGATGAGCTTCCATCTTTTGTTTTTTGTTTTGGGCCGTCTTCGGCCGACTAAACTAAAACTCCCATAGGTAATAGCTGCTGTTGGAGCACCAGATTTTGCAGTTTATTATATTGCCTCATAGAGTATGTGCTGCCCTGATTTGTTCCTGTTCGAAGTCATAGGTCAACAATTGTCATAAAATGTCTATTTACTGACTGAAGCCGTTGAAGAGTGCCAAAGCTGGGTCAAATATAACCCAAGGTGTAAACCAGAAAGCAGAGGGACCAAGATAAAACTTGATGTATGCACAAGAGTTCCAAGCCTGGGGAAACCATGTGTCCTCCTTGCCCTAGTTTTAAAGTGCAACATCTAATGTACAGCATAAGTATGTTGACATTGGGCCAGTAGTTGAGCAATATTATGAGGTAAGACTGTTGGCGTTCATTCCTTGCATCTGCAAGGTTCACCACAAGGACCAGGTATGCCTGGCCAGATTTTTCCAAAATCATGCAGTCCATGTTGGCTGTGAAATGTTGATACGTCTCTTTAATGGAGACCTCAGTACCCCTAAGTTGAATAAGTGGTGTACTATGATGAATACTGGTGGTAACAAGGGCCGTAAGAATTGTAAGAGGAAGACATGCAATCTTCCTGGAAGATTCTGAAAAACTGAGAGCTTAGAGAATTTACTCCACATCATGACATTTTAACTCAAATATGTTATTTTTTAAGGAATTCAACATACATACTCGTAACCACATCTGTTGCAAAAGATTAAACCTTCCTTAAGTGATCAATCCTCTACTGTGAGCATGCTTCCCCAATCTTTTATTCATATTCTTTGGACATGTCCTCTTAGACAAAAGGTATGGGGGCGATGCTAAAACTGAATGCTTGGAGTGGGCTTTGGTACCGCCTATGAAACTCGGTTACTTAGGTAAGTGCCCACAAATATAGAGAGTTAATACACTACCAGATGAGGTGAGATGCTATATTTTGGACCAAACTCCCAATCACAATTGTGTGGAAATGCTTTGCATCATCCTAACTAACTGCATGGATCAGCACGTATGCAAATTGTTGAGAACGGGTGCACACATGCAGACATAATGCAGAAATCATGTGGTTGAGGTCTTAACTACATGGCATGGGGGTGCATTCCTGGACCCAGTAGGTCATCACCACTGAATGTTCACATGTAATTTATCAGACACAATAGTGGTATTTATTTATATATCTGTATCTTCCTTATCTCTATCTGGGCTGTAATAATGATTTCTCATGAGCACTTGAAGATGCAAGTGTATAATACGTTGAGTGTATCCTGATACAGGGGAGACAGCAGTGCCTTGGTTTTGTTATTTTTTTATCTTATGAAAAACAATTTAAATCTGTTTATGATGAAACAGACTTACGCCTACATAGATGTTGCTGGAGAATAGTCCTCCCTTTCACCCGCCTGCTTCAAAAGTCATGTTTTCCTATTAGCTTCCAGCATCGTCTGTGCTCCTTCACTGACTAGGAAGGACATGGATCCATGAGATGGCCTTTAGCTTTAACAGAGACTGCCACAGATGTCATGTGTCAGGTAACAAAGGATCAAGACAGGATAGCTAGATTCTCTTTGTAGCAGGATTTAAAGGTTACACGTTAAACTTTTCTATTTCTTTGTGAATAATGCATGGAATTCCTATCCTTTTGCCACCGTAGGACTGGTGTCTGAACCTCCATGGCTCCATGTTGGGTTTAATGTTGCTGTTTTTAAATGGCTGGAGTACCCTAGGTATATATATTGTTAATATGTATTTTTAGAGGTGCCTTATCTGTTTGTTACAGTGCATTGTCCCCGCATTTTCTGCTTGCATAGGTATTCCTTTGTATTCATATCCTTTAGAGATGGTGAGCTGAGCATGGGTCTGGTTTAGCCCTGTCAGCCAAAGCACAAGTCTGCCATCACAGCATTGGTGATGTGAAGTACAGGGCAAAAGTCACTTAAATGAAGAATTTAACATTAAAAAAGTGAGTCTCGTTAAGTGTTCCAATTTAGAGGTAGTATTTCACTGCATCGAGTGACATTTAATATAAGAGAAAGTTTATAAACCTAAGTGTAGAAACATTCATCAAAAAAGAATCATGAAATGTCAAAAAGCCATCAGTGAGACAAGTTAGCTGACATGGACCCTTTACCTATTCGCCATCGCAACATATAGCATGGAGCAAATGCTCATCTCATTTTAGCCATTTATTTCTTTATTTATTTTAGAGTTTTATATAGTGCGAACAATACCCATTCAGGTGACAGAGCGCTTTACAAGAATAACAAAGGAAGATATGATACAAAACAGGCAGTATATTAAAAGATAGTAAAAGTCATGAGGACAGTATTTACATAAGCAAAAAATGGTCAGAGGGGAGATAAGAGCACATAGTCAGTCAAAACTGGCTTGAGCAAAGTTCGATAGGTGTCAGAACGGTGTGTAGATGGCTGTGGTACGCAGGAAAACAGAGCATGTCTCGGGGGCAACGGCGTAGGCGTGATAAGAAGCAACGACAAGCAGGAAAGATCCTCTCGTGAGGAGAGGGAGGTATGAATATCCTCCGTGTGTGAGGAAATTGTTGAATAGTAGAATTTTTACTTCTTTCCTTAAGGTGGATGTGGATGGGTTGCATCTGATCTCGAGAGGAAGAGTTCCAGATTTTGGGGTAAATTCCAAAGAAGGATCGGTTGAGGTAGTCTTCTTCTTCTTGAATTTTGTGGCTTCAGTAGCAAGGTGCTTGTACTTCTGGAAGATCTGTTTCCACCCAAAGGAGTCCGTTTTTGGGTCAAGTAAGAGGAGGTATTGTGGTGCAGCTCTTTGTGTCATACGTGCAATTTTGAGATGGATCCTAGCCTCATTGGGTATCTGTTAGACATTACATTTTTTGGTGTGGTTTCCCCACGCTTTTGGCTTCCGACCTCCTGTTTTTGACTGTGTACTAAACTTGTTTTTTTGCTGGTTTTAGGCTACTGGGCATTTTACCACTGCTAATTAGTGCTAAAGCGTATGTGCTCTGTCTCTAAAATGTAATGGCATTTTGGTTTCTTCATGATTGGAATATTTGATTTACTGATAAGTCCCTAGTACAGTGCACTACATGTGCCCATGGCCTGTAATTCAAATGCTACTAGTGGGCCTGCAGCACTGATTGTGCCACCCACATGTGTAGCCCTTGAAACATGTTTCTGGCCTGCTACTGCAGAACCTGTGTGCAGTTTTAAACTGCCATGTTGACCTGGCAAGTTCACCTACTTGCCAGGCCCCAACTTTCCCTTTTATCGCATGTAAGGCACCCCTAAGGCAGGCCCTAGTTATTCCAAGGGCAGGGTGCAATGTAGTTAAAAGGTAGGACAGATACCTTTCGGTTTTACATGTCCTGGTAGTGAAAAACTGCTAAATTCGTTTTTCACTACATTAAGGCATATCTCTCTCGTAGGTTAGCATTGGAGCTGACTTGTAACACTTTACAAGTGTATCTTCCAATTGGGACCAGATAGAAAATTAGAGTTTGGTGTCTCTGGACTCCCAATTTTAAAGTACATCTTTTAGTGAAGTTGGTTTTTAAATTGCAGGTCTGAAAATGCCACTTTTAGAAAGTTGGCATTTTCTTACTTTAATCATTCTGTGCTTCTGCCTGTCCCTACAATACATGTCTGGGTGACAGCTGGGCTTTGTGCATTTCGTTTAGACACACAGGGAGCTGAGGTGTGCCCTGCATATCCTGATGGCCCATCACCAGGCTGATGGGTCTTCCTGAGCTGGAGAGAAGGGAGGAGTTGACACTTGCACCTGAATAGGGCTGTGCCTGTCCCCGCACAAAGAGCTGCATACCCCCCTGTAGTGTGTCGTGAGCCAGGGCCAGGAATGGCAGGGTCTTCTACAATTTCTTTGAAGTCTCCCTATTTCAAAGGCTAAAATGCGGATATATACTGGACCTCTGACACCATATACTCAGAATACTTCTGGACTGAGGACATTCCTCCAGGAAGAAGAGCTGTTGTGCTGCCACGGGGAACTGCCAGTTTGCTGCTTGCTTTGATGTGTTGGCCTGCTGCTTCTTTCCTGGGAGTGAGAGGACTAGACTTTACTCTCTATATCCTGCAATTCTAAGGTTCTCCAAGTCCTTGACTGTGCTTGCCTCCTGTTACTGAAGTCTCAGGGATATCAAAAACATCACCTGTATCTTGCTACCAGCACCTGGGCTCCTCTGCTGTGGGCTCTGCTCTGCCAAGTGGTGCTAAATCCAGACCTGGGCCCTTGGAAGTGAGTTTTTATGCTGCAACAAAGAATTCAGTGCATCGACTTGAAAGCGGAACCGGTGCTGCCTGCATCGAAGCCGTGGTCCCCGCTCACTGAGTGCATGAAGCATCGACCTCAACTTTCAACGCAGCCTTGATTTTGTTGCAGTGCCTCCGAAGAACCGCAGCTGCGTGAGTCTCTGACACTCCATCACCGATGTCTGTGGTGCACTGTCCCAACTCCGACACAGTCCTGGCTCTGCGTGGCTTTAAACCCTCCCAACACCTTCAGCCCAGTGGTTCGACATTGATGCTGTGAAACTGATGAACTGGGCTCCTGACATCGGCGCATTCTCAATGCCGTGCTGCCTTCAGGAACCGAGGCCTCGCACCAGCAACTGACGCATTGCCTCCTTTGCGCACCGCATCGTCCCTGAGCACCAAAGCCTCAACGACCTTGCACCGCCTCCAGGAACCTACACATCACCTGCATCCGCGATGCCTCACCTCCTCTGCATACTGCATCATCTATGATTTCCGATGCATCCAAGGTACTGTCAGTGGGTCTGTTTGACTCCTGTATCCGGCCCGCGCTCCATCGTGGTTGGACTTTTGGATTTGTCCCGGTCAAGCGTGACCAGATAACCCCAGCTGGAACTATTGATTTCTAAGCACTGCATTTTGATTTAATCTAAAAAAATTAATATCTTGACTTGTGTATGTTGGATGTTTGTCATTTTGGTCTTGTTTTACTAAGATAAATATTGCCTATTTTCTAAACTGGTGTGGAGTACTTTTGTGGTGTTTTCGCTGTTATTGTGTGTGTGTGTGTGTGTGTGTGCACACAAATAGTTCACACATTGCCTCTTTAGTTTATCCTGCCTACTCTGTGCCAAGCTACCAGAGGGTGAGCACAGGTAAACCTTTAGTGTGCACTACACTTATCCTGACTGGAGTGGTCCCTACTTGGACAGGGTGCATACCTCTGCCAACTAGAGACCCCGTTTCTAACAGAAGCCATTTCAGAGATTGGAGGACAGGGGTGGTATGATCACTTATTTTTTGATCCAGTGATGAGCCTAGCTGCCGCATTCAAAGTGTCCTTCAACTGTGCAAGTGTGATTTTCTAGAGGCTAAAAAGGGTGGCACTACCATAATCTAATTTCAATAACACAAGAGATTGAACCTCTGTTTTGAAGTCTGACAAGGGGAGGGAATGTTTTACTTTCCTTAGTGCATGCATTTGATGGTTAGCTCCTCTGATGTGCTTTTGCATGGAGAGGATATTGTCCAAGATAATACCTAGGGATTTAGCAAAATCAATGATGTGAGGGGTACAGTTCAAGGTTGTAAGATGTGGGAGCCAGTCTTTGATGCTAGGGGCGATGGCAGGCGGTGAGATCAATAGGAATTCTGTTTTGAGGGCATTGAGTTTGAGGTGGTTCTAAGTCAACCAATGTTGCATTTTTCTCAAAGTGTTATTGAGGCTATTTTCATGTAGAGGGGAGTGTCATCCGCATACATGTGGTAGGAGATGTGGGCGAGTTAGATGATTTCGGTTAGGGGCTTCACGTACAGGTTAAACAATATCGGGGAGAGTGTACAACCTTGGGGTACGCCAAGCGACACTGTTGACTGATCAGAAAGAGCGTGGGATATTAGAATGCGCTGAGATCTATTTGGAAGGAAAGAGGAGAACCATTTTAGCATGATACAGGAGAGACCCATTGTCTTTATTGCACTGAGTGACGGCATATTTAGCTTGGTCATGTGCATATTCGCCTAAAAAGAAGTGCGTTTGGGTCAGTACAATACCAGTGTTTTTTTCCATTGTTTATCCATTTTTAGGTCTCGCGCCTAGCGTTGCAGTGCGCAGCACTGCTCTCTCAGCGCGAGACCTCTAGAAAGGGCTTCTGAAAGCTGCCCACACGCTCGTGCGTGTGGTTTTGCTTTGTGAAGCCCACATTGGCTGGAGCGTTCGTTTTTTTGACAAAAACGGCACGCGATTGGGCAAAGGCGGGTGCATGTCCCGCCTTTGCTCCTCCCATTCCCGTTGGTGGCCAGCAAGCGCAGCAGCGCACGTTCGCCTCGCTGCCGCGCTCCCTCCCCCCGCTCCTATGTGGTGCGCGCGCACCACTGGTTATTTTTCACTATTGCTTTATGTATCCCACATTTACTTTCAACTCTGTATGACAAACTCCGCGCTTTAATTGCGTTATAACTTTATCCGATCCTCGCCTTTTCACGCTCCTCTCTATTGCATAACCATTTTGAGAACCTTCTAACTCTTTCCTCGCCAGCATTTCAGTTTTCTATAGCGCGAACGAGACCCGATTAAGTTATCAGAGCGCTTTACATGATTCATATTTTTGGAGGCACGGGGAGATTACGTGATGATCAAGCGATTTACCCAGAATCACAAGATAATGAGCCAACACAGAGATTCAAACTTGGATCCCCAGCTCCAAAACCGGCAACTCAAGCTGTTAAGCCACATCGGTGTTGGAATGAAAGTTAGCTGCGCGCTGGTAAACATTATGAGAGAATGTGGGTGAACCGGCGTTTCCCGGTTGTTGGCGCATGAAGTGCAGTAACTATTGAAGCGTTCCGTACAAAAAAAAATATATATAATATAAAGAACACTGTACCTTACAGGCATCTTCAAGCCATCCGCCTCGAGACAGATCTCCAACAAATGCTTCCCCTGCAGCCGTGTTTGAATGGGTATCAAAGTTTCAGTTTCATTTCATCATTCACTGCTCACCAGATCACATGGTTAAGGCACTCGATAAGCGAGATGGAAACCGATGCCTGCTTATTGGCAAGCATAATAACCACTAGTACCCTGTTCAACATCGATCTCACAGGTCCTGATAAAAACAACTAATCTTCCTGAAAGTGATCAATTGGGCCATCTCGGAAAACACATGAACAGTGAAGTACTCTAAACGCCAAACTTATTTAAGGAGACGTACACACCATCTAGGGCGACCACCTGTTCGTATTTTTCACGGACTATCCTGAATTTGTGTACCTTGTCCGTGAGCACGAGTGGTCCCTTAGGTATGCCCAGGGCCACTGGAATTATGCGGCAGGAGAGAGACAAATTATGCTGCAGGATTGAGTAAATCACGTTGCAATACAAGCCAAATTATGCGGCATAATGCGGCACATTTTGTAACACTATTCATTATTTCCACATTTTTTTAACTTGGTAACTGTCTGGGCATTGGTTGCACCTCATTAGTACCAGTTTAACACCCAAATATATCAATAAGCAATAGAAAATTGACCATTCAGCTTTGCAAAGGGCCTTCTAATGAGCAGCAACACTTGTTTCCAGTTCTAGCCGCTTTCACGTGTTTTTTTGCACGTACACTTCGATGTCACCCTGTTAAAAGCAGCTGTAGTGCGTGTTCTTCTCATGACCCTGCTCGGGCGCTCTCATGTCCACTTCCGGGGAAGTGGACCACAAAATGGAACATCCTGCAGCTGCTGACCTGCCCATAGTGAACTCTGACCTAACATTCTATATTTGGATATTCTTTTTGCTTTGCTACAAATCTGGGTTATGTGCTAGGATTGGGCCCGGATTGTGTTATACAAAGCTATAAACGAACACATCGACATATATCACTAAAATAACTCGTTCTGCTATTGGCGAACAGCCTATCCCTTTACAGAATCATATTTATTGTAGCCAGAGCATTTCCAACCTGATGTTTCCTCAAAAATAGTGTCAGGTGTTGGATGCATGGACATTGGCTGGGATCGTCTGACGGTAATTGGAAAGATTCAGCCGAGCCTGACACAAACTTAAAACCTCAGCCGCTGAAACCGCTGCCTTTTCCGAGGACTCGGAAGCTCATTTACTGAATGAATGTGCTGCAAATGCAGGTAATTTACCCCTTGTCCAGCTGTATTTAGCAACCTGTCTTTTCACCCCAAGTCCTCTTTCATTATGAAATGGTGCCTGGCATATGATGCCCTCTGCGGTGATTGGGCTTGAGAACATAATCTGCTTGAATGTGGAGCGCTTTGGTACTTTTAAAAAAAAAATATTTTTCATTTACTGTTGATTAGAGTGAAATTTTAATGTCGGTGATAACTAAAGACCAAATGAACGAATAGCGTTTTCCGTTGCCTTTGCATGTTGGGTCGTATGGAAGGATTTTGGAGCGAGTGTGTAGTTCTTGAAGGCTTTGTCAGTGGTGCTTCATCAAATGCTGGTTTTAAAAGCAATGCTACACAGCATCGGGGATGCTGTACGGCAGAGCTCAAAACGTTAGCAAAGCTGACAGGGGCCAATGGCGAGATATAGGAGTTGTTTTTGTAGAGCGGATGATAAACTCCCCATCTCTGACATTTCAGACAGGCCCATTCATCTCTTAGAAATCTCGCACTCATCAGCAAATCTCACGTTGCGGCGTAACCTAAAGTTCTTTGTGTGGCGATCACTTTTAGGTCTTCTCTCTAGGATTTTGTTCGTCATAAATGTTGGTGATATTGAGAGAGCCTTCAGTTTCTATGTATCACTTTACAGTTGTTTTATCTACACCCTGTGTTTTGTTTCACATGTTCGTACTGGTGATACTAGGGATTCTAATGTTTCTGTTATGCTTTACAAGGATTTCACTACACTCTGTGATTTGTTTTACATTCATGTTGACAATACAAGGGGGTCCCATTTCTTTTTTATGATTAACAGACGTTTTTACTAGGCCCTGTGTTTTGTTTTACATACTCACATTGGGGATATTGGGAATTCTAATGTATCTGTATTCCACTTTTAAAAGGTCTTACTATACCTTATGGTTTGTTTAACCCACTTGCTTTGGCGTGACTGTGGGTTCCAGTCCTTATATTTTACACTTAGAGCTTTCGTTTTACTAAGCTCTGTAATTTGTTTACACACTCGTGGTGGTGATACTTGGTGATCTGCTTTCTCTTTACTCTCTCCTGAGATTTTTACTAGACCATGTGATGCGTTGTACACACTCCGTTGGTGATAAAGGAGGAAGTCACTTTCATTATTGTTATTATGCTTTGGAGACGTTTTTAGTGCACACTTGTGTTTACGACCTATGATACGTTTGCACACTCACGTTGGCAATACACTATTCTCTTTTTTTTTTTAGCTTTTTACGGAAATTGAAAGCAAAAGAGAATGTATAAGGAAATGGATGTTTTCCTGTGTCTTTTTTAATAGTGTCTGGGTGTGAAAAGATGGCTAACCAATCCCTTATGGTTCAATTTTTTTTTTATCCAGTGCAGGCAATTAAGCACACAAACCCACCTACAACCAGTGGCCAGTGAGGAAACGGCTACCACCTACCCAGCACCCTGTTCCCTTACGTCCCCCCTCCTTAAATTCAGCTCCACACATTTCCATTCCACATTACATAATTCAACAACAAACCACATAATTCAACTCAACCACATAATTACACAACACACCACATGTATCCAATCCACACCACAAAACTCTACATCATGCCACATAATTCAACAGCATACCACATAATTAAACTTCCCTCCACAACACAAAATACCAATCCACATAATTACACTCCATGCCACACAATCCCACTCTACATAATTCCAGTACACTCAATACCACATAATTACTATCCACATAATTCCACTGCACACCATGCCACATAATTCCACTGCACACCACACTATTCCACGCCACACAATTCTATCCAACTCACATAATTCCACTTCACACCACATACATCCACTCCATAAACATAAGTAAAAGGCATTGCCATTTACAATGCCAATAGCTCTAACTTAAAAAATGCGAGACCTATTGCATTTCCAATGCTTGTTTGTCTTCTCTGTGTTTAAACTATGTCCCATTGCTTCAGTAATTCAAATCAAATTGTATGTTTTTTCCCTTCTGCCTAGAATTATAAACGTGTGTGCTTACACACATGTATATATCTAAAAAATGTCAGCGTAATGTTTAATAAAATATTCACATACAGTCCCCGTCTCTCTCGTAAATCTCTCATGTTTTTAGACCGTAGACCTAGCAGGCGTGGTGGGTTCCAGAAAATACAATTGGCTCTTGTCTGTCATATTTTAGTGCCTAATTCCTTGCAGTGGGGTGAATTATTGGAGGTTCACATTGGCATGGCCTGCTGGGTTGTGAAGGAACTCTGACAGTCATGCATATGCCTCTCTATCGGGTGCTTCTTCACACACTCTTGGCAGGGGGTCATTTTTTTAGGAGCGTTTCCCTGTTAAGTTCACAAGTTTCCACATTCCGTGGTGCCCATGAATTTTATAAACTAGCAGCACCGATTAGCATCACGTGACAGTGATGTTTCCACCGAGGATGTTAAGGCAGCGCTTGTAGCAGCATCAGTTGCAGACATCTGCACAACAAGGGCACGGGTCTGGCCCAGCCGCATTCACGCAGCGCCGTGGCATTTTCATGCCACCAGTCGTACGGGGAGATACGAGTAAACTGTTCAAGCTGCAAACTGCGCGCCTCTTGATTAATGGCAGCATTTTGTTTTGGGAAATAGCTCCTCAGAGGCACGGAATAATTTAAAGCCCGGAAGCCTCTAAGAAAACGACAGGCTCCAAATGGGAAGGCCCTTAAAAGTGGTGGGGGTGGGGGGGGGTGCCATATTCCTGAGGGTGGTTCAGAAACAGCTCTTCTCTGTAAAAACCTTTCCGTTTACAAAGACTTATGGTATGTCATTCATTTTTCTTTTATTGTCTGGGAGGGGTTTGAACTCTTAAAATTGTAAAGCCGCCCTGCGGATTCTTGCTGTTCCAGGAATGCGCGCGGCACAAACCTCTGGCTGGCAGCGAGATTTCTCGCAAAGTGCTCTGCACGTGGCCTCTTTGCCCACAATCAGGGCAGGAATCTGCTTACCGTGCGCTCCATTTCCCGAAAGGAAGCTGCGTCTTTAATCGCAGTGCATTAAGGCCAGCAAAATTAAATTAGAGATGCATTCCTACCGTAAATTGTTTTACAGACCCACGAAGACCATCAGTACAAGAGGGTCTGACACTGGCCGGCGTGCTAAGGATGTCTGGAAAATACCAGACTCCAAACAAAGCAAACATTTACTAGCAGTGAAATCCGATCTCTCTGGAGGACTGAGAGAGCGCGCTCAGCAGCCAAGGCGCCCTGTGCCTGGAAAATCTTCGCTGGAAAAGTAGTACGCATTGGTCCGCTCTTTTGTGGCTTGGCGCCAAAGTTCTGGAACAACATCCTTTCCTTCAAGAAAACCCTAAAAGAGCACCCGCTTCTGGAGCACATAATGTAAGGACGATTAGCGTTAGATATACATGCTTCGCTCCTCTTATAGGGCACCCCTGTTATGTGTTAGAAATTGGGTTGCTGGTTGAGGGGAGAACCAATCTGTCAGGGTGAAACACAAGCAACCCTCAAATCAATCCATGCTTAATTAACCCTTCTGGCAGCTTGGCACAAAAGCAGACAGACTTAACTTAGAGGCAATGTGTAAAGTATTTATGCAGCACACAAACTGTGATAAATTGAAAACACAACACCAGAAAAATCCCACACCAATTTAGAAAAAGAAAGTAAAATTTAATAAATTATTTGACACCAAAACAATAAAAATCCAATCAATACGGCCGGAGATATGCAATTTTTAAAAAAGTCAGTAAAAATAGTGTCTAGAAGCACAAAGCGCCAACTGTGGTTATCTGGTCGGACCGGGACAAAGTCACAAGTTCCAAGTGACAGCGATGGAGCGCGGGTCGGATATAGGGACCCAGTTAGTACTGCTAGACAAGAGTATCTTAAATCCTGGTTGGGGAGCAATGCAGAGTCCTGCGTCTATATGTGTTGCGCAGCAGAGGCGATGCGAGGGCAAGGGTTGGAAATGTGTTGAGCAGTGGCAGTTCTGGGAAGCTGTGAAGCTGCAATGCAAGATCCTGCGTCACTGTGGAGGATACCGTCGATGAGGAGCTTGCAAAGCCAAGTCCTGTGTCAAAGATGCATTGTGCATCGGCTGATACTAAAGAAGCTGCAGGGTTTGCGATGCGGAGTTTGTCACAGAGTGGCCTGTGTTGAGGATGCGTCGCGCAACGGTGGTTCCAATGAGGCTGCGATGCGAAGTCCGGCATCAGAGATGCATTGCACAGTGGTTGCTATGCAAAGTTTTGTGAGGCGATGCGTGTGTTCTGCTGGAACCACAACTGGGCTGGCAGAGCACCTTCAGACCCTCTTACAAGGGTCCAGGACTGGGGTGACACCACTTGGGAGGCTAGTACTCACAGCGGACAGAGTCCAAGTAATGGGTTCAAGGTGTTTGGAGCCTTTTGTTCTTTCAGGCTTTAGTCAGGACGCCAACCAACTAGCCCTTGGAGTCACTCTGGTGGTCCTGGGTTCAAGATGCATGTGCAGTTCTTTCACTCAGGCAGGAAGGCAACAGAGTAGCAGTCTTCCTTGCAGAGCAGCACAGCAGTCCTTCCGAGTCTTCTGCAGGTCCAGAGGTGTACTGAAGATTTGGGCCTGAGGGTCCAATATTTATACCTGGGGACCACTTTGAAAGAAGAACATTTTGGAGGTTTCCATCTACAGAAGTGCTTGGAATGTCCTGCCTCCCTGCCCCTAGACCCAGATTGTCTGAGGTCATAATAGACTTGTGTCAAACCCTTTGTCAGTGTGCTCAGGCAGAACCTTTCTGATGTGAAAGTGTGGTAGGTGAAAGCTCCTCTCCCTCATCAAGCCAGAGATGGTCCATCCTGCCAGCACCTACGGCTCTTTGTTTCACTGTTGTGGAGCAATATGCCAAGACTATCTGCCAGCTGCATCTGGTCATGTGACCCAGTAAACCGGCTGCAGGCACCAAACGGATAGGACAAGAAAATGCCAACTTTCTAAAAGTGGAATTTTTCAGAATTGTGACCTCTAAAGCCAACTTTACCATTAATGTGGACTACCACAACATGCACAACCTAAAGGTACATGTCCAACTATTTAAATAAACTACACCCTGCACTGTGGGCTACCCTAGGGTGACTTATATGTAATAAAAAGGGAGATTTGGGCCTGGCAAGAGGTTTATCGTGCCGGGTCAAAATAGCAGTTTAAAACTGCACACACAGGCTGCAGTGACAGGCCTCAGACCTGTTTAAAGGGCTACTTAAGTCAGTGGCACTATGAGTGCTGCAGGCCCACTAGCAACATATAATGTACAGGCCCTGGTAAATGTGGTACCACTTTACTAGGGATTTACAAGTAAATTAAATATGCCAATTGGGTGTAAGCCAATCTTACCATGTTTAACAGAGAGAACAAAAGAACAACAGGCGGCTGGGAGACAAAAAGTTGGTGGGAAACTAAGCCAAGGATGTCAGGTCCAACATTATGTTAAGTGTATCTGTAAAGCGCACTATCACCTGTGAGGTTATCCTTGTGCTGAGCAGGTGTGTGTGTGTCTAGTCCTGTCTGATAGGTTGGTTAATTGAAAAGCTAGGTCTTCAGCTTCTTGTGGAATTCGAGAAGAGGAAGCTTGGATGTGGAGTGGGAGGTCATTCCATGCTTTAGGGGTGATGTAAGAATGCTCTTCTACCTGATCTGCTTCTGTGTATCCGTGGGATGTGTGCGAGTCTGAGTCCTGTGGAGCTCAGATGTCTGTGCGTTTGGTGGAAGGAGAGGGACTTTTCAGGTCGGTACGACCTGAGTTTTGTAGTGTATTGAATGTGTGTGTGAGGAGTTTGGATTGAGCGAGTTTGTGCATCTGGAGCCAGTGTAGCTCCATTAGGTGTGGTGTGATGTGAGTTCTGGGTGGGAGGTTTATGATGATTCTCGCTACCAAGTTTTGGATGGCTTTGTAGTCTTCTAGTGAGTTGTTTGGCACTTGGCGTAGATGATGTTCCCATAGTTCAACTTGCTGGTTAATAGGGCTTGAGTGACAGTTTTTCAAGTGTTGCTTAGGAGCCAGTTAAAGATCTTCCTCAGCAACTTCAGGATCTGGAAACTGGATGCAGTGACGGCGTTGTCATGCGGTCTTGTCCTGTTTGCAGTTAATTATTATTCCGAATTTCCTGGCGTGGGTCCGATTTCAGCCGGCCAACATGCTGAGATGTTCTTGCCAAAGATCACTACTTCTGCCGCGTTGGTTTAGAGGTTGAGACAGTTGACGTTCATCCAGTTAGCGACTTTAGTCATGCAGGCTGTGAACTTGTTAATTTGTGTTGGGGGTATTGCTTGAAAGGGAGAGTATGAGTTGCATGTCGGCTGCGTAGGAGAGGATGTTGATGTTGTGTGCACGGATGACATTGGCCAGCGGGATCATGTATGCATTGAAGAGGGTGGGGCCGAGTGATGAAGCTTGAGGCACTCTGCAGATAAGTTTGTGGGCTTCTGAGTAGTAAGGTGCCAGGCTGACAGCTTGTGTTCTGTCTGTTAAGAAGGAGCAGATTCAGCAGAGAACGGGTCCATAGAGGCCAATCTTGTGCAGGCGCCTCTTTCACTTCTCTCATGCCAAAGCATTAACGCCCCTCTCATGCTAGATTTTTCTTACTTTTTCAGTACTAGAACCTCTTCTCCCCAACCTCACCAACCTCACCCACCTCACCCTCTTCTAACATGAACCCCTGTCATGTTGTATGTCTTAAACCAATAAATTCCTCTCAACCAAATATATATCTATATATATTTATAGATAGATTGATAGATGGATAGATATGTTTTATCCCTCTTTTGACAATGGCATCTGTGTGCTACATTAACCATTCCCTCTATGCTACCATAACCCTGTTTCTGATCAGTAATATGCCAGGATCTATATTACATTACCTCCTGACTACTACATTGACTTCACCACATCATGGCACAGTTCTTTGTTTCCAATGATCCAATACATAATTTCAGAAACCCCATTTGTAAAAGTTATTTTACCCTATATGTTAATTACATAACCCTTACCTTCTTTCGTTTGTTTCTTGTATTTGCTTGTAGTAGTATGTTTCTTGTTTGTAGTGCCGAATGTCGTTGAACTTATCCGAGATGCTTTATAGTCTTAGAATGCCGTTTTTCTATTTTTTGGAGGGCATAGAGACAATTTCATTTGGCGTTCATACATTTTTATGCGTGTATGGAAAAGTTTTGTTTTGTAACCTTTCTTTGTACTTTACAGCATGCAATATGCCTATGACGGTGTTGCAAAATAAAAATGCACTTGCCACTGCATTTATTTACACTTCTAAAATATATGTTTCAAAAAGTAAACGGGTATGTCTGTAGGACAATATTCTTGTTTATGTAAGCACAATTTTGATTGATGCCATATTTTGCTGGACGAACTTCTGTTTGTGGCAAAGTTTATTTTACATATTTTTTAATCCTGACCATTTTGCTGTTCGAACCAAGAATTGCAGCTGAAGTCAGCACACTTTCTAAATGTTTATGCAGAGGGGAATACTATGTACTGAAGTGCACTATCCACAGAAGGGACGTAAGTGTGCCCTATTGCTGTAGTGTTAGTGCAGGGTGTGAGGCCGAATGTGTAAGATAAATGCAGGGACAAGCACATAAACTTTGCGAGCATCGTAATAGACAATAAGCTCTATTTTTATGAAATTTGATGGAACTAATGTGAGATTATGCAACGTTTCTTGAAATTCGCTTGCAAGGATCTCGCATGAGAATTGAACTTGAGGGCATAGCTAGCATTCAGAAGTCATGGTAAATATTGACAGGCGATCGTTTTAAGAAGAAAATGACTCAGTGGGAATTGTTTTTGCATGAACTAGTGTTCTACAGGCAAAAATTATGCACACATTTTCACCCACAATATTGACTTTTATAGCAGAAATCATGAATTTTTCCCAGGCCTAGAACTTTGCAAAATTTGACCATTAACAAAAAATAAAATGCACACCTAGAATCTCGGCTTTTGTTTCATGTTTAGGAGAACGCCTGTTCTCAGAACTGCGGAGTAGTTCTCGAGCACCTCTCAGGGTTGTCACTCTCAATCAATTTCAGATCCACCTGTATTATGAGATTGTTGTTTAAATGTTGTAAAGTTCGGATCCCTCCGAGTGGCGCGTGGATACAATTACACCTCTCACAGAGCTGAGTTGGTTTCCGCCATCGCTCAGCTGGTCGAGGCAGCTTTCAATAGGAAGATAAAATACGAATGTCGTTGAAGAGGGCAGCTTCAGATGGGTCCTTTCAAGTTCCAGTGGGTTTGATAATGAGACCTCCTGCAGCTTTGGATGGTTGCACATTGCTCCACGGCTGAGCTCTCTCTGTTACACTTCATCTGTTATATATTAGCATCACTTATTCAGAATCTTCCTCTGTCACCTCCAAACTAATGGGTGCAACTATATATTAGCCGAGCCCCAGTGCAGACACACTTGAGCAGTGTGTAGGCAGGCCTGGCAATGAGTTTAAAAGCATAAATATGTTTATTACTATTTCCATTGCACGTATTTATTTTCTGTTAAGGTTCATTGAGGGTCAAACGTTCCTCAGGTAGCTTAGGATTCTGTGTAGTGAGCTTGATTGAATCACTCTAAGTGAGAAAGGCAGCCTGGGTGGGTGGAATGATGAGGGGAGCAGCAGAGTTGTTCCGGTTGAAGCGCTTTCGCTATTGCGTACCTCAAGAGGACTATGCATGAAAGATTGTGAAAGGATGGAGCGACCACGCATGGCCTAGGCCTCTGCTAAGCCATTGCTGTTCTTGGAATGAAGATAATATGCACCCACGCCTCTCAACTCATCCGCATCAACATTCACAACTTCACAAATGCTCGCTGCAAGCTTGTGTTTTTCTCCCTCCCAAAGCAGCAGAGGAAGCTGTGCTATGGCCTGAGGGGTTATTCCTCATTTCCATTTTGCAACTTTGTGTTGTTTCTGGGTTACAGAAAGGAAAAATGAAGTAGTGTCCGGTCTGATTGGGTTTTTACACTTCAACTGACTCCTTTCTGGAAAGGAGTTTTGTGTTGTGTCTGGTTTGTGGGGGTTTTCCCGATTTCCCTTCCCTTTTGGTGTCCTCAACCATATCAGTGCATTGACCATTTCTAAATTTTCTAGGCATGGAAACCGAGGAATAGAGCATATCTGGGAAGGCCCAGCTATGGTAACAGTATGTAAACGAAACTGGTCATGACATTTGTCAACTATATCCCACAGAAGAGGGCGTGGCCACGCCAACGGCCAAGATAGCCACCTGGTTGTGAAGTTCCAACGACTCTTAAACACCGTGTTTCAGAACCTCGCCAGGATTGAGACCATCCAGGTTGCAGGAACCCTGTTTTCTGGCTGCAGCGGTCTAGGCTGCCTGCACTGGACAGAGTGTGGTGGCCCCGAAAATGATAGATCGGTGCCGAACCGGCCCAGCAACAACCTTGGGGGCCCCGTGGCAACAGGGGCCGCGGGTGAGCGTGACGCTATTGAGCCTTAGTGGCCTGCTCGGCAAAATTGCCTAAATACAGATATGCACGAGTTGAGGCACTGAGGCGACCCGTTGTGTGCCGAAGAGACGGGATGAGAGGCTCACATCCTTCAGACTCAAGCGGCGACAGTGGCCTTGCAATGTCGCAACCACGCCAGGGCTGATGGGTGAGCCTATCGTGCGAGTAAATGAGATCCATTGAATACCAGCTTGTGGCGACGATACTGCACATGCAATCAGAAAGGCGGTTTTGCAGTTTGGCTGCCCCCATGACGATCCACGAAGGCCTACGCTGAGTGATTGAGGTCAGTTCTGATTGCATGCTGACATCCCTGGGGGCCGCGAATATGGCAGAATGGGAGGACAGGGCCTACGCGGGAACTGGTAAGTGCCCCTGACCCACCCACACATGGTTGAACACTGCATAGATCACTAATATAACAGAGGGAACTACAGTCCTGGGGAAGGCTGAAAACAAGGACCTCACCCTATGGGGCCAGTGGGCTGTGAAGTCGAGGGCCCCATCCCCCCATGTCTTCTTACTGCGGGCCTCGGTAACACATCTGTACTTTAGGCCCTGGCGACTGCTTATATTTGTTAAACACCTTGATACACCACTGCATTCCTGTGATGCTCCTAGGGATCTAAACTGGAGAATGCATTACCCCCCCATCATTTTGAGATCGAGGAGACGATGGTTTGAACCCTGAGACACCTCCAGTTCCTCCAACACCGCCAGTGGCAAGATGGTAAGAGGAGACCCTAAAAAATGTAAGGTCCATTTTGACCAGCCCAAAACTCTGAGGCAACAGACTTCACTCTTGGATACTGAGGAAAGTGCTATGTGGGACAATATGCCTGGCCCATTGAACAGCATTGTGGCCATAATGGACTAACTCTGTGCATGATTTTGTTTGATCAATGCCCTCTTTGACACTCTCACTAGTCAGCTAGATCATATGGGTAAGAACTAGATTGACACACCACAAGGCTGATGGAGTCGAGGGGCGCATCTCGGAGCTGGAGGACAGCAACACCTCGACAAAATGGCTAGACAGACTAGAGCGACTCCATAAGATCGTTGCAGTGAAGAACGAAGCCCTGAAAGCACGCACATGCTGCAATAATATACAAATCATGAAAGTGGCCGAATCCACTGATATGTCTACCAATAATAAATTAACTCCCTTCTGTGCGACACTTACACGTTGGGTTTTGTTCAAAGCATTCTGCAATATTTTTTGCTTATAATTCAACTCGGAACCTTTGAACTTGCATGGAGTGGCCAAAGCTGAAGATAGAGTATTTAGAGTTCAAGCAGCAGAACATTATATGCTCTACTAGTAACATTTCCATCAACCCTAAGTGCTTGACCACAATAGTCTTCCTGCTTTGTGGCCGCCGGGTGGATAGCATTTATTTAGGAAGTCTTCACCCAGTCACATTGTGTTTCCCCATCAATAACCAACGGTAAGGCTTTGAGCAGGGATGGAACGAACTGGTGTAACCTGGACCTCTTCCTTGCTGGACCTGAAATGGTGATAACAAGCACCATAGTCTAATCCTTCAAGTATTCACTTATCAATGAATAAGGACACAACATATAACTAGGAAAACAGATGACCACTCCTAAGTCCTGACAGGAATATCGAAAGATTTATTCTCACCCTGTTTCAGACTGGAGTAGTGCAGCTCATTCGACAGCTGCTATGTTCTCTTATTGCTGCCACATGGTGACAGTCTGGTACTACTGATGCCATTTTCCTGATAGAATACTGAAACTGACTGGACACCCGACACCATGGTTCTTCTCTCCTATCGATGAATCCCCTCTCTATTGCTCAATACCTACTTAATTTCTTCCTAAGTGAAAAAAACACATACACAATCACGCACACACAATCTCTCTCTCTCTCTCTCTCTCTCTCTCTCTCTCAAATGATTTATTTGGAGAGATGATAGGATAGCCATATTTAATACTTCTGCAAGAACACAATCCATTGATAAAACAAATTAGCAGTGCTAGTTGTTTATTCGAACTTAGCATACTGTATTAAATTTGTCGTGCTTTGTACTCCCTAGTGATGGTCAAACTAACTCGCTGGAGACAAGCAACACCCCATTCCAAAACCACAATGGAGGTAAGAGATGGAGGAGGAGTTGCCATACTGATAAACTGGGTCTGGTGGCTCAGTGGACTAATGCGTCCTCTGCAGGGGCCTGTGTTCGACCTCATGGCCACAGGTTCAAATCCCGGCGGGTCCACTCAGCCTTTCATCCATCTGAGGTCGATAAAATGAGTACCATTGAGTTGGGTAACAATAAACCTCTGTTATTCAGCGCCAAGATACCTCCGGGTGAACGTGTGCTTTACAAATACATATGTTGTGTTATGTTATACCCAAAGTTGGCCAATTGGTCAGTAGGTACTACTGCCTCAAACGCTGGCAAGCCACATCCCTCCACTCCTATACATACTCCAGGTATACATTGTTTCGTTAATTTGGTGAACTTAAATCTGTCTTTATGTTAAATATTTCTTACACCTGACGAGTTCTATCTCCCAAAAAAACTGAGCAGAGTGGCTTTCGTGATAGTGATGGACCGCCAGATAGTAATAAATCCCCGCAACAGGTTTTTAACTCGGTCTGTTTACCTCAAATTCATGCACATGGTAGAGGGTCATTTGATAAATATAGTTTCACGCGGGCTGGAAGTTATAATAGTTTTAATGGAAGAAAACAACCAGTGGTACCCATGATCTCCTGAGGAAGGGCATCTTGCTTGTCTGAAACAAAGATGTTGATGCGGCGTGAATATATTTGTTCTATCCTGAATAGTCTAAAGAGATGACTACACTCCATATGGAATGCTTGTGAGTGGGACTAGCGTTTCTTTTTACCGGAATATATCTTTTGCATTAAAACTATTAAAACTTACACTTGCCCAGAGCTTTATTTGATTCATTTCTACAGTGTATGTGTCTTGGAGGTACACACGGGAAGTCTAAAACATGTTAAATATATTAATATTTACAGGGAATTTGAAAAGTTGTCAAATAGCTGTCATCTAAGTGTCTACCTCTGGTACATTCCTTGCAAAAGATTCTCTCTGCCCGAATTGGCCATAATTTAGATCACGGGAAGGCGAGACCCTCTGCTTGGACATTCCTTTTTTTTTCCTGTCACTGCTGTGCTAGTTAAAAACCCTCTCAAAGAAGCAATCAACTTTTCATCCATCTGGTTTGACCCAGAGCCGTCCTCTATAAAACTTATGATGCTGAGAAGTAAACCACATAACCGAACTGACCACCTCTCTCAATTGCAATTCAGTCTGCATCAGGAGTAGAAAGATAATCATGCAGTAGAGAATATGGAACCAGGGGCCAGATGTACAAACGCATTTTCTTGTCGCAAACCCTGTGATTCAGTAAATCGCAGGGTTTGTAAAAAGAAAATGTGGTTTACTAATGTATTTAGCAATTCTGTAACATGTTACTGAATCGCTAAATGGGTAGGAATTCATAAGGAATCACTATTTGCAAGGGACTTTAATGGCTTCCCTTCCAAAAAGTGATTCCTTATGGTATGTGTTAATGTTTTGTGACCTCAAAGGAGGTGGCAGCCTGTTCACAAACGAAAAGGGGCACCTGGGGGCCGATTCCCCTTTCTGAATGGTCCATTCGTTTGGAGTAGGCTGTGATCCATTCGACCGTTGCCTACTCTTATCTATTTTTTTTATTTTTTTTGTAAATGCAACCCATTTCCCTTTAAGTAAGATGGGCAGCATTAAAAAAAAGAAAAAAAAGATTGCTTTATTTGAAAGCATTCACAGACATGATGGTCTGCTGACCCCAGCAGGCCAATATGTATTTGAAAGCATCGCTTTGTAGTGGGTCACAATTTGTAACCTACCTCATTAAAATGCATGAGTTTGGGCAAACTGTTACCCACTGCGATTCGGTATTTTGTGAACTGACTAATTAGTACATAAGTCGGTTTGCAAAATACCGATGGAGTCACTAAAAATCTGTGCGCAAATTGTGACCACTTTTAGTGAATCCAATGTATGTGTATCTGGCCCCAAGTGGCTAAAAATGCCTGAACCTAAAGAAATCGGAGTTCATTACAACTACTATGAAAGCGCTCCACTAATAATTTGTGGGACAAGTCATCTCTTTCAAAATTCTGTGCACAATCTACACCATGCTTGAGATAAATCAATCAGAAGACATGAAATGTTTCCAATCTTTACTCCTGGCTGCAAATCAGGCTCTGAAAGTGTAACCCCAAGTTCAATAAATATAGGTTGATGAGCAGAAGCATCAGAGTACTGCACTCAAACCTCTGGACACTGTTGACCTCACAACTGAGGCATCTTGCCAAAATTGCATATCCGGTGCACTGTCCTGCTTGTTCTATGGTCACCCTTAACTAGTTGTGCCCTACGCAGGCCAGAAGAGTGTACTCAAAAATACAATGTCCTCTGTACAGGTGCGAACTCTGACACTTTGCACCTGGGCTGAGCATAGCGCATTAGTGATAGACAGGGATGCAGCTCGAAGCTGCAGGTCTGTCTCTCACTGGATAGGAACCAGCCTCACTTTCAGGATGGAGGGAGAGCATCAATCCCATCACAGACGGGAGCAGTGTGCTACTGCCTGCAGAAGAATGCTCGGGGGGGACCCTGGGACCCATGCAACCTGCTTCCAAGGATCACCTTCGGGTGGGGTGCCCGAACTGTGTGCTTATGCGTTGCGTAATTAGTGTACCTTATGGTTTCTTTGCTACTGTGCCTGTGTCTGCAACACAGTATGGGTGCATTACCTAGGTAAATTTAAGTCTGCACCTTTTACACTGCCATGCGGGGTCCCTCAGGGCTCATCATTGAGCCCTACGCTTTTTAACATTTACGTGGCTGAATTGGCACCATTGATTAGAAGTTTCAATTTGATCCCTACCACCTACGCCGATGATACCCAGTTGGTAATCTCGACAATAGATAAGGATATCAATCATTCTCTAAAACTTCACGAGTGTATGATTAAATTAAGTAGCTGGATGAGCAATCACTGCTTAAAATTGAACTCAAGCAAGACGGAAGTGATCATGTTTGGTAATCTTTCTCCACCTTGGTCCCCTGAGTGGTGGCCAGACAATCTTGGCCCCCACCTTTACCTGTAATTAAGGCTAAAAATCTTGGCATTATTATAGATGACAAATTGAGCCTGAAACCCCAAGTGTCCTCAGTGGTGTCTTCCTCATACTTTATGATTAAAACCTTAAAAAAAATACTTCCTTTTGTTCCTAAAGAATCTAGAAAGACAGTTGTGACCTCCTAGTCTTATCAAAACTTGACTATTGCAATGGCCTTTATATTAACATTCAATCCTCTCTCCTTAGAAAATTGCAAATGGTACAAAATGCTGCAGCAAGACTCATATTGGATATCCCCAAGTATCAGTCAGTGACAAAAGGGATTCAGGACCTGCACTGGCTGCCAGTCGGTCAGCGGGTAAAATTTAAGGCGCTTTGTATCGCTCACAAGGCCCTTTACAAAGAAGGTCCGAAATTTCTATGGGACCTCTTCAGATGGTATTCCCCCAATAGATCTCTACGATCGGCAAATTTAAATTTGATGCCTACTGTTAGAATTAAAAAACGAATTGGGGTGGGAGGAGTTTCAGTTACAATACCATAAAGGAATGGAACTCTCTCCCACTTTATCTTAGGAAGATTCCCTCCCTCCTGGAGTTCAGAAAGCAGCTAAAGACATGGCTCTTTTAGGATCAGTGGTTGTAATGTAATTTGAAGACCGGAAGCGCCAAGACACCTAAGGGTATACGCGCGCTATACAAGTTATAATAACATAACATAACATAGCTCATTTGCATGGGGCCATGCCCCCCCATTCAAATGCGAGAATGGTTATTTGTGATTGAGCCAGAGCAAAATGTGTGTTAGGCCAATACATATTATAGAAGGAGCCACACAAGCACCTGCATGCCCTGCTAAAATACCAAACCACCCCGGGAATGCGAAATGCCAATAGTGACCCTGTGGCAATTTCTGTAATAAAGCCCTTGTACTTTTTTTGTAATCTTGTATGAAGACTGCATTGGGATTACCCACCTCTAAGAAGGTACTAGCCCATCACCTATGGATTACACACTGACCAACAAAATGGCGCCAGCATAGCGTCTGAGGAAACACACCATAGTTTCATGTATGAGTGTTCCCACCTTGCCTAGCAGGAGGAATGAATGACCATGTGCCCTGTGTAACTTTAGGACATCTATGTGCTGGAAACTGGTAATGAGTGGCGAACTGGAGCTTTATAAAATTATCAAATAACCCTAGACACTCGCCCTAGGAATATTAAATTGATTGACAGTGTTATATGGGGTGGTGGCTGCATTGGGGTGGTGGCAGCACCCTGGAGTCCATTCAGGATGGCAGGTAATGACGTTAGACTCGCTGCTGACACTTTTGCACCTGCTACATGACCTTTTGCCCTCCAGACATGGCACTATAATTGGGCAATGTAAGCTGCATCTGTCAAATTCAACATTTCACTTTAGCATACAAGTCAATTCGCCATCCCTGCTGTAGAAAGAGAATCTGGGACAGTATATGCTTTCTTACTGAATGCAAGTAAAAGGGTTTCAATGATAAGTCTCCTTTGGCTGTAAATTGTGATTATATTTTGGATTATTTCTCTTCAAAGTATCAGGATTTCTAGTTTTACTTTACAAAATGGGAAACTAGTTATTGTATCACTAATCCAAAGTTTCTCATCTTTTGGCCCTTTACAATTGTTAGGTTTTGTAGGACTTTACACAAGATAAGCTATGCCAGAGAATTAAGTGGTTGAAAGTCCGTGCTTCAGTGGCGGTGAAATGTAGTTTAAATTCATTTATTCAAATTCATCTGCTGAAAGAACTATGCAGTCGGATTCCACACAAAAATGACTTTATGAATAATTTTCTCTCAGCGGACTTAAATCCGTCATTATGTTAAATATGTTAATATTTAGAGGGAATTGGGTTTTTTCACACAGGTATTCTGCTGAGACAGGCAAGCTCCTGCAAGGCCTTCTCTACTCTGTAATTGCCCAATGTAGGTAGAGTTCTAGAAATACTAATGCTTTTCTTTAATCGTGAATGCTTTCAAATCCCTGAATCATTTGAAATTCCATGGGCAGAAATAGACTCCACTCCTAATGCAAGACTGTGATTTTGAGATAATAGCACAACTCAGTTAGAGCCCTTGTCATGTAATATGCCCATCAACTTATTTCGTTCATAGTTGCTGTCTGGAAAAAGTGACAACAGAAGATTTGGGTGTGTTGCCTGTGATTGTAACCTGTGAAATAGTACTTGCAGTGTTCCAAGACAGTGGCATCTTCAAAGTTGGGGAAACAACCATTACAACGCAGTCATTACAACGCACTACATTTACAACGCAGTCATTACAACGCAACTGCCTTTACATCGCATGCCATTACAACGCATGCCATTACAACGCATGTCACTACAACGCATGCCATTACAACGCATTACCCCTACACTATCCAACACTTACCCTACTGTTGCACTCACTGGAGTGGGAATAGTAATTTTTACCCCTACACTATCCAACACTTACCCTACTGTTGCCCTAAAAGTATTATGCGTTGTAATGGTATGCGTTGTAGTGGTATGCGTTGTAGTGGTATGCGTTGTAAATGTAGTTTCTAAAAATGCGTTGTGATGGCATGCGTTGTAAAATCATGCGTTGTAATGGATGTTGCGATGTAAAAACCGCGTTGTAAAGGCATGCGTTGTAAATGTTTGCGTTGTAACGTGTCCTATTCTCAAAGTTGGCACTAGTCTACCATTCTCTTCCAGCCCGGACATTGCGGACTGGAGCACATTCAAATCCGCCCTAAGACTACCACTAAATGATTGGAACCACCAAGCACACCGCTCTGGCGGACCACATGGATGCCTGGACCAAAATAAGCAAAGAAATCTACGCCTTTGTGAAAGATTTCACCGAACCTGTAGCCGCCTCCAACTCGATCACCCCCTTGCATGACCTCTGCAACAATCTCTCTGTAATTCTTCAGCATTCAAATAACCGCCACTTACAGCAACTTCAACCCACAACTGGACTCAACAGACTTCGCCAAACGCCACCCGATTTTAGCCAAATAACCAATGTTAACCACGTTGCCCGTCATCACCCCAGAAGAAACCTCTGCCACCAGGAAGTCCATCCATTGAGGGGTCCCATTGGACCCCTGCCCCTCACCAAGCCTACTGCAGAGGACACCTCACCAAATACCTTAATGACCACCAACTCCTCAATACCACTCAGTCAAGTTTCAGACCAAACCACAGCATGGAAGCCGCCCTCCTCGCCGCCATGGCTTACATCCGCATTACTCTGGACAGAGGAGACACATCGGCCCTTATCCACCTGGATCTCTTCACAGCATTTAACACACTCCCTCCTCCAATTCCTACACGACATTGGAATACAAGGAGACGCTCCCTGATGGGTCTGCTCCTTCCTGACTGGAAGCACCCAGTCAGTCAGCCTGGCACCGTACACGTCAGATGGCCAAGATCTCATCTCCAGAGTTCCATAAGGATCATCCCTGAGACCAACCCTCTTCAACGCATACATAATCCCTCTAGCCACAATCAGCCGCTCTAGTGACATCAGCGTCCTCTCCTTTGCTGATGTTACGCAACTCATTCTCTTCCTCACAGACATGACACCTAGTAGCCAGAAAAGGTTCAATGTCTTCATTACTGAAATCACCCACTGGATGAAGACCAACTGTCTAAAGCTGAACACCGACAAGACCAAAATCATGATCTTCAAGAAGAGCACATCACTGTGGGACTCCACCTGGTGGCCAGTAGAGCCGGGACTACATAACACTGGCTCAGCATACATCAACAATCGCATCTGCTTTCACAAACCTTCCAGACTCTCTCACTCATCCGAACTCCTAGTTGCACACATCACAAGCATACACAAAACCAGATCCGGCGGTTGACCTTTCTCCTACATTGCTCCTAAAGTGTAAAACGACCTGCCTCTACACATAAGAGCATCCTCCTCAGTTCTTGAATTCCACAAGAAGATGAAGACCTGGCTTTTTCAGTGGTCCCACTACGCCCTAGGTGTGGCTAGACTCACACCTGCTCAGTGCCAGTGATGCAGCGCGTACAATAAAAACTATTCTCCTCCTAGGTCACTTTATAGGTCATCCAGGGGTAAACTATATTTTCTCACATCCAAATGACGATGGGGCCCATAAACATCGCCTAACACACACACGCACACACCTGGATTTCCTTTATACCTTTACGAAATTCTGTATTCCTAGGAGAAGCATGAGAACTAAATGGAAAACACCATTTATGTACCGCTGGAAGGAGCCGGGATATCTTATTACCTTAACTTATCGCTTTCTTTTAGTTATTTCTTAAGATATTCCTGCTCATTGTTTTGTCGATGAATCATTCATGTAAAAAATTAGTTCATAGTGATTAAGACCAGCTGAATCACAATAACCAATTACTGATGTCACAATCATTTAGGAAAATAACCACTGAGTCATTTTGGTTTAAAGAATCTTAAATTTTATATAATTTTAAAAGCATGAGAAAGAATTTAAACTTTTTATTCAATTATTCATTCATTATTAATTCAAATATTTATTAAGCATGATCAATTTATTGCAGAAAGGAAATTTTCGTCATGAAGCAAAACCCTAATTACCTGCCTACCTTCCTAATTTAGCCTAATGATTTCTAACCTAAGTTTAAGAATTAGAAATAACCTGATTCTCATACTCAACTGGAAAATTAAGACCGCAACTTCAGCTCGTCAGCATCAGCTACCTGCAACCCGTCTCATCTAACAGTCTTTCAGCATCTCCCGCTCAGTAAGGGATCGATCAGGACCACCCAGCACTGGAAGCCACCAACACCAACACGACTCTCCAACTCCGCTCCTGACTGTGACAGCGACTGACCCCCTCCCACTAAGAGTAGGCCCTCTTATACCCTAATTCTACTTTGCTAACTAATTGTTGCAACATTAATAACACGCTTTTCTTTCATTGGTCCATGCATGTCATCTTATTCATTCTTTTTAATCAAGTTCTCTTGGATCCAATGGTCCTTGGATCATTTCCTTTCCCACACGTTCAAGACATGTTTCCATCCGCTTCGATCAGTACATTTGTAACTTCTTTCGATACATTCGAGAACTCCGCAGTCATTGTCCTTTCTCTTAAACTGGTTTCCCACGGGTTTTCTGCTGATCACCACGGCACACTATCAGTTCAATTAGGTCACATCAGCCTTGACCATTTCTCGCATCCTAGCCTCTCAGCAACATCACGAGGTTAGTTTTTCTCCGACTTCGTCCCGTGTCACATGTCTCCCTTGCGCCTGCGCACATCACCCACTGGTAGCCATTTTATATCGCCACTCGGTTATACTCTAGAAGCACTAATTTGAAGTAAATAAAACATAATTAAAATAGAGAAAAATAGCCTTTTCGTTTCCCTCCCGTCATCTATGTACCCCAATTAGTTATTACCTAGCAGAAAGCAACATTTAAGCTGTTCCTAACTTACCATCACTATTGTTTTTGCAACGACACGTTTTATTTCTATGAAGCACAAAAACATGCATTTATTTTAAATTAGTACGCATTTATTTTTACGTTATAATTAGACACACGGACATCCATTAATAGATTATTTAGCACACACATTTGCATGTTACCCTTCCCACACATACAGTGTTGATTAATACATTTAAACGAACATTTTATTAATTATTTATAAAATTTTGTTAGGGGTTAAAAAAAATTATTTTCTCTGCTCCATCAACTCCCCCCTTTGGTGATTTTTAAATCACCACATAAAACCCAAGTTATACTTCTTTTCAGGCAGCATGTCTTTTATCCTTTGCTTTCTGTTATTTACACATCTGTTTCTTCTTCATCTTGTCTTTTTGTCTCCTTATACATGTTTTCTTTCATTTTCTCCAACTCAATTTCACCCATTTCTCTCTCTCTCTTTCATTATTCTGTTATTTCTTTTTATCTTATTTTGTCTTACTTTTCTTTTTATACACGTTATTACTATTTTCAACATCATGGCTAACAGTATTACTACAGTTGCTATTATTATAACTTTCCCTATCATTAGTTTACTCATTCTGGTCAACCAATTTGCTACTGAAGAAAACCCTCTACCAAGTTTTCCCAAAACATTTTCAACCTCCAGTGGAACTAGTTCTTTGTGCAAATTTGTAATATACTTCTGTATATTTTCACTTTTATCAGGAATGTAAGTACAACAATGTTGGACTTTCAACATTCCACAGACTCCACCCTCTTTTGCCAAAAGAATATCAAGGGCAAGCCGATTTTGCATCACCATAGCTCTCATGGCAACCATTTCGGTATTTACCATTAAGAACCCTCCCGCAGTATCTGTAGACAAACGATCTACTACTGTGGATAACTTCCGAATTTTAAATGCATTCAAAGATATTCCCACTGCTGGTATTAATGCTCCAAAAATATCACCTACAATTTCTGAAAAACTTTCCCTCTTTCTACGTGTAAAGCTATTAATCATCTTGTATGTTCCCTTTTCTTCTCTGTCCAAATGAAAGATTTTTGGAAAGACCAGGCCTACATAGCAAGTTCCATACCAATGGTCCGGTAACCTGTAATAAGCTCTATTCCCACAAATATAATAGATACCTGGAAATATTGGATCTTTTCCACCTTTGAATCCCCAACCTCCCAGAATTTGATAATTGTCATGGCAGATACTGGAACCTACAAAGTAATTGTCATAGACTGTCTTATTTCTCCTAATACACAACTTTCCTGATTGCGGCCAATCTAATGTCATTGCTGCATTTATCTTTTTCCCTTCATGATTTCCTTCCTCAAATGTCCATAGATGTTTTCCTTCCTCTTTTATTGCTTCTTTTTGAAATTTCATTCTTCTTTCTTCAACCATTTCTAAAAATACTTTTTCTTCTTTCTTTAACTCACAGGTAAGGTTGTTACTAACTATTTCTTCTAACGTTAATTTTCTATGTTCTAAAAAGAATTCTCCTAAAACTTTTGCTGGTTTTACTTTAAGTTCTGGTACTACTGGAATGTTTGCAAAAATCTTATCTATGTCAGTATAATAAGATTCTAATCTACCTGTTTTATAAAATAAACTTGCTATTACGCTACATGTTATTCCATAAGTTAGAGGTAGGTGGTGATAAGTCACACCTTCTGACACTGATGCAGGCAACTGCATACAAACATAACAATCTCTCACATCCATTGTCTCTACATATTCGTACAACAATTTTGTAAAAACATTTTTAGAAAAGTCGGTTACTGACTTATCCTTATGTAACTCTGCACTACTTCTTAAAATAACTGGTTCTTTAATATTAGTTTATTTTTCTGGTTTAGTATCATTCTTTGCTTCTATTACAGCTAAACTAATAGGAATTGTGATTGCTAAAACTATCCATATGGTCATTAATAACCCTGTACAAAAGCAGCACATTTTGCACCATCTTTTTATAAACTCACATTTATCTCTTCTATCCCTAGTATTTTCCATTTTTCTTTTTCTATTTGTTAAGTTTCAGAAAATTGTGTCACTACACCTCAGAAATGACTTAGATGCCACTCTGCTTTCAAAAAGTCTTTGCTTGGTACTTTCTTTTAATTCTCAACAGAATTCTTTCGTTGTCACATCTGGTGATTTGTCACATCCAGTAAAATTGTCATGTCCGGCAGAAGCACTATAAGTCTTCACTTCAGGTTTGTTGCATCTCACCTTTTCCCATTCGACTTCTTAGTCTCTGGTTCTCGTGAGTGTTTTCTTCTTCTTTGTAATCTGTCAGTGCAATATACAGCCACTCAGGTGACTTATACTTTGCATTCACTTTCTTTGTTCTTTTGGACTTTTGTAATCTTTTTCCACTGGGTTTTTCTTGTCCCTTTTGACTTATTTCATTCACTTGTTCAGCACTTTCGTCTCCTGCTCTTATTATTCTATATCTCAATTTTCTTATATAGCTGTTGGGCCAATTATCTCCTTTTCTTGGCCTTTTGGCTTCACCTTCTTTTTCTTCTCTTTCTGATTTCCAATTTCTTTTTCTTGATTCAGTTTTTGCCTTCTCCTCTTCTCCACTTTCTTCAGTTTCTGTTTCAACGGTTTCACTATTGTCTCTTATTTTGAAACTTATGATCTCGTCATCTCCTACTGGTGGATCTGTCTTCTCCTTCTTGTTTTCCCTTATTACTGTCCCTCCTCGGTGTTCTTCCGATTTGGTGTTTTCCTCCCTTTCTGCTTCTAAATTTCCCTGTTCTTCTGTTTCTCTATCTGTCCCTATTGCTCCTCGGGGTTCTTCTCGATTTTCTAACTTTTTGTGTACTTCTTTCCCTACTTCATCTATTAATATTATTTCTGAAGGATTTCCACCATAACTTGTACTTGGTTGTTCATCTGGCTCAATTTCTTGCTCAGTTTCTTCTCTAATTGGTTTATAACCCCAAGTTCTCCTTCGGAATTCTTCACAGTTTGCAACTGAATCATCAGATCCTGAACTTGTGTCAGATGTTTCCAGATGTCGACTTACAGGTCGATCTTCAGATTCTGGAACTTCTGAATTTCTTTCTTCTTCTTCTTCCTCTTCTTCTCTAGAGGTGTTTGCCGTTGGGGTTTCCAGATGTCGACTTTCAGGTCGATCTTCAAGTTCTGGCACTTTTTCTCTTATCCTTGTTGTCCCAGCTGTTAAACTTTTATCCCACACTTCCAGACGTCGACTCACATGTCGATCAGTAGGTTCTTGAACTCTGATTGTGTGGCTGGCATGGACCCAGTTCTTCACTCCTGCACACTTGACTGCAGTCGTTGTTACTAGGATTACCTGTCGTGGTTCGTCCCAGCGAGGAACTAGACAGTTTCTTCTCCTGTGGATTTTTATACGGACCCAGTCTCCTGGATTCAAGTCGTGGGCTGGTTTTCTTTCAAGAGTGGTCGCATCCGGTCCAACCTGATGAAACACAGAACGCACCACATCAGCCAGTCCCTTGCAATAATCCAGTACTAGATCATCAGTTATAGTTAATAACTTGTTGACAGGTACGTGTGCTTGTCTCATTGCTCGTCCCATGATCATCTCATGAGGACTAAGTCCAGTTTTCTTTTCAGGGATGCTTCTGATGGTCATCAGAACAAGAGGCAGCGCATCTGGCCATTTGAGTCCTGTAGCTTGACACATTTTTCCTAATCTGTTTTTAATTGTTCCATTAATCTGCTCCACTACCCCAGAAGCCTCTGGTCTGTAAGCACAATGTAGTTTTTGTTTAATACTCAATGCTTCGCAAATCAATTGGATCAACTCATTTTGAAAATGTGTTCCTCTATCTGTCTCAACCGTGACTGGAAAACCATACCTTGGAATGAACTCTCGCAGCATAAGTTTTGCCACTGTTGTTCCATCATTCCTTCTAGTGGGGTATGCCTCCACCCAACGAGAGAACAAACAGACGACCACTAGAACATATTTTAGTCTGTTACTAGGGGGCATCTCTATAAAGTCCAACTGCATTCTAGTGAATGGACCTCCTTCTCGTCCTATTGTTCTTAGACTCACTACTGTTTTTCTTCCTGGGTTAAACTGCTGACAAATAAGACATCTTTGACAAAGACTTTCAGCAATGGCTCTGAATTTTGGGTTATACCAGGTTTGTCTAAAAAGTCTGATCATTGCATCTCTCCCAATATGAGCTTGTCCATGGTACATCCGTGCCATGTCTGCAATCATGCTATCAGGCATAACTGGTCTTTCGTCTCTGTATACCCACACACCATTATTTTCCTGTCTTCTACATCCTGCTTTTATCCAGTAATCTTTTTCCTCATCACTTGCAGTTTCTTGTAACTGTCTTACTTCATCCCATGTCTCGACAGTATTAGTAAAAAGCAAAGGAGAAGAGACATGCTCCCTTTCTCTATTTTTGTTCATGGACACCATGTTCTCTGCACAATATTTGGCTATCTCATCGGCATAATTATTGCCGACGGCTATGTAATCTTCGTTTTTCTTATGCGCCTTGCACTTCACTACAGCGATTTGTTTAGGCAACTGTATCGCCTCAAGCAGCTTTTTAACAAAATCTCCATTTCTGATAGGTGTTCCTGCAGATGTCAAGAAACCTCTTTGTGACCAAATCTGACCAAAGTCATGTACGATGCCGAAACCATATTGGCTATCGGTCACAATCGTGACTCGTACATTCCTTCCTAATTTACATGCTTGAATCAAAGCAATCAATTCCGCAACTTGTGCAGACCTTATTCCTTTCAGACAAGACGCTTCCATCACAGTTGCCACTGTGCACACTGCGTAAGCTGCGCTTAAAACTCCATCTTTTGTTCTCAAGCATGAGCCATCCACAAACATGACATAATCAGATTCCTTTAACGGTTCATCTTTTATGTCAGCTCTTGGTTTCGTGCAATATTCCAGCACGTTCAGACAATCATGATCTACTTCGTCTTGTTCAATTATACTCTCCTCATCTGGCAATGATGTTGAAGGATTCACATTCATGCATCTATCTATGGTCACATTTTCAGCACTCAAGATGACTTTTTCGTACTTAGTCAGCCGACTATGTGTCATGTACTGTGTTTTTGTTCTTGTCAAAAGAATTTCTACTGAATGGGAAACATATACTCTCAGTGGATACCCCATCACTATACCTTCACTTTGTTCCAGACTTACACAAGTAGCAGCAACTGCTTTCAGACATCCAGGCAATGCTTTTGCTATAGGATCTAAAACAGCTGAAAAATAAGCAATTGGTCTTTTCATTGTTCCATGTTTTTGTACCAGTACTGAAAACGCACAACCATCTCTTTCACTGCAGTACAACTCAAAATCCTTCTCATAATCAGGCATGCCTAATGCAGGTGCCTCACACAATTTCTTTTTCAATTCTTTGAAAGATTTCATTTCTTCTTTGTTTAACTCAAAAGGGTCTTTTACATCTTTCTTGGTCAACTTTTGTAATGGTTTTGCAATCAAAGAGAAACCACTTATCCATTGTCGGCAATATCCAACCATTCCCAGAAACATTCTTACCTCTCTTTGCGTCATTGGTGCTCTCATTCCTTGAATCATTCTTACTCTTTCTGTCGCTATCTTTCGCACTCCTTTCTCAAATTTTATGCCCTAAATACTGGACTTCTTTCTGACAAAACTGCAATTTTGAAGGGGACACTTTATGTCCTCTTTTCTCTAGATGGTTCAGTAAAGCAATTGTATCACTTACACATGCTTCTTTTGTTTTCGATGCCACCAACAGGTCATCGATATACTGCACCATCACTGACTTTTCTGGCATTTTCAAATCTTCCAGAGATTTCTTTAGAATCTGATTAAAGATTGAGGGGCTTTCTGTATACCCCTGAGGAATTCGGCACCATGCCAAAATACGCTCTCCGAACCGGAACGCAAATAATGGCTGGCTATCTGGATGCAAAGGAATAGAGAAAAATGCGTGAGACAAATCTATCACAGTGTACCACTCAGCTTCATGTGGAATTTGATATAGAATTACTGCAGGGTTTGGCACTATTGGACAACAGGGCACAACTATTTTGTTGATCTTTCTCAAATCCTGTACTATTCTATATGTTCCATTTGGCTTTTTCAGTCCCATAATAGGTGAATTACATGGACTGCTCATTATTTCTTTTAGAATTCCCTGTTCAATCATTTTATTTATCACAGGAGTTATTCCTTCAATTATTTCTAGAGTTAATTTGTACTGTGGCGTATTCGGGTAAGTTGTCCCTTCTTTTACTGTTACTTTTACGGGATCAACTTCTTTCATTAATCCAATGTCTTCTCCTGTAAAATCCCACACACTCTCTTTCACTGCACTTTTTAGTTCTTCTGGAAGTTTTTCTGCATCAAATGCAGGAAACAAACCATTCATTTCAGGTTCCTGATTCATCAAAGTTACTTTATACAAGACATCTTCATCTGAGGTCTGAAATCCAATTCCATCTGGCGTACAATAAATTGTGCAATTCATCTTGCACAAGAGGTCACGACCCAAAAGATTTACAGGACTACAATCGCACACTACAAATTTATGCATTTTGCTAAAAGAACCAATTTTTACTTCCACCAATTCAGTAAGTGGGGTTTTAATCTGCTGATTGGCTACTCCTACTACTTGGATGTATTCACCTGAGAGAGGAAGGTTTGGAATTTCCACTGATCTAACAGTAGAACGGGTAGCTCCAGTATCGACAAGGAATGTTACATTTGCACCATTCACTTCTCCATCCACAAAGGGACCAGACTGATCTACCTCTAGAGTTGCGCCAAGTACGCACTCTTTCCCCTCTCCTGGGCACCGTCAGAATCTTTCATCCGGGTCATCCTCACTCTGACGCAACCAATACTGAGAAATGTTAGCTACTCGCGGCAACTGTGTTACCTGCTCTCCTCCGTAGAATCCTGTTTCTGTACTGTATCTTTGCTGGTTAACAGTGTTGGGAAGTGGTGGTTGCGGCACCTGACTTTGTTGAACAACTACCTCATTCTGCACCTGTGGAGTTAATGATTGATTTTCCGGATTAGGTTTAGGTGGGAACTTACACTCGTTTCTCCAATGCCCTAATTTTCCGCAATTATGACATGGCCATTTCTTCTTTGCCTCTTCTAGACTCACTTGACCCTTTCCTTTACCTATGTTAGGTCGCATTTTATTCTGTCCTGTTTCATTTCCATTATTATTGTCCAATTGAGCTTCTTGTTTTTCTGCCACCTTCACCTGTGCCCACATTGCCTTCTCTTTCAACTTACGCTGTTTACTCTCTTTCATCACTACAATACTTAGCATACCTCAGCACCTCATCTACACTTCCATTCTGCCAGTTTATCATGTGTTGCTTAATCATATCACTTATTTCTTGTTTCAGGCCAAACACAAATCGGTATACAAAATGACTCATGTCCTTTTCACTCAACTCCTCATAACCACTATACTGCTTGAAAACCAATAACAATCGCTCATAATATGCATGTACAGACTCCTTACTTTCCTGTGTAGTTCTATCGATTTTTACCCAATCTGTCTCTTTAGGAGGAATCTTATTCTTCAAAAAGGTAATCACCTTATCATACTTCTTCATCACATCAGGACCTGGAGCTCCTGTCTTAGGATCTCTTGGATATTCTGTAGTTGGCCAGTCAACTGTAATCTTACATTCTGACCACAAATCTGTTGGTACCACTATGTCAAATAATCCATCTAAATCTATCCACAACACTTTTGAGACCTTTACAAATCTCTCCACTTGTCGGTACCACTCAACTGGTTTCTCTCTCAGCTTCGGAAAGTCATTGGTAAATGACAGTATGTCCTGCCTAGTCCAGGGAACATGCACATAACTACCACCTGGAGTTTCTCTCATGGGGTATTCTTTAGCAACAGATTCTTTTTCAGTTATCATAAAAGCCAATGAACCTTTGTCTGTAGTTTTCTCATTCTTCTTTGTCCATCTGTCCACATCACCCCATTTTCTCAACAACACAATTAACTCTTTTATCTGTGTCGGCCTTCCTGCCGTGTTCAAATTTTCAATATCCTTTTCACAAAAGTCTACTCTATATGGTTTCTGCAACGTTTTCACTTTCGCAAAGTCTATTCCAATCTCACTGGCTACTTCTTCTAGTTTGTCATGTAAATTCTTTGCCCTCCATGTAATACTTTTGCACAGAAACATTATTTCATCATCCTGGTAATTTTTTATCTTTTCGGTACCAATCGTTCCTAGAATTCTTCCATGTCGATTTTTAATCTAATTACATCTAATGGTTTTTCTTCTGGTTCTTTTATTTTAAATGCCTTCATCCACTCATTTAATTCATCAGGAGTCGGACCTATGGGTGTATTATTTAGTTCTATCCAATTACCACTCTTTTCAGGGGTTTCTGTTGCAGATTCTGTTACCATATGCATTTTCCTACCATTGCACTCATTCACCGTCAAATTTGTAGGTGGACTTGGTCTGTAAGTACTAGCCAAATTACTTGTACTTGCGCTTTGTTCCATTCTTTCCTTTTCTCTCTGAAATTGTGAACTTATGGGAATCACTAAAGATCTTTCATCAATTTTCTGATTCTCAAAAACTGGTATTACTGGACCTATTGTTACAGGCACAGTAACTGCTTCCATATTTTTCGTTAACTCTCTAATCTTCTCAGTTAGTTCTTTGGTTGTCCTTGCTAATTCGCTGGCATTGTCACTTTCTATTCCTTCATTTTGTGAAGTTCTCATTTGTTCTTGTGACCTATTTATTTCAATTCTCTTTTCCGGACTTTTATTTCGCATAGTCTCTATTAGCGGCGCATTAGGTGTCACCACTGTAGAAATCTGCTGATACGGAGGTGGATTTCTATTTAAAATATCTTCCAGCAATTCATCATCCGTTTCGCTCTCATGCATATATTTTTCCCTCTCTATATATGTTTCTTTTTCTCAGTCCGTTTTTTCTTAGTCCCTTCCTCAACTGTAAAAGCTGGAAACAAACCTCCTGTCATGTTAGCACATCTCCATCGTTTTATTCTGTCTTCATGATTTATTCCCCACAACCTTCCAGGCATAAACTCTTGATCCCTAAAACCTCTGAATCTCTCTCGCTCATACATCTCATCCTCCCATTCCGTCAACGCTTCAAACTGTGTCGGTCTTGGTTCTAGATTTATCATCTTTTCTCGCAAATTTCGCAAAACTGCTACACTAAATGAACCATTCTCAGGGAAAGCTAAAGCACCATCATTCTTCGTATACTTTGCCCAGTTTTCCAACCATATGCACGTATGATATCCATATTTCAGCATCATATGTGAAGCTGCTGATTTCGGCGGAGGAATTACTTGTCCCTCTCTAGTCACAACCTTTTTGTCTTTCTTAAAGAAATTCTTTAATTTTGTTGTCCATGACGTTCTCTCCCTTTCATACTCGTAATACGGCATGTTTGCTATTTGTTTTCTCTTTACACTAACGCTGTTCTGTGTACGGAACTTCGACCAATTACAGCGCGACTCACACTAACGTACCAATCAGAACAATTCCCTCCGTCCGCGAACCAACCAATCCTAGCGCGGCACTTTTCTACGTCACTCCTGCTCTGTGTTCACGTGACTAGCGCACTATCCAATCCTAGCGCGGCACTGTTCTACGTCACTTCTGCTCTTTTACCCCTCCTTTACAAAATTTATCGGCAATTTTTTCTTTTCGCTGTTTTCTCCGTTAGTTACAACAATTAAATCAATTCCATAGTCTGATTCGCTAAACAAAAGTGACAGCTTTGTCCTTTTACACAAGAACCCTGTATTTCCAGTAGGCAGCGCTTACCTCTACCCTACCACAGAATTTTTTACTCTCGCCGATAAAGTAGCACTTCCCTCTACCTTACCCTTCTTTCAAGCAAACAATTTACTCGTTTCTCTGGGGATAAGACACATGTGGAGACTAGGCTCCTGAGAATTAAGGCCAAAGTTTCACAAATAAACGTGATTTGCCATCTCAATTACACACTTTTCGTACAGAAAATCCCTAACATAACACAACCTGTGTTATTACCAAAATGAATTCAGACCATTTACCAAATTCCATGTGACTTCTCTTGCCACACGTGTTCCACTTCCTACATCCCAGAAGCGTGAAAACTCACATATAACATAACGCGACTCAACATATAGTGTTAGTCATAAAAAATAATCAATAATCACTAAACTAATCTATAGAAAACCATAACTCTGCTACCAAGAAATCTGATGCAGCGCGTACAATAAAAACTATTCTCCTCCTAGGTCACTTTATAGGTCATCCAGGGGTAAACTATATTTTCTCACATCCACATGACGATGGGGCCCATAAACATCGCCTAACACACACGCACACACCTGGATTTCCTTTATACCTTTACGAAATTCTGTATTCCTAGGAGAAGCATGAGAACTAAATGGAAAACACCATTTATGTACCGCTGGAAGGAGCCGGGATATCTTATTACCTTAACTTATCGCTTTCTTTTAGTTATTTCTTAAGATATTCCTGCTCATTGTTTTGTCGATGAATCATTCATGTAAAAAATTAGTTCATAGTGATTAAGACCAGCTGAATCACAATAACCAATTACTGATGTCACAATCATTTAGGAAAATAACCACTGAGTCATTTTGGTTTAAAGAATCTTAAATTTTATATAATTTTAAAAGCATGAGAAAGAATTTAAACTTTTTATTCAATTCATTCATTATTAATTCAAATATTTATTAAGCATGATCAATTTATTGCAGAAAGGAAATTTTCGTCATGAAGCAAAACCCTAATTACCTGCCTACCTTCCTAATTTAGCCTAATGATTTCTAACCTAAGTTTAAGAATTAGAAATAACCTGATTCTCATACTCAACTGGAAAATTAAGACAGCAACAGCAACTTCAGCTTGTCAGCATCAGCTACCTGCAACCCGTCTCATCTAACAGTCTTTCAGCATCTCCCGCTCAGTAAGGGATCGATCAGGACCACCCAGCACTGGAAGCCACCAACACCAACACGACTCTCCAACTCCGCTCCTGACTGTGACAGCGACTGACCCCCTCCCACTAAGAGTAGGCCCTCTTATACCCTAATTCTACTTTGCTAACTAATTGTTGCAACATTAATAACACGCTTTTCTTTCATTGGTCCATGCATGTCATCTTATTCATTCTTTTTAATCAAGTTCTCTTGGATCCAATGGTCCTTGGATCATTTCCTTTCCCACACGTTCAAGACATGTTTCCATCCGCTTCGATCAGTACATTTGTAACTTCTTTCGATACATTCGAGAACTCCGCAGTCATTGTCCTTTCTCTTAAACTGGTTTCCCACGGGTCTTCTGCTGATCACCATGGCACACTATCAGTTCAATTAGGTCACATCAGCCTTGACCATTTCTCGCATCCTAGCCTCTCAGCAACATCACGAGGTTAGTTTTTCTCCGACTTCGTCCCGTGTCACATGTCTCCCTTGCGCCTGCGCACATCACCCACTGGTAGCCATTTTATATCGCCACTCGGTTATACTTTAGAAGCACTAATTTGAAGTAAATAAAACATAATTAAAATAGAGAAAAATAGCCTTTTCGTTTCCCTCCCGTCATCTACGTACCCCAATTAGTTATTACCTAGCAGAAAGCAACATTTAAGCTGTTCCTTACTTACCATCACTATTGTTTTTGCAACGACACGTTTTATTTCTATGAAGCACAAAAACATGCATTTATTTTAAATTAGTACGCATTTATTTTTACGTTATAATTAGACACACGGACATCCATTAATAGATTATTTAGCACACACATTTGCATGTTACCCTTCCCACACATACAGTGTTGATTAATACATTTAAACGAACATTTTATTAATTATTTATAAAATTTTGTTAGGGGTTAAAAAAAATTATTTTCTCTGCTCCATCACCAGGATACCCTCCCAGGTGATAGTGCGCTCTACAAATCTGAGTAACATAACATAAAATAAGGGACTTTTTTCGATTCTGGAGATTTTCTATCCTGTGCCCTTGGCTCGCTCCTTTGGAATTTACTGATGCAGGAGCGGTCAATAAGTCTGGCGGCAGGGAAATACTTCTGATTATGGTACTCTGGAGACTAATGTAGAGGAAACACTGTTTTGTCAGGGATTACTGCATGTTTGTGCCCAGTATTCCACCTGGAGATTGATTCCACCTAGAGATTGATTTCACCTGTAGAATGATTGTGATTGATTATTAATTGTATATGGTGCACCTCTACCCCAATCATGGTGTCCTGGCACTGTACTTGACTTGCTAAAAAGGTGTCCGCTTCTTTCTGTCTCCAGGTGAAAAGTGATCAATGCATGATGTTCCTGCAGATTTTGTAATCCCAATGGGGTCAGGAACTCCTGTTACTGACCCTATAGTGTGAGTTGAGAGCGGGTTTTATCTGTAGTGCAAGGTTGCCAGATCCCATTTGTCCTGCCATATACCTTTACATTGGATGCACAGGCCTTATGCCTAAGGAGTTTCAATATGGCAGTGGTATAGGATTATCTCAACCAATTGACCGGTTTAAATAGGAGGGTGTGACAGTAGTATGTGATTATCTCAGCCAATGAAAGTCCTCAGTTCATAATTCCTCACGGTGGTAACCCTGAACCTAAATGCTGAAGGCATTGTTGGATGATGTACATATGCAAACAACCAAATTATACAAATAATTCGTTCAGAAACTTCTGAATGCAGAAAGTACATTCACTTCAATATGAATGTATTTTTTTCTATGGTCATGGTAAAAAGCCCGCACATCTACCATTAATACCTACTTTTAATGCAAAACAAGGTCAGCTGTTAAAAGGGGGTTTGTCTAGTCCATTTCCGGGCATTATAGAAATGCAGTGCTACTCCAGGAGCCGAAAGTAGCTGGCCTAAGCAAAGTAAATTAATCGAGGGAGACGCACACAAATAGTCAAGAAAAAAATACATTTGTTAAAAAACATAATCCGAAGAGACTATACGCCAGTAGCGGCTCCTCGAGGGAGTGCTGCGGGGTGGTGGGGCGGGGGAGGGGCAGGGTGGGGGGTAGTAAACTCCGGAATACGGGCTAACGGAGTTGAGTAACTAAATAAATAAAACTAATTACATTGCGCGCTGCATCGCCGATTTGGCGTTGCAGCGCGCGCAATGTAATTCGTTTTATTTATTTATTTAGTTACTCAACTCCGTTAGCACGTATTCTGGAGTTTACTACCCCCCACCCTGCCCCTCCCCCGCCCCACCATCCCGCAGCACTCCCACGAGGAGCCGCTACTGCTATACGCCCCCATACAGTGTATTCGCTACTGTTTACAATACAAAAAGAAACATGTAAACCTCCAAAACTTTTAAAGCGATGTACAAATTATTATTATTTTGAGTTTTATATTGCGCTTGCTAGACCAGAAGGTATCAGAGCGCTTTACATGTGTAATTTCGCCATTTGTATTCATCTCTGCTGCTTTTTCATGAAATTAAAATATAGTACTTTATCAGACACCTTAAAAATAGGCTTTAAACATTTTTACAGTATTGCATTTTGAAAGGAAAATAAAACATGTTTAGTTTTAACACAATAAGTGACTTTGTAACCAACAAGGACTAGTGGCTCACAAGTAAAAGTATGAATGGCAAAAAAAAAAAACACCATGTGCTATGATGTGGGAATCTTGAGTCTATTCCCAAATGCTGCATTTTTCCCTGTCTCTCTTAACTGATAGTGAGCTCTATTTTTAGCGCTACAGTTTGGCTTTCTATAAATGGTGAATGGTTGGCAGATAACAGCTCTGAGCCGGTGTGGCCTCATTCATCTTCCGCAGCTTGAATAGACTGGGCGAATCTTTTGTGTGCAACATAATGAACACTTAGTACCAGCCTAGCGTTTCCCCAGTACTTCTTTTAACTTATATGTGGATGCACACACTTGCTTTGAATAATAGGCACTGAAGGCCTCATTGCATGTCCCCCGTATGATTGCGATGTGTGGTTACTCCTATTACAGTACAAATTGGAATTATGAGTTGTGGGGATTTTATCACACCTAGTAAATATAGGTGTTATGAAATACCTAACCTCACATAAATCAAGGCAGTTCAACCTTCCGAAAATTATCGGGGAAAATGTGCTTTGAATATATCGGTATATGTGGATTCTGGTGAAATGAACACCAAAATGCACTGTTAGACCTGCCAGCCTTATGGGTGGTCTTCACCCAAATGTTTTGCCTACTTACCTCCAAGTTTTGCTGGATTTTTGCTTTTGTTGGCCTTGGGACTCTGTGCTCTTTACCACTGCTAACCACTGCTATAGTGCTTGTGCTCACTCACCTAAACATGGTTTGATTGGCATATACCTAATTGGCATATTTAATTTTCTTATAAGTCCCTTGTAGAGTGTAACCCAGAGCCAGTAAATTAAATGCTACCAGTGGACCTGCAGCACGTATCGTGCCACCCACTTAAGTAGCCCCTTAACACCTGTCCCAAGCCTGCCACTGCATCCTGAATGCAGTGCCACGCTGCCATGTCGACTTGGCATTTAAACTCCTTTGTCAAGATTTAAACGCCCCTTTTATTAAATATAAGTCACCCCGAAGGTAGGCCCTAGGTATCCCATAGGGCAGGGTGCTGTGTAATTAAAAGGTTGGACATGAATTTTTAAGTTTTACATGTCCTGGTTGTGAAAAACTTCCAAATTCGTTTTTCACTAATATGAGGCCTACACCTCCCATAGGATAGCATTTAAAAGGCTGTAATTCCTAATTGAGAGGAGGGAGATATGTCATATTCGGTACCTGTGAAATTGTAATGATAAACCCTCATTAATGGTAACGCTGGATTTTTCATTACAAGTTTGAAAATGTCACTTTTATAAAGTTGCAAGAAGAACAATTGATGGACGGAATGCTGACCAATGTCAAACACTCACCCCCTGTCAGAGACCTGGGCCTAAATCCATTGTTTTTTTTGCTCACCACACCATTCCAGTTTGGACCTAGCAATATGCAAACTAGTCTTCTTGATCCTGCTCCGCATGGGAACAGTTCAGCCCGAACTGCCAGGCCAGGTCCTCCCTGGATAGGAAACAAGCATGCTAGGGCTAGTTTTTGGGTATCACTCATCAGTCAGGATAGCTTGAATCCAGTGGCTTGGTAAGCACAGTGTCATTTACTCACCTGGTTCCAACCGTGAAGATAATACTGGAACTGATGCTGGACCTCCTATCCCGCAGGACCTGACCCATTCAAGGAATAACTTCTCACTAAACAAGGCTCGGCCCTTGGCGGGAAGGGGGTTTGGGACAAAATAAGTAGAGAGAGACTTGCGGTGCTGGTTTCCGGTCAGCAACTGTGTGGCACAGTATTAACTGAAGGCCCTCTGAATCAACTATGTAAATGTGCATGGGACTGTGACCTCTGAATTTGCGAAGATGAAATGCACTAGAAATAAAAATAGGCAATCACCATCAATGTACTACAGGCCTCTCTCCAACGAATTTGCAATAACATCAGTAACATACACTTAACTTTCAGCAAAGAAACAGAATAACCGGAACCATGGATTGGAGCAATACATTCCCAATGAATAGCTTGAAATACAGATTGGAGTTACTGGCACTCCCAAGGAGATACTCAGAACATCAATTGGAGTTAATTGACACTCCCCAGGAATAAATTTAAAACATAGCTTTAGGTACAGGATTAATACACAAATCTAGTGATTGGAGGAAAGTTCTCTAGATGCTATGTTCATCAGGAAAACACAGAGTAAAGTCTCTAGTCCTTGCCCAAACGCAGTTCAAAGGCAGGAATGTTGCAGGAAGGGTCCGGAGCAAGAGCAATCTAGAAGAACTGGAGAGTCACTGAGAGGAAATATGAAGACAAGTCTATAGTCTGAGGATGCCGATACCCCGCCTGTTTACTACTATAAAAGGATAGTGAGCACTAACCTGATATCAAGTACTTAGCCTAGTACTTCAACTTGTCCTAAGTTTGAAGAAGGTCTTGACTCAGGAAGTTGCAGAGGAATTGGAGGAGCTGAGCAGGAGGCGGAGACGAGGGAATCACCAAAGGACTTGAACTGCAGCCGGTAGATTCTTCAGGTGAGTGGGAAGGCAGGAAGCTTGTTCCACTGGGAGCGTAGGCCAAGCAAGGGGCTCGGGTTTGGGTGTGGTTTATCAACAAGCTCAGGGTCCTATGGATACAACTGGATCACGTGTGGCGCACATGGCAATCTGGAAGGTTCTCCAAGACTCCTGAAGGAAACATGTGTTAGTACTCTGGCTTAACCTTACAGGAAGAGCAGGTGCAAACTAATGGATAGATTCACCTAACAGGAAACAAATGTTAAGTTTTGTATTAAAATGCACAAGGAAAAACACTGCAAGACCCCAGCAACAGTGGGAGCAAGGCAAGCCATTGGTTCACATGTTCAGGTAATGCTTGCAAGCTCGGGTGAATTGGAATCATGGGGAGAGGGGAAACTCGGGCATGCAATCATATTGTGCCATAAGGCACCACAGGGGTAGTGTAACATGAGCCCTGCATGCCAGGCCCACTACATACAAGACACATAACAGGGTCTTGACACACAGGACCCAGGTCTGGGCATACCCGTCCCTCTTGGGTTGACCAATGCAAAAAGATCAATTGATGAATGGAATGCTGAACAATGTCACACTCACCCCCATTCGGAGATCTGGGCTGAAATCCAATTGATTTGTTTGCTCCCCACGCCATTCCAGTTTGGACCCAACCATATGCAAATCAGTCTTGACCCTTATTTATTTGAAAGGTTTTATATAGCGCTGGCTAGACCCAGGGGTATCAGAGCGCTTTCATGTGCAAAAACAAGATTACAGGATAAAGAAAGGAATGTTCAATAGCAGATCATAAAAGCAAGTAAAATCAAACTGAAATGCGCCGAGGGCAATATACATGAAAAGGCACTCCACGGATGTCTATAAACATAGAAACAACAATAACAGATAAATTAACATAGGGAGTGACAGAGGAAAAAAAAAAAAAAAAAGGGGTTCTGTGCTGGACTGCGCGTGAGGCATAATTAGATAAGAGTAGGAGTGGGGCACCAAGTAGGGGAAGAGGTGGGGAAGGGTCGACCGGGAGGGATTTCAGGTGGGGGGGAGGTAAGGGAAGTGGATGGAGGAGAGGGTGTAGAAGGGGGGGAGTGCACAAGGTGAGAGAAAGAAGAGGAGAGGGGAGAGGTGGGAGAGAGGAGTGAGGTAGGGGAGGATAAGTACAAGGGAGGCAGAGTGTGGGGTCAGATGCCAGATTAAGGACCCCAGTATTTGCTGAGAAGGTGCAGTTTGAGTTCTTTTTTAAAGCTGATGTAGGAGGGGTTACAACACAATTCCTTGGGGCTTTCCAGATGTTCGGCGCGTTTCCTGAGAAGGAGCGAGACAGAGTGGTTTTCATTTTGAATAAGGGGGGGACGAGGAGGAAGGTGTTTGTGCTCCTCATCGGTCTGGAGCTGCCCGCTTTTTTGAGTTTATTTGCGAGGTACAGCGGGGCATTCTGGTGTAGAGCTTTATGCGTATTGCATGCTGTCTTGTAGGAGGATCTCCCTTCCACTGGAAGCCAGTTAAGGGCCTTCAGGGCTGGGGAGATGTGGTCAAAACGTTTATAGTCAGTGATAAGCCTGGCTGCTAAGTGGAGCATGGATCTGAGTGGGGCTAAGTGAACTTTGGGGGTTCCTGTGAGGATCGCGTTACCATCGTCAATTTTGGAGAGTACCAGGGATTGGACAACCCATTTGAAGTCTTCAGGTGGAATGAATGGTTTGATTTTCTTCAGATGGCGGAGAGTGAAGAGAGCTCCTTTAGCAGAGTTTTTTATGTGTTCGTAAAGGGTTAGATTTTTGTCGATGATAATGCCAAGTGATTTCACTGAATTGCACAAAGAGAGTGAACAGTTGAGAGAATTGAGATCAGAGATCCAGGTTTGGATGGGGGGCCCGTTGTTTTTAGGTGAGAAGAGGATGACTTCAGTTTTCTTAGGGTTAAGTTTGAGATGATTGGCGTGGAACCAGGATTGGATCTTGTTCAAGGTCTGGTTAAGATGAAGTACATCCGAGTGGGACCTAATCTTATAGTAAAGTTGGGTGTCATCAGCATAGAGGTGATAGTTGATTCCAGCTTGTTTCAGAATGAGGGTAAGGGGTTCCATGAAGAGGTTAAAGAGAGAGGGGGAGAGAATAGAGCCTTGAGGGACACCTAGGGTCACAGGTGAGGGGTTAGATAGGCAGTCGTTAATTTTGATTTGTTGTGTTCTGTGTTGGAGAAATGAGGTAAACCATTTAAGGACCTGACTGCTAAGGCCAAAGCGGGACTTGAGCGAGTTGAGTAAGGAGTTGTGGTTGACTGTATCAAAGGCCGCTGAGAGGTCAAGGAGAATGAGAAGGCAGGATTCACCGTTGTCAAGGGAGGAGTGGATGTCATCGACTATCTTTAGCATGGCGGTTTCAGTGCTGCAGCCTTTTCTGAAGCCGGATTGCAAGGGGTCTAGAAGGTTGAAATTGTTAATGTGATTATCCAATTGAAGCAAAGCACATTTTTCAAGGGCTTTGGAGAGAAGTGGTGGGTTCGAGATAGGGCGGAGATTGTTCGGGTCATTAGGGTCTGATGTGAGATTTTTTGGAATAGGCGTGATTTGACCGAGTTGAAGTGAGTCTGGGACACATCCTGTGGAGAGGGAGGTGTTGATGATAGTGGTCCAATAAGGGGCAATAATGTGGTTAAGATTCTGGATAAGACTAAAGGGGAGAGGATCTTTGGTGTGTGAGGACGGCTTAAGTTTGGCGATGATGTTAAAGACTTCGAGCTTGGTCACAGGGTGGAAGTTAGTCCAGGATGCATTGTTTTTCAGTTGCAAGAGGGGAAGGCTGGAATCTGGGTGGTTTGTAGCGTGAAGGTGAGTGGAAGAGGAAGGAGGTAGAGTCAAGACGGAAGGATCATCTAATGTAATGTCAGCAGCAAATGGGGGATTGGGTGGGATCTGAGTTAGATGGAAGGACTGATCAATTTTGGCGATTTTATCCGAGAAGAAGTTGGCAATTTCCTCACATCTATTTGTTAAGGCGGCCAGTTTAAGGGGGGCTGTGGATGTTTGGTTGCGAACAATGTTAAATAGTTCTCTGGGTCTATTTTTGGCCAGGTCTAGTTGAGTTCGGAAGAAGGTAGCCTTTTCTTTGAAAATGTGTTTTTTATAAGTAGCTCTAGCGGCCCGGAGATAGGCAAGGTGGTCGGGGGAGGGGTGTTACCTCCATGTTCTTTCAGTCAGTCCAAGTGAGCGTCTTTCGTCATGGAGGTCAGAGTTAAACCACGTTTTGGATGGAATGGTTCTTTGTTTTTTTAGTTTGGGAGGGGCTCGGTGGTCTACGACCTCATTGACGGTCTTGTTGAAAAGCTCGGTGAGCTCATTGGTGTCTTGGGGGAGAGGGGTGAGAAGAAGTTGAGCTTGGAGCTTAGACTCAAGTTTGCTAGGAGGGATTTGATTAAGGTTTCTGGTCAATTTCATGGGCTTGAAGGTTTTAATAGGAAGGGGGAGGGGAGAGGATTCGATCTTGAACATGATGAGGTGATGGTCAGACCAGTCAATGGGGAGGATGCTGGAGAGGGAGGCCAAGTCGTTATTGGAAATAATGGCATCGAGAGTGGCACCTTTGGTGTGGGTGTGCGAGTGACATAGTTGAACAAGGCCATTGATCTCTAGAAGATTGAGATGGCTGACTGTGGGGTCAACAACATTGTTCCAGTGGATGTTAAAATCTCCTAGGAAGATATTTTTCGAGTTGGAGAGTGAGGATTGAGAGAGAAGGTCAGATAGTTCCTCGGCGAAGGGTATAGGATCTTCCTGGGAGATGTTATATAGGCGAATTGAGGGAGAGCCTTGTATAGTGAGTTCAGCGCCAAGATATTCAAAGGTTAAGTGTTCAGAATTTTTAACACAGGAGAGTTGAAGTTCATTTTTATAGATAATGGCTAAGCCACCTCCTATTCTGTCTGGTCTGTCTTTCCTAATGATAGAGTAGCCAGGGGGGGGTCAGTAGGTCAAGGATGGCCGTCGAGTGGTCATTAAGCCAGGTTTCTGTAAGGAAGGCAATGTCGATGGTTTCACTGAGGATGGTTTCAGATATATCCGTTGCGTGTCGGACAGCCGAGCGGCAGTTAACGAGCATGCATGAGAGGGGCGTAGGGTTGGCTTTGGTAGTAGGGCACGAATGTATGGTGGTAAGTTGAGCTGGGGGTCTAGGTGAGATGGGAGAGAAGGGGGTTCTGCTCATTCCCTGCTCCCTATGGGAACAGTCCAGCCCAATCTGCCAGGCCAGGTCCTCCCTGGACCAGAAAGAAACATCCTAGGATCAGTTTCAGGGTATTACACCTCATCAGCCAGGATAGCTTGAATCCAGTGGCATGGTGAGCACGGCACCCACGTCTGGGCATACAAATCCCACTTGGAGTGACAAATGCAAATAGAACAATTGATGGCCGGAATGATGAACAATCTCAAGCACTCACCCCCAACTGTCAGAGATTTGGGCCCCAATCCATAGTTTTTTTGCTCACCATGCTATTCCAGTTTAGGCCCAGCCATGTGCACCTGGTCCTAAGATGCTGGCAGTTCTGGCTGGCCTGTTCCCATGGTGAGCAGGGTCATTTGCAATATGGCTGGGTTCAAACTGGATCACGGTTGATGCACTAGTTCTGCTACAAGGAGACTAGAGATGCGTCGATTTCTCTGGTGCAAGTATCTGGGTCCACTTCCAGTGAACCAGGCACAGGAGCAGGGGTAGAGACTTTGATGACCCGAGTCTTAAGTAACAGGAGGCAAGCCAACAAAACCTTGGAGATCACTTTGGTGCAAGGCAGAGTCCAGCTCTCCTCAGCAGGGTCAGAGAGCAGCAGGGCAACACAAGAGAAAAGCAGGCCTTCCAGGTCAGCAGTCCAGTAGAGTGTCCGTCCTTGATGCAGCACAGCAGTTCTGATAGAGGCCAGGTGTAAATCCTGATCACTTTTTAGGAGCTCATTTTCGCATGCCCCGGTGTCCTGTTTGCTAATTATCACACAATAAATTTCAACACCAATGAGTTTCGATTTTTTCCCCCAGTTTTGCCCGCAAAAATGGTCTTAATGTGCATGTGAGTAATTGGGTTGTTGGTTGACTGTGTTGTGATCCCTGGTCAAGCATCAGTCCCAATCCCTTGCAGGGTGAACCACAAAAAGTCATTAACTTAACCTGCGCTTAAACCTGGGTAGATCGGCACAAAAAGCAGTCAGGCTTACCTTAGAGGCATGAAAATGTGGAATACAACAGTGAAAGTCTTATAAATAATCTATCACTGTCAGTGACAGATCCTATTCATAGAGCAAAGCAAATTGAAAATGCATTTGCTATCCGGGTGCCATCAAATTAAGGTAGTTGTGAGTTGACACATCGACTCTCCATTGTCTTACTTTTACCACTTTCTGGTGTCGGAAGCAAACGAATATGGTTGCTATGACTCTCTGTCAATGAAAGTTTACGTTCTCTGATGTTGAGCTGATAGTCTTTGTTGATGAGGAACCATGCCTCTTCGAAAGCCTCCTGAGCAAGACAAGTCACAGTTCGAAGCTGTGGCGACACATGGTCAATGTAATCAATGTAAATCAATGCAATAGCAAGATGTCTACTGTATGTGGAGTATATTGAGCATTGGAATTACCTCAAATGATCGCAGATACCTGATGATGTATATGGGTGCTCGCTGTTGCAGATAACAGCCTAAGTGCAACAAGGCCACCTGTCTGTCTAGAGTGGCATAGTCGGTGAAAAATGATGGACTGGTGTGTGAGCCAGAGTGATTGCTTCTGGCTGAGATTAAATTAAACACTGCATTCAGCACCTTGTTGTTAATGACACCTAGAGAGCCTAGGCACAGGACGTAGCTTCAAACCTTGAGTGTTCTTGGGTGCATGTAAGTAAAAGGCCTATTCGTGCTAAACATAATATAGTAGTCTGCGGGGTTTGCTGTGTGTGAAGCGTCCTTTGTGCTCAATGCACTGCTATATGAAATAATTGCATAACATCATGCCAAAATACATACATCAGACATTCATTTCTGCTTTGGAAATGATGCACTGTCTACAGTCAGTGATACTGATAATGAAAACGCAGCAGCCACTGCTTGTTGCCACCACAAGCAAGCAGACTCTGAAGGTCCTACATAAGCTCCCCCTTCCCAAGGCAAAGGATTTGCTTTAGATATGTCTGCTGAAATCCTCTGGCACCTCTAACCAGGGGATGCCCTGCATCTGTTCCCAGAGGAAGGCTCAGGGAATGCTAAATGCCTCAGCACACAAAGATGTACAGACACTGATGATACTGTAATTTACAACACCAAGCCAGGTCAACAGCAGTCTGCACTGCATTGGCCATGATGTTGGCACACATCACCCCCACGTAGGAAGGGTAGCCGACCTTTATCAATGCTACCCAGGAACAGGTGGCGGCCACGTGGTTGGTCTCACAGGTGCATCACCAGATCAAGCAGATACTTAAAAATAGAGTAACTTCAGAAGGAAAGGAAAGGGGTGCGCCTGGGTTCTAGAAAGGGCACTCTGCTGCTCAGAGAACCATTTTATAGGATTGAACCTCTTGATCAGTTTCCAGATTTGAAAAGCTAATGATTTGGTTACTTGATTATTTGGCTAAGATCCTTGAGCAACAGGAGAGAATGTTGTCTCAAACATCCATTCTCTATGCCTGCAATAGCACTACTGCTCCGCAGTGCGATCAACCTTTTCACCAAATTCCTCTTAAGTGTGCACACTCCAGTGCTGTATACACTGAGGCCGCATGGCCCACAAACCCAAGACGTATCCACCCTGGTAATTATAGTACTGTAGATCAGAATCAAAACAGGTGTTTTGAGATTGAAGATATAAATTTGTGATGATGGGCATTGTTCTTTCGGTATGTTATGGTTGACAGTGGTGTAAGGATTTTATTAACAAAAAATCACGTGGGTTGGAGAAAAAAAATCACAGTATCGGTTCTGTGGTCACAGCAATGTTTTATGTTTCACCTTTTGGAAATAATTCCTGATGAGGCCTTCCTTCTTCAGCAGAGCATGCCCCATGTTCTTACCTTCTCATTAGGTGGGTTGAAGCCCTTTTGAACTGCTGTGGGTTACCCCGGTCTTGCTTTCTCATTATATAACCTGTAGCACTTGAGATCGAGGCGCTACGCCTTATGAGGTTTGTATTTCAGTGGTGCATTCCCTTTCAGTTCCTGGTTCAGTGGCAATGTGTGTTGCTTTTCTGATCTTGAGCAATAGAAGGCACTCCAGTGGAAGTTGAGCGAAGGTGTATTATGGGAAGCCACCTGGGTAGCAGGAGATATCTTTTTTCTTTGATACTATATTGATTTATCCCAAATCCAATGAGGAGTAGAATCTAGCCAGTGGTCAATGAGAATGTAAATAGAGTCTAGAGCTGTGGCCAAAGGACATCAAGATGAACTGAACATAGAAATGTGAGAGTAGGGCAAGGCAGCGTTTAGAAGATGGGTTTGGGTATAAAACATGAAGAGGGCAGGGTTGCCATAAACAGGCCGTGGGTGGGAGGGTATGTCTGATGTATGCAGCATGAATAAAGTTAGAGGAAAGGTAGGATGAGACACGGGGAGAAGATGGACAATCGGAAGATTCTGAACAATGAGGGTCAGGGAGGGCTGTATGATAACTTGAATGGGTTAAGGCTGCCCGAAAACAAGAACACATTTACAAAACATAGATGTGAAAAAGAAAACCCAGCTAGAAGTCAGCCAGAAGAGCATTGTTGCATTATTCGAAGCGTGGGTGATAAGCGGGAGCTGAAATGTGAGGTCAGTCCAATGAAGGGACCATGAGTCTGCAGTTAGACCAAGAAAGAGGGAAGCGCAAATGTGAACGTGTAACAGGAGATGGGTCACAAAAAGACTTGTGTGGACGTAAACAGCGAATAGTGGTCACTTTTTATGAATATTATAAAGCTAATTTTGGACTCAGATGAGGCACAAGCATGAAGAAAGAGGCTATGATCACAGATGACTTAGTTTGTATGATGGGAAGCACAACAGTCCGTCTCTCTCCTTGACAGGCTCTGATATAATGCATGGCTGTGGTATGTTCGTGGCACTTATTAGGCATACCCAGGCTGTATTTGTGGCCTGGTATTTTCACATTGACATTTGGCCATGTCTCAGCACCATCCAGGAATGGTCATTACATGAGACAGTAGGCTTTCTTATTTCTGTGCAGGACTAACTGCCTAAGGGGTGTGTGGCTGTAGAGTCTCATATACCTTGTAGCCAATCAACGTGAGGGTGGTGTGTCTCCATAGGATAAGGTGTCCGACCGTACATCGGAATTGTCACATCACATAGGACAAAGAGCCCTACATGGCTGATAGTTTTTTGTTCATATTTTTGACCCTCTGTCCTGTACATACGACCACCTTCACTGGAACAACTTCAGTACCAACGACCATTCTATGCTGTACAATGATACAACTCCATCAAATGTACTCCTGCATATGGGCTTTGGCAGAGTAACAATCCGGTCCATTTGATTTGCAACTGTGTGCAACTAGTTGTGTGCATGACATGACGAAATGTCTGAAAGGTGTGTGTTGGTGCACTATAAATATAAAACACCACAAAGAATGAGTAAAACAGGCAGATACATCAAAATGCCACCGAGGGTGTCCTTTTCATAGCACAGTAAAGTACATGTTTGGCACACATCACACCTGTTTGGAACAGATTATAAAAACTTGGCCCAAAAATCAAATTAATCACGAGTCTGGTATTATCCACTTGATGTTATAATCATACTCTTGAGGCTAACGGGAAATAGTATTATTTAGTGACTGGCAGAGAAGGGGAAGCTAATAGGATTATTTACTCGGCTATTTGGAGTGGAATATTCCGTAGTTATTAATTTTGTACTTGCAATTTTAATAATTGACCACGTACATGAATGAAGTGGTAAATGACGTATTGATGATTACCACTCAAAGTACAACTCTAGCTTACACATCTTTATATGGGTAAAGCACAAAAAAGGAACTGCAGAAAGAGGTATGTAAACAGCTGCACCTTTTTATATTCATTCAAAACTTTTGAATTACAGAGGGGTGGTAGACTAGTAGGGCTCCTTTTTTTATGTAAAACTTGTAGAAAATATAGTGGATTTCCTTACCCACTCCCCATGCCTGTGCCATTATGTATTTGAACAAGAGGAAGGAATGCTCCCCCCCCGTGGGGCACATAAAATAGACTATCCCACGAGAGTCTAACTTTTCGCTCAACACGGATGGCCTACAAGAGCAGAGACGTCAGATCCGGACCATCCAAAAGCCATTACGTGGCATAATTCAGTGAGAGATGTCCCCCATAGGTGAGGCACTTGGTCTAAGCTTCCTGGTGCACATAAGTACAAGTGCAGTTGACACCCCAACCCTTTTGGTCTTTTGCAAGCACTTTTCAAGGTGAGCCCTGGTCTCTCGCACCCCACCCTCATTAAAGCTCGGAGTACCCGCGCAACTCGGAGTAACACCGGTGAAGGTGCGGCTCTCTGTCGCTGTATACTGACCACAGAAGAGGGCATGGGATTACTGAGAAGAACCAAAAGCTATCCTGGCAAAAATGTTCAAACTAGTCCCTCCTCTCTTTCTGCCTCTTTGTGTACTATCTCTTTCTTCCCTGTCTCTGTCGTTCTCTCACGTTGCGGACTGCCATGAACCGCGTGGACCTGGTAACGGAGGCAGTGTCTGTCGACCTTCAAAACCCGGCCCCCAATGGCTACGGGCCCAAGGGCGTATGCCCACGTCCAGTACAGCCCTGAAGCGCACTGAACTGCGAGTGCTGCCTTATCCGAGAGGGGGCACCTTATATAATGGGGTGCAGCACCCCAGATTTACAGGATATAGATTACTCACCTTACATATCAAATATAAAACCCTCATGCTGCGCCGAAAGAGTTTCACCATAAGAATATGTAATACATGTTTTAGACTTCCTTGAGATTTCTGGCATTCTTTATCATCGGTTCTTGCTTTTACCTTATGTAATAGTTTTGAAATGTTAATTTCAGTTTTTCCTGTTTCAGAAGCCCCTCATTCGCTAAGCCCTCCTTAGCTAAGCGACTGCTTCAGGAGAGTTGTGGCATATGTTGTGTTTGGAACCGTACCAGATAAAAAACCGTACTTGACTTTAGAAATCTGTAGGCTTTTCCGATGTAAACGCGCACGTATTTATATATTTAAATGCAAGCAACGTGTAATTTGGAATACAATATTCAGAGCATAAAAGTGAGCAAGTCATTTACACATTTTATGTAGCTTACTTTCGCAGGCACATCACTTCTCTCTTTAGGCTGGTATAAAAAGATTTTTTTTTTTTTAAATGAACATGGTATGTAGTGTTCAAGTTAAGCGTACACATGTAACTCGTGACTTTTATCTTACCAGCAGACACACTTGTGTACACCTTGTCTACACATACATAACTTACACATTGTGGAAAATGCACACTGAAATTATTATTGTTAGCTGACGTTTGTATTGCATGTCGGTACCAGTAAAGTGGTTTTGCCGTGCTGTAGCTGTGTATCCTGAAGTGAGCATCCCTTAACCAAAGTGGTTGCATGATGGGCATGCTCACCTTATCTGGGACGAAGAGAGCTCCTATGCAGGGATAAAAGTATGTGTCAGTGGCATATGACCTCTTGGGATTTTCGAGCTTGCTTGCATTCTGAGGCGGTGCTTTAAATGTGTTTTGTAACAACTCATGCATTTAAAGCACCCCTCAGAATACAAGCGGATCATGTATAAACACTGCAGCAGTGTTTAAATATGATCTGCCAAGCAGAGTGTGATAATATGTATCTGAGCAATGTTATTTATTAATTCGAGGATTTTATATCGCACGAACATGACCCATCAGGGTATCAGAGCGATGTGCAGATAGCAGTCAACTCATACGTAGAGGAAACAATGCAAAGAGCAAATTAGCTGGATGTTGTTCAGATTAGGGTTGTTTGTCACCATGCAGGATTAGTTAGTGGTTGTTGTGTAGTTCAGTTGAGCTCCGCTGTGAGAGTGTGCTGAGATGCAGAGGCAGGTCAGAATTAGAAACACGGAAAGATGTGACATTGTATCTGGGTGGTTGTTTTGATCGACCTAGAACGTGACAAAATGGAAGGTGGAAGCCTTGTGCTATTGTGTGAATGTGAGGTGTTGTTGATCTGTGGGTAAATGAGCATCACAAGGCTCGCATGTTCCATACCCCAGAATGTGTGCATGGTACAGCTTTTAAGAGATGTAGTGATCTTGTGATCGCTCATACCAGGAATACTGTCTCCTAGTGGTTTGTTCCTGGTGCTTTACTTCAATAAATATGTAAGCTGAAATGTATAACTCTGATCAATTTTATTGTGTTCATGCCCACTTGTATGTGAGATTCTGGATTGTTATTTTGGAGTTAGTCCCATCTAATATTTTGCTAGGTCAAAAACGTTTTAATGAGTAAGCGTGGGCATAATCAGTTGTAGCTGTAGCACAAAGGAACGTGTTTTACCCCAGAGAAAGGCATATTACATATTTAAGTAGCAAAAAACAATATTGAAGTCAAGAAACAAATCAATACCATTTCCAAACCAATGAAATAGGAAGGAGACAAGTATAATAAACAAAAAGACACAAAAATTGTCATCAACATTGGATAAAGGGAGCCAGGGATATGAATTTTTAAAAGTTTAAAATTAAAAAGTGTTAAAACATCTCAGAGCATGTCTGCTCGTGGCGGACCAGAACCTAGGTTTGATTTGAGGCCAACTACCATACAATGGGGGTCCGGTAAGCCTTGCAGGTTGCACTGGTCAAGAGTATCACCTTAGGGCTTACAGTCTAATTTAGAGTGTGGTGGATGGGTACTCCATCACAAATATGATGGATATCCAGTCCACCTCATTACAAGTGCCATAGGATATGATGCACTAGTAACCAGGCTGACAGGACATCGGTCACGTTTGTGATGAAGTAACTGTCTGCCAAACTCTAAATCAGTCCCTTAGTCATTTAAATTGAGACCCAAATCCTCAAGTTGGATAAGGTTGGATGTTTTAGTCAGTAAATGCCCCTCCAACTCGAATACTTTGAATCCGGGGTCCAGCTGAAGCCTTCAATTGTGACTCCAAAAGCTCTGAGTGAGCCAGACTTGAAACCTGCCAGATAACTGTGTTGTCTTGTCCCGATCTCAACTTTTAGCTTTGGACTTAGTCACTTATTTGGAGCTCCAACTTCTCCCTCTGGGCAAACCCTTATGCTTTAGTTCATCAAAAAGCTCCGAGAGGGACAAATGAGAAGATCTGGGCTTGCAAGGTTGCAATATTTTCAGAAAGCCTTGGCACTTTGTGCCAGGCTCCCTGAGGTAAGAAAAAGCCCAATTAAGATCCAACTTTTGAAGTTTTTTTTTTGATGAGCTGGTGACGGGAAGCTTTTCTAACAGTGCGCTATTGGCAATGCTTAGTGACAACATATAATTCAACTTTAACACAATTCACTGGCCCAAACCAACCTACTTTTTCATCACTTCATATTTTCTGATAAATTATCTGGAGAAGCTTTACTCTTGTGGTCTTTCAAAATGACAGAAACAGTGTTTGTAGCTAAGAATTCCAACCCAGAGGCTCTTGTATTTTGGCCAGGTAATTTCCCATGAAAAACACCCCTGGCTTGTTCTGAAGCAAGGCTTTCTTCATTGGTAGCATTGATGGGTTGGCTGTGAGTGGAGCAGCATTAATGCACCCAACATTAAAGAAGTATTTACTATAAATAGGAAGGTTCTACATGGTACTTCCTCAGGACCATTATGCTGTTCCTGTCCACTGACCTCTCAACCTTCCAAGATGAGCAGCAAGCAATTTCGCCTCCCACTTTTCCTGCCGGCAGTTCTAGTCTAGGCCTCTTGTCCTTTGCCAGGAAGGCTTGTCACACATCATCAAGAAGCTAATTGCCGACACTCGAGAGAGGAAAGCCTAGCAGTCCTGAATTAATTACTGTCCAGGCAGAGATGATCTCTGTAGCTTTTTCCTATCATGAGCTGGAGACAAATAGATTATTATTCACAAGCAGCCTTTTTAGCATACGAATGACGCTTTTGTTACCTTGAAATGCAGCACGGCCTTGAATGTTATTTAGCTCAGCTGTACTTATGTAGTCAGAGAGGTGATAAGATTGTTATGTCTGTAATTGTGAAAGAAAGCTGAATTATCCTTATTCGTTTAACCAAACCATTGCAAGTTTCTGTTTGTGAAAACTACACATGCTTACTACAGAAAACCCTTCCTATTGCCTTTAGATTAGCTACTGCTTTCTTTCCGGCAAAACACTGCTCACATACGTCACACTGCTGCCCACACTCCTCTTTAGATTTTTTAAATTAATTGAGGCTCCTCACTTCACAGTTTACCGATTTTTAACCAGGTCCCATATAGTGTTATTTAGCATCTTGTGAGGGCTTTGTAGGAAATTGGGTTGCTGGTTGAGGGGGGGAGGGGGAGGGGTGAAACCCTACTCAAGCAGCAACCACAATCTGTCGGGGTGAAACACAAGCAACCCCAAATTAATCTGTGCTTAGCCCTCTGGTAGCTTGATACAAAACAGTGAGGCTTAATTCAGAGGCAATTTGTAAAGTATTTATGCTGCACTTTAAACAATAATAAAGAGAAAACAGAACCTAAGAAAAATACCACACCAATTCAGAAAAATACAATAAATTGAAATAAATTATTTCAGACTAAAATGACAGAAATCCAACCAGTAGACCCAGAGCTGTGGGCTTCGATGCGACACAGTTGAGGATGCCTTTGACAAAGGGCTTGCAATGCGAAATCCAGTGTCAAGGATGCGATGCTCTGGGGCGGTTCCAAAGAAGCTGCCGGGCTGCGCCGCGGAGTCCTGCATCGTCATTGAGGATGCCGTCGTCCAGAGGCTTGCAATGCGAGGTTCAGCATTGAGGATGCGTTGCACTGCAGTAGTTCTGAAGCAGAGCTAGGTCAGAGGAGCTGCGTCTGTTCAGACCACAGCTAGGCTGGAAAAGAACCTCCAGGTGCACTTCCAAGGTTCCAGAACTAGGGTGGCACCACATGGGGTTAGGACTCGCAGCAGACAGAGTCCAGGTGCTGGGATCAAGGTGGTTGGAGCTGTTTCTGTCCCTTCGGCTCTGATCAGGAGGCCAGCCAACTAGCTCTTGGAGTCACTCTGGTGGTCCTGGGATTAAGATGCAGGCCTGGACCTTTAACTCAGGCAGCAGGATAGTAGAGTGGCAGTCCTTGTTCCAGACTAGCACAGCAGTCCTTCTGAGTCTTCTACAGGTCCATAGGTGTACTGAAGAGTTGGCTCTGAAGGTCTATTATTTATACCTGTTGCCCACTTTGAAGTTGGAGATGGTTCTGGATGTTTCCACCCCAAGAGGTGCTTGGAATTTCCTGCCTCCCTGCCCTGTCCCCAACTTGTCTGGAGTCACAAAAGGCTAGTGTCAATGCCTTTGTGAGTGTGCTCAGGCAGACCCTTTGTGATGTGCAAGTGTGGTAGGTGACCGCTTCTCCCCCTCATCAAGTCAGAGTTGGCGCATCCTGCCAACCCCTCTTCTCCTTTGTCTCACTGTCTGGGAGCCATACACAAAGACCAACTTTCCGCTACACCTAGTCATTTGACCTAGGATGCAGGCCCCAAATGGTTAGGGCAAGATAATGCTAACTTTCTAAAAGTGGCATTTTCAGAATTGTGACTTAAAATCTGACTTTACCATTAAAGAGGGCTTTAAAGAGTTCTTTAGACACCAAACTCGATATTCCTACTTGCTCCCAATTTAAAGTTAGCACTTATCAAATGAAATAAGGCAACCTAATGTTACCCTATGGGAGAGGTAGGCCTGGCAGTGGTGAAAAACAAATTTAAGAGTTTTGCACTATCAGGATATATAAAACTTAAAAGTACAAGTGCAGCCTTTAAAATACACTGCACCCTGTCCTATGGGCTGTTTAGGTCCTACACTAGGATGACATATTTGTAATAAAAAGGAAGGTTTAGACCTGGCAAAAGGTTTATTTTGTCAGGTTGAATTGGCAGGTTAAACTGCGCACACAGGCTGCAATGGCAGGCCTGAGACATGTTTAAAAGGCTACTCAAGTGGATAGCAAAATCAATGCTGCAGGCCTACTGGTAGCATTTAATTTACAGGCCCTGGGTACATGTAGCACCAATTTACTAGGGACTTACAAGTAAATTAAATGTGCCAATTGGGTAGAAGCCAATGTTACCATGTTTAAAGGAGAGAGCACAAGCACTTTAGCACTGGTTAGCAGTGGTAAAATGGCCAGAGTCTTAAAAGCAAACCGGTTCAGAAAACAGGAGGGTGAAGGCAAAAAGCTTGGGAATGACCCTACAGAAAGGACCAAGGTCAACAGGCATCAAATAAATTTCAAACCCTGAAAAATTAATTCAGCAAAAATGTATTCCATGCTTGGTATATACAAAAGTCACATTGGGTGTTCATGATGACTCCATTGACCCTAGCCCTTTTTTATGGTGACCGTTCTAGGACCGACCAAGAATTCCATCTACAACTGTCGACTTTATGGAATTGGTGTGATTGTGCATGTGTAAATTAGCAGTTTAACACTTCGTGTCTATATAAATTCAGTGTTTCCTTCGTTTTGCATTTAAAATTGTTTGTACTTGCATACTTTAAGGTAGTGCCTGTTTGTAAGGCTGATCTTAGATACAGATAAGGCTTTCTGAATGAGCCCTGAATTAGGTTGTTTGGTGTCTTACTGTATGCTGCAGGGGATGATAAGGTCTTGACTACAATCTCCCTCTTAAGAGTTGTAAGATAACTGTCCTTTTGTGAGATGAGATATTGCTCAAGCGTGGCCTAGTAATTTATATGCACACTACGTAAGGTAGCTGTCTTTATGTTAGTCTTATTGGAAATTTGATTTAATCTATTGTAAACATAAATCGTTAAAAATAATCTAGGCTTGATTCTTAAACATACATTTGAACAGAAGAGTAAAGAAAATCAGATTTGTATGTTGCAGTCCTAACTTAACGTCTTGCCACTTGAGATTACTTGTCCATCTACTCTTACATCCAGCATGCGCTCTTTAATGCTCTCTTTTGCTAATGCCGCTGGCACAGGTTTTAATCTCATTAGCCTTAGTACAGCCTCATTTCTCATTGAAATTTCCTTGTATATTTATTCATCCCATACACATTTTTATTACTTTATTTGCATTTCCTTCTTTTACCTCTGGGTATATCTTTAAGAAGCCTTCCCCTAAACTTAGTTAAAATGCTTAAGGTCTTCTCTGAAGCTGGGCAGTGTCGTAGCTTTTTACATCAATTTCAAGAAGTGCTAAACACAATTTTCAGTCTAAAATTGTATTTCATTTTCGTGGAAGAAGAGGGGTGTAATTGTGTCAAAGCACCAGGTTAAAATAATGTATTTTCAGTTAGTGTTTATATACTTAAAATGACTCTTCTCCATATTAGTTCATACTTCTTTTTCATAACACATTTTATTGGGTTTTCATGGTACAGTATGGGCCGTGGCCCTACATATACATTTTGAAGACAAAATAAATCAAAAGTACCATTACATGTATAAAATCGTAACTCCTGCATAACCTGCAGGTAAAACAACATAAACATGGCGCAGAGAGTCCCAGATCCCCAAAATCTTTAAAAAATCTGAGTGCGGTTACATATTGTAGTGCGGGTTGCTCAGTGGCCAATAACATACGGGGACAATTCTTATCAGGGGGCCGGAGATGGAAGGGGAGGTAAGTCTATGCCCCGATAGGTCGCCCAGCGGGGCCATATTTTCCTATGTTTCTGGGGGCAGCCTCTGGCCTGGAACACAGCAATCTCTGCACCCATACATCTGTCCATGTTCTTTCCTCACCCACCCATCGTCGGGGGGGGGGGCACCCCCTTCCACAGCTGGGCGAGGTCGCGCTTAGCGATAGTGAGGGCCAGAAAGAGTAAGTGCTGCTTGTACCAGTTCCCACCTATCCCATCAGTGCTGTGGAGTAGGAACAGCTTTGGATCAAATGGGAGATCCCATGATAATACCCTGCCTAGACAGGACGAGACCTTCCGCCAGAATGACTGTAGTGCTGTACAGCTCCAGACTGTGTGTATGAAAGTCCCCTCTTCCCTCTCGCATCTCAGACACAGGGGGGGGGGCTGAATAACACTCGTCTTCCAGAGATGGGATTGTGTGTAGTATATACGGTGTATGTACTTAAATTGTATGAGGCGGTAGCGTGATGACCCGCACCCCGGGGGCTAGCCAGGGCTTCAGCCCAGTCATCTTCAGTCAGGTCCGGTATGTCCTCCTGCCATGCCCGTCTATTCTTGTGCAAGGTTGTTCGGGTGTTTGTCGTCAATGTTTGATAAATCTGACGGATTTTATGTGCACCTAGGTCTCCCATTAAGAGACGGCCTTCAAGGGGATGGAACTCAGGCAGGGTATCAAGAGAATGAATCAGGGAAGCAAGTGCATGGCGCAACTGGAGATATTTGTAAAATTGTGTCCTATGCAGCTGGAATTCTTTCTGTAACTGTTGGAATGATGTTAGGGTAGTGCCTTGCATTACGTCTCCCAGAGTGGATATGCCCACCAGGTCCCATTTATGGAATCCCGTTAGGGCAGTCACGGGCGCAAATGTGTAACGTGCCACAGTGGGGTTGCCTGGGTCAGGCGGCCTCGCCACCCCATCTGTCTGACCGTGCATCTCCAGAGCCGGACCACTGTTCTACTGGTGGGAGGTAGGAAGTCTAGGCTCTGCATGCTGTATAGGAGCTGAAGAATGGGGACGCCCTCCATCGCTGCGTGCTCGAGTGCAAACGCTGGGTCTGTTGGGGAGCCATACCACCATTCGTTTATGATTAGTAAGTGGGAGGCAGCATAATAGGCATACACGTCTGCCACCGCGATGCCTCCACAGTACGTTGATTGTGCTCACACATGTAACGCCACCCGGACCACCCCACCATTCCACAGGAATTTATTGTGTATAGCATTAATTTGCGCGAACCAGGCTCATGGTATATTGTAAGGGAAATCTGCGACCTGTATAGAATTCTGGGTAGAGAGACCATTTTAAAAATCGCTGAGCGCCCGTACAATGAGAGCGGGAGGGAAGACCAAATTGCCGTCTCGTCCCTGAGACTAGCGACAAGCGGGTTAATGTTGTGTGCCCACGAAGTCTTTGGGCAGGGCGACATGAAAATGCCCAGATATTTGAAACCTGCGGTCGCGTGAGACAACTGCGTCGCCCTGGCTCCACGTTCCTGGTCCCCACAAACCAGGAATAGCACTGATTTAGAGGGGTTAGTATGAAGCCCAGTGGTCTGACCGAACACTCGGAGGATCTGTAGGATTCGTGGTCCCGAGAACCACGGGGTCGGTCAGGAAGAAAAGGACATCATCTGCGTATAGCGCAATGCGGTCAGATTGTGACTGTGACCATTCAAATCCCCGGAACATCGGGTCGCTGCGCACCCACGCCGCCAGGGGTTCTACGGCTAGGACGAATAAGAGCGGGGACAGGGGGCAGCCCTGTCTCGTACCGCGGCAAATAGGAAAGGAGGCCGACCGATGTCCTGCGATGCAGACCACGGCCGTTAACTTTGTATAAAGCAGGCGTACATATGCTAAAACGCGCGGGCCAAAATTGACGGCTTCAAGGAATTGGAAGAGGTACTCCCAGCTAAGAGAGTCGGCCAGTAATATAGCCGCAGGGCGCCCCAGCTCTGGGGCCGTTGCCATGGCATTGTGGACCTGTTGAATGTTATGACGGGTGGCCCGGTGTGGCATAAAGCCGGACTGATCCGGATGGATCAGATCCTGCACGCAAGTCCGCAGGCGGTCAGCGAGGATCTTGCCCAAGAGTTTGGGCTCAAAGTTAATAAAGGAGATGGGGCGGTATGAGGAGGGATCTTTCGGGGGGCGACCTGGCTTGAGAAATAGAACAATCTCCACATGTCGCCAGTACCGGGGCAGTATGCATTGATCGAGAGCCTCATGTATTGCCTCCAGCAGATGTGGGCCTAATACGTTCATGTGTGGTCTAAGGAATTTCATGGGGAATCCATTGGGACCGGATGCCTGCCCTGGGTGCATAGCGGCCAGCGCTGCACTCAGCTCATCTGTTGTGATGGGGGCATCCAGTTGGTCTCGCACCTGATCTGTGAGCCTTCGGGGGGGGAATCTCTCTTAGGAATTTGGCTATTAGGGCCTCCGATAGCTGTTCTTGACTCGCATATAATGCGGAGAACTAGTGTGCGAATAGGACGCCATCCGCGCCATGGAGTGTTGGGACGTTTGCGGGGGACTTCTCCGCCTGCATAGCCTATGGAGCATTTTGCTTGATTTGTCCCCCCACTGGTAGATCCGATGTTGCGACGCCAGCCAGATTTCTTTTGCCTCGCCAATAAGGTGTTGTATATGTTGTTGTGTCTGAAGCAGATTACGTCGGAGGGGGGGACTGGAGTCAATGACGAGCTGTGCTTCCAAGGCCTTCTGGTGGGTTTCCAGTTCGGCCAGTTGCGCGGAGAGTTTACGTTTTTCATTAGCACAATAGCTGATATCGACCCTGCGGATTGTGGGCTTTAGGGCTTCTCACAGGATACCCTTGGATGGGGCCGAGGCCCCATTAGATTCGAGATAGTCCGAGACTGCCCTGGTTAACGTCTCCTGATAGTCAGGATCTGGAAGGTGCCATTGGGACATACGCCACCTAAAGGGGGGGTTTATGGGAGTGAGTGCGAAGTGTGAGTGAGACCGGGAAATGATCCGATAGCCCTCTGGGGAGATGGGATGCATGCGAGAACTGGTGGATGTAGTTGTGTGGCGTAAAGCTGTAGTCCAACCGGGACAGGGAGCCATGAACAGCGGACATGTAAGTGTAACTCAGTTCGGCGGGATGATAGTCGCGCCAGATGTCCGACCATCCCAACGTAGTGGCGAGGAGGTGCAGTTTGGATGTACCTGTTGGGGGATCTCGATCGGGCCCACCCCTTCTGTCCAATGGTGACATAATATCATTCCAGTCCCCCCCCAGGAGGGTCAAGCCCTCTGGGAGTTCTCCCCATAGTTGAGATATCTTGTATTCCCCAATGGAGGGGAAGCATATATACTACCAATGTTAATGTGTTCACCATGCAACGTGCCTGATAATATAACGTAGCAGTGTATGAGAATGGCGGTCCCCCTTGATCCCCTGGTGAACCCTGCATGATAGATCGTGTGATACCCGAATCTGGCCAGGCAGGGAGCCTTGGTGCCCAGTAGGTGAGTCTCCTGCAGGAGAAGGATGTTGGCCTCATATCGCTTAGCCTGGCGAAGAATAGCGCCTGTCTTAATTTTATTAAGCACCCCCCTGACATTCCAGGATATCACAGTCAAGTCCCCTAGCGGGGGACCGTGTGCCTGTGCAGTCATCTACCATCTATGCACATGATTTTTGGGACTGATCTGGTGGAATCCGGGTTAGACATCTGCGTATGTGTAAAAACTGAAACCATTCTAACATGGAACCCCTTGAACCCCTTTACCCTCCTCCCACCCGATACTGCCATAAACAAGGGGCATCTGTCGCGGTGAAGGGAACTCCGGGCCCCCAACGGGGGGACCTAGAGCGCCTCCTCCAATGGTACCCAACCCACCCATAAAACGTTAACATAAGGTGTGAATGTCTGGGGCAAGATGGCCTTGTGGCTGGGTGTCCACGCCAACTCATTGTACAGTATGGAGCAGGATATTCCCGGTGCAGAACAGTCAGCATGCAATTGGAGCCAGGGATCGGTGTCAACCGTTCAGGTTTAGGATGCCTGTCCTGGGCTGGAGGAGCGCCGGTCGGAGCCAGATCTGTCGTCTTATTGATTTGGTCCTCCTTGGTCTGTTCCGCTGCGAGCCCCGGGAGGAGTCCGACTCTAACGGCGGTGGAGTGTGTGGCTTCAAGTGAGTCAGTTCATCCGTCCAGGCGAAGACGGCCTCCAGTGTGTCACAAAAGTGTGACTTGGAATTAAAAATAACAAGCATTCGGGCAGGGTATAGAAGCATATATTGTATGTTGAGGTCTCGTAACCTACGCTTCGCCACTGTAAAGGATTGGCGTTGTTGTTGCACTAGACGGGTATAATCTGGGAAAATCATTATGGGCCGTGAGTCAAGCAGGAGTTTGTCCTTGTGCAATCTGGCGAAATGCAATATTGCATTTCGTCAGCGTAATTCAGTAATTTAGCAATTACCGGCCTCGGGCTTTCTCCCGGAGGTGGTTTCTTCATCAGCGCCCGATGGGCTCTTCCTACCACAAAGCAGGTGGACAGCGTATCCTCAGGCAAGAGATCTTTGAGCCATTGGGTAATGAAGCGGTTCATGGAGGCGCCCACGCAGCCCTCCGGGAAGCCAACAAAGCGTAGGTTATTACGCCTGGAGCGGCCTTCTGCATCCTCCACCCTAGACGCCAGCTCCTGTGACACCACCATAAGCTTGTTTACTTTCTTCTGTAGGGTGGCCACGGTGTCCTCAACAGTCGAAACACGTGTGTTAGAAATGGGATCTCTAGTTGGCAAGGGCTTGCACCTTTGTCCAAGTAGGGACCCTTCTTCCTAGTCAGGGTAAGGGTTGTTACACTCGTGAAGTAACCCCTGCTCACCCTCGTGGTAGCTTGGCACGAGCAGTCAGGCTTAATTCAGAGGCAGTGTGTAAAGCATTTGCACATAACCAGCAGTAATACAGTGTAAGCACTACAAACGGACACCACACCAGTTTAGAAAAATAACCAATATTTTATATACTCAAGACAAGACCAATTACGACAAAAAAATCCACAATACTATACTTTACGAATGAATACTTGATACGTTAACTTCTTCTTTGCAGCAATAGCACAAAAGCAAAGTTCGTACGAGTCGGTAGCTCCGTCCGAGCCTACCGTGATGCTGAAAACCCCAGAGTCTAACAGTTCCAGCCGACCGCGTCGATACGGGCCAGCAGAGTTGTGAACAGACTCGGTCACAGTACCTTTTCTCGTTGTGGCTGGTACGGAGTGTACGAGCCGGTCGGCGTTCGTCGCGGTTGCGGTGCAAGACGGAGCGATGCAAGGTGTGGTGTCCCTCGATGCGGTGCAGGCAGCGGCTCGATGAGCGTCGGGCAGACGGAGTCGGTGAGTCCAAGGCGTGCGATGCAGGGCGAGACGATGCTCGATGCGGTGCTGACAGGTTGCGATGCAGGCGACCAAGCCGGAGTGCGGGAGCTGGCGTCGGACAGCGGTGCGAGTCGGAGCGGTGCGTCGCAGACGTGCGAGCGGTGCCCCAAATGCGGTGCGGTCTCGACTCTTGAGCCAGTTGCAGCGACAGTGTCGGTCTGGTCCGGCTGGCCCAGTGAAGCGATGCGATGCGAACTGCGGTGCCCACAGGTCACGGTGCAAGCAGCGGCTCGATGTTGGCGGCGTTGGACGTCGCCCACGGTGAGACCAGGGTTGCGATGCGAAGCGGGGCGATGCGGTCTGCGGTGCAAACAGGTCACCGGCCAGGGATGGATTCGGTTGACGGAGTCGGTTGCAGTTCCCTTCCTCTGTGGCGACTGAAACAGCATTCCAGAAGCGGTACCCAGAGGCTTGTGAAGTCTTTGTAGTCCCTGAGACTTCTTAACAGGAGGCCAGCTCGGTTCCTGGCCCTTGGAGATACTCAGCACAAGTTTGTAGAAAGTTCAGTCCAGTCCTTTCACTGCCCAAGACAGAAGCAGCAGCTGCAGGCCAACCCAACAAAGCAACAACACAGCAAAGGGGCAGTACTCCTCCTGACAGCTCTTCCAGCTCTTCGTCTTGGCAGGTTCCTTGATTCCAGCGAGATCTAAATTCATGGGGTCAGGGCCCCAATATTTATATCCCAAATTCCTTTGTTCTCTGAAGGCAGAGAGGCCTTTGCCTAGTCCAAACCAGTTCTGGAGCACTTTGTTGACAAGTCTCCGTCCCTTCTTTCAGTGAGTAGGCCAGGGACATCAGACGCACCACAGGAGGTGGAGCCAGCATTGTGGAGGGAAGGCACTGTCCTATTCAGGGCCCAGGTGCGACCCCTCCCACCCATCTACATGTAGATCTTGCTTTTCAGCCCTGCGCTGACTCACCCTGTCTCCTGGCATCCCCCAGCCCCTGTCACTCACACTCCAGACAAGGAATACACAACCTCGCAGAGGCAGGCTTGGATGGTTAGGCAAGAAAATACCCACTTTCTAAAAGTGGTATTTTCAAACGCAGAATGTTAAAACCAACTTCACTAAAAGATGCATTTTATCATTCTGAGTCCAGGCATACTAAACTCGAATTTCTACCATGTTCCCGGGGTCAGTTAGGATTATATACTGTAATAATCAAAACCGCCCGTTCTGGCCTAGGGGGAACAGGTAGCCTTGCAATAGTGAAAAACGAACTAGGCTGTGATTCACTATCAGGACATGCCGCACACACCAGGGCATGTCCTACCTTTCGCGTACAACGCACCCTGCCCACAGGGGTACCTTGGGCCTACCTTAGGGGTGACTAACATGCAGCAAAGGGAAGGATCTGAAAGAGACACGTTAGTGACAGATTCCTTACCTTAGAATATCCCCAGGCGTCAGGCTGGATCCGGAAAGTTTTTTGCGTAGCAGTACCCTTGCGCGTCGGTAGGCGGCGTCGTGCGGCTCCGCGTCCGTCGTCGGCGTCGTGATCGCTGGGATGACGTCGCGGGCAGTACTTAGGCGCCGCCCCTGCGCGCTGACGTCAGTTCTTCTTTTTCCGCGCCAGTAAGCGCAGATCCGGGAAGAGCAGTGCCCTAGTCACTTTTTGACTATCTTTTTTGTGAAATTTTTCACTGTTCTCCAACGAGTCTTCACGACTCCTAAGGTGTCGTAGGGATGCCCGGCTTTAAGCCCTGCGAGGAATGTGGTCGTATGATGTCCATCACGGACCCCCACCTCGAGTGTCTCTTCTGTCTCGGCCGAGGCCACGACACGAAGTCGTGCCCTGACTGCCGGAAACTTCATCCGAAGGCTTTGCGAGAGCGGTCTCGAAAGCTCCTTGAAGTCCGGCAGTCGGCTCCGCGCCGCAGCAAGCCCCGGTCCCGGGAGAGGTCGAGGGGCCGGACGCGGAGTCCCCGCCGTTCGTCGGAATCCAAGTCTTCGCGCTCCTCCGGTAAGTCGAAGCACAAGAAGTCTAAGCGGCGTCATCGCTCTAAGACTTCGCCTCGCCGGTCGCGCGACTCGGCTGAGGTCCCTGTCGGCACCGTCCCCGCGGCCCCGGACGTGCCTGTCGAGTTGCCCCCGCATTACCCGTCCTACCCGGGTTCGGGGGCGACTCCGGCCGAAGTACAGAAATTCCTGTCGGCCATGGCCCGCCTCTTCGGGCCTCAAGGTCCCTCCGGTGCGCCTTCGGGCCCCGCGGGCCCTGATGGGGTTGCTCCGGCGTCGCCGTCGACTCCGGTCCCGGCGTCGCCTGTCCCACCAGCCTTCGTCCCGGCCTCGGCTCCGGCCCCGGCCTCGACCCCGGTTCCGGTGGTGCCGCAACCCCCATCGACGCCGGTTGACCTAACCACGCCTCCGCCGACGCCGATGTCCCCGGTGCCGTTTCCGACGCCGTCCGGGGCTCCGGGCGGCGTCGTTCCCCGGTTCTCCCCGGGTCCGGACATGGAGCCGGACCGGCGTCGCCCGGCGCCGGTTCCGGCGCCGATGAGGCCTTGGGTCCCTTATGTCCCTCCTCCTCCATCTTTTCAACCTGAGGAGGACCAGGAGAGCTGGGAGGGGTCTGACGACCCTCTCACACAACAGTGCGAGTTTGACCCGGACTGGGTTGAGGAACTTGGGGATGCCAGTGGGCTGGATACCTCCCCGACTCTGGCATGCTGTCTCCTCCCGTGGCAACGGAGGAGGGGGCTAATTTTGCAACGGTGTTGCGTAGAGCTGCTGGAGCCTTAAATCTCCAGTTGCCTACAGTGGCCGTCAGGACTAACCTCCTGACTGAAGTGCTTCAGCCGGCGGCCTGCTCTTCGGAGCCTGTGCTGCCGTTCAACGATGCACTCACTGACGTTCTTTTGGGTGCCTGGTCCAAACCCACCACAGGGGCTCCTGTGGATAGGAACGTGGCCCGACGCCATCGCCCGGCTCCGGGCGACCCCCTGTTTCTCTCCCAACACCCCACCCCTGAGAGCTTGGTTGTCCAAGCCTCTGCCTCCCAAACAGCCTTCCCTACCGCCCCTCCGGATAGGGAATCCAAGCGCCTGGATCACTTTGGGAAGAAGGCTTTCTCTTCCTCCAGTGCTGGCTTGCGGTCTGTTAATACCGCTTGCTTCTTGGGCCGATACACCCACTCCCTGTGGGATTCGGTGGCTGATGTTTTGCCGCAGTGTTCTGAGGAGGTCCAGACACTGCTTACCCGCGCTATTGCGGAAGGGCGTGATGCGGCTAAATATACCATCCGCTGTGGCCTTGATACCGCCGACTCGCTGGGCAGATCGCTTGCAACGACGGTGGCGCTGCGTCGCCACGCCTGGCTGAGAACCACTGGTTTTTCAGGGGATGTCCAGAATACTCTCATGGACATGCCCTTTGATGGAGTCGGTCTTTTTGGTTCGAAGGCAGACCATGCGCTGGAGCGTTTCAAGGACTCACGGGCTACTGCTAAGTCCCTGGGCCTTGCTGTTGTGCGCCCTCCGCAAACGTCTGCTTTTCGCCCCTTTCGTGGCCACGGAAGGGGCGCCCAGTCACGTCCACAGCCCGGCCAACGGCCCGCGCAGCAAGCGCCTCGCGTGGCCGAGGACGTGGATACCGCCGTGGCGGTTCGGGCAACCAGCGTGCGGGTCAGGCCACCACCTCCAACCCGTCCGCGGCCTCCAAGCCCTCCTAGTCCCTCCTTTCAGGTGCACAGCACGCCAGTCGAGGGCAGGGTCCGCCATCACCTTCACCACTGGCGTCCCATCACCTCGGACAAGTGGGTCTTGGACATTGTCCGAAGGGGCTACTCCCTCCCCTTCGAGACCACCCCCCAGCCATGCCACCTCAATTCCACCGCATGTCAGGGGATCACTTGGTGCTTCTACAGAAGGAAGTCACGGCCCTCTTGGCCAAGAGGGCCATCGAGCATGTTCCGACCCCAGAAGTAGGGCGTGGTTGCTACTCCCACTACTTTCTGGTGCCCAAAAAGGACAAGGAGGACATGCGTCCCATCTTGGACCTCCGGAACGTCAATCGCTTCCTCCGGAAGGAGAAGTTCAAGATGCTCACCCTAGCTCAGGTCTTGACTGCCCTCGACCCCGGAGACTGGTTGGTAGCGTTGGACTTGCAGGACGCCTATTTCCACATCCCCGTCCTGCCGGCCCACCGGCGTTACCTTCGGTTCACGGTAGGCCTCGAGCATTTTCAGTTCACTGTGCTCCCCTTTGGCCTTACCAGTGCCCCTCGGGTGTTCACGAAAGTGATGGCGGTGGTCGCAGCTCATCTGCGCCGGGCAGGGGTTTCAGTCTTCCCCTACCTCGACGACTGGCTGCTGAAGGCGGGCTCGTCCCAGGCAGTTGTCTCCCACCTCCAGACTACGGCCGAACTCCTGCACTCGCTGGGGTTCTCCATCAATGTGCCAAAGTCGTATCTGATTCCTTCTCCACAGCTCCTTTTCATCGGAGCAGTTCTGGACACGACGCAGTTTCGGGCCTATCCTCCCGAACGGCGAGTCCGGGATATTCAGGCTATGATTCCGATCTTTCAGCCCTTATCCTGGGTTTCGGTACGGATGACCCTGAGGCTGCTGGGCCTCATGGCCTCCTGCATCCTGCTGGTCACTCATGCCAGATGGCATATGCGGGCTCTGCAGTGGGACCTGAAGTTCCAGTGGGCGCAGCACCAGGGCGACCTGTCCGATCACGTCCAGATCTCGGAGGGGACTGCAAAACAGTTGCAGTGGTGGCTCTCGAACCGGCAATGGGTCATGGGCAGATCCCTCTCCCTTCCCCAGCCAGAGCACACAGTTGTGACGGACGCGTCCCTTCTGGGATGGGGCGGTCACATGGGAGAGGCGGAGATCAGAGGCCTCTGGTCTCCGGCGGAGTCCCGGCTCCATATCAACCTTCTGGAGCTCCGGGCGATCCGACTTGCACTCAAGGCATTCCTTCCCTCTGTCAAAGGGAAGGTAGTGCAGGTGTTCACAGACAACACCACCGCCATGTGGTACTGCAACAAACAAGGCGGGGTGGGGTCGTGGACCCTTTGTCAGGAGGCTCTGCGCCTCTGGACATGGCTGGAACATCAGGGCATGTTCCTGGTGGTTCAACACCTGGCAGGTTCCCTGAACGCCAGGGCGGACGAACTCAGCCGCAGGTGCATGATGGATCACGAATGGCGTCTTCACTCGGAAGTGGCGCAAGGACTCTTTCTACAGTGGGGAGAGCCTTGGTTAGATCTATTCGCCACCGAAGAGAACGCGCAATGTCATCAGTTCTGCGCGTTGGAATTTCCAAGGCGGCACTCGCTCGGCGACGCTTTTCGTCACGAGTGGAGTTGCGGTCTATTGTACGCCTTTCCGCCTATACCACTTCTACCCAGAGTGTTGAAGAAGATTCGGCACGACCGGGCCCAAGTCATTCTTGTGGCTCCGGACTGGGCTCGAAGAGTTTGGTATCCCGAGCTACTCAATATGAGCGTAGATCCCCGATCCGTCTGCCTCTTCGGGAGGATCTTCTGTCGCAGCAGCAGGGGGACGGTCCTCCACCCGAACCTGTCCAGTCTACACCTGCTTGCGTGGAGATTGAGCGGCGGCAGTTGATTCCTTTCGACTTGCCTCCCGAAGTTTGTGATGTGATTCTGGCAGCCAGGCGTCCCTCCACTAAGGTGGTATACGCCTGCAGGTGGAACAAATTTGTGGCATGGTGCACAGCAAAGGCTGTGAATCCCCTTTCTGCCCCTCTTTCTGAGGTCCTTCTGTTCCTTCTCTCTTTGGCCCAACAGGGTTCTGCCCTGGGTACCATCAAGGGTTATCTTTGTGCTATCTCGGCCTTCCTCAGGCTCCCTGATCAGCCCTCCCTTTTCAAGTCCCCTGTTGTTAACAGGTTCTTAAAAGGCATTACTCACCTCTTCCCTCCTGTTCCGTTTGTGATGCCTCAGTGGGACTTGAACTTGGTTCTTACCTTTTTAATGTGCGCTCCCTTTGAGCCTCTACATAACTGTCCTCTTAGTCTTCTGACTCTGAAGACAGCCTTTCTGGTGGCCATCACCTCCGCTCGGCGGGTGAGTGAGCTCCAGGCTCTATCTTGCAAACCTCCCTTTCTGTCTGTTCATCCAGACAAGGTTGTTCTTCGGACGCGTCCGTCCTTCTTGCCAAAGGTGGTTACTGCTTTCCACATTGGGCAGACCATCACTTTGCCCACCTTCTTTCCGCCTCCGCATCCTTCCAGAGAGGAAGAGAGGCTCCACCGTCTGGACCCAAAACGTGCGCTCTCTTTCTATATTGACCGCACAAAACACTTCCGGGTGGATGACCAGCTCTTTGTTGGCTACGTGGGCGCCAAAAAGGTCGGGCGGTGCACAAGAGGACCATCTCCCGCTGGGTTACCTTGTGCATCAAGACCTGCTATTCTTTGGCTAAGAAGGAGCCTCCTGTTGGGCTGCGTGCCCATTCCACCAGGGCAACGGCTGCTACCACGGCCTTGGGCCGCGGTGTTCCGCTGCCGGTTATCTGTCAGGCAGCTACGTGGGCCTCGCTGCACACGTTTACAAAGCATTACTGCCTTGACAGTCAGGTCCGGAGGGACGGCTTCTTTGGCCGTTCTGTCCTCCAGGACTTCCTTGTCTGATCTTTGTTCGCAGACCCACCACCGGGGTTGGTATTGCTGGGGTATCTATTCTAAGGTAAGGAATCTGTCACTAACGTGTCTCTTTCAGATGCACAAGTTACTAACTTGTGTAACGATATATCTGTAAGAGACAGTAGTTAGTGACAGATTCCTTACCGCCCCACCCATCCTCCCCGTTCTGCGAACTGATTTCTAGGGTTAAGGACATCCCTTTCAGGGCCCTAGTATTTTTCAGACACCTATGTCAGCTTCTTGCATGGCTCTGCGTTCCTGGCGCGGAAAGTCGTGTACAGAACTGACGTCAGCGCGCAGGGCGGCGCCAAGTACTGCCCGCGACGTCATCCCGGCGATCACGACGCCGACGACGGACGCGGAGCCGCACGACGCCGCCTACCGACGCGCAAGGGTACTGCTACGCAAAAACTTTCCGGATCCAGCCTGACGCCTGGGGATATTCTAAGGTAAGGAATCTGTCACTAACTACTGTCTCTTACAGATATATCGTTACACAAGTTAGTAACTTGTGCTTTAGTGACTTGCAAGTGTGTGCACTTGCCAAGTCGACATGGCAGCCCCAGGCTGCGCACAGGCTCTGCGATGGCAGGCCCGAGTTACATTTTACGGGCTGTTTGCGTGGGTGGCACAATCCAGTGCTGCAGCCCACCAACAGCATTTGGTCTATAGGCCCTGGCACTCGCAGTGCACTTTACAAGGGACTGACAGATAAACCAAATAGGCCAATCATGGAAACACCAATCCATAACACATTTTATACAGGAGCACTTGCACTTTCCCACTGGACCGCAGTGAGGAAAGTGCGCAGAATCATCACACCAGCAAAAACAGAGTCAAAACCGGGAGGTCAGAAAGCAAAAAGTCAGGGGAAACACGCCAAAAGATGCCAAGTCTAACAACGTGCCTCTGCTTCCGTGATGCGATCTACTGCTTTCCTAAGGTCCTGACGCAAGAAGGAGACTTCAGATCCCACTGCACTGATCTTGGCATCGAGCTTGTCTCTGGCCTCTGTGATCGCCGCCAGGAGTGCTGCGTTGTCCGGCACAGCACCACCTGTATCCCCTCCGGCGGCGCCACCCGGAGTCGTGGTGTAATGATCGAGGGTGCTCTGTTTGGTACCTACGCCTCCTGGCTTGTCCTTGCCCATGACGATAAGCGGGGGAGAGGCGGATCCAGGGGCCTCGAGGATCTTATGGTGGAGGGGGCACCCCTTCCGACTGAAGAACCACTGCAGGCCGCAGGATACCGCCACAGGTGCCTCTCTGGTGTCGCCACGGGGCAGCACCGCAGGCCGGGCCTCACGGAATCCGGCACGCCCAGGGCCACAAGCCGCACCGAGCCTAGCCTGGCCACCTCTGCAGCCAACGACGGTCGGCCAAGTAGGCCCCCTAATGGGACCAGACTCGCCGGACCACCAGCCCGCAGTACGCCCTTGCCAATATTCCGGACGCTAGGCCCAGCATCCCAGCCGGAGAACTAGAGGTGGAGCCCTCCCTTCGCCGGCCGTGCAAGAAAGGTTGCGGCCGCCATGTTCTTCGTGCCTAGCCCAATGACACAATCCGGTCACTCAGCTCCCCAGGCTCTTTCAGTGTCCCCCCGGGTCCCCAGCCAGGGCTAGTAAACAGGGTGACGATCCCAGGCGCCCGACGAGACAGCGACCGCCCCCCGCTGCGAGGCCCAGTCTCGGCTGCCAGCCGGGCGCACCACCGCCCGTAAGATGTGGAAGAAGAGGCGGGGGGGGTAGGGTGCCCGGATTCCTCTGGGTGCAAGGCCTTGCGGGATCGAGCACCGCACTACCGCAGCTCTTCGTTGGTTACAGCCCTCTGGGGCTAATACCTTCATCCTGATGACGCCTGAGTCGGAGGGCGCCGCAATATGAGGTGAGAACCAAGCCAGGTAGGAGGGTGCACACAGTCAAGAATATTCCTCCGGGAGCGCGGCCACTGCCGGACGGGCCCTCTCCCGCCGTAGGCCCGCTATAGTCCCTGGGTCGCGGCCCTCAGGCCGCCACTCCGTCCCCCAGCGCCGGGCGCCTCCTCCTCACCTCTGGGGCCTCGATCAGGTCCCTCACACTTTCAGCCGCACGTCGGATCGAGGGCACGGGAGCCGAGTGAAAGACGGCCTCCAGCAGGCCCAGTTCCGCGCCGCACCTCCGTCCAGTCAGACGCTACTGCCTCTCACCCCCGCGCCGGTAAATGTTGCTCCGGCTGCCAGCACGATCGGGGACACCGCCGATGTGCTCCACTGTGTAGGATTTAGACAGATTAATTCAGTTTAGTTGGTGTGGATGTGCGGAGCCCTGTTAGGTCGCGTCCGCCATGTTGGCTGTCCAAGCCACGCCCCCCTTAGTTCATACTTTTATTTCCTTTATTAACTATTTTGTTTTATGTTTAGGGTAATCTTTTTTTTAACTCGATAGCTCGGTCAGCCAAAGCTGTGCTAACTTGCTTTAAGATTTTAATAAGAAAACAAATGTTGACTTTTTCATCTTGTTATACCTCACTCCTGCTGGTTTAAGTGCTTTAAATAATTAAAGTTACACAATTTACCAAACTCAGAAGCATGGATGGCAGAGTTGCCCTTGCAGTAATGTAAACTTGTGGCTTTCATGTCACGTGATGTCATTAGTAATCGTTAAGATCACGGAGTTATCTTGATGGTTTTTGGTCGTTTTAAATGGCTTTATGTCTCTGCTATAGAGAGAGCCTCCTAATGATTATAGGGCGATTTAGTGGACTTCAGTTTGTTTTGGGAATCTCTGAGTAGGATAGTGGGCTCATTTTGTCGACAATTTCAAGTAAGAGGACATGGACAGTGGCGGCTGGTGACATTTGAAACTGGTGAGGCGTAAAATTAGTGGTGGAGTGCACCACGGCGAGCGAGCCCGAATGACCTAAGGAGGGTTCGGGGGGGTTCTCCCCCCGAGAAAATTTTGAGTGGGCAAATGGTGCATTTTCAAGCAAATTCGAGAACACATGCACTTTACTCTTCACAGTCAAAAACGAGGTGAGGGTTGGCCTAAACTAATTAATAATTAGTCTAGACCAATGCTCACCTCCTTTTTGACTGTGAAGAGTAAAGTGCATGTGGTTATGTAGATGCCTAATGAGGGCCACCATGAAACTATATGTCACCAAAGACACAGTGCTCAGATCATGGGCTTTTATTTACAAACCACAGTAATCTGGTGTTTCAGTAGCAGTGATGAGATAGAGTTGCTAAATGAAAGCTGAGGTTTACAACACTGTCACTAGCGACATGGGGTCTACTGATACTCCTACGACTTGTACATTCTGGTTCAAATTGCTTTCTAAATAAACTATGCATATAACTGTATACAAACAGTAAATGCAAATATCATAGAATTAATCTTCCTTGTGATATGTGCACAATTATATCATTGTGATAATGACTCAATAAGTGGAAAGTATGATACTACTGGAAAGTAGCTTAAATGATGCTATTGGATAGGCGACAAACCTTGACCACTGTCATAATATTCTCAGTTACCAATCTTCACTGGATATGTGGTGGAATAAACAGTTAGCCTGCTGAAGGTATACGCAAGAGTGAGTTAGTGGAAAAATAATGGAGCTCTCAAGTTGTAGCAAAATAGAGCTCTACTAAGTGCCACTTACCTTGAGTCAGAGTAAAGCACAATAGTAATTTTTTTGCACCACTGCATTGATGGAGGTTAATCACACAAGTATGCTAAGTTCAGCTTAACGAGTGCATTCAGGGATTTTGCACACTTTGTAACTCAGAGATGGTATGTCCATCATTAACTACAAGAGGTCCATCAGGATACGGATAAAGACAGCCAGGCTTGAGTTCCATTTTGAATGAAAGCGCCTCCTTCATGAAATTCTCTTTTGATCCTGATCTTTCAGTCTAGGACTGCACACATGCAGCCAAACAGGTCTGCTTGTAGAGCATTTACTACACTTTTCCACCTAACTGCTCACCTGCCTTTAGACAGACAGCTGACCTCCCAGTCCCCCAAACAATAGATTGGAAGTGTTACAAATACAAAATTGTGCCCCAGCAAAGTCTAGACCTGCAGGGCCAGGCCCAAGAGAGGAAATACACTGTCTTGAGCGTATTCATCTGTGTGCTGCAGATTGCATCCTGTAAGCAGCGATGCTGTGCCAGTAAGCAGCAAGTTATTTATTAATTTTGATGACAGCCTGTCAGACGGGTGGTGAATGTGGGAAGGCTAATAAAGCATTAATTAACAGTTATGGTAAGTCATTATCACATGAAGCCCATACACTTACTAAATGTCGGGATGTATATGTTCTCTAAAGAAGTGGCTGGAATTATGCTACTTTTTTGTTGGCTGTTAAACAAAATATTACAACAAATGTGCACGACGTTTTTGTAGAGTACTTTGCTTGATGAGGCAATGTGCAACTCCTATATAAAACAAATCTTCTTGTACCCACATTGCATATCAATACCGGTAATGAATGACGGGCATGTTTAGGATGTTGCTTGCTGTCGATCAGCACTACTGGTTTACAACTGACTTGGTAGGGCCCCTCCCTTCCATGTACTTAAATGCATGTCTTCCCTGTTGATGTTCAAGTGCCACAGTCCTTATGGCATCCAGTCCACTTATGACTTATCCCACTCCAAGGTAGACAAGGGGTTATATTTATTACAACGCCACAAAGGGTTTGAGGAAACATGTTGGTAAACTTGCACGAGCAATGTAATCGAGAAAGTAGTAATGGTTTTATGGTAGTTTCCAGAACATTGTATTACACGGAAGGAGGCAATATGTCCCATCTACCAGTTTGGAGTGCCTCATGACTTCTTGCTCCCACCACTACACATCACTCTTCTGTTTAATCACTGGATCAGGCAATCAGGTTTTATCAGCTGTGCTATATTATCAAATGTATACTTCTAGTTGGAATAGAAAAATTGGGAGACGCTCACACCTGGCAGTGCTCAGCAAATCTATTATTGCCAGATGAGCATTCATGAATGGATGAGGCTCAAATGCTTCAGCCGGCCCAGAAGGACTTAGCTATCTTCAAGGTTTAGTAGAAGTACTAAAGTACTAGGAATAGGGGACATTTTTGCAGGATTGGAGTATTCTTTGTGAATTAACTCCTGAATCCAAGTCCAATGCTGGTGTAGGCAGATGCTGTTGTCCGCCTCTGTCATTTCTGCTTCATACTGATGAGGAGGATGCTACGAAATCTGAACAGAAAACAAGGGAGCATGGCACATATCCTGTCCAGAGTAGAACGCTGTAAATCACAAAACAAAAGGAAAAACTTTCAGAAATTGCCAGATAATTTATGCAATGCTGCTACGATTATTCTTAAAGCGAGGCATATACAGCCAGGTCTGAGAAGCTTTCTTCGGTTCCAGGAAAGAGGAACATTTGAATCTAGCTTCCGTTAATGGTCTTAGTAGCATACCATGAGCGTGGTTGCACCCATTTTAGTGTAATTTCAGGAAGGCGTTTCCTACAAATCTGTGTAAAAAACATTTGTAGTCCCAAATAATAATACCCAGGGTTGGACTATTACAGAAAATAGAACCGGTACTAAAATAATAGTGGCCCACATTTAGCGCCCACCATTGCACTGTTGAAAACGTATTTATTCACAGCTTTTACATCAGTATGTAAAGTAATCTCACACAATAAGCGCGCGCACTAAATGAATCAAATATTTCAGTGAGTTCATTTTATTTTGCTCTTCTGTCTGCTACTGTAACCCTTCCACGTCAGTCCGTTTTTAGCCCATGAATGATTAATAAATTAACGCAATCCCAGTCCGATTTTGGTTTCCATTCTTTGTCCTTGCTTTCACCTGCAGCTTCCTGCTCGCCGTAGCCCTTAACCCGCGGCTGCACCTATCACTCTTGTCTCTCCCCAAGCCTCTACCCCCATTCATGACGTTACTGCTATCTCTGTGGAATATCTGAGGGCCAGAAACTGCATATTTGTTTCAGGGGTCCAGGCCAGGATCGAACATGTCTTTTAATTAATGCCCGCCTGGGCCTTACCTGGGCTGCCTGGTCAACTCACTCACTCCTGACTAGCTGGACTGTCTCAGACTCGAGTCAGTCATCTCTGCAGTCCTTGTCCATCTAGCTCTTGCTGGAATTGACGCAGTAATGGCTTCCTTCTTCTAGTAAGTTACACCACAGAGTGCAGACACAGGCCACGCAGGAAGCAGTATGAGGTCGAGTCTGCGCAGACTCGAATCCTCGGCTTCCCTCCTGCCACACCCCTTTCCCAACTCGTCACAGGGTGGGTCTCACCACGCCCTGTAATGAGTTGGGAAAGGGCAGGGTGACAAGCTCTCCACTCTCTGATTGACGTGGAGGGTTAGCGATACCGGGCTTGTTTTTAAAACGCCCGGGGCTAACTTTGCCTCCACGCCATCAGGGGGTGGAGACTAGGCCCTGAAGCTAGGTCTTTGCCGAGCTGATGACATCACAGCCTTCAGGGCTGTGAGGTTGTCAGCCTGGCAAACACTGCAAGGCGAGTCAGTCACGTCACGTGACATCCAGACTCCACAACGCCCACTGTCACGGCAGCAATACAGTGAGTGGGGCTGCTGGGGCAGACAGTGCGCTGTGTTCACTGTAATGATTATATTTAAAGAGAAGACATAAAAAAGGGTATTTTTTTAATTAATTATATACAATTTGAGCAGTGAGCACTTTTGTTCAATGTAACGGGGGCGGAGCCCCGACGCCCTCGGTGAGACACCGCCGCTGGACATGGACAACTGGACACTCCAATATCAGCAGTTTGGAATAGTGTGTCTGTTAGACCTGGCACCATTGGCGTGGGTCTCCCTTCCATTTTTTGCTGTTGCCTCCTGTGTTTTCCTATGTTTTTGCTGGTCTAGCTGCTTTGGGCACTTTGCCACTGCTATTCAGTGCCAAAGTGCAAGTGCTCCCTATTGTAAATTGTTGTATGGATTAGTGATTCCATGATTGGATTATTTGATTTACTTGTCAGACCCTAGTACAGTGCACCGTGTGTGCCCAGGGCCTGTAAATCAAATGCTGCAGGTGGGCTTGAGGCACTGGTTGTGCCACCCACAGAAGCAGCTTGTAAACTATGTCTCAGGCCTGCCATTGCAGAGCATGTGTGCAGTCTGGGACTGCCATGTCGACTTGGCAAGTGCACCCACTTGCCAGTCCCTAAACCTTCCCTTGTCTACATGTTAGTCACCCCTAAGGTAGGCCCTAGAGCAGGGTGCATTGTATGTGAAAGGTAGGACATGCCCTGATGTGTGCAGCATGTCCTGATAGTGAATTACAGCCAATTTTGTTTTTCACTATTGCAAGGCTACCTGCTCCCATAGGCCCGAATGGGCAGTTTGATTATAACACCTTATAATCCTAACTGACCCAGGGAACAAGGTAGAAATTCGAGTTTTGTATGCCTGAACTCAGAATGTTAAAATACATCTTTTAGTGTGGGTGATTTTTACATTCTGTGTTTGAAAATACTACTTTTAGAAAGTAGGTATTTTCTTGCCTAACCTTCCAGTGTGCCTCTGCTAAGGTTGTGTATTCACTGTCTGGTTTATGAGTGACAGGGGACTGGAGAGGGTCTTGGCTCCAGCAGTCTGATGGGTCAGGGCTGGGCTGAATAGGACCCACATAGAATAGAGAGTAGGGGGAGGAGACTTCCTTTCACTGACCTGAGCCCTCATAGAATAGAGAGTAGGGGCGGGATTTCCTTTCACTCCCCTGAGCCCTCATAGAATAGAGAGTAGGGGGAGGAGATTTCCTTTCAGCTACCTGGGCCAGGTCTGCTCTCAAACACTGCTGTCTCCACCTCCTGCCAGGAAGCTGCACAGAACTGGTTTTGGTCAGGCACAGACACTCTCTGCCTCCAGAGAACAAAGACTTTTTGAGTATAAATATTGGGGCCCAGACCCCAAGACTTTAGATCACTTCTGGGAACCAAGACGAACCTTTGCTGAGGAGAAGAACCAGGAAACTGAAGGAGGAGACTGCCCCTTTGCTGTGTGCTGTTGGGGTTGGCCTGCAATGGTTACTTTATTGCCAAAGAAAGGAGAAAGGAACTTTGTGTGTACTTTCATCATCTTGAAGAAGATCTCCAAGGGCTTGAAGATTGAGCTTGCCTCCTGCCTGAAGTCTCAGGGATACAAGACTTCACCAACCAGCTCCCCTGAATTCCCTTGCTGGGAATTCTGCCTGCAAAGAGGTGCCTGCTGTTGTGTTGGGCCCTCTGAGAAGACTGCGTGTCGCTGGGAGCTGGAAGTGCGACGCAACAAGGAGAAGCGTATCGCCGGCGCAGCCGTTGCCGTCGCATCACCGACGAAGCGTGTCGCATCACCGGAGAAGCGTGTCGCCGCCGCAGAGGTCGCCATTGCATCACCAAAGAAGCGTGTCGCAGGGCCTGTCTCGGCTCAGAAGTTCACCGAGTCGCTGCACGGCTGTCGGGCGTGCACGCATCGCATCTACGATGTCGCACCGTAACCAAGAAGCCATTTTGTCGCATCGCACCGGATCGTCATCGCATCGAGGCGCCATCTTGTCGCATCGCACCGGATCACAGTAAGAAACAGACGCATCCACTCCCCACACAGTAAGGAAGCGAGCCTCAACTCCCCTGCGCAGCAGTAAGGAACCGACGCATCCACTCCCCTGAGTGTAAGGAACGGCGCATCAACTTCCCTGCGACCCTTTTGTTTGTATTGCGTGACGCATCCAAGGTACTTTGAGAGTAAAGTGTCGCATTTATCATCTACATTGAACTAAGCTATTTCTACCATTTTAAAGACTCATTTTTGATTACAGTATTGTGGATTTTTGTCGTTTGACCTTGTGTTAAGTCAAGTAAAGATTACTTATTTTTCAAAACTGATGTAGTGTCCATTTGTAGTCTTTTCACTGTATTACTGTATGTGTTCACAAATGCTTTACACACTGCCTCTGAGATAAGCCTGCCTGCTCGTGCCAAGCTACCAAGGGGGTGAGCAGGGGTTATTTAGGAGTGTAGCCCCTTACCCTGACTAGACGCAAGGGTCCCTATTTGGACAAAGGTGCAAACCATTGCCAACTAGAGACCCCCAAATCTAACATTGGTGGTCAGCGGTGAGGATTTGGACTTGCATTTGTGATTCATATGCAGTGATGGTGTACACTACTAGTGAGTGCAGATCAAACGCAACCACATACTTATTGGTAGAATTTTTTTCCTTGGGATTTCTATTTTTGCTAAGAACTGCCAGTTGTTGTTACCATGAGTAGACCAGCATCCATTGCACCTGAAGAGTTTGAATTTGAAGAAGAAATGTTGGATGCATACACTGTGCCCCAGCTCAAATCCGCTTCCAAGAAATTTAAAGTCTCCCTGAAAGGCCTCACGAGAAAAGAGGAATACCAAAAGGCGCTGAGGGCCTGGTTGGAAGCAAGGAGTGCCAGTGAGCACCCTGAGGATCAGGTGGAGGATTTAGAGGAGCAGCAAGGGGGGCCCTTGGGTCCAGTGGGAAGGAAAGTACCTTCCAGGGCAGGCAGCAGTGTTTCTTCCAAAGGCCTGTCCCCAGGAGAGCTGGAGGACAGGGAGAGAAGTAGGGTGCATGAGATGGAGCTAGCCAAGCTCCAAATGGGTGGGCAGTTAGAATTAGAGAATTAGAAATTGGCCCTAGAGGAAAAGAGGATGCAATTGGAGCATGAGAGAAGTTTGAGGGAGTTGGAATTGAAAGCAAGAAGCTTAGAGATTACTCCCTCTGGTGGCAGCACACCGTCCATGCCTAGTGAGGCACGAGTATATATACCCAAGGAGGTGGTCGAAGAATTTTACAGAAATTATGATATTGGTCAGTGGTTCAAGGCCTATGAGGTAGCTATGACCTCCCACCGGGTCCCTGAGAAAGATTGGGGAGCGGGTTTGTGGGGGCGGTTCCTCAGTGAGGAGCGGGATACCTTTTTAGACTTGCCCTCTGAAGTCCACAATTCTTATGAGCACATGAAAGAAGCCTTGATGAGTAGGTATGGGTTGACTTCTGAAATGTATAGACAGAGGTTTAGGAATTGCAAGAAACTGGAGTCAAGCACTTGGGTAGAATATGTGTCCTTTTTTGGCAGAGCATTGGATGGTTGGGTGAAGGGTAGCAAAGTGAAAAAGGATTTTCAGGCGCTCTATGATTTGATTGCGTGGGAGCACTTATCCAGTAATTGTTTTCCAGAGCTGCGCCAGCACCTGATTGATAGTAAGCTGACTATCCCTAGGAAGCTTGCTGAGGAGGCGGACTGCTGGGTGAGCACCTGGGTCCACAAGGGTCATGTGGGAGACTCCGCCAAAGGTGGGCAGGGTCCCCAGCAGAGGAGTGGGGGGGACAATGGTAAACAGAGGGAGTTCCAGAAAGGGCCCCAAAGTAATCCCCATGGGAAGGGTTCCCAGCCTCCCCCTGAAAAGAAGTCAGGGGCTCCGACAGATAAGCCTGTTCACAGGAGGCCCAAGACCTGTTTCAAGTGTGGTCAAGTGGGCCACTGATCCTATGATTCAAGATGTCCCATGTATGGGAAAACAGCAACCACTGGTGCACCACCCCGGCAGATCGCTAGTGTAGCCCTGGGGGAGGAGTTGGGTGCCCAAGGTGGGTGGGGTCCCGCAGAGATGTCCCTAGTCTCTTTAGGAGACTGTGAGGTGGTCCCCAGGACCCAGCTGCCTGATAACACTAAGAAGTACAGGCAGTGGGTGACCATCAATGGCCAAAGGGTGGAGGCTCTGAGAGACACCGGAGCCAGTGTGACAGCTGTCAGTTGTCGGCTGGTGTCTGAAGAGCAGGTAATCCCCAATGCATTTTACCCAGTTGTTGCCGCTGACAACACAGAGAGCCACTGCAAGTTGGCCCAGGTTCCCTTTGAGTGGGGGGGGTCTCAGGTACTCTACAAGTAGCTGTGAGGCCAGCCATGCCTGTTGACTGTCTGTTGGGCAATGATTTGGAGAGCTCCCCTTGGCCTAAGGTGGAGCGTAATGCACATTTGGAGATGTTGGGCTTGCCGGATTGGGCGTGTGTGACCACCCGGTCTATGGCAGCCAATAAGGGTGTTCAAGAGGACATGGAGCCTGAAACAGTGGCCCAGGTGCCTGCCTTAAAGAGAAGAGGCAGGGGGCGCGGGAAACCGGCCCCCGTGGTTCCCACGGTCCAGGAGGAGGCAGACCTTGAGGGGGATGCCCTGGAACCTACAGGGGAACAGGTGGCTGAACTGGGGGACCTGCCTGAGCTGACCCATTGGCAGCAGGAAGGAGGCCCCTCCAGGGAAGAGTTCTGTGAGGAGCAGAACAAGTGCCCTTCTCTTGTGGGTTTGCGGCAACAGGCCACAAACCAGGCAGCAGGTGATCAGTCTGGATCACATTGGATCTACTGGGAGAATGGTCTCCTGTATAGCGAGCCTAAGGTTGCTGAGCCTGGGTCAGCCCATGTGCTGGTGGTACCCCAGCGCTTCAGAGCCTTCCTACTGGGTTTGGCTCATGATGTACCTTTAGCAGGACATCTGGGGCAGGACAAGACCTTTGAGAGGCTTCTCACCCACTTTTATTGGCCCCAGATGCGCAAGAGTTCAGATACTCATTGCATAACTTGTCAGACTTGCCAGGCAAGTGGCAAGAGTGGGAGGAAGCACAAGGCTCCTCTCCAGCCATTCCCTGTGGTCAGCACCCCTTTTGAAAGGGTGGGCATTGACATTGTGGGGCCTCTGGATCCCAAGACAGCCATGGGCAACAGGTTCATCCTGGTCTTGGTGGACCATGCCACCCGTTACCCGGAAGCCATCCCTCTCCGGACTGTGACGGCCCCCGTGGTGGGACGTGCGTTGATGGGGATTTTCTCCCGTGTGGGGTTCCCCAGAGAGGTGGTGTCAGACAGGGGTACAAACTTTATTTCCAAGTATATGAAGTCCCTGTGGCAGGAGTGCAGTGTGACATACAAGTTCACCACTCCTTACCACCCCGAAGGTAATGGGCTGGTTGAGAGATTCAACCGGACCCTAAAAGGCATGATTATGGGTCTGGAAGAACCCATGAGGCGTAAGTGGGACGTCCTCTTGCTATGCCTTCTCTTTGCTTACCGAGAGGTGCCACAGAAGTCCCTAGGGTTCAGCCCCTTTGAACTGCTGTATGGTCACCCGATAAGAGGACCTCTGAGTTTGGTAAAGGAAGGCTGGGAGAAAGCTCCCAGGAAACCTCCCCAGGATGTATATAGCTACATGCTGGCCTTCAGAAACCAAACCCGGCGTTTCAGGCAACTTGCTCAGGCGAATCTGGAAGCCAGCCAGGAGGAGATGAAGCGGTGGTAGGATCAGAATGCCACTCTGATTGAGCTTCAGCCTGGTAAGAAAGTGTGGGTCATGGCCCCAGTGGAGCCCTGCGCGCTCCAGGATAAGTGGACCGGACCATTTGAGGTGGTGGAGCGCAAGAGCGATGTCACCTACTTGGTGAACTTGCGGTCTCCTAGGAACCCCTTGCGGGTCCTGCATGTCAACCGCCTGAAGCCCCACTTAGAGAGGTCCGAAGTGGGCATGCTCCTAGTGACAGATGATGGAATGGAGGAGGAGACTGAGCCTCTTCCTGACCTCCTGTCTGCGACAGAGCAAGATGGGTCAGTGGATGGTGTAAACCTCTCTTCCACCCTGACCCCTGAGCAGCAGGATGACTGTCGCCAACTGTTGGGACAGTTTCCTGACCTGTTCTCCCTGACCCCTAGTGTCACTGAGTGGTGCGTCCACGATGTGGACACTGGGGGACAGTCCTCCTGTGAAGAACAAGACTTACAGAGTGACTGGCAGGGTGAGAGCTTGCATCAAGGAGGAGGTCTCCAAGATGTTCGCATAGGGGGTGATTGAGTCTTCTAACAGCCCTTGGGCCAGTCCAGTGTTCTTGGTCCCAAAGGCTGCTGCGCCTGGTGCCACACCCGAACTCCGGTTCTGTGTGGACTACCGAGGACTCAATTCAGTCACCAGGACTGACGTCCACCCTATCCCCAGAGCTGATGAGCTTATTGATCGGTTAGGGGCTGCCCGGTACCTCAGCACGTTTGATTTAATGTCTGGGTACTGGCAGATCGCCTTAACTGATGGGGCCAAAGAGAGGTCAGCATTCTCCACACCAGATGGGCACTACCAATTCCGGGTTATGCCCTTTAGGATGAAGAATGCCCCTGCCACCTTTCAGAGGTTGGTCAACCAGGTGTTGGCTGGACTGGAAGATTTCAGTGCCGCCTACCTGGATGACATTGCAGTGTTCAGCGCCAGTTGGGAAGAACATCTGCGCCACCTCTGGGAAGTGTTGATGGCGCTGCGGAGGGCAGGCCTCACGATCAAGGCAAGTAAGTGCCAGATCGGGCAGGGTTCCTTGGTGTATTTGGGACACCAGGTTGGGAGCGGCCAGGTGGCGCCCCTACAGCCCAAAATTGATACCATCCTGGCTTGGGAACCCCCCAAGACCCAGACAGAGGTGAGAGCCTTTTTAGGACTCACTGGGTATTACAGGAGTTTTGTCAAGGGGTATGGCAGCATAGTTGCACCCTTGACAGAGCTGACTTCCAGGAAGCAGCCCAAGAAAGTGAACTGGACTGACACCTGTCAGAAAGCTTTTGATGCCCTGAAGACTGCCATGTGCACGGCGCCCGTGCTTCTGGCACCCAACTTCTCAAAAGAGTTTATTGTCCAAACAGACGCTTCAGAGCATGGTGTAGGGGCTGTTCTTGCACAGATGAATGAGGAGGGCCTAGACCAACCTGTAGCCTTCATCAGTAGGAGGTTACTCCCACGGGAACCGAGGTGGAGTGCAATTGAGTGTGAGGCATTTGCTGTGGTCTGGGCACTGAAGAAGCTGAGACCATACCTGTTTGGGACTCACTTCCGGGTTCAGACAGACCACAGGCCCCTCAGATGGTTGATGCAGATGAGGGGTGAGAATCCAAAGCTGTTGAGGTGGTCCATTTCCCTACAGGGGATGGACTTCACGGTGTAACACCGCCCTGGTAGAGAACACGCCAATGCTGATGGTCTGTGCAGATTTTTCCGCCTTAGTGAAGATAACTCCCGCCTTAGTGAAGAGAACTCCCGCCTTAGTGAAGAGAACTCCCAAGCGGTAGGGTAGTTCTCCCCACATTTCAGCTGGAGGGGACACGTGTTAGACCTGGCACCATTGGCGTGGGTCTCCCTTCCATTTTTAGGTCTCGACCTAGCGACGCAGCGCGAAGCGCTGTCGCTAGCGAGACTTATTGTCGTCGACTTGCTTCGGAAGGGAGACAGGAGATGTGCACGCGCAGAACGGACTGCAATTGTGAACGCGCCCGTGAACACGCACGTACAGACACGCGATCTGCACATCTCCTGTCCCCCTTCCGTCCTCGCCAGCCGCAAAATATGAGGCTGCCCCTACTCTTCAGACGCCCAGCGCTCCTCTTGGCCCCTGAGGGTGCCTGTCGCATATTCCCATTGTTGTGTTTTATGCTTCTTCCTGTCCCGCACTCAGAGCTTCCCTCCCCCGCAGGCCCTGCGTTTGAACTTACTGTAGGGTGCAGTTGGCGGGCTGCTCGGCGCTGCCCCCTGGTGGCTGAGGCACGGCAGGGCTCAGGGCGGCCGGGGCCGGTTTCTGGGGCGCAGTCTCCTGTTCATATTCATCCCGGGCCACCACTCTCCTCCGCGGCCACATGCCGCCTCCCCGCTCAGACCTCCGCGACGGCCGAGGGCCAGGAAGAAAGCGCACGGGGGAGGGGACGCTGAGGAGGAGACTCCGCCGGGCTTGCTGCGGCCGGGAGCGCGCCTGAGTCCAGGCGCGGCCGCATCTACCCAGAAGCCTCAGGTGAGCGCGGCTGGCTGAGACAGACACTGCTCTCTGCTGGCCCCTATCGGCTGCCGCAGGGCTGCACAGGTGTTCAACTAGCGATGGGGTCGGTAACAGCGATGGGCCCGGTAACAGCGATGGGCCAGTGAAAGTGAGGGATGGCAGCGTGGAGGGTACCTTTGAGCAGGGTTGGATTGGGTTTAAAAATCGGCCCGGGCACGCTAAGAAAAGTGGCCCACATTTGAATATTGCCTTTCTGCAAAACACTGCTTCAGCGAAATGTTATTAACAAGTTACCAGCAGCAGCCCGTCCTTCCCCCGTGTCGAGGCTCACCTCCGCTCAGGTAGTATGAGGGGCTGTAGGGGCCCCTCACCCCCGGGCGCACACACACACACACACACACACACCAGCAGCAGCCCGTCCCTCCCCCGTGCCGAGGCTCACCTCTGCTCACCCCTCAGCCAGCGCTAGCCCCGTGCGAGCCTCTCTATTATTTTTCATTAAACGCTCATTATGGACACAAAAAGCTTTCCAGCCCACTGACCGATTCACATTTTTTCGCAAAAAGAATGCAAAATGAGTGCACTGAAAGCTCTTGTGAAAGTTGATCGCTTCTTCATGGGTGACACTGCCAAAGCATGCGAGCCCCACAGAGCAGCCCCCACCCCACCCCGGCACATGAGCCCATGTGACTCTGTAAATGCACCTCATTCCAGGACGTTACTCCCCCCTCTGCTTACTACAGCTCTGAGGCGCACACACTGCTCGGGCAATGCACCTCGGCCTACACACACTACTACTACTCATTGATACACACACAAACACATAGACGCACATACTGATACACACACAGACCCACACACATACACACACTGCTCCGGCAATGCACCTCAGGCGCGGCCTGCAGCTTTCCCCTGCAAAAATCTTCTAATGTACCTCTACCCTGAGTGGGGGTACACCTGCTGTTCCACCACAGACATAGACACACACACACACACACACATAGACACACACACAGACAAACACATACAGTGGCACACACATAGACACACAGGGACACTCACATAGACACACACATAGACACACACACACACAAACACACACACTGCTCCGGAAAGGCACGGCCTGCAGCATTCCCCTGCAAAATCTTCTAATATAGCTCTACCCTGAGTGGGGGTACACCTGCTGTTCCACCACAGACATAGACACACACAGACAAACACACACACACACACACATACAGTGGCACACACATAGACACACACACACACACACACACAAACACACACACTGCTAAGGCAAAGCACGGCGTGCAGCATTCCCATGCAAAATCTTCTAAAGTACCTCTACCCTGAGCGGTGGTACACCTGTTGTTCCACCACAGTCATAGACACACACATTGACACACACACTCACACATAGACACACAGACACACACACACAGAGGCACACACAGACACACATGCACAAACACTCACATACAGAGGCAGACACATAAACACACACACAAGCACACACACACAGACAAACACACACACTGCTCTGGCAATGCACCTTGGGCACGGCTGGCAGCAACCCTCTGCTAAAATCTTCTAATGTACCACTACCTCTACCCCCGCTACTGCAGCATTGAGAGTGGAACGCTGCTGGGAATGCACCCCAACCCTGGCCTCTAGCACCCTGTTGTAATCCAACACTATACCCAGGCACAGCTCTACCAGTACACCTCAGCCTAGACCTGCAGTGCCCTCTGCCAATCCAACACGGGGCCAGACACAGCTGGGCCGAACCCCACTTTGAGCTGTACCGTTTTCTATGAATGCACCCCCTGTGGCTGGAACAGCTCTGTCAATGCCCCCCATCTGGACCTGTCGCACTCCTCTGCTGATGCAGCGCCAGACCAGGCTCCGCCGACGCACCGCTGAGCTGAGGGACACAACGAGAATCTGAACCTGTGGCCCCAATCACCCTGTCAGGGCCCCTCGATTGTAGCCCACTTTAAACAGTGCCTTTTATAAGAACCCCTCGAATAAAAGAGTCTTCCCTGGCCCCCAGAAGGTGGGCATCGAAGGCGAGGGTCTGATGTCCGCTTCCGGGCACGGGGTGTTTGTGAGGCTGAGTTCAGTGCAGGCCATGCTTGCAAGAGAGACCACAGGAAAATACGGGCTCCCCTCAGCACCAACCCTCTGGCAAATGTATGCCCCGGGTCTAGAGCCCCCAAACCCACTGCAGGCAGTGGGGCCACAGGACTGGCAAATATGGCCTGGCCACACGGGCCCCGAACGTACGTTATTAATCTACGTCTGTACTGCAGTCGCGGCTGGCATGACGGTGCGGGTCGCGCAGATTCGCAGGGGGGTCATGCGGGTTCACGGGGGAGAGGGGCGGTAATAATTACAATTTTAAAACAAGCATTTGCAATGCAATAGGTCTCGCATTTGCGAGAGTTTAACCTATTGGCATTCTAAATGGCAATGCCTTTTATTTATGTGTTGGTTTTTAAAACATAAATAAAAGGCATTGTCATTTACAATGCCAATAGGTTAAACTCTCGCAAATGCGAGACCTATTGCATTGCAAATGCTTGTTTGCTGTTGCCTCCTGTGTTTTGCTATGTTTTTGCTGGTTTAGATGCTTTGGGCACTTTGCCACTGTTATTCAGTGCCAAAGTGCAAGTGCTTCCTATTGTAAATTGTTGTATGGATTAGTGATTCCATGATTGGATTATTTAATTTACTTGTCAGACCCTAGTACAGTGCACCGTGTGTGCCCAGGGCCTGTAAATCAAATGCTGCTGGTGGGCTTGCAGCACTGGTTGTGCCACCCACAGAAGCAGCTTGTAAACTATGTCTCAGGCCTGCCATTGCAGAGCCTGTGTGCAGTCTGGGACTGCCATGTCGACTTGGCAAGTGCACCCACTTGCCAGTCCCAAACCTTCCCTTTTCTACATGTTAGTCACCCCTAAGGTAGGCCCTAGGGGGGGGGGGGGGTGTGGCCAAGCCGCGGACAAAGATGGCCGCGCGGCTCTGAAGCTCCACCGGCCGATCCAGCCCGATCCATAACATCCCCCATATCCAGCGGCTTAGGGGCCCCGATATGAGCGCCTTTGGACTCCGGAACGGCTCCTGAGTCCAACGAGCCCTGCGACATGCTCGACGCTGCAGTTGGTGGCGGGACACGGGCCGATCTCCCGGCCGGCGAAGATCTAGGAAAATGGCGGCGACGGGGCCTGTTGAGGTCTGAGAGTGGCCCGGGAGCGGAGCACCGGTGGCGGCGGCCACGGAGCGGCGGACAGAGAGGGGCGGTAAGCGCTAGGGGCGCGGTGCGGCTGGTGGCGGCTCGCGTCGGGACCTGGGCAGCTGAGGCCGACGTCTCATTCAGCTTTTACCCTGGGAAGGCCGCGGGAACCCCGTGGGGGCAGGGCCCGGGTGTTCCTACCGCTAGCGGCCCCCCAGGCCTTTTATAGCCCACTGCTTGCTGGTCGCGGGGGTCGCTGATGGTTCGCGCTGTCCCCACTGTGCCGCCCCCCCCCCTCCCTGCCTGGGAACATGACGCTGGCTGCACCATCCGCAAAAGCCTCACTGCTCCAACGGCTTGTCTGCATTCCAGTTGCGGCTGACCGGAGACAGGTGATATCGGTCTCCACTACAATCGCACTCCTGGCTGATATAGACCTTTGCACTCCAGGGCGAGACACCAGTGGCGCTCCCACGGCGGGGGCTACAGAGATACATGCCTAGCGACCTGTGAAAGGCGGAGGGGTCCTGCCGTTCCCTGCTTCCGGAGAACCCACGGTTTTGCCCCTGAACTGGACCTACCAGCGGAGTCACTATTCAGCGCAGGAGCAGCGGCATGGGCCGCAAAGATCCGAAACAAAGGCTCCTACCCTTCGAGAAGGTGCCAGAGACACCCCTGGACGAATCATCAAACATGGCGGAGGGCGAGACCGGGACACTGCGCTCCGCCTGGCCAGAGAGCGTGGCGAAACTCACTGGCAGGGCTCTCGACTGTCTCTATACCCGGACTATACCATCATGGTCCAAGATGCCCGCCGCAAATACAATGGCGTCAAAGCTGCGCTTCGGAACCTCGGCTTGAAGTACGGCATGCTGTACCCAGCGAGACTGCGGGTCGAGATCAACGGCAGGGTTCGCATCTTTAATAGCCCCACTGACGCACAGGAATTCTGCCGCACTTATAAACAAAACCCTCAAAGACCGACTGACAACCATACTCCATCTCCGCCCCACAGCGGCTCTGACGCCAGCATGGAACTCTTCTCTGGGGCTGCCCCCAGCTGAGCCACTCTGACTGGTTGCATTTCCCACAACTATGTGAGAACTTGGGGATATTCTTTCACTACTCGCTCCATTTCTGTTTGCTGGAAGGCCGAGAGGCGTCGCCACCCCCAGTTGGTGTACACTGAGAATTGTTTTTGTTGATCACGAATGTACCCTGATTGTGCTATTTGCAATTATTGGACAGGTCGATTGGTACAATGGTTCATTTCCTTCTGTTTGGGTTTGCCTCTCATTTGGGGTAGGGAGGCTGGGTGGAGGGTGGGGGGGGGGGTTTCGTTAACAGGTAGTCATGCATGGTTAATTTGGCGTTTCCAAACCAGCAGGAGTTATCGCACCGCACAGCGGCACCTATTCAATTGTCAGGCATCGCCCCACAAATGGCCCAGTTAGGCCGCAGTCATGGCCCCTCAGAGCTGTCGCTGCTGACATGGAACGTACGGGGACTTAATGACACACGCAAGAAACGCCATATCTTACACTGCTTGGCTCGGCATACAGTGGATGTCGCATTCCTGCAAGAGACTCATTTGCCCCCCACTGACCACACCCCTTTCGCCGCTAGCTGGGGGGTTCACCGATACTTTGCGGGCTTTAGCACCTATGCTAGAGGCGCCGCCATACTCATTCACAAACGCGTCCCTTTTAGCCTGCGCAATATTATTCGAGACAAGGAGGGCAGATATGTAATGGTGGTGGGGACTCTAATGGGACACAGCCTGGCGTTGGTCTGTGTATATGGTCCGAACACGGACTCGCCAGATTTTTATCATTCCTTGCTATCCCAACTTTTGAGCCTAGGCAATGTGATGTTCCTGATTGGGGGTGACTTTAATATAGCCCTGGACCCAGCGCTGGACAGCACATCTCTCGCTCCTGATCCCAAACCACGCGTGCGTAGAGCCCTCCTCTCCCTGTGCGAACAACTGTCCGTTATAGATGTGGGGCGCACAGGCTCCCCTCAACACACAGATTACACCCACTACACTGGCTACCACAACACCTGGACCAGACTAGATTTTTGGTTGGCCTCTCCCAATATCCTTGGCTGGAGTCGCTCGATACAGACTCTCCCTCGGACCTACTCTGATCATTCTCCAGTCTTATGGCGCTTGGGAGTTCCATGACCAGAGGGCTTTGAGAGACAATGGCGATTCCCCAGCCGCGCCCTAGCCGATGACCTCTTTTTACACGAAATGCAGGAGGCAATAGAGGACTATTTTGACTTAAACGCAGGTTCGGTTGACACTATTTCGGTTCTGTGGGAGGGTTTTAAAGCGTACATACGGGGAGTCTGCATTTCAAAACATTCCGGGGTGCTCCGTGCATTGCGTGGCACCCTGTCACGGCTGGAACGTGAGCTCTCCGATATTGATGCTGGGTTGCTGCAGAGCCCAAACAAAGAAGCCGAATTAAAACGTATAGGCCTACTATCAGAATATAGAGATGAGGCAGAGCGTGAGATTTTATTTATGGGTAAATATCACAAAGCAAGACAATATGGCGAGGGCGAGCGACCAGGGAGGGTGCTAGCTCAGATGACCAGACCCCCATACAACAGGGCATACATACCCGAAGTACAGACCCGGTCAGGCCAGCAGCTCACCAGCACTGCAGAAATCCAAGCAGAATTTTTATCTCATTTTAAAGCACTATATGCCTCCAGAATTGGAGAAGACCACGCGGCCCAGGAGTCTTATCTATCCGAGATAGCTCTAGTCTACTTAGAGAAGCATATGCAGGAGTTCCTGGCGGAACCAATCTCAAAAGCAGACGTCATCGCCGCCATAGATAGCCTGCGATCCTCGTCCGCCCCTGGTCTCGATGGATTCACAGGTGACTTCTACAAGACATTCAAGGATGTATTGGCGCCGCAACTTATAGAGGTCTACGCTGAGGCCCTGGAGAGACAAGTTTTACCGCCCACCTTGCGTGAGGCAGTCATAATTCTTCTCCCCAAGCCCGGGAAAGACCCGTTGCTCTGCGACTCATACAGACCCCTCTCGCTCTTAAACCTGGATTACAAAATCCTGGCCAAGGTGATTGCGGGTCGTCTTTCCCAACTAATGGAGTATATAATCTCCCCGGCCCAATCGGGCTTTGTCCCCCATCGCTCCACATCATTTAATTTGCGCACACTATTCTCCGTATTGCACAGGATAGCTCCTGATGTGCCAGCGGCCGCAATACTACTAGACACGGAAAAGGCCTTCGACTCTCTCGAATGGCCCTTCTTCCTCTCTATTATGCAACGAATGGGGATGCCCATGGGATTCATCACGCTCACAGCACTGTTATATCGTCGTCCCACCGCCCGGCTCAGATTGAATGGAACACTCTCTGACCCCTTTGCACTCTCACGGGGCACGAGACAAGGCTGTCCACTCTCACCATTATTGTTTATTCTCGCTATGGACCCATTGATCCGCCACTTTCAGGAAAAACATCTCCATAGAGGCCTGCAGTTCAGCACGGGCCCACGCTTAGTTTCCCTGTATGCCGATGATACGATTCTTTATGTACGAGATCCGCAGGCTAACCTAGACCCCCTCATCCGGGAAATACTTCGCTTTGGACTGCATTCGGGCCTAGGCATCAACTGGCATAAGTCCGTGATTTTCCCTCTCACCCCCAGCACGACGACATGGGACCTGGAATTCCCGCTGGAATGGTGCGCAGACTCCGTTAAATACTTGGGCATCCACATACAATTAGACACAGCAGAAATAATACGCCTCAATTATGGACAGGCGGTACACGCTCTGGAAGCGCAAGTTGATAAGTGGCTCAAACTGCCACTATCGATCGCAGGTCGAGTGGCGCTCATTAAAATGATCATTCTCCCCAAATTTTTATATCTTTTTAACAACATTCCCATCCTTCTCCCAAACAGCTTCTTTCAGACGCTCCGCTCTCATCTGATACGTGTCTGGTATGGGGAGACAGGCGGGCCCGAGTTCGTTGGCAGGTCATGACTCTCCCATACTAGAGGGGGGGCTACGGTGTTCCTGACTTGCACCTATATTATTTAATTGCCCAGTGCAGCTATGCGCACGCTTGGTATCACCCAGACGCCAGAATCCCTTATCTCCGCCCAGAGGTGGACTTGGTTCTCCCGGAAAGATTGGCGGCAATTCTCCCCAGGGGCCTGCCCAGGGACCCGTCTGATATCCAAACGGTCTCCACTACCAGCTGGGCCTGGGACAAACTCAGACAGACCACCGGCACCGCCACTCTATATTCCGCTGCCCTGCCACTCCCCAATCCCCGTTGGTTGCCGATCACCGATGAGCGACTTATACAACGCACCTTCACTAAATTTGGGGTCTCTAAATTAGACGACTTATTCCCGGATGGACATGCCTTTGACATAGATGACGAAACTAGGTTCCCAGACGCTACATTCATGGACAGATTTGTGCTCCAACGGGTCCGCTCTGCTATGCGCGCCACTTTCCCCGACTTCCCTCTAGCGCCCCAATCATTCCCCCCTCTCACCATGATCATTGAGGACGGCAGGGGGTTGCATCTGATCTCCAGGCTGTACAAAACGTGTGCTGCACTTGTCCCATTGAATGATGATAAGATTCGTAAAGACTGGGAGGAAGACCTGGGCAATCCAATAACTGATGACCAGTGGGAGGCCTGCTGCGCAGTTACAAAAACGATCTCTCTCAATAGCCGACACAAGCTGATCCATTTTAAGTTTCTCCGCAGAATATACGTCACACCCGCCAGAGTCCATAGAATAGACTCATCCAAACCCCATACTTGCCGCAAGTGCAACGCCCCACAAGCAGATTATGCCCACATTGCCTGGACATGCCCCCGCTTGCACTCTTTCTGGAAAGAGGTTCACAGGATCATAGGGGTCATGATTGCAATACCTCTCAACCTCTTGCCTGAAATTGCCCTGCTAGGCTATGTAGCTAATATCCCCAAAAAGGTAAGGAGCTACACCGGCATCTGCTTACTACTAGCTAAGAGAGAAGTGGCCTTACACTGGGGTAGTAAGTCGGCACCCACGGTCGCTGGTTGGATGACAAGTTTAGTTACATGTAGCACACAGAACGAGATATACGCCACCACGACTCCAGCTACCTCACGACCCAAGGACATTTGGGGCCCCCTCAGAGACTATCTGCTAGCCACGCGTCAGGACACCCTCACTCCACTGGAACAGGGCATGGTACCCGCGGGAATTGGGTAGTGGAAACGTTCAAACGCAAGTGACACCCGTCCAAGATCTCTGTATATGGCCGGTTCATTGTTGACATACACCAATGAATGCATTAAGGGCTCAGATATGGTCACTTCCCCCACGATATTAAGCTGCTGCATGCGCCTGACGACACCATTCACAAGTCCAGTTAAGATGTTGACATTATGATTATTATGGAGCGAAATGACTTTGCCTGTTTCCATGCCGCGATGCTGTCGCAGACTCCGCTCTGGACAGATACTGTTGATTGTATATGATCTGCTGTAAGTTGCATAACGATAAAACGCTAAATAAAGTTTAAAAAAAAAAAAAAAAAAAGGTAGGCCCTAGGGCAGGGTGCATTGTATGTAAGAGGTACGACATGCCCTGGTGTGTGTGGCATGTCCTGATAGTGAATTACAGCCAATTTCGTTTTTCACTATTGCAAGGCTACCTGCTCCCATAGGCCAGAATGGGCAGTTTGATTGTAAACCTTATAATCCTAACTGACCCAGGGAACAAGGTAGAAATTCGAGTTTTGTATGCCTGAACTCAGAATGTTAAAATACATCTTTTGGTGTGGGTGATTTTTACATTCTGTGTTTGAAAATACTACTTTTAGAAAGTAGGTATTTTCTTGCCTAACCTTCCAGTGTGCCTCTGCTAAGGTTGTGTATTCACTGTCTGGTTTATGAGTGACAGGGGACTGGAGAGGGTCTTGGCTCCAGCAGTCTGATGGGTCAGGGCTGGGCTGAATAGGACCCACATAGAATAGAGAGTAGGGGGGAGGAGACTTCCTTTCACTGACCTGAGCCCTCATAGAATAGAGAGTAGGGGGCGGGGATTTCCTTTCACTCCCCTGAGACCTCATAGAATAGAGAGTAGGGGGAGGAGATTTCCTTTCAGCTACCTGGGCCAGGTCTGCTCTCAAACAATGCTGTCTCCACCTCCTGCCAGAAAGCTGCACAGAACTGGTTTTGGTCAGGCACAGACACTCTCTGCCTCCAGAGAACAAAGACTTTTTGAGTATAAATATTGGGGCCCAGACCCCAAGACTTTAGATCACTTCTGGGAACCAAGACGAACCTTTGCTGAGGAGAAGAACCAGGAAACTGAAGGAGGAGACTGCCCCTGTGCTGTGTGCTGTTGGGGTTGGCCTGCAGTGGTTACTTTATTGCCAAAGAAAGGAACTTTGTGTGTACTTTAATCATCTTGAAGAAGATCTCGAAGGGCTTGAAGATTCAGCTAGCCTCCTGCCTGAAGTCTCAGGGATACAAGACTTCACCAACCAGCTCCCCTGAATTCCCTTGCTGGGAATTCTGCCTGCAAAGAGGTGCCTGCTGTTGTGTTGGGCCCTCTGAGAAGACTACGTGTCGCTGGGAGCTGGAAGTGCGACGCAACAAGGAGAAGCGTATCGCCGCCGCAGCTGTTGCTGTCGCATTGCCGAAGAAGCGTGCTGCAACTGTTCGCCGGCGCATCACCGACGAAGCGTGTCGCATCACCGGAGAAGCGTGTCGCCGCCGCATAGGTCGCCGTCGCATCACCGGAGAAGCGTGTCGCAGGGCCTGTCGCGGCTCAGAAGTTCACCGAGTCGCCGCACGGCGGTCGGGCGTGCACGCATCGCATCTACGTTGTCGCACCATAACCAAGACGCCATTTTGTCGCATCGCACCGGATCGTCATCACATCGAGGCGCCATCTTGTCGCATCGCACCGGATCACAGTAAGAAACCGACGCATCAACTCCCCACACAGTAAGGAAGCGAGCCTCAACTCCCCTGCGCAGCAGTAAGGAACCGACGCATCCACTCCCCTGAGTGTAAGGAACGGCGCATCAACTTCCCTGCGACCATTTTGTTTGTATTGCGTGACGCATCCAAGGTACTTTGAGAGTAAAGTGTCGCATTTATCATCTACATTGAACTAAGCTATTTCTACCATTTTAAAGACTCATTTTTGATTACAGTATTGTGGATTTTTGTCTTTTTACCTTGTGTTAAGTCTAGTAAAGATTACTTATTTTTCTAAACTGGTGTAGTGTCCATTTGTAGTGTTTTCACTGTATTACTGTATGTGTTCAAAAATGCTTTACACACTGCCTCTGAGATAAGCCTGCTTCTCGTGCCAAGCTACCAAGGGGGTGAGCAGGGGTTATTTAGGAGTGTAGCCCCTTACCCTGACTAGACGCAAGGGTCCCTATTTGTACAAAGGTGCAAACCATTGCCAACTAGAGACCCCCAAATCTAACAGTGTCTGGTACTGTTTTTGACAGATTTCATTCTACTTTCTGTATGAAGCCCAAATTAGCGGTCATTCAGCAAGCAGCAGTTAAGGAGTGTGCCTACTGTAGTGGAATGCACCCTTTTGAATAAATGTGACTTTGAGTTATATATTTGAGATAGGATTGTAGTTGGCAGAATATGTTAGGGAAGGCTTAATTAGAGATACCACTGGGTTTCTTCAGGATATTGGGGCCTTGTGTAGCAGCAAAGTACTGCTGTGTTTTTAGAAAGAGTGTTTTGTGCTTGTAGTCCATTTTATGTTTGTTGAAAACACATGCTTGTGTTCATTACACCGTGAGTGGACCATGGGGAGCCATTTTCAAACGATTGGCTTGCTTGGATGAGCCCCTTTCATTCATTGTCTTCAGCCATTGCCAATCGTATCTTGGACTGGGCCTTAGAAGCCTTTTAGTCATACCCTGATGCTGTTGGGGTGTAACCTTCAACTCCTAGGAATTACTTCCATTGGAATGCATAAGCGACTATTGTACATGTGAAAAGTACACCCAAATTCCACAATTTGCCACGTTACATTCTGTGACGCGTACATGCATTTTATTAAAAAAATCAATCCCTTTTGTCATTTGTTTTCACTACAAGACACATTGGTTCACTTTACTGCAGAACAAGTAAATTAATAGGGATGCCAAACCCCGCCCCTATGATACAAACCATCCGAGGAACAGACCTTTATCATCCATAGCAGCCACATTCAGATGCAAGGCAACTGAGCATTTCCAGTGTGCTGAGCAGGTCTTCTGCTCCTGATGCAGGGCCACTACTGGCATACAAATCCATAACAGCCTGGTCTGGCTAGTACTGAAAATGCAATGCCGGCCTACTGACTTTGCTAATGTTTGCTAAATACACTTGCTGAATTTGGTTGAAATGGTGATTGCTCTGTTTCCTAATTTTTAACACTGTCATGGAGCAGGTTAAGGATAGCAGGGTTGGTTGACGGGTCAGGAAGCAACCGAAACCACAACAAAAAGCGTAATTGTGGAAATCGTGGTTATTTTTTTCCATGTCTCATTATCTTAGTTCAACAACGGGAACACCATGTTGGCATGGTAAATGGGCTGGTGTACCGATCTTCCTTCCTTCTTTCTTCCTGTCTTCCTTCTTTCTTATTCTTAATGGGTTAGCATTTTACTTTGTTGCTGTGGATACAACTGGAAGCGGGTTACACAAAGAAAGAATGTTTTCATAAGACAGTATAGTTTCATTATGTGGGTCCTAGAATTGATTGTTAGTTTGAAAGGATGTGATTCCCGGCTGTGAGGAAAAGACTTACGTTATCCTATATGTGCACCAGTGTTTTGTCGCATTCCTACTTCCCTTCCACCTGTACTGCCAAACCTTAAATAAATATTTAATGAAAAAAATAATTAATATGTAAAACATTTTTTAACTTGAAACACTTTACAAAGTTGCACTATTTAAAGTCTTAAACATAGATGTGAAACGTAAAATCCAAGCATTGTATTTAGATACGTGCAATGCTTCTCTTTAATTGATGTGTACATGCAGCATAAATATATATGGTGCCGTCCAATTGCAGCTGACAGCATGGCTCATAGAGTTGAGCACTCGCCGATGACAACAGAATTGATCTGAATGTCACAAGTTCGAATCCCAGCCAGACAGATTCAGCCTCCCTCCATTCCAAAGCAGTGCAAGGAGCACATTAAAATTCTACTGTTCTTTAAACTCCTTTGAAGCAGCAGTAAAACAGCTCAGAATGCAATATAAAGACACAAACTATATATTTTAAATCATTTAAAGGCTGCTCTCTGGGCCGACCTAAAATAGTGACGGTCGAATGGTGATGAGCATTACTTTAACTCTACAGAGATTAAATAAACCCACTGCGAGCAAAAGGAAATGGCTACTGATAAGTGCAAACCTTGTTTTTGCAAATTTGCAGTCGAGTTCCTGATAAAGATCCGCATTCTCATGATTTTTTAATTTAAACATCTCTCCCCGAAAGTTTCAGCTAGAAATTTAATTTTGTGCATTGCTTGATGCTTTTGAAGAACTGTCATCGTCCAATCCTTAATGAGCTTTTATGTTAATTATTTTTTATCTATATTGTTAAATGTCTTTACATTTCGTGTAGGCGAAGCCAGTTCTGACAAGCACTTTAAGCAGGAATGTAAACTGGACTGAAGGTGTCAGTTTCAGTACCAGGTGCAAAGCATGAGATTTGAGCATGGGGTGGGTTTGGAAGAAAGCGATGCATACACATTCTCTCAGCCCACCTGTTTTCTACTGCTGGGATGTGTAAGGAGAGAAGTGAAGGGTTCTCCAGTCCCCTGGGCCGTCATTAGCTGCAGTGCAGGTGAGAAGAGGAAGTAGTTTGAATAGAATATATTCAAAGTAATGGAAGCAATAACATGGAATATATATATAAGGTATGGTCAGGGCTTTAAGTGGGATGAAAAAACTAGGGGGTCTCTAAAAGGGGCGTGGCCAATGTAATTAAGGGCGTGGCTTAAAAACATATAAGCTAAAAATCTGTGCTTAGCATAGTGTGCTGCCCGACTTGTATTTTGCTCTCTGTCATTGCATCCAGATATATCATACAACAAGTAACATCATACCTACAAGTCAGGACTATTGGCTTTGTCAGTGGTTGTTAGTTGTATAAGATAAATAAGCAGCAACTATGGCTTGTTTATAATATTGAAAAAGCTTCCACTTTAAAGCCCTGGTGACAGCACGACAATGTTGCTGCTCCTGAGTTTCAAAAAAAGAAGGGAAATCCAGAGAGAAAATGACTCTTTACAGGATTTCCCTTCCCCTACAACGCTCACCTGGCATGACGTCATGCCGTAACTTCTACACTAGTGAAGTGAGCAGCGTGAGCACACGCACATACATGTCTGCTGTCACTGCAGTCCGGAAAAAAACGGACCGCCTGTGCCAGGGCACAAAACAGAGCCCGATAGAAACCCGTTTCGAGGCCCCCTTTAAAAAACTGCCGGTGCTCAACACCGGTGAGACCCGGCCCACTTAAAGCCCTGGCTAAGGTTCATAGAGTTTCTATACGCAAGCATAATGTGCTTGTTACTTTCAGGATGGTGTATGTTGCAGACCTGCCAAGCTTGTAATAATTTTCACATGTAGCAGGAGGGACATTGGCATGGATGGCAGGGATATGGTGTGGGATTGATGTAGGATCAATGGGGCGGAGCCAGGCGCCGATGGAGCGGAGCTCTGTCCGCCGCATCCCCGACGATAAGGATCGTGAGCCCCGGGCACGAATCCTTTGCATAATCCGGGCGGCGGAACGTCCAGGGATTGTGCTGACACTGGTGGAAACTCCAGAAGACCCCGTGCGGCGAAGAATCGAGCAAATTTCTCTCCGGATCGGAGTCGTGTAAGCTGCGCTAAAATGGCGGCCGCGAAGTGAGGAGGCTGACCCTAGTATCTTTGGTGCGGAGTTGAACACCGAGACGCAGCAGCAAGTAAGCCCTGCACGGAAAGAAGACTGGCTGGCGACCGTGCAGCGGGGACCCTGAGGCCGTGACCCGCAACACGGATTGGAGCGACGCGGAGTGGGGCGCCTGCTCCGGAGTGCCGACTGCGTGCGTCCTGTTGAATAGGGCCTCGGTACACAGGCAAAGCGAAGGAGTGCGAGTCTGCAGCTGATACTCCCGACCGGAGCAGTCCAGAGAGCTGAAGTGCCGTACCTGAGAGGCCGGTGAGGATCTGGGCACCCTGGGTGAACCCAAGTAGCCCTTGGAGTGAGCGCTGATCCCCCCCTGGAGTGAGAGCTGATCCCAAGACCGAGACCAAGGTAGGGACTATCCCATCAGAGAAGAGCTGTGGGAGCCGCAAGCATTGGAGGGCCCGACCGCCGTGAATAAAAGTGACCCCGGAGGGGTGAGTTGGCTTCTGGGGACCCCGGGACTCACCAGCGCTGGGCATATTCCGCCGGAGTGCAGGGATACAACAACACGGCCACAGTAAAGGAGGTTATAGCACATATAGAAGTGCAGCAGGGGCGCCCAGACACAATCTGCCTGACTTAAACATGGCGCCCGCCGCTTACAATGCCTATATGCAGTTTTGGCGCGCTGGGCCTGCCGGGGACTCACTGCGGGTGCTTGAGCCAGGCGGGAGACCTGACTTCGTGGCACAGTTCCGCCTGCCCTGGAGCGCCCTCCTCTATCCACAAGATGGAGCCCAGCATGACCTCAAGATCAGCCCGGGATCCAGCATGCTGCTTCCCCCACCACCATCCGGCCTTCTACCCCTATGGACATCTCCAACTCGGGGATCCCTCCAGACCCAAGACCACCACCCTTGAGTGAAACACCACCTGAACACCTGGCTGAACGATGGCAAGAATTTCCTGCTCTGCAAATATGTAATATATAATTGTCCAAGCCTAATCGCTGTTAAATGTAATCCTGAGTGAATTTGCAATTTGTATATATATATAACTCAAACCACTAGTATATGTAGTAGACCTTTGTACTTACTACCATTCCTATGTAATTTTAGAGTTTATCTGTTTGTATCTCTTCCTTGAGTGACTTTACAACTTGTACATTTGCAATTTTTTCTGTTTGTATCTCTCATGTAACTCATGTAATCCAAAGTCCTTATGTAACGCAACTGGTTCCTTTGTAAAGCGCTCTGACAACTTCGGGTAATGTTCGCGCTATATAAAATCGCATTAAATAAATAAATATGGAGCACCGGGCTTCTCTGGGCAGCAACACCCTGCCCAGTCGCACAAAGGGACCTGGTGGCGTCTCATGTCCTGCCGAGGCTGCACAACCCGCAGTGGTTTAGGTCAGGGGAGAGAGCCTTCATTCGCGAGGTATTCTGTACCAGCTCACCTCGGTGTCTACCGTGTGATTGTCAATTGTCAAGGTACTGATACGAAATATGCTGATATTGTGCCCCCTCCCCCCCTAGAAAGAAAGTGCAAGGTAGCAGGTCTTTTTAGTGGATCCTTTGCTGACCTTGAAATCTGTAGGTGATGTTCTAATCCTGGCTTTAGCACTTTTCCAAAACGTCATTGGTTTGTTTTATCTCTATGATATAGCATGTGTATTGTGTATATTCTAAAGCGTACTACATATTGTGTGCACCAGGGCCTTATGAATTACATTTTTCCTTTCTTTTACATCCTGCTTTCTGTAGTTCTGCCTAACCTGCCCGCCACTCCTGGAATCACCGCTTGTACGCCATATAGTTCAATGTACATCATTTTATTCTTGAGATGCTCCTGTTACTTGCAGCCAAGGACTGCATTGTGTCAAAAATCTAAAAGAAAACCAGACATAGGTCATGTGTCCCTTCAGAGTGTATGTTCAAGTGACGTGACCGTAACTGTAAAAATCACTATCTTCAGGAAGAAGGGAACATTATGTTTACAGAACACACCATGAGAAGGATTAAGTGCTATAAAATTGTGGGCTACAGGTTAGGTATCTGTTGACCAAGATACGACACGCACACATTTTTTCTAAAAACTGGCCTTCTGCAGTTGAACAACAATATAAACTTTGATTTGAAATAAGTGTGGATTAGGCTCGAGTGGGAAACTGTCTGTATTCTGTATTATTGGTGGGAGAGAGGATGATGGGGAAAAAAAAGGAGCACATGCATGTAATTGAGATGAACATTAGATACAGTTAAATATTGTAAAGGTAGCGCTTTTCATTAAAGAAGTGGAAAATGAGGTCACAATGAATACACTGATGAACATTGTAAGTAGATGGAACAGAAAACAAATGTGGAAGTCGTCGAATCTGGATTTCCATTTAATGGATCTAGACAGGGCATGCTACGTTAGCCTTCAGTAGGAAATCATTAGGAACTGAAATTTAGAACCCGAGTGTGGTAATAAGAATGTGATATATATTTTTGAGGTTCAGGCTAGCCAATAATGTCAAGAGATCTCATAATGTAAGAAAACCTTTTTTAGAGGCTAAAAGACAAGAGAAGCCATAATGTTACGAATATTTGGAAAAAAAATAAGCAAGTATGAGTGCTCCCAAATTACTACCAGTTGATGTGTAGGTAGTGCGTCACTAAAATAAATAAATAAGAGTGTATCAATGCCCAACAACTCGGTAAAGCAAGCAAACAGATTAACTCCTCATTCTCCACCCACTTGGGTGCTAGTGGCGAAATAGGGAGAACCCGATTGAGGGTGAGCAGTTATATGTGGCTACACATCATGATCAGCTGAGTATGGTGTCTTATCACACTAAAATGTGACTGTGTATGGTAGAGATATCTCAAAATGGTCTGCCTCTTAATTCGCAAGAATGGATGATGGAACCCGTGTATTCCAAACTTTTGTATTTTTTTTTGGTGACAGTGAGTGTTTTCTTTTACGTAAATAAAAACGTGTGATATTTTAAACTCAACAATGAAAGTAGAAATATATTTGTCAGTAAACATTGTAATACAACACTGAAGACTCTAATTATGAGTCATGTAAATACAATTTCAACTGGATTATGAATAGTGTGGGAAATACAGTTTTTTTCCTTAAGCACATTTCACGAGGAAAAAGCCAGCTGAAATATATGTGAAAAAATAGCCCAGAAAAAGAGACAGTCAATACAGGACTCGGTGCTGAAACACTGACTTCTACAGTTATTCCATATTTCTGAGTTAAAAACTCCTAATCAGTCAGTAATACCATAACCTGCATTCAGCACACCCCTCATGATTTCTAATTCCAAGAGCGGCATTAGATCTGTAGTTTCCCCACAGTAATCCTAATATGGGCCTTATTGTCTTTGTTAATTGTGGAGATTAACAATAGTGACAGGTCCATGGCTCTCTGGTTGCGCTAGACCGTAGGAAAGTCACAAGTTCAGTCTGAATGGAGTGTGAGTTGGATACAGGGAACAAGTTTAATCCTGCTGAAGAGTTACCTTTTCAAATTCAGTGCGAAGGGTTCAGTTCGCATTGGAAGACGCTACGTGGAGGAGGCATTTGGGGTGAAGAGCAGGTCGAGCATGGTGGACTGTTGTTGCTGTAGTGCGAATAGTTGGTCGTCACTGGAGCTTTGCATTGGTTGATCAGAACTGCTGCCACAAAATGCAGGTCTAGCATTGCCAGTCATTGCAGACGTCGCTGTTGGCTCGAAGTGCTGGTCTCACCAGAGCTTCGCATTGGCGGTTGTCGCAAATGGTAGAGTTTTGGCACAAACTGGCACATTTGTAGTCGCAAAGAGCCCTAACTTAAGGATTTTCATCTTTTTCTTGTGGAGGAGCTCTCATTGATGCCAACCAAGAGTCCAACACCTGGGGGCCACCTCTTGGGTACAAGCCTAACTCCAGAAGAGGCCAGCAAGATGGCTCAGGCAGGGCCAGTTGGTGCTGGTCAGCTGGGCAATTGCAGGGAGGCCTCTGGAAGCTTGTTGTGTCCCTGTAGTTCACACAGGAGGTCAGCCAACTGACTCTTGGAGTCACTCTGGGTATCCTGGAATCAAGGGAAGCGGGTCCAATCTCCTTCAGACAAAGCAAGGCAGTTTGTGTTAATTATCAAAACAGATAAATAAAAGGCATTGTCATTTACAATGCCAATAGCTTAAACTCTTGCAAATGCGACCTATTGCATTGCAAATGCTTGTTTCTAGCTGTTGTCAGCCTTTGTGTGGAGGAATTCCCTGACCTATGCCCAAAACTGGTTCTGGTCAGTTCTTCTCCTTCTCCTGGTTCTGGCTCCAAGCTACCTAGGGTTAACCTAATGCAGGGCAGGCCTGGTGTTAGGTTCCTTTGTTTGCACTGCAGTCAGGTCCTCTCCAGCCATCCTCTCAGGAACACCCTCTCCCCTCACACCTAGGTTCCCTTTGTCTCACTGTCTGGAAGCAATATACACATCCCAACAGTTGAGCCATTCACAGTCATGTGACCAAGGACTCTGGCAGAAAGGCTCAGCTGGTTTTCAGATAATGGCAACTTTCTAAAAGCGTCATTTTCGGTATAGTAACTTAAAATCTGACTTTTAATATTAAAAAGCATTTTAGATTACAATTCATTTGAGTGTAAACAGGGTATCTGTCTGCTCCCAATCTGAAGATAGCACTTGTAAGTATAATAGGGCACTCCAATGTTAGTGTAGGGGAGACATATGTCTTACAACAGCGACAAGTGACTTTAGGATTTGTTTAGTACCAGGACATCTCAAACTTAAACACCATGTCCAACTTTTCGAATAAAATGCACCCTGCCCTGTGAGCCTTTATAGCCTAACTTAGGGGTGAGTTATAAGAAATATAAAGGAAGGGTTAGGCCTGACAAAGGTTTATTTTGCCAAGTCTAAATGTCAGTTAGGTTAAATTTGCACTACAGGCTGCAGTGGCAGGCCTGAGACCTGTTTTCCACTGCCACTTTAGTGGGTATCACGAGTGCTTCTGCCCACTTATAGCATTTAATTTAGAGGCCTTTGGTACATGTAATACCATGTAATGGGGACTTAAAAGTAAATTAAGTGTACCAATAAGGTGTACGTCAACTCTACCATGTTTTCAAGGAAGAGCACGCAGGTACTTTACCACTGGTTAGCAGGGAACAAGTGCACAGAGTCCTAAAAGCCAACAAAAACGAGTTTTGCAAAGGAAGGCAAAAATCTGATCCTGCAGAGAGGGCCAGGTCCAAAAGGTAATACACAGTTTTGGAACCTAGAACTGTAGATTTTTGTGTCCCCCTCTACTCTGTCATCTAATGTTCCTTCTTGCACAGGTAACTTCCAATTTTCTATTGTTTGGGAAGCAATATGTGGGTCCCACTTAAAGTTTCGGTATGAAACATTAAGTGAAATGGCAGCTTTGTAAGAGACTCTTTAGCAAAATGTGTTTTTTCTCTTTTTTACTAAAAACTTAGTTATGCCTTCTAAATGAGGGTCAGTTGAGAGCTCTCTTGCTCTTTCTTACTCATAGAATTCGAGCAGCAGCAGTTATCATTTTTATTCATGGATTTGAGATTTGGTAATGACAGTATGAATTGTCTGAAACATATCAGAGTTAAAAAGAAAATCCCTCATCCATCTGCCTGTCAGCGCCTTTGCTGGGCCAGCTGTTCTCTCTCCAATCAGCAGGGTATCCGGTTTTACAGATCTGAGGGGAGCTTTAAAGGGGAGAGTTCTATACTGACAGATTACCTCTGCTTGTAATGTTCACCATCATTTGTCAACACAGGCTCTTGAGTTCTAGAGCTGAGGACTCAACTGTGAAGCTAATGTGCAGTTCGTCTATGTGTCAAAGGAAGCACTATGATGCTATGCTAGCTATGTGCACTACACAAGAACCTTTGCATGCTCCTATGAGTGAATGGATGAATTAATCTTGTAACGTGGGAGTCTTGAACTATTGTGTAGTCAATGGAGCACCTTCCAATGTGAAGGCAGCATTAGTCATTGGCACTGCAGAGGGTGACTCAAACAGGCACCTACCTCCCAGTCTGGGCAAGAATAGGATTTTGCTCCTGAATCAAAATTACTGCATTTAAATTGAGAGGTGTGTTGGTCTGCCTCTTCAAGACAGCTCACTGCCTCCTTCTGGTTCACGGATCTTGTAGACATAGTTCTTGTTTGCTGGTTGTGCACAACTGACGAGTAACAACCTGTGTGTACATGGAATACAGACAAATTGGAGCATGCTTCATAGGAGTGGTCAGGGAAGCACCACTACAGTGTTCCCTGTTTAACAGAATCAGTGTAAAGCCTATCAGTTCTATAGGCATATTTTTGGTTTGTAGCTGCATGTGGTGGGTGTGCAGGAAGATGGTTGCTTAGTAGATTAATTTGCCCAGCTAATTGGGATTATGAAGATCTGGTGCCTCGTGCCAAATATCTTAGTCCCTGATGTATTTGCAGGTCATCTTGTTGCACTTGCCACTGACATGTACAGTTTCTGTTTGCTAGCATTGCACAACTGGCCAATTAGAGAATGTTCTCAGGTGTATGACAATCAGATGGGTGCCTACCAGCAGTACAGCTGGTTGGGGAGCTCGACTACACTGTTCTTTGTTCTGGGGTTTTCGTGTCTGTGGTCGTTAGGCTTTTAGAGAATTTAGCACATACGCACATACAGAATTAGTTTGCTGGATTGAAGCTTCTGGCCATCACAACTGTGCCGTAGTTGTAGTGCAGTTTTTCGGCTAGTCATAAAGTTAAGACATTTAGGCTAACTTTGAATGAACACCCAAAGAATATTCCATTGGGACTCGCTGAAATCACTCTAGCCATATGTGTGTACCCCTAAAAGTAGGAACCTGCACCATGCATTGGCTAGGGGATCTGAGCTCATGAGGTGGTACAAGGTGGCACAAGTTGTTAACATGGAGTGGTCCTTGGAATAAAGTGCTCTATGAATGAGACGCAAGGCCTTAAGGTTTATTTGTTCATGACTGGTTAGCTAGTGTAATGATCTGAGGGTGGCGGTTATATGGTCCTAATTGGAAAGATGTTGAGAAAAAATCTGGCAGCTTGATTCTGAACCAGTGGGACAGTGTAAAGCTGAAAGCCAAGCCTTTCTTCCAAGTTTTATGGTCTCACTGATTTTGGGCTGAGTATGCCCTGGTGCCTTTTCCAGAAAGTGTGTATTGCCCCAGCATCATTGTCTAAATCACAAAAGCAATAGTAAAGCTTGGAGCACAAAAAGAAGTCTCCATGTGTTTAGATATGCTCTGTTTTTTTTAAATCAATAAATCATATAGGGGTATGCGTATAAATGTATGATTCTCATTGGTTTAAAAGCATAAGCCTCCTACCTACATACTAAAATCTGAATAGCCATGTAGTCATCGAAGGTTCCCATTTTGACCACGGGAACACAATTATTCTTGCATTCTACAAGAGTGTTTTACCATGTGTTTCTAGTGTCATGAAAAAATCTTTGCAGATTTTTTTTGGGGTTTCCACAAAATTATGATTTTTTGGATGTTCTCATGGCTTTGTATTGCTACCTACCTTTGTGATTCTTGTTTGTTCCACTCTTAGGTGATGCCTCCCGGCATATAATTTTTTAAAATTGACTCTTACAATTTTTTTATACTTGTCAATAGATTTCCCTAAGGGTACATTAATGCCCTAGAAGCCGAGCTAACAGTTATTGCCTCTGAAGTCTAATGAAATGATAAACACATTTTCACATTATTTTTATTTATTTTTTTGAATTTTTTTATTATACACATAAATCTGCAATTACATTTCTTATGAAGGAGAAATTACATTGACAGTGTCTCATCAATCCTCATCGTACACAGTGATATACCATTATTCTTAGTTTCGATTTTTATACCTCATCATCCGAGTCTCGCTCTACGACAGGGGGGGATACACACATGTCCTCTATCGGCATTCCATTTGCCCCACACTTTCCCCCATTTCTTGGGGCACCCTCTGTGAATATACGTAGCCTTCTCAGCCACCATGATCATGTCCATATCCCTGCACCACTCTGTCAGGGTTGGGGCTTGTACTGCCCCCCATTTCTGAGCTATATTCCGCTTAGCTATCATCATCCCCGTTGTTGCCCAGTTCCAGTCCGTGTGGTTGAGGTCCGTTGGTTCCCATATATTCAATAGACAACGTTTGGGGTCAGGCGGGACTGGGTTCTTGCAGACCTCTGTGATTGTATCCATCACTGCCGTCCAGTATGGTGTAATCAGCGGACACTCCCACAGAGTGTGATAGAATGTGCCTAATTCATCACAGTTGCGCATACAGCGCGGGTCAGTGGCTCTACCTATCTTATGCATTGTCACCCGTGTGTAGTAGGTCCTATGTAGTATTTTTAGCTGTATCAAGCGCAGCCTAGAAGAGACCGCTATCTCTCTGGGCGATGCAATCGCTTCCTGCCAGTCGGTGTCATCCAGGTCCCCCACCTCTGTCTGCCAGACATCCCGGAGTCGTACCAGGGGGTCCGTTTGATTATTAATGATTTTCCGGTAAGTAAGAGAAATTGCTTTCTTGTCTAAGTGGTCTGTCATCAGCCGGTCCTCTAAGGGTGATGAGTCAGGGAGTACCTCCGCAGCTGGGATAGCTGCTTCCAGTGCATGTTTCACCTGCATGTATCGAAACATTTCACCAGGAGCCATTTCGTATTGTTCTTGCAGGTAGGTAAAGGTGACGACCTTTCCCTCTTTCCAGAGATCCCCCAGCCGGGAGATCCCTATCAGGTCCCACTTCTGAAATCCCTTGCTCTTTCCCAGGGTACCCAGCCTGCCAGTGTCCCATATTGGGGTGTATTGCGAAAGTTTGTCAGCCCATCCCAGGTGCCGTGTCACTGTGTGCCAGACATAAACCGTGTGTGCTGTTGGTCACAGGAGGCCTAATTTTTTGTGTTTGTTGTAGAGTACCCTGTTGACTCCTCCCGTTCCCAGAGCCACTCTGTCTGAGCGATACGCATGGTCAGTGGCAGGTGCATGAATCCACTGGTTGATCACCGTTAGTTGTAAGGCCCAGTAGTATGCCCGGACGTCGGGTTGAGTGATACCCCCGTCGTACCAGCTTCTAACCAGTTTACTCGCGGCCACTCTTGCCGGCTTGCTGTCCCAAAGGAGATTAGTGACTTCAGAGTTTATTGCTCTAAAATAGGAGTCAGGGACTCGATAGGGCGTGTTGTGTAAGGCATAAAGAAATTTGGGTAATGCCATAATTTTAAAAAGTGCCGCTCTGCCCAGTAGGGTGAGCGGTAACGCTATCCAATGTTTGATATCTCGCCTTAGCCTCTGTAGCGGCGCTTGAAGATTGAGCGCCTGGAATTCGTCTGGGTCGGACGTTACATGTATCCCTAGGTACTTAAAGCTGTCTGTTACTACCTTGACCGTACAACCCCTAGGAAGTTTGGGAGGTGGTCCATGTAGAATATACAGTACAGACTTCTCCCAATTAATCGTATACCCTGATACCTTCCCAAATACCTCACAGATGTTCAAAAGTGCATGAAGGGATTGCGTGGGGGAAGCTATATACACCAGGACGTCGTCTGCATAGAGGGAGATGCGATCTTCCCAGCCCTCCGCCCTTTTTAGACCCCGGATTATTGGGGTCTCCCTAATCCAGGCAGCCAATGGCTCCAGGACCAGTGCGAACAGAAGTGGCGATAGCGGGCAACCCTGCCTCGTCCCGTGCCCTAGAGATAATTCCTGTGAGATGTGTCCGTTAGCCACTACATGTGCGATGGGGTTAGCATACAATAGGCGTACCCAGGAACAGAATTTAGACCCAAACCCCAGATGCTGGAGGACAGCAAAAAGAAACGCCCATTCCACAGAGTCAAAGGCCATTTTCGCGTCAAGAGACTGGACCGCTGCGTCCTCCCGTATGGTGTGTTTTCGTCCCAGGACGCTATGTAGGTGCCTGAGGTTCAAAGCTGTATTCCTTCCTGGCATGAATCCTGATTGATCCAGGTGGACCAATTTAGTGAGGTAGGGGGTCAATCGGAGCGCCAACGTTTTGGCCAAAATCTTGGCCTCTGCGTTAATCAGCGATATCGGTCGATATGATGCGCACTCCGCAACGGGTTTGCCAGGTTTATGGATGGACACTATGGTAGCCAGACGCTAATCTCTAGGAAGCTCGCCTTGGGCCTGGCTTGCTTCATACATTTTCAACAGGTAGGGGGCCACTTTATCAGCCGTGAGTTTGTATAGGTCTATTGGGATGCCCGACTGTAGCTTGTGGATGGCCACCTTGAGCTCGTCTACTGTGATGTCCACATCAAGCCCTTGGGCCTCCTCTGATGTGAGCACCGGCATGCGTATGTCCCGAAGGAAATGGAGCGCTTCCTGAACTGTGGTTGTGTTCGTGGAGGTGTACACTCGCTCAAAATGTGCTGCTAGCGCAGTCACTATCTCCTGTGGGTCTGATGTGGATTCACCGTTCTCCGATCTGAGCTCCGCCACCCATCTATTCACCCGCTCCCTCTTGTCTAACCAAGCAAGAAGTTTGCCAGCTTTGTCCCCTGATTCATAGACCCTATGTTGGACTGCCGCTAGGCGAGTTTTGGCATCTGCCCATAGGTGTTCTTTATATTCCTGTTGTTTCGTACGTACCCTATATGCGGTGGCATCTGAGGGGTCCCCGGCATGTTGGGACTCCAAATGGTGCACCTCCTGTACTAAGGCTTCTATCTCTTTTTTCTTGTCTTTTTTATGACCTTCAATGAGCGATATGGCCTGCACCCGTAGGACTGGTTTATATGCCTCCCATAAAACTAGCGGAGAGGAGACCGAAGCCTCATTTTCTTTGAAATAATGCGTTGTCGTAGTTATCAGGCCTTTCCTAAAACGAGGTGCATGTATTTGCCTTTCTAGACAGTTAGTACTTCCCAGTACCAGTGAAAAATATAGAAAATATTTGATGGAGACAGGAGGAGAAAAAGATTAAGAAAAAACTATTGTCGTTTCATGAAAGGAGAGCATAGATCACACAGGGAAAGCTAAACTTTGTTTTGTGGGATTTACATTTATTATGTTTTTATGTTACCTGTTGCTAAGAAGTCCAAAACCTTGCGAATCCTTTCAACTTTCGAACAAGCTCCTAAAATAAATGTATATCCTTAAGTCCTCTTTTTAAAAACCTTACACATCTTTTGAAGATAAATGATTCACGGAGCCAAACTGCAGCGTCAATTGTAGACTCGTGTGTTCTTGAGTTTCTGTATCAATGTAGACGTGTCTGTCAAGTTTCCAATGACAAAGGATGCCATCCTGTTCTTCTGTTGGACACCGCCGAACACAGTACTTTGCACCGAACTATTGTGTGGCTTATAAAGATGTCTTCACACTTCTAAAAAAAAGACTCGGTTTATTACTTCTTACTGGTTTTGCTTTTGTACTGAAATGGAGGAATATAGAAAAGGAACCCTAGAAGATGGAGGGCTGATACTGAGAGCCTTCGCATTTATCTAAGGGTATAAGAGGGTGATTTTGATCTTTCATTGTTCATTATTGTGTACATGGGGAAACGGAGTTCTGCATCCACTGAAATGAACTAGATGTGAATCCTTTATTCTATCTGGATCTTGGTGATGGTGAGATAAAGTTTGTTGTTGTTTAAAGCTCTGCCAATGAAAGAAGGATGATAGATCAAAAGACAGATTGACATTTTGATACCTCATGTTATGTAGTGAATAGGTTTGTATTTGAGGGAAAAAAGAAAGATGTGGCATTATTTTTGCTGTTTGAGATAAGAAAATACTAACTTTTCAAATGTGAAAGCTGCGACTTACATTTAAGTAATATCCGTGTTTAATGATTCAGAAGCAGCATCAGTGCAAAATCAATTTAATCAATATCAGCCAGGTGCAAAATTGCCATGTAATATATTCCATTATTGGAACAACTTACCACACCCACTCCTCTCGCGACAGTGTAATCACCATGAATCGAACCGCCCTTAAAGACTTCTCACGAACCGCCCGTAAAGACGTCTTCTCTACACCCTGCAGCCCTACACATTTCTAACCGCCTTGACCTTCCATCTGTAGGCCTCAGCTGAGCACCCTTGGGGCCACATGTATCAAAAATCCATTTTGCATTCCTTAAATAGCGCATTTTAGGTAATTGTTATATAAGGAATGCAAAATCGTATGTAACAAAATAGCGATTACCTTACAGCGATTCCTGAAGATTTACGATTACCAATTAGGTAATTGCTATTAGGTAATACCTCTCCATTCGTTCCTAAAGGCCCATAGGTGCCAATGGTTTTGCATTACCTAATTGGTAATCGGAAATTAGGTAATGCAATACCAAGGGTGCCTGGGGGCCTAAGACCCCCCTGAAGCACCCCCCCCCTAAAAAAAATGAGCACATGTCAAGTACTACAGGCACTTAGAAAAATGCATTTTTGTGCATTTTTCCAAATTTGCACATGGTTACCATCGACTTGTAATCATTTGCATTTAGAAGATGCTTGGTACATGTGCTAAAGGAATCACAAATTGCGATTCCCTATTTGTAATCATAATTTTAGCGATTACCTAAAATTGCGACTACAAAGCCTTTCATACATTTTGAAAGGCTATTTTGCATTCGCAAACGGTCGAATTTTGTGATTTGCACTGTTAGCGAATGTAAAATGGTTTCATACATGTGGCCCTTAGTTATTTACACTCCCAATCTTTATGCTTCATCCCCTCCCCCTGATCCTGTCTCACCCTTTATCTGCACTGCCTCATCTGAAACCTCCATTGTGTACAGTGCTCTGTTTTACAGCTAGATTAGCACTTTAGGCCTACTTATGCAACATTTAGTTGAATGTTGCAAAATGATTTGCTTAGGTTTCGCACTGATGCAAAACTTTACTTAGTGCCTCATTTAGAGAGAAGCAAATGTGGGGAAAATATTAGAAAACAGTATGGTTGGGCTTCAAACTCCCCTCCCCCCCCACCCTATTTTGGCCTTGGCCGCTCTTGCATTGTTACTGTGACCTAGTCGTTCTTATAAAAGTGGACCTTGTTTGGGATATCGCAATAACGCGACCAATGTGCAGTGATAAAGCGGTTCTTCCAGCTTCATTTTCCCACCTTGGCAGTGCATTTATGTTATATAAGCCTTGAAGTGGTAGATTGCTATGGAAAAGAAGCCTTTTGTTAGTTAAAAGGGATCACAGTGTTCGTTTATTTTTCTAAATGATGGGTAGTTTTATCGGGATTATGAGAAAGTTCTCAAATTTCATTGGTCTCAATAGGTTGGATGCCACTATCAATGGGTACTTAAATGACGGTCTAATAACAGCACCTGTTATGCATTATGTTAAAAAGCAGAAACCAATATAGAGGAAAAAAACACCTTTAACTGGCATCTTTCATATATGAATACTCAGATAACGTTAAGTGTTGGCAGAGTCCAGGCTTAAATCACTGACCTTTGCCTATTTCATGATTTGGTTAGACTACAAGACTTCCCCTTGTGAGTACATAACTTCCTTTTTTGCGCAGACTGTTTTAGCTTGCTGTGGGGCTTGATGTTTAGATCAAGCTGACTTCCAGGGCTTACTACAGACTTGGAGGAGTGGAGATGGACCATTTTTGAAACCCTGCTCACTCAAGTAATGAGTGGGATTAAAGTTTATCGCTCTGTGGTTGGGGCAGGTGTTGTTGGCCAACTATGCCTTGAGTACTTGTACATGCAGTTGTTGTCAAATCAAAAGAATAAATGTGTTTTTAAGTCAGTCGATAACTAAATTACAACATCTCAGGTACTAAACTACCACATAATCAATCACCCTTTACCGTCCCTTAGCATAATTTCTTGATGCAGTTTTGGTCGGAATGGCAAGATGGCAGCTTTGCAGCTGAATACCTGCCACCAACCTGCCTGTATGAGGCTTCATTTACAGAGAATGGAAGTGTTTTGGCTCCTTGAGATCTTAGTCTAGAAAATTCATTGAAGCATGCTCTGTCTGCTTTTAGAAGGTTTCAATTCAGTAATGCAATTTCTCAACTAAGTTATGAGTATATATATATGTGTGTGTATAGAAAACCATAAATACTTTTTTTCAACAACGTTGCACCTAACCAAAAAGCAAAACCTGCTTTTTTCGGGGATGAAATGTGCCTGTTACCAATATCTTAAAAATATATATTTTGGTTGTACGTTCTTGCTTTTCAGATTACATTAACACATCACCTTTTATTATTTCAGGTTCCTACTGTCCCCTATCAGGAGAAAGAGTCACAACTGTAGCCGCTCTCATATCGAGATGTCTCGCCACCATAGCCGGTTTGAAAGAGACTATCGCGGGGGCTGGGAGCGTTGGGAATGGAGCTCCAATGGTAATCATGTGAATACTACAAACTGCAACAACACAGTTGGTGTTAATGGTAACAACAGACCTGGACTTTTGCCTTTGCCTATTGTACGCGCTCGGCTTCCCACACCTGCCTCTTCAGCGTCCACCACAGTAAGCAGTGATACCACAACAAATCTCGGCACCAGTTCGTCTACAGCTGCAACTACCAAAGTAAGAACAGTGTAACTTTCATCATCTTTTCAGTTCATTAGATCTGTTCACGTAAAACCTGGGGGCTGTAAACTAAACTTGTTATGAATGTATATCAAAGACAGAAAATTGATGGTTGTTTTCAATGAATGTCTGTGGTATTATTCATTGTCATCTTCTGCTGATGGCAAGTTCTTCTGTCTAATATATCACTAACAATATGGCCGAATCGACGGCATAATATAAGCATTGGTTTTACTTTAGTAATAACATGACTCATTTGTTTCATGAATTGCTACTGTATAGTGATTATTGAGTTAGGTCCCATTAGCTGGGTCATTGGTGGGTAGGTTGATTCAGCCTATAAAGTTAGTCATGAAATATCGTGGTGGGCATTAAATTGTGAATATTAATCTCTAGCTCTTTCAGAAGAACCCATGCAGAAATCTGCTTCTGACCCCTACCAATCTCAATTTTAATCTTTTTTTTTTTTAACCCAATACATCTATGCAGTGAGGAGACATCGCTGCTGCAGTTAGCGCTGCAGACTTATTCCCTCATTCCAGACTCATTCCCTACAGCAGATTCATGATTCACACTGATCCACTCCCACGTGGAGGAACTAAGATTCCCATAATTCGACTCCCGCCTCGCACACTCTAGTAGGCTCGTAGCATTTACGAGAGAGCTATCAACGCACAGTACCTCGTCTCAACAGCCAATGTTTGGAGACGCTCATGGTCACGCTCAAGGCTGAAGAAGTTTTCCTACACCCTCAGGCTGTTGCAAACTGCAAGAACTAGTCCTCCTTTTCACTGTTTCCCCCAGTAGCATGCCTGTTTGTTCAGATAATCATGGACACCCCCTCCATCTTGTTAAAGACTAAAGAAAGACCCACTTGTTTCACTAGTCATTGGATTGACAGAGAAGTTTATGAACTCTATATTTGAATATCAGACATTGCCAAGCATGCCTTTACCCCTAGGGCATTACGACATGTTACCTAAACAACACATTACAGTGGTATCAATTGAATATATATTTTATTGGAGGAATTCTCCAAACCCTTTTTTTTTTTTTTAAGTCGTGTATATTTTTTGGGGGAGGGGTAGGAGTTTCATTTTCCTATAACCCTGTTTTTTAAAACATACATATTTATATTTGAATGGATTCCACCCCAAAGCCCCCTTTTTCTGTCTCCACCCCCCTTTTCACCCTTTGTTATTTTTTACATTTCCCCTTACTATCCCCTTCCCCAACAAGACCATAAACCCTTCATACCTTTAATGCCCATGCCCTTATACATACCTGAACCCTAAAAGTCCCTTACTACCCTGTGCGGTTATCCCTTATCTCGTACCCATCCCTGAACCATGATCCCTATAAAAACATTTGGTACACTGTACCCTTACCCATCGACGAATCCTAAAAACTATTTAGTAACCTGCACAATTACTCCTCTCTGGACTCTAAAAACCACTGTTAACCCTTTCTACTACATACCCTCACCCATCCCTGAACCCTAAAAGTCCTTTACTACACCGTACCCTTATCCATCCATGAACCCTAAAAACCCCTTACTGTCATGTACCATTATCCATCTCTGAGCCATATAAATGTCTTGCTACCACATACCCTTACCCACCCCTGGCCCCTGAAAAGCTAATTAAAGCCCTAACCACCCTGAACCCTTACCCATCCCATAACCTTAAAATCTCTCCCTCCCCTTTTTGTTTATATACTTACATCATTAAAAAAAATACTTGCATGCATGCTAAACGACTGCATAGTAAAGTACCAAAAAAAGCCTTTGTGGTACTTACTTAATAAATAGCTACACTTGCCTTTATAATAGTTCTATTCTTTAATACTGACAGCAAAGTATGTGGTTGAAATAGATTTCTTAAATTTTTACAATATTCTGTGATTTTTTCCAAATTTGACCAGGTCTAATCTGTGTTACTTATAAGGAAAATTTGGTTTCACATTGATGTCGGAAGGGTTTGTTTGTTTATATATGCTTCCAAAAATTACTAAACTTCTGAATACATAACTAAAGTTAAGTAGCTGTACATTGTCCAGACATATGTGAAAATATCAATGACTTGCCCAGTGCTTAATTTGTGAAATGAGTGCCGAAGCCTAAAGTTCTGCTCAGAAGTCCAGCTGGTGCAACTAAATGACAGGGCATCTGTTGGACTTGGCCCTTTTTGCAGGGTCATCCCAGAACTTTTTGCCTTGCTCCTGGATTTTTTCTGACCTGTTGGTGGTGGTTTTATGACTCTGGGCACTTTATCACTGCTCATCAGTGCTAAAGTGCAAGTGATCTCTATGTTATGTTATGTTAGCCGGTAGTAAAGCGCACGGCTACTCCATGGAGTGTCCCGGTGCTAAAACTTGGTAAGATTGATCTACACCTGTTTGGCATATTTAATTTACCTATCAGTCCCTTGTACAGTGGTATCCAATATACCCAAGGCCAGTAAATTAAATTCTACTGGTGGGCTTGCGGCGCTGCTTGCTCCACCCGCCAATGTAGCCTTTCAAACCTGTCTCAGGCCTCTGCCACTGCAGGGCCTGCGAGTGCAGTTTACTACTGCTGTGACGTTGCACATAAAGTGGTTGCCACGTCTGCAACTCCCCTTTTATTACATATCAGTCACCCCTAAGGTAGGCCCTATCTAGCCCTATGGGCAGGGTGCGGTGTAGGTAAAAGGTAGGACATGTCCCTTAACTGTGTGGCATGTCCTGGTAGTGACAAACAGCCTATTTGGTTTCTCACTGCTGTAAGGCTGCCCTCTCATAGGGATGCATTGGGGAATCCCTGATATGTGCTTCAGTGGTAATTCCTGACATGAGAGGGGTAGCGTGATCAAGTTTGGTATGTTTAGGATAGTAGTGATAAACCCTGCTTATTGGTTAAAGTGGATTTATTATTACTATTTTAGAAATGCCACTTTTACAAGTGGGCATTTCTGTGTGCTATCGGCCTTTGTACCTGTCTGATGTGTATTGACCGTCTGGTTATGACTGACAGGAGAGAGGGGAGATGCATTCATTCCAGCCTGTCTTTGGGGGGGTTGAGGTGTGTCCTGCCCTGTCTGGGTGACTCAGTGCTAGGCTGAATAGGCCTGGTCTGCATTTGGAGTGGTGGGAGGAGTAGAACCTGCACCTGAGTAAGGCTGTGCCTGCCTTCCACAATGATGGCTCCGCCCCCCTGTGGTGTGTCTGGGGCCAAGGCTTACACTAACAATGGAGGTTGTTGTGCCCTTGCAAATGTAATTGTAAAGTGCCCCCAGAACTGGTTTGGACTGGCCTCAGAGCCCTGTGCCAGGGGAGAACAAAGACACTTTGGACTATAAGTACTGGGGCTGTGACCCCATGTAAAGTTGAACTGGTGAACTGAAACTGAAGAAGATACTGCCAGGGGACTGCTGTGTGCCAGGAGGTATCACCGCCTTGGACTTCCTGCTGGGTGGCTGAGAGGACTACCCCTCTGCTAGTGGACCTTGCGTGCTGGCCTGCCTGGGCCCTGTCCTCTGCCCCAGTGATCTCTCAGGGCTTGGGATCCTGCCCTGCAGTACTTAAACAACTTAGCGCTAAGTGAGCGATTGATTCAATTGGGGTACCTCCCCTTTGCTTTGGGAAGCTCTGACGAGGGCTCGCTCTGCTCCCTAACCAGTGCGTGTGGAGCACTTCATTCTTCCGTGCTTGGAAGCGCTGAGCCTACGAGGCAGAAGATACTGCATGATGGGGGCTTGAATTTGTTGTTGGAGCCCGAGACGCGGGCTCACTCGCTGAGTGCGGCGGGCGCAAAGGAGCAAATTTGCGGCATGAAGAAACGCCGCAGGGGGACTTCCCTGAAGGCATTGTCGGGTAACCAAAGTGCTCACTCGCTAAACGGCTGGGGACACGTCGGCGTCATCAGCTGCCCCAGCCGCAAAGGGCCGTGTGACCGCGCTCGGCCCGGAGAAGCAGCGCCTCCCGCGGTAGCCTGGCAGGGAGGTGAGTGCCGGTAGGACCGGTGTGCCTCTGTCCCGAGCCGCGCTGTCTGGGGCGCGGCAGCTGGAGACCAGTTGAGGTCTCAGGGGCGCCCTTTTGAGGAAGTGGGCCGCACTGTTGCTTTCCAGCCTGAGGAGCCATTGGCAGATCCCACTCGGGTGCTTTCGTAGCACCGAAGCGATTCCTGCATTTCCCGGAGTAGATGGGCCGGTAGCCCAGGAGTGTACGGGGACAGCCTAGTGCGGCTGGCCCGGGCCTGCGACCCCTCTGGCTGCACTTGGGGTGGATTTGCAGGCCTCGTGCTTGTGAAAGCATCTCGGCCTCTGCAGACTGGACGGGAGGGAAGCCTCCAAGGAGGTCCCGGTCTGGCTGAGGCTGGTGGAAACACCAGGCGGATTGGTGTTGAGGCACAAGGTCCTGGGTGCTGGTATTTACTGCCAGGGCAGCGTGCATTGTGGCCCATATGCCCGGAGGATCCCACGCAGTGGGTATTACATTGACAGGGCTGCACCCTATGTACCGCAACGGTGACCTGCATTTGCCTAAGAGGGGCATGATGTGTTTATGGAATGTGCACTCCGATAAGTATTCACTATGGTGCACTGCTGATTGTACTAATGCATAATGGTTTTATGCTGTTTTGATAACATGTGCACCCTATGAACATTGTGTCCAGAGCCCTACATATGTCTGACAGTTGCCCGATTGGCCTATTGATGTATGTAAATCCCTGTGAAGTCATGACCAGTGCCTGGTGGCACAGTGTAATATATGTGATTACGTTCTAGTGTGTTTTTATGTATAATACAAGGGCTATTTTTATATAACCTTGTGTGAGGTTTCCTTTGTGGTGTGCCTATTGTGTCACTGCTGTGTGAGTGTGTTGTGCAAATGCTTTACACATGCCTCTGGGATAAGCCTGACTGCTTTGCCAAGCTACCAAGGGGGTGAGCAGGGGTTATCTTCAGCGTGTAACTCCCTTACCCTTACTAGAGTGGTGGGTTCTGACTGGCTTAGGTGTATACCCTAGCTAACCAATAACCCCATTTCTAACAGCGTCGAATACCAAGACTGCATAGTTCTGAATCCATCTCAAGCCTCTTTAATCCACTACCAGGCACTCCTTCCCCCTTTATCTCACTTTATAAGGTTCATGCTTTCGCCATTTGTGCCCGTTTTCCATCCTACGTTTCCTCCTGTCCCGTTTGTGTTTCATTCTCTCTTGCTCTTGGAAAATGACTGGTAAGTATAAATAAGTGCCAGTCCCCAAAAATGATTGCCAGTGGCTCCCACCAGCTCAAATTAAGCACTGTCCGGGGCCACTTTTGGAGTGGTGCGCCCCTTGTAGAAACGCTAATAATACACTCTTCAGCCAGTCAACTTGGTCACGGCAAACAGATGTGCCCGTGAAAAAAAGTTTTTTAATAGAGAAGGAAGCATGGCTTAGCCACCAATCCACAGAACCAATCTACTTAGCGAATACATGCTTATGTAGTTTGGTGATTTAAAGTTTAAGGTAAACTTCAGTTCTGGTTTTGTTGTTTTAAAAGACAATGTGTTATTGTGGCGCAGTGCTATAGACTCTGTCCCAAGAGATGACGGGCTACATTAGCCCAGCTCGCTGACATAATCAAAGAGCGCCATGCGGCACCGAGGCAGCTGTTTGGCCGCCCCAACTTCATCCCCGGGGGAAATCTCGGCTACATGAGCACACCTACTGAGGTGCACGGATTTACAGGATGCTCTGAAAAGCAATTTAGCTAAATTATCCTTGGAGGGTTCCACCTCCAACATGTATTTGTTTTACACAGGAAAAAATTAGCACACTAATATTGAAGTTGCAAACTAAGCAAAGATTTACTGTAATCATCTATCAAAGGAATTGATTTCTAAGAAAAAAACAAGGTTGATTTCTTCGAATGAGCAATCTCCTTCATCACTATTGTATTATTATTTTCTGAAACACTCCTGTACCAGTTTTATACATTTATTTTTATTTATGATATATATGCAGCGCTCACAATAAACAGCAACCATTTCAAAATGAAGCATAGGGAAGTTCCTTAGGCCAGGCCAAGGGCCGAAGTATTGTACCGTTATGGAGTAGTATTTTTCAGCATTACTTATGTTTAAAAAATGAAAGTAAAACAGATTTCTGTTGCTGCACAACAACCGTAAAATCCAGGTAGGAACCGACTTTAGGGCCCTACTTCAATACAATATTTATGTCACTAAGCGCATAATTTGTGCAGGTGTTGGCACCAGCACTTATTTTTTAACCCCGACACTTATCTATGAGTGTACCCAGCTCTTATTTTTAGAAATCCTGTCTTCTTTATGGACTGTCATAAATAACTGCTGGTGTAATGAAATAAGTACTGATGCTGACACCGGCACAAATTAAGCACTCGGTGAAATACAAAATAGTAATAAACTAGGGCCTTAAAGTCTGTCCCTATCATTGTGTTTGCAACTATGTAGTGCATGTAGCAGCGCCTATAACATTGACTTCCTGAAAAGTACCTTTCCTGGGTACTTATTTTATTAATATTATTATTATTATAGCTATCACTTTTGTTTTACAAATTAAACAATGATTTCATTTAACTAACGTCACACTGGTAAAACATCCAGATACCAAAGTTTATTTTTTAAAACCAGCCAGAATGGATAACCTTTAACTATAAATCCTGGGCTCAAAATTACATTATTAATAGTTCTTAAAATGTTTTAACTAGGAGTTTGGTAATAAGTTGGGGAGAGGATGTGGCCTAACGACTAGAGCGGTTGACCGCAAAGCTTAGGAACCGTGTTTGAGTCTCGGCAGGGACGCTCAACATCCTGTGATTCTGGGCAAATCACTTAATCTCCCCGTGCCTAACAAAAATGAATGTGTCCGTCTGTAACGCAACTGGTGCTCATGTGAAGCACTCTGATACCTTTGGGTTGTGTTCGCGCTATATAAAACTCCCCTTACCCCCCAGCCCTCCCCCCCCCAAAAAAAGTTTAGGAGCGGTTTCAGTAAAGCAGTATCAGTAAGGAGGCAGTATAGGGGCTCCAAATTCGTAATATAAATTTAATGAAAAAATAACCTTGGACCACATAAAAAAGAACCTGCAAATGGCCCACTTTGCTATGCAAGAAGATCACCAGTGAAATATTTAATGGTAACAATATTTATAAAATAATAATCACTTACACAGTGCCCATGAAAAATTGATTTGTCTTGGTATATTATGCAGTACAATTTTTTTTCCAAATTGTAAGGCTGAAAGGCTGAGTTGGGCTTGTCGATATTCAAATCATGCTCACTGTTTCTGTCATCTGTGTACAACTCACCTCACTGACTTTTGTAACTATTATTAAACTGCATCTCTCTCTGTGCCCTAGAGCCTTTCTTCCAAAACCCCACTGTTAGACCTGTCAGCCCTAGGGTGGTCTTACCCCGTTTTTTCTCTTTGCGCCTCATTTTTTGCCACTACCTTTTTGTTGGACCTAGGTCTCTGGGCGCCTTACCACTGCCAAACAGTGCTGAGGTGCAGGTGCTCTCTCCTAACAAGATGGCTGCCACAGGCCCCTGCTACTGCGGAGTGGCCATTGTACATGCACGCACCAGTAGTCAGGATCATGCTGGGACATAATGTTACTGTATCCATGCTGTCCCGACGCTGGGCCTCATAGACAGACATGACGGAAGCTTCTAGAACCTTCCAGCCTAGGGAGGAGTTATGTTTTGCCGCCTTTCAGGAGGGTCACCTGACCTAGGGGTATAAGAGGTTTGGAGGGAAACCTAGCTAGTCAGTTGGGGCACCACTGGACCTGGGGGAACCTCTGCCGGAGTACAGGCTGTTGGGCCTAGGGGGGAGACCTACACTACTGGTACTGACTGGGCTTAGGCACTGCTGTGCTGAGATAGATGAGGAACACCTTCCACCTGCTGACCTTGCCCAGCGTGAGGGGACCCAGGGAACCACCTCCAGTGTGCCTGCAGGGCACCTACCTGCCTCTTGTGCCCACCAACTCAACCCCTATCCTCTCCCCCAAGTTACTGCAACAAGAAGCTACCTTCAAGAAATTACCACCAAAAGGACTGCAGCTACATCTGCCATCTACTGCCAGCGCCTGGCCTGAGGAGCGCTGTGTCCTGCTGGGTAAGCGCTGTGCCTTCCTAGCGCTGTGCCCCCCCCCCCTAGTGTCTCGCCCTAAAGAGGCGGTATACGCTGAGATCATCGCCGCGGCCTCCAGCGCCGTGAGGGAAGAAGCGCTGCATTCCCCGACCCCCGCTGCGGCCCACCTGCGCTGTGACAGGAGAAGTAACTGCGGCTGCCAAGATCACCGCCGCTGCCCAGGCGCCGTGGGAGGAGAAAGCGCTGTGTGAGTTGCAATCACACCGCTGCCACCAATGTTAGAACCTGGGTCACCGATTCCGACATGATAGCTTGGCGCAGGCAGGAAGGCACCCGAAGACAATGTGTAAAGTAGTTGTGCAGCACACTCTCACACTGACTCAGTAATGCGCACGCAATGAAGAGACACCACACCAGGCTGTTGTATAAAACAAGACTCTTTATCTAATTCATTTCAGGGCAAATAACGTGGAATTCCCACAACTTAGAATCAATAGAGGTGATAATCTCAGGGCAACATTAAATTCATTTCGCTCCTTAAAAACATGGGTAAATTCATTCAAGTACATCAAGACATCAGACCTTCATACAGGTAAACAGGTGGTCGCAACAACCTTCTTAAACCCGGGAACACTGTAGGTAATGACGTGCAGGTGATAACCTGGGCATAGCCCCAATCAGGTACATTCAACTCAATAAAGCCTTTGAAGTAGGAAGGCATTCAACATGGGTAACATTTCCATAAAAATCACAGTTCTGGTGAACTTAGCTGCTGCATGCAATGATTTTTATAACCAGCTTCTATAGCGCAGCATTCCTTATGCAGGGCACTACTAGTGACATTTCCTGAGCACATGGGCATTGCAGGGCACATTTTACAGGTAGGCATCTGATACAGACAACCTTCTCAAGGGCCTATTCACTACGGGCAACATTTACTGAAAAGCCTATTCACTCGAGGCAGCCTTTCTGAGTGCGGTGATCTCTGCAGTGCAGGCAGCAATGCGCATGGGGACACCTCTATTCAAATCCAGCAACGTGCTGGTCGAGGGCCACCTGTCGTTACCGGCGTTGACACTTCCCAGAACTGAAGGCCCCTCGACCAGCACGTTGCTGTATTTGAATAGAGGTGTCCCCATGCGCATTGCTGCCTGCACTGCAGAGATCACCGCACTCAGAAAGGCTGCCTCGAGTGAATAGGCTTTTCAGTAAATGTTGCCCGTAGTGAATAGGCCCTTGAGAAGGGTTGTCTGTATCAGATGCCTACCTGTAAAATGTGCCCTGCAATGCCCATGTGCTCAGGAAATGTCACTAGTAGTGCCCTGCATAAGGAATGCTGCGCTATAGAAGCTGGTTATAAAAATCATTGCATGCAGCAGCTAAGTTCACCAGAACTGTGATTTTTATGGAAATGTTAACCATGTTGAATGCCTTCCTGCTTCAAAGGCTTTGAGTTGAATGTACCTGATTGGGGCTATGCCCAGGTTATCACCTGCACGTCATTACCTACAGTGTTCTCGGGTTTAAGAAGGTTGTTGCGACCACCTGTTTACCTGTATGAAGGTCTGATGTCTTGATGTACTTGAATGAATTTACCCATGTTTTTAAGGAGCGAAATGAATTTAATGTTGCCCTGAGATTATCACCTCTATTGATTCTAAGTTGTGGGAATTCCACGTTATTTGCCCTGAAATGAATTAGATAAAGAGTCTTGTTTTATACAACAGCCTGGTGTGGTGTCTCTTCATTGCGTGCGCATTACTGAGTCAGTGTGAGAGTGTGCTGCACAACTACTTTACACATTGCCTTCGGGTGCCTTCCTGCCTCGCGCCAAGCTACCGTGTCGGAATCGGTGACCCCGGTTCTAACACCCACCACTTCAGAAACACAGCGACATACAATTCGCACCTCCAACTGTTAGGTAGAAAACAAGCGCTTTCTCCTAATAATTTGTATGCGCCTGGCTGCCGCCTTCGGAGGTAAAGACGTGAGGAACCTGTTTGGCAGCCTTTTTAGTGCATTAGCAGCAGCTTCTTGTGACATTAAAAATGCAACATCTGTGGGTGGATACAGTAGATGCAAAAATAATGTATGTTCTTTTGTGTGAATGTTTGTCGTACTATAGAAGCCCTGTGTCAATTTCTGGCCTGGACTTCTTTGTTCCTCCTACACTTTAGAAACATTTAGTGTTTTATAATATTCCTCTTGTTATGTATGGCAGGAAGTCATTAGAGTAATAACTGGATTCTACAAAGCAGTAATTCACTGCTATGATGTAGCAGCAGTGGGTAACGGAACTTGATACCCACTGTTACGTCATAAAGGAATTCAAGGCTGCTCTGCCTGGCATATCTGAGAGCCTGTCAGACCAGTGCCGGAGAGCAGACTTATGGGGGGGGGGGGGGCGAGGAAAGAAAGGGAAGGCACAGAGAGTGGTAAGTGGCAGGAGGCCAGGTATTTTTTCTTCTTTTACTTTTGGGAAGGGTGGAGAGGTCAAGTTATGCATTGCTTTCCCACTGTTCTTCTGCCCCACATGTCTATTGCAAGCAGGGGGAGATGATTTGTGGGGCCTTACACAACATAAAATTATAGATGGGTAAAAACCAAATAATCAGGGTGTTTTTATTTTGGGGTTCTGAGTGATGTGATGGGCAACTCGAGCTTTGTTCTTTTTAGTGTAAAAGCCTTTTAGGGTTGAGCCTCCGACAGCAGGCGCTAGCGCATGCACTCGCTTGCAAGACACTATTGTTTTCAGTAAGGGGCTTGAAGCCTGCCCATTGGTTACCATTAGTTGGATTCAATTTCACTCTTCTTTCTGTCTCCTAATTGTCCACCGCTGGCCAAACGTCACTTCCGTTGGTCTCCATGGAGCAGGGACCAAACACAGATTGTTTCAACTTAATCAGTCGCCGTCTGCTGCTCCTGACGAAATTGAAGTGATATTTCTTCATCCCCTTCAAGCCCTGCCCCTGAATGGTACTCCCTCCTCCCCCACACCTCCCTCAAGTTGTTTTCCCTCTACCCGCCTCCTGTTATCACTGTTGCCAATGCAAGGCATATCCTACACATTGCTGTTCTTCCATAGTAATTTCCAGTTTGTTTTACACAGTGAAACTGCCGTTCATGGGTTATTATCCCTGTTCACGCAGTCACAAAAACTATTTTGTAAACTGAAAAAAGATGTTTAACCCTGTCATGACTTCTCTCCTTTATGAGTCAGTGTTGGCAACTGGCATTATTGTGTACGGTATTTGTTGACTGTAATGACCCTACTTTTCCAGTACTGGCCATACATATCACTCTGCTAATGCACCTCAATTATGTCCTGCTGCACTAACTGCTGAGACCCATGTGCAGCTTTCACAATGCACCCAATTCCTGCAGAACGTCTTCATGTCCAGTACTGGAGCGCACACAGTGCCACCAATAACCCACATTCACAACCTGCAACTTTTCTGCTATCCAGGACTGGCAGTCCACTGTTCTGCCAATGCAGCTCAGCCATATCCTGCTGTTCCTCCCATGCGTGTTCAGGACTTTGTCACCCTCAGAAAGTTTTCCTTCACCGGGAATAATAGGCCGCTCAGCAAGTGCACCTCGGTCATAACCGGGCACACCCGCAACCATTCAATCACAGACTCAACCACATAGAGCTCTGCTAATGCACCGCAATCATGACCTGCAGCATCCACTAGTATTCCAATTTAGAGACCCTGCACGGTCCCCTCAATTCACCTCCCCCTTTACCTGAAGAATGTCTGCTCTTTCGGTGCAGGGGATTACAAACAGACCTGTAATGCAGCTCAACACCATCCAGGACCAATTGCTGTTCCATTACTGACTCCAACATACAGCTCAGGGGTTGCACCCCAGCCCTGACGGACACTAACCCTGGTTTTCCAGTACTGGACCACCGGATCTGTCAATGTCCCTCAATCAAGCCTTGCTGCCTCCAACCCATTGCAAGCCAGACTAAGCCTATGTCCCATGCCTGGCATTTTACCTTCAGAAGGTGGGTACCAAACTTTACCAGGGCCTCTGAACAGCTTCTCACCGCTTTCTTTTCAGCCCATCTCCACATCTGGCTACCGTGCATGGTGAGTGACTTTGAATCCAGTTTCTATGCGCTAGTCGAATGTTACTGGCTGTAGCAAGGCTGTCTGACACTAATGCATGTCACCCTGGGACGTAGCTACAGTTGGTACAGCAGGTGCAGTGACCTTGACGTGCCATTGAGCCCAGATTATTACTATATTTTGCTACCCCATCAGCAGTCAAAGCTGTCTAGTTTGCTAAAGACACCTTGGGGACATTCTGAAAGCTCCCCTGGGAATGCATTCCACCCACTGCTCATCATTGGGTTTGTGGTTTGTAAGTCACATTTGCTTGCTTTCTATTTGCTGCCTTTACTTATTTTAGGCTGTCCAGCTTGAGATAGTCCATCCCGTAGAGCATAGCCTGTTTACCAATGCTCCTGGTTTTCTTACACAAAAGCGTCCACAAACACTCACTTTCTGTAAACGGCCTTTAAATTTTGTTCTTATCTTGTTACATTTGCTGTGCATTCGAAGATAGAGGTCAAATGTCTGGCTCTGTCTTTCGAAGGAGCTTGGTGTTTACTTTTCTTTCTCTGACTTCAAAGTGAGAGAATTTGTGTGACACTCCTGCTGGGTACCCATGTGAGACGAAAGACTGTAGGGTGTTATTTCTCTAGCACACAACAAAATGTAAATGTATATTTACTGTGCAGAAATTTGAGAATATTTCATAATTTGGGGAGCACAAATGAAGCAACATTTTGGTAATTTTGAAGTGTGATGGAACAAATATTTTAATAAGATCAAAAAATACCAGTACACTAGGCTATGCCATTTCCACACATTATTGTTTTTGCGCTGCCTACTTTCAACAGTAATACTGTATGTCTGTGCAAATGTAATGGTCTTTTCAATGGAAGATGTGTTGTCTGCATTGGCAGTGTGATATCACACCATGCATACTCCACTCTACACAACTCCACGACACTCTAAAACACTCTACAACACTCCACGGCACATTAGGACACTCTACTCCCCTCTCTGCTACACCAGTCCACACCCCTCTCTGCTACACCACTCAGTCAATGCCACAACACTCCATGACACTCTACACCTCTGCATTCTTCTCCACTCCAGTCTACGCCACTCTGACAGTCTATGCCTGTAAAGTCTACTCTAATCCACTTACTATACGATACTTTACGATGCTCTACTCCAGGCACTCTATCCCACTCCACTCTACCCCGCTCCACTCAGCGCCACTCCACTCAGCGCCACTCCACTCAGCGCCACTCCACTCAGCGCCACTCCACTCTACGACACTCCATTCCACGACACTCCACTCCGATAGTCTACTCCATTCCACTATACTCTACTCTACACCGCTCTGACTCTGTACCCCACTTCACTTTGCACTGCTCCACTCTTCGGCGCTCCATTCTACGACGCTCCACTCTGACACTCCACTCTGACACACTATGCCACTCCACTCTTCACGCCACTTTACTCCATTTTATGCCACACCACTCCACTCTGGCACTTTACTACACTCTATTCTGACACTCCACTCTATGCCCCTCCACTCTGACAAAACACTTTACTCCAGTCCACGACACTTTACTCCACTCCACAACACTTTACTCCACAACACTTTACTCCACTCTGCGACCCTCCTCGACACTGACAATCTATGCAGCTCCAATTTATGACACACTATGTAACTTGACTCCACTCTTTGCCACTCCATGCTATACCACTCCACTCTGACACTACATCACTCTACAGCACTCCACACCAGTCTACGCCTCTCCTCTATACTCCACTCTGACACTTTACTCCACTCTGACACTTTACTCCGCTGTGTGCTATGCCACTCTACGTCATTCCATTCTATATCACTCCACTTTATGTGGTGCTCTCTGCCACTGTACGCCACTATACTCCATGCTCCTCCACTCTGTGCCCCTCCACTATACAATACAACACTTTACTCTACGCCAGTCTGCCCCACTTCATGACACTGTATGACCCTCCACTCTATGTCCCGCTGCAACAATCTATGACCTTCTACTTTACACACCTCTATTCTAAGCACCTTCATTCTATGCACCTTTACTCTATGACCCTCTACTCTACGACCTCCCACTCTACGACCTTCCACTCTATCCCAATCCACTCTATGCCACTCAACTCTATATCAGTCCACTCTACGCCAGTCCACTCTACGCCGGTCCACTCTACGCCGGTCCACTCTACGCCGGTCCACTCTATGCCGGTCCACTCTCCGGTCCACTCTATGCCGGTCCACTCTACGCCGGTCCACTCTACCGTCCACTCGCCGTCCACTCTACGCCGGTCCACTCTACGCCGGTCCACTCTACGCCGGTCCACTCTACGCCGGTCCACTCTACGCCGGTCCACTCTACGCCGGTCCACTCTACGCCGGTCCACTCTACGCCGGTCCACTCTACGCCGGTCCACTCTACGCCGGTCCACTCTACGCCGGTCCACTCTACGCCAGTCCACTCTATGCCGGTCCACTCTACTCCAGTCAACTCTACTCCGTGCCACTTCACTCTGCCTCTCCACTCTACTCCACTCTGACACTCTGCTCCACAACACACTATGTTCCTGTACTCCACTTTACGCCCGCTACTCTACGCCCCTCCACTTCAATCTATGCCTCTCCACTCTACGTCCCTCCATTCTATGTGCCCCCACTCTACACCACTCCACATCACTCCATTCTACATCACTCCACTCTACACCACTCCACTCAAATACACAACACTCCGCTGTAAACCAAGGCACTCCACTCTTAGTATCGTTTTGTAGAGTGGAGTGTTGTGGCAGTCCACTCTACGATACTTCATGCCACTCCACAACACTCTACTCTACGCCACTCCACTCTACTCTACGCCACTCCACTCTACTCTACGCCACTCCACTCTACGCCACTCCACTCTACTCTACGCCACTCCACTCTACTCTACGCCACTCCACTCCACTCTACGCCACCTCTACTCTACGCCCCTCTACTCTACGCCCCTCTACTCTACGCCCCTCTACTCTACGCCCCTCTACTCTACGCCCCTCTACTCTACGCCCCTCTACTCTACGCCCCTCTACTCTACGCCCCTCTACTCTACGCCCCTCTACTCTACGCCCCTCTACTCTACGCCCCTCTACTCTACGCCACTCTACTCTACGCCACTCTACTCTACGCCACTCTACTCTACGCCACTCTACTCTACGCCACTCTACTCTACGCCACTCTACTCTACGCCACTCTACTCTACGCCACTCCACTGTACGCCAGTCCACTCGCTACTCTCCTTTACGCCACAAACTTTTAGCCATGCTGAACAGCAGCCATACTGGTGAACAACATGGCTAAAGCACATTCGCAAAGTGAATCGCTCTTCCGCTGGTGAGACCTATTGACTTGCCAATGATTGTTGTTTACTTGATGTCACTCCGAACACCATGTTAAAAATCATTCCCTTTATTCACTGCTACCCATCTATAATTCTAAATCTTACCTTTGCTAGATCCATTTGGAGTTCAATTCCCTGTGATGGGAGTCGGGGATGGGGTTTAATAAATATATAAAGAGGCACTGGTACCTGTCAGAGCTTCTATGTGCTGCTAGGTCTGTTTACCTTCATCCCTTCTCACTGACGTCCTTAGACACGGCAGCCTGTAGTTGTGCAGGGTCTCAGCGGGGCATGCTGAGGTCAGAGGCCCATTATCCTCGCGCTGACACACTAATGCAGACCGACGCGCATTGTCTGCTGGGTCAGAATGTGCTGAATGCAGAGTTTTCCCAGAGACTGATGCCAGCCCTGGGGCTGATAATGCGGGCGAACGATATTGTGCCAATATTTTATATTAATAGAAGCACCGATGAAGGCCGCGTCGCCCTGCAGAACCAGGACGGAGCGCAGCTGTTGCGCTGTAAAGCATTAGGAAGGCAGCAGGAATTAGAATATATCGCTGCACGCTGCTGCCGGCTGGTGAATTATTCACCGAGAGGCCGGCCCTTGCACGCTTTAGTTGGTCTATTTCAGGTAGGCTCGCGCTTCCTTCCCGTGGCTAAATATGGTCGATCGATCGCTTTTATGGATCCCATCAATACAGCTGTCTGTTAATTTAGGAGGCTTATGCTTCCAGTCTGGAAACAGAGTACTCTGAAATTGGCTCGTCTTCCAATCCTCTTGAACTTCAGGTTGCTTACTCTTTACAGCAGGATCTCTTAGGGCCGCTTTCCCGAGATACAGGATGGTCGAGTAGGGACATAGCTGTCAAATCTCTGTCCATCAATTTAGGTTTTTACTTTTAAAATGTATGCGGCATCTGTGCCTGCGATCACCAAAGCGTCCGCCTTTCATAAAGTCTTCTGAAGTAGTTATTGTTTAATGTAAATTCACATACTAAGGGCACCCCTGTAAACCTGCAGAGAGCTGGCTTTGCGTTGCCCCCCCCCACCTCCCCCCTACTGGCACTGCATGGAGGGCTTTGCTGTGGTGTTCCCTACAATTTACCCTGCTTGGGAGAGGGTGGTAGGGTCGGAATGACAAGCGTATAATTGAAGACTTGTTGGAACCACTCCGCTGAAATCAGGACACGTGCTAGGATGTTTTTGGAAACCTTAGACAAAGTGGCATCCTGTGACGTCCTCCCTAGAAATAGGGTCTCCCACCTTCAGTGCTTCCAGGAGCACAGCCTGGCACCATTAGAATAGCAAAGAATCAATGGGTCCCCATGAAAACAAAGAGAATCAGCCACTCACCACCAGACTGGTTTTAAAAACCACCCGTAACTGGGGTGCAGTGAGCGCCACACACCTGCACTCATAGTGCCGCTGTACGTGCCGCACTAATAGATGTGCCCCTTTCTGCCATTCATAAGCTGGCAGCGGCCCAGATCGCAGCAGAGAATTGCCTTGTGATAATAAATAATAATCATAATTCCTATTTGTAAAGCACAAGCACATCACCCCTTAAGGGCACATCACCCCTTAAGGGTTTCAAGGCACTGGGGGCCGTCGGGGAGATTAAGTGAGCTATTGCCCAGAGTCACATGATGCTGAGCTGAGGTGCCGCTGGCGCCGGGGATCTAACCGTGACCCTCGCGCTCCGGAGTCAGCCACTCTGCCTGCTGCGCCACACCTCTCCTGCACAATGCAGAGCTTTACAGTATCATCGGCAAAAGAAGAGCTTTGATGGTGCTACTGATTACCCAAATGGGCATAGGGCTACTTGACAGGGCATCATAGGTAAGGTGGTAGGACCAACATGGAAATTCCGCCTGGCGGTCCTGGACAAAAGAAAAAAGAAAGTAAACTCCCAGGGTGTGAGTGACATTTGTATTTTGTTTTACAAAAGAGACTCCCATTTTGGTAGTTTGTTTTTGTAAAACAAAGACATGGCGACTGTTCAGCAAACCTTTTGTTCCTTCAGAGGAGACAAAGTCACAGAAATCCCCGTCAAGCCAGTCTAGATCTGTAAGTGTGGTGGGTGGTAGTATGCCAAGCGGGTGGAGGCTGTTACCTCCGCTCCCATGGTGGAAGGCGGGGCACCCACGCAACTCTACATCAGGCCCCAAGTTCTAAACTTTACATGACTAGTTGGACTCATGTGTCAGCCTAAATTTGACCCAGGGCCATGTGAAAAGATCAATAGTGAGACGGTTATTTGGTTTATCATAACTGTTTTGCATAAAGTGTTATTGGTTTCCAAATATTTTCATTTTACTGATCTCCCCCATTGGCTTGCATTGAAATTCATCAACCTGCTTTACTCCATTTTCCTTTTTTTGTTTCAATTTATTGTTGTGCCAGTTGACTAATTATTTTTCTCAGTTTTCTAAATTTGGATATAACTTCTGTGTGTTTATTCTTTCACCTGTATTGCTTATCAGAATAGTTGAAGCTTGAATACCTCAAGCTCTGAGTGTATCTTGAGTTCGGCTCAGTCTAGCTCAAGAATAATAGATCCTTTAAAAGAGATTTTGTTGTGGTTCTGTGAGAATTCTTTGTCTATAAAAAGTAGTCAAATAGTGCTTAATTTGTAAAAAAATAATAATAAATAAGTGCCAGTCCCTTGTCAGGGGGCCACTGCTGCTTGGACCACCTATTGCCCCTGCCAGCACTGCCAAAGACAGTACCAACACAACTACTAACCATCACACCCTATACTTGTGACAATTCAGAATATTTCAGGCCCCCAAAGCTATAAGTAAGGCTTGGGTGGCAGGTTTTAGTCATTTTAATGTGCAATGAATTAATAAACAACTACTGTTGTGCTCATCTCTAAATTAAAAAAAACAGTGCCACCATGTGGCAGACTGTTATAAGTGCCAGTGCTGTCAATTAAGTGTCGTGCTGAGCACCGGAAACCACTGGCTCAAATTAAGCACTGGTCACCCAATATTGTTTTCCCAGTGTCCATCCCATGGTTGGAGTATGGAAAAAAAAAAGAAGCTTGATCATTGTTTTGTGAAAGTTAAAGTGTGAGATGCTCAGGTCTAGTTGAAATATATGCAAGCATTTCACATACAATTTGCTCTTTCCAAGAACTGCAAGGAAAGCAATCTGTTGGGTTTAACGAAATTATGATCTGAATTTTGTATGCAACGCATAGCAATGTACTAGATGTCTTTTTAAAACCGTCACAAATTGGAATTTTAGAGATGACTGCATTCTTGCTCAAGCATTAAATTTAATTATTTTCTGAATGAGATGGAAAGTGCTACGGTGATATTCACGGTATTAGTCTAATTCCTTCCACAGATAAACAGAATTAAAGCTGTATTGTGCGCTATAGATAATGCAAGTGTGAGGTGATTGATATGCTATATTTAAAACCTGTGTAGTGTTTACTTTGCGCTTTAATCATAGATCCGTAAACAAGTAAATGGACTGTGGATATCGCAATGAGGGGAACACAATGGCTTGCATGCCCCTTCTTTAAATATAAGTTGAGGTGTCTCCGGTGAGTAGCTTCAATGATACGGGATTCACTTAAATTTACTTCCAACAAAATATTGCACCATGAAGAGTGCTCAGCAGCCAATATGTCCCCAGTGTTCCTCATGTCTGTGAAGATTCCTGTATAAAAGTTCTTCCATCCATTATTCATCATACTTATTATAAACACTGGTTATTCTGATTTCAGAGGTCACACTCTACAGCCTCCTGTGGTAGCCACCAAAACACCTAAACCCTTCATTTATTTAGATCTATTGTGTGGTTTAAAATGGTAATTAAGGCGCTCAGTTTTCTGTTTTTACTGATTTTCACAGATAAATACTGAAAGAAAACCATCTGTTTCCCTGTCTGTATTTATTTTTAAATGTGGATAACAAGGAAAGTAGGTAATTTTTTTGATTGATTAGTATGTTGTCAGTCATTCCTGCCAGGAAAATAGTTGTGTGGATGGAGAGGTAAAGGAGTTAACAAAGAGGGAATGTTTCCTACTAAGACTAAAACATGTAAATATGTACAAGCTTGATACTTAGATGTGCACATTTTTCATATAAGTGCTTTGTTTTTTCATTTGTGGGTTTTCATATCATTGAGACCTGTCCGGCAATCAAGTATTAGTGTACATTTTTCAGTTAAATAAGTGTGGCATTATACTAGTTTTAGCTTAATGTTTCAAACCCCCAAATTAAATTTGGCTAAATACAGATAAAGTTAGCAAAAAATAAATATGGATAAATACAGCCTGAAATGGCAAAACAATACATACCATAAAGCTGGGAGCCCAAATTATAATAGAGTGGGATGTCAGTAAGGTATTAATGAATCGAAAAAACAAATACAAATATTTTAAAAAGATATTAATGGATACAAATGTGATTCTCAAATCTATGTCACTGGCTCTATCCTCCTTTCACTTAAATTTCAGCAACGTGGAATGGATCCTACCCATCTATCTCTTTAGACACATTAAATGTATTACGATGCAGCATTTCAGCACAAGGGTGAAAGGTAAACTGCATCTTAAGTTGGAAAGTAAATTGGCAGTCTTACCCAAAGGTTCCCAGTTTCTGATTGTTGGTGTAACATCACCAGTGCCATAAATAGGCCTGTGTAAACTTGTCTAAAATTGTTCTGCAAGTATTTGTGATATTCCACTAGAGAGTAGGTAGAATTGTGAATAAATGATCATAGGCCAACCATGGCTGCCGATTTCCCATCTAATTCTTGCTGACTGGCTTTTGAGCCTCAAAGTTTGCCTGCATTTTCTCTATCAAATGAGCCTTCATGGCAGAGCTGTTCTACATAAAGCAGTTCTGCACTTTTTCTTCTTATTAGCCTTCTGTGGAATACCGATTCCCTTCAAGTACCAGCACCCTGTGGTTTTGTGGATATTATAGCCCTGTGCTATCGCCATGCTGTAGCTGGGAGTAAAATCACGTTTTCCCTTAAATGATGGGCCTTTGCAGTAAACAAAGAAAAAAGATTGTGATGCTGATTTGCATAGGACATTTACTTGTCTAACTTTGACTAACATGTGTGAACATGTATATGTTTATTTTGTGTCAGGTTCAAAATGCATTAAACATGTTTAGGTGCATATGGTAGATAACTGTGTAGACTACTCATATATGCATTGACCTCTCGGATACATTATTGAAATTAGTTTTTCTAGTGGGCGTTCCAGGGGTGTATCCAAATAATGATTGTGTAAATTGTATGACTTGTACTAAACATAATGTATTAGTAAAGGATGTGTAAATTGTGATCTTGAGAAAGCATACCTTAAGCATGTTTTACCGTACACCCTTTTTGAGATTCGGGGCCAAGACAGAGTACATGAAAAACTCATGTTCCAACTCACGCTATAAACTTCATTATTCTATTCTATTTTTATTGCAATCTTTTACTTGCACTATACATGAGGATGCAAGTACAGTTTTCTACTATTTTTAGTGCACTAGTTATCCCCATGACTGGTCCTTAGTCAGAGTATTTGCACAGGAGAAAATCTAGTTTCCTTTAATTAGGGGAGCAGTATACCTGATCGCGTGGAACATGGTCATTCAGCAGACTTAGATGTTGGAAAGTGATATTAAACTGTGACTGTGCTTAAAATGTTGTTTTTTGATAGATGTAGCAAATATATCCATTGTTTCTTACAGAAGGTCAGAGTTGATTCCATTTTGTCCTGAAAGAGACGAACATCAGCCAGCTCCATGTATGTCCACACTCATGCATGATCTAACACAGTTCTAGGCTATACCTCATACTCTTGAACAGTGCAACAAAACGTACAACTATTAACATGGAATAGGTCCTTGGTATTTCACTGTACTATACTAAGATACATTATTTAAACTGCTGAAGACCGATATACGGTACTGTTTTATTTGGAGGCTTATGGCATCATTTATAGTTTGGTGAAGTGGAAAATCTGTGTTGCTCCACCCCGTCAGAATTGCAGTTTCCCATGCCCTTTAAAGGTGGGTAAATGTTATGTTTTCTTACGGTGGATTATCCAGGTAATAATGGCAATATCCTTGCCGTATTTAGGTTAGACCTCCACTAGGTTATCTTATGCTTGACTGTCATGTGAAGCGTGGTGATCCCGGTAAAGGATCAATGCCTTGACATGCAGGGAGAATCCTCCCAGTGTGTCAGACGCATTATTTATTGGTTTTCTGTGGAGCCATCACACTTGGGTCTCTGCTGAAGGCATAGGAATCTCTGCCTACCTGGTGGGCAGTCCTTCACCTGCACATGGGAAGTGGAGGTCATGGCTTCTTCGGATCTGGTGGACAGTGGGCTGCCTGCTAGATTCTAAAAGACCCATTACCTTGGACCATGGTTACCATCAAATATATCTCCCGAGAAAGGGAGGTATGTGTTAGAGATGGATGAAACTCGCAGAGTTACATGAAAACTCTGAGATTCTGTGGTGTTTCGCGAGCCAGCGGAATTCAGCACGTCACTCTGATTTTTATTGCTGGGAGCTTGTTCTGCAGTGTAAAATCAAAACGAACTGCACCACACGGTGTGCCAGAGGTTGCTGCTTCTTTCTGCTGCTCAAGTAGATTTTCTTCTCAAGCGGCAGCTTTCTGAACGTGAATGATCACGACCTGCCTCTACCGCCCTGGGTTGAGAAATCTCGCCAAGAGCTGTACTAGCACCTGAAAATCACGCTAGGGAACGCAAATTCTCGCTCACGTTCACCAACTTAATATTGACAAGGCACAAGCGCGAAAAACTCTGTTTCGTGGTGGTTGGTGGAGTTTTGCCAGAACGTTGCATTCCAAATGGAACGCGGAGTGGGCAAAACTCTACGAAATCTGCCGGCAGACCAGATATTTCATACCCACACCTAGCCTTAATTCAACAGTTCCACAAGCAACACAAATATTGCACCCACAACCTGACTCCCACAGCCCATTACCACAATTTGTACACCACACTTTTGTCATTTGTATACCTTTATAACACTGAAGTATGGACCCCAGTTATGCACAGTTCTGGCGTTCTGGTATCATTGTACCTTGTCAGTGCAGATTGGTCTGTTCATTGTATTGTTTGGTCATGCCTCATATTGATTCACCATCCAAGACCTATGAGAGTTCAGGACTCTTATCTACTGAATTGATTTCCTTTCTGGCAGAAGAGACGGCTTGACTCGGAAATACACTCAGGGGAATATTTGCATGAGGCATGTCCCACATAAATCAATTTCTGGATACATCCCCGACTGCCAGTTCTTCTGACTCTGAATGCCAGTTTGCAATGACAGAGCCATTCCACCCAGGTTAAGACCAGCTTTTTCTTTGGAGGTGATAGGGTGCCCAATGACCCTTCTGTGCTGGGCTATGCTGTTTTTGTCTAATACTCACCTGCAGTGATGTGCAAAAATGAGCTTGAAATAGGGCTGATGGAAAGTATTGAATTATCCTCTGAGTAGATAGGATTTACTCAGTTATTCCTCTTTACTTTGGGTTTTCCATGTTAGCAGGAAACTTTACCACTTACCTGGGACTGTGCTAAATTTTTCTAATATAGCTCCAGATGATTTATTACTTGATTTTGACTAACGAAATTTTGGAACGGCTACTATTGCGTGGATTTCTTTTACTCATGCCATTGGGTTCCCTGATTTGTTAAAACACCCTTTGTCCTTTTTGGGATCCTTATTGGGGCAATCAATACATGCATAATAGTTCACATAGTAATAATGCAGAAATAGCTGTCAATACACTAAAACAACACCCACTCTGCAGCTGCATTTCTCTTAAAGCATTTTACTTAATCACTTAATCAAAACCCAGATAAGCGGAAACCAGTATGGAGTTGATTGGGATGTCTTTCTGTGCCAGACTACTCTTTGATTAAAATGCCATGCTGCAGACTGGCACAAGGCTCTACATTTTTGCTTGCATCATTTAAATAAAACTCGAACGTGTTTCCTTGGTATTTTTGTTTTTAAGCCTTTTCAATGCTTGTGACTTAATCCTTGGCTTAAAACATTACAGTACCTCCGGGGTAAGGGGTGATTGCTGAAAGAGGGGCGTTGCATAGGGTACGCTCCACCACCCAGCCGTGCAAAAAGTTTACTTTCAGATGGGAAATAGTACTGTTCAGAATTTAATGGTATTTGGCATCATAAAATCGCCTTATGATTTAGGGACATCCAATCACTTACTTAACTCTCTAAAAGGCTTTTGCTATTAGAAGGGATATAGCAAGATCAGTCTCCATCAATATCATTACAGTACAAGCATGCCGGCTTTCTGTTTTTCCGCACCCTTAGATTTAGGGGTAGCTGCTGAAAAAGAGAATGGAACGTGGGGGCAAACAATGCCAACAAAATTTGTGGTAAGTGAGAACATTTTGAATAGTCGCTTCTATTCTGATAAAGAGCGTAATCTTGCTTCACTAAAAAGGGAGAATATTTTTTCCAGGGAGGCAATACATGGAAGGTATATATTGTATAACAGGGTAAGGAAAAGATATTTTTGTTTGGGGGCAAACGGGGAAAAGTTCTATGTGCTTATTGATGCGATTATGAATAACAGAAATAAGTATGCCTAGAAATATATGATTTGTAACTATTGCAGTGGTATTTGTAAAGTGTTTTCCATTCCCGCATTGAGGTCTATAGTACTTTCTCGAGAGATTAGTAAGTGGTCACTCCATACAACTATGCAGCTCTGGCTGGACTAAAAGATATATAGTATGCATGTGAGTGTATATATGTATGTATATATATATGTGTATATATATATATATATATATATATATACACACACACACACATTTATATTATTGGCATTGCGTATTCTAAATAAAAAATGTTCAATGAATTAAGGAACCTTTACCCTCTTTTTTGAGTGGAGTCTGTTTTGCCCCCTGGATTTAATACCGCCAAATGGTTGTCTGAGAGTGGACTGATGTCTCTTTGGGTAAAATAAATTAAATATAAATGTATATATTTATACGTATATGTGTGTGTATATATGTATATATATATATATATATGTGTGTGTGTCTATATATATATATATATGTATTGGTTTTCTGGGTGTCTTTCAGTGCAAGTTAGAAAGTGTGTTGGTTGTGTTATGTAGGGAAGGTTTGGTGCCATGTGTGAGGTTGGAAACAGGCTGGGTTGTGGAGTTGGGTTTTGAACAGCGAATTGATGTTATATAAAGATGTAAGATATAGATGCAGTCACACATGCATGTACTGATCATATATATGTAGACATCATTTTCATCCATACTCATGGGAATTTTTGAGAATCCCTATAGTATCTATGCTAACTGCAGGACGAGACTTTCAGGTAATAAGTATCTGACTATTTTGGGGGTTCTTGGTAAATCAGGCCTGTAAAGAATAAAAGCTAGATTCTGTGTGGAACAAAACAGTAGAATAGAATTATTACCTTTCATTGTCATGGGTTAATTTTTATTCATTTGTCAAACTCTGAAATGGAATTTGACAGGTTTGTTCTAGCGAACAAGCTGTGGCAAATATGATTGGTCCGGGGGGGGAGTGGGGGAGGGGTATATTTTGATATAGCTCCAGCACTCTGATACTGGAACATACCAATGATCGTATTGAGTGATGCTAAGCTGAAATAAGCTTTGGCCCCTAAGTATGAATGCATTTCTCCATAAAAACAGAATGGGTAAAAGCCATCTGAGACCTGAGCATACCAACAACTCCACTTATTGAATGATGCTAAGATGTAACATTCTTGATCCCAGTGAGGACATTTTATGATGCAACTCCAACTATATGATACCTGAGTATACCAACAACTCCATTTGCACAGTACTGAGTGATGCTGAGCTGTAACACTCTGGGTCCTAGGCAGTGGCGGCTCCGCCACAATGACGGAGGAGCGTCGACCCACTGCCTGACTCAGAGCCAGCAAATGTAAAATAAAAGGATGTTC